>OU342743.1:280121102-280721102 GCA_910589775.1 Avena eriantha | reverse complement strand
ATGGTCAAAACATTTTCAAAACTTTTGCTTTTCCGAAATCCTTTTTGAAAACAAAACCAGCACCGCTCTACAGAAGTTTGTCCAACCCGTCCTTAACCGCGGACACGGCTATTCGAATAGATTTACACTCTAAAGAGGTTGTACACTTGTAACACCCTCGAATCGGCCCTATGCAAGTTTTAGGCCTTTCCGCCAAACCCGCGTAGAAACGATTCAAGGACGCCCACCAGGCATTTCGTGCGGGTGGAAAATGAAGTAATACCATTACACATTAGTCCACGATGGAACCCACAAAACAGATATATACAACAACGACTCCATGAGTCAAGAATACAGATATACTATACAAAGATTCAAATCACCTTGAAAACGATAGAGAGTCTGAGGATGGACAAGATGCAAATTGGGCTAAGAGCCCTGAAGAATAACCAATGGCGTCCATAACCCTGCCCAGACCAAGCCGGAAGGGTAACCCTGCTAACGACGACGATCTCAAACCTGCTAAAACAAAAGGGGTGCCGACAAAGGGCAAAGGACAAAGAGGAGCGTCAGTACTGAGGCCAGTACATGGCGAGGCTAGAATTCGGCGGTCCTCGCCTACACAGGTATGGTGGACTGGAGTGGCAGTGCAGCGGCAGAGAACAACCTATAGAGACTCGAGACAACTGGCGGTGATCAGAGAGGGGTAGAAAGACCTATTCGGATCCAACCTGAAGCTAACACCAAACAAACCCATCCTGGTAATTCCCCCTCGAGACCACACGAGGAAGTCGGACCAAGGAACTCACACAGTTGGCAATTTTATTCATTCCATTATAGTTGCCGCATTTACTAGTCAGATATATTGCATGAGTCATCCTGATAGCATAAGTGGTGGGCAGTTTTAGTTAACATTCCGTTGTAGTTGGAACATTTACTAGTCAGATATAATTGTCCTGAGGAATCCCAAAACCTAGCATTTTGTTGGCACTTTTATCACATTCCATTGGAGTTGCAATACTTACTAGGCAAATATAACAAAACAACCCAGGTCCACCAGTGGTTGGCATTTTTAATATCCATTCCGTTATAGTGAAGCTGATTACTAGTCAGATATATTAAGTCAAATTTATAGCACTACTTTAGTTATGCTTGTCTATGATCGAGATATTGTGCTCCAAGTCGTCCATAACCGCGGACACGGCTTTCAGAAAGTTTTACCCTGCAGGGGTGCACAAATAGCAACACACGCTCGATCAACCTCGGAAAAACCAACTCAAAACCCAACGAGGATTTCACGACAAAGCAATCACAGGATTCATAAAATATTTCAGGGGGCCACCCCACTGAGCTACCCGCAACAAAGTTGGCCGGCTCCGGAATGGACCCAGGGTTTGCGACAACGGCTGTAAACGACTGGGAACCCGAAAGTGTGACTGGGCTTGTCGATACCGCGAAAACGTGGCACAATCCAAAACAGTACAGGTGCTCCACGCACAATCTTAAATAAAGCAGTAAAGCATGGCATAAGTACAGGATAGTAATAAAACCCCAAACTAGTTTGTGGCCCCAAGAAATAGAAATGAATCAAGCTCTAGCTCAAGGGGGTCCATAAGGCCTCCCGGATGTGGATAGTGCGAAAGTCAAGGAACATGTATCAAGTACTCGGGGTCCTACGGGACATAAGTGAGCGTGGAAGAACCACATAACATCTATTGCCCACCGATGCCTCTGTATTAGTTATATCTAGCATTTTAATAGTTGTATTTAAAGTCATGATCATCTCCACCATAAACATCTGCCAGCATTCCAACAACCGTGGTACTTGACAACACGAGATCGCACCTGAGCAAGAAACTACGACTCGCAAGGCCAGCTATCTACCAAACACAGGTAATAGGATGTTTCCAAGACAATATAGAGGCTGCACGGGATATAACTGGTGCACGGAAACTAAAGCATCGCGACACGGATAGCAATAGATCAACAGGAGGAAATAAAGACTATAAATGCAAAGTAGGTAGAAGGGGGAGAGATGCTCGCCTGGGAAACACTGCCAAAGGTTTATATCCGGAGAACTTGTCGATACTCGCATCAACTCATCGGCCTAATCCGCGAAGAAGCAAACACTAGAAGAAACACCGGATGCAATATTTAATACTACGGCAGAAGATCCGGTATGCTTATGATATGATCCATGGCATGGCACAGATGCGATGCAATTAGGCAATATTAAGCGGAATCGGGGTCCCGACATTTAATTAATAGGTTCAAGTTATTAAGAAGCCTAGCAAATTAAATGTTGTCTTAACAAGACAAAACATGACATCGGTTCGCTACACAAATTAAATGGAGTCCGGAATAAGACAAAGGTATCCCGCATAAACACTCCATATTTAATTATGAGGTGAATCGGCATAATGCCCTCAACCCACAGACAGATATGCATGCATGAACAATTTAATATGCGACAGTTTTATATATAGCATTTATAAAATAGGGGCTCGGGAAAAAGGTTCACACATCTGGGTTCGGAAGATCTTGGGTTCCGGGGGTTCGGGGGTTCAACAGGGTTCGACGAGATCGGGGGTCGGTTCGATGGGATCCGGTCTTCGGAGGTTGTTACAGGACAACGGCAGGAGAGCTTGGCATTCCGGGAAGAAGGACTCATTTGGCGTCAGGGGCGCATCGGATTCGCCTGGTCGGTGTCGATCTTGTCGTCACGAAGATCTTGTCAGGTCCATGTGTCGGGTCGGTCTTGGCGTTCAGGGTGAAGAACTTGGCGTTCGGGATGAAGAACTTGTCGTCCAGCGATTCCATGTCGACGTGCTCGTCGTCCTCAATGGAGAACTCGGTGTATCCGTGTCGGTGACCTTGGCGTCCGGGTTCTCGGGCATCGGATCCGGGAAGGAGTACTTGTCGCACCAGGGTTCGGTCTTCGGGGAGACGATCTTGTCGCACCGGCGTTAATGCTTCCAGGAAGGAGAACTTTGCGATATCGAATCCGTGAGGAGGGGTACTTGTCAGTGACGCTTCGAGCACCTCCAGGTCAGACTTGATGACATTCTTCGGAAGAACTTGCCGACGGGAGGAAGCACCGCTAGAGCAAGCATCATCTGGAACCAACGCTACACCAAGGCGGAACGCGACAAGGAAAAAAATGCCACGCTGGCCTCATGGCGGGGAGCACAACTAGGCAGATGCGAGGAACCACATGGGCAACAGAGGTTCTCAAGATGGAGCTTGCTACGGCTCGGTGATGCATCACCTGGCAGCAGGCGAGGCGGCGGTCTCTCAGGACCAAGCAGAAGCACGAACAGGGCTTACGAGGAGCCGCTCGGCGGACGTCAACGGGCCGATGCAGGGCCGGGTCAGGCTCGGCGCAGGAGGCGAGCACGGAGCAGAAGGCGAGCGCAGGAGGCGAGATGCGCGCGAGACGGGTGCTCGGACCCGCACGAAGAGGGACAGAGAGGAGGGGCGCCGTCCTCAGCCGGCGGGACGGGCGAGGACGCACTGGGGCGAGGAGGGGCCGCAGCGGCGGCGGAGGAAACCGGCACGAGGCCGCGCCTCGCTAGAACGACGAGCATGGGTGGCAGAGGCAGAGACGGCTTGAGCGGCTACAGCCGGGCGTAGGGGAGGGGTGGGGCGCCCGGCAGTGGTAGCCGAGGAAGGTGAAGCAGAGGGCCGGGGCCCTGGCGGTGGCGAAGGGTCACGGCGGCGAAGGGTCGTTCGCGTGGCCTACAGAGACGCGGGGATTCTGGGTCGCTCAGGAGGGGCCCCCTCTGGGAACAGCGGCAGGAAGGAGGGGCACCAGGGAGAGGCGGGCAGCAGTGGCAGCGGGGCCTGAGGAGGAAGCGAGGCCATGGCGGTGGCCGGGCATGGCCTAGAAGGAGCGGGGCCGAGCGCAGGGCCCGCTGCGGCACAGGGACTCAAGCTCCGGCAGCCGGTTCTGGCGGAGAGAGCCGCACTGGTGGAGACGGGCGAGCCGGAGAGGTGGCGGTCGGAGGCGCCATGGCGAGGCCGCCGGTCGCCGAAGGGGATCTGGGCGTCGGGGTTGGTGGCGAACAGGGAGGCGGTGGCGCTTGGGATTAGGGGGCGCGATGCTTGCGGGGAAACGAGGTCGCGAGGGGAAGTGTTGGGTCGGGCCCGCAGGCAGGTGGGGCCAAGCAGGGCACAGTGTGATGGGTTGGTGGCGTTGGGAAATGCACCCAAGGTGGGGTTGGTCGGGCGCAGCAGGCGGGAGTGGGAGGAAGGATGAGCGGGAGAAAAGGGTGGCAGGTGGGTGGATGTAGTGAGGTGGCGAGACGGGGTTGGTCGGGGTGAGGGAGATAGAGAGAGAGACAGAGAGAGAGTGGCGGCGGGGTGGGGATGTGGTTTGGGGTTAGGGTTTGGTTAGAACTAGATTTTATTTGGAGGTGGTCGGCTAGGCTTTCGAGCCTGGTTGGCTGCCTCCTGCAAAAAATAATATAAATATTTTATTTGTTTAAAACGGGGCATTTGAAATCTGTTTGTAGACGAAACAAAATATTCCGGGGACCCGGGTTTTGTATTTGAATAAAGACGGGGCGTTTAGAAAACAAAACCAGACTTTTCGAAAATAGTTTTTAAACAAACCATGCAAGATGATGACGATGCTCAAATGCAATGGTGCATGATGACATGAGCATGCGGTCATGATGATGCAATGCACAAAAACACAGCGATTTTCTAGTAGTGGTTTTAGCGGGATGCCACAACACTTTACCCACACCATCCGGGTACTCTACCCTGATCTTCACCGTTCGTGGGTCGAGTAACTGATCAAGACTCTCTGGATGCCCACTCCAATATAAGTGCCTACCCTATGAGTGTTAATCCCCTCAAAACCGGGACGTCGGGCGAGGACCAACTGGAGCGCTTTTTCCACTTCTCGAGTGTGCGCTTTCAATGAGGGGCTCATAGTAACGTGTGGAGGCATGCCGACCCTTCGTTCCTTCTCCAGTTCCCACCTTTATCAGAGAAGGCCCACCCTCCAGGGATCCCCGATCCCCTGTAGTAGTTACGAGGCAGCTTATACCGGAATAAACAACCTTCAAATCCAGCCCTGTCGCATTCCAGAGTAATGTGGTTGCACAGGGTTAAGTTGTTATAGCTAGACTGCAAAGAACCAGGTGCCCTTTCGTAAACCTTTTTCCTCCGGTTTTTGTCCAGTATTTTGTAAACAAAACCTTTTTAGTTCTCAACAACTCTTGAGAGGTCCCACCTCACCAAGGTTTTCTCATAAAACATTTGGTAAAACTTTTTCCGGGGTTTTCCCATCCTCTAGCTTTTGCTTCGGCTAAAATCGGGGTCTCCAAAGGGGTATGGTGGATACGCACCATCTACTCTACTAGGGACAATTAGGTATCACCAAGGGGGTTGTACTTAGTAGTACCAAAGTGTAATGGTTTGGAGGAGCCAAACCACTATCATATATATATATAGCAAAACAATGCAATTTTAATAAACAGTTGATAAAGCATGCATATGTAAAATAGTAGGACAAGGCTTATGAGTAAGAAGGTGGCTTGCCTGATGATCAGCACTATGGCAAAAATGTCCCTGGACTTCTTCCTTAGATATCCCAGAATACCAATATCAAATATAAATACCACTTCTTCTGCTCTCCGATATAATCGCAACTATCATCGTCAGAGAGCACACATGCAATACAAACAAGGTCACAATCAACACCAGGCATACAACCAACAATACAATACAGCAAACAATTGATTAACACAAAGTCAAGATTCGGATAGTTTTGGAGAGGATTGGTTATAAAAGATTGAGATGGCCTTGGAGAAGGGAATGAATACCCCTTAGGATTTATAGTCGATAAACTACCTAAGAGATGGATTTTTGGACAAGACCATATTCTGTATGATACCATTGTAAAAGCCTGATACCAACAGATAGGATTTTATAAAATGAAGCCAACAAAAGTGGTTTCACTATTTTATCAATTACAAAATATTTATATGATTTTTATAGTGAAAAAGACTCTAGTTTTAGGAAATAATTCACTAGAAAGGTTCTAGAGCTCCAAAAATTATTTCCTTGGATAGTTCAGTAGGGTTTGATGTACTTGTTCACTGAGAGTTGGAATCAGGTCAAGAAAGTTATCAAAATTCCCTCAGGAAATTCCCAAAGGCAGTTTTGTACACAAGTTGTCTTTTTCACCAGATTAAATCTACAGTAGATTTTAATTTTATTCCAAGGACACAGTGTAGGTATGTGGATTACCTTTCTGCAGAAATTGGAATCACCCTTTTTGGAGTTGTATATCTATTGTAGTGAATTTAGAGGTGAACAAACCATGCACAAAACAGTTTAATTCACAGAAAAACATTCAAAGCTCAATAAATCATGGGCTCCTGGATTTGGATAGGTATTGATGTACCACATCACTGGGATTTGGAATTAGGCTAATGGGTTCTATAGACAAGCCTAGGGAATTTGCTAAAGTCAGATTGCCTCTGTTTTTGTCATTTTTGCTACAGAAACTTCCAGGCTCCACTTGGTATGGGACCAAGTCTTGCTAACATGTATTTTATATACCAAACAGTTGCAGTTGGATTTACTCCATTTGGTAGGATGGAACTCCCTTAAGGATTTATTGAATGAAAAGGGTACTATTTAGGAGAGAAATCTACAGAAAATATACAGATGTTATTTGGCTAAACTTTTGGTACTGCATGTTAGAGTAAACCTTCAGTAACCCTAGGAAATTTAGATCTAGGCAATTTTAGTTGTTTTTCATTTTCAAAAAGATTTAAATCTGGAAGTCAAATTTCTGGATTTAATGAAATACTAAAAGAAAAAGGAGAGGGGGCATTGCTGGGCCAGAATGCTGATCGAACTGGGCCGTCTGGGGCAGAATGTGGCCCACCGCGGAAGCCTCCCTGCGTGGGACAGGGTTCAAATGGCCTGGCAGGCGGGCCCGCCCGTCAGCAGCGTGGGGCGGCGAAAGGGTAAGGGGCGTTCTGGGTCGTCCGTTTTAGTTGAGAAGACGGCCGTCGGTCGTCTTCCTCGTCTATCTGCGGACGACGGCGGCGGAAATCCTAGGTGGTTCCGGGGAGAAGGGCGGCTTACCAGAGGGCGTAGGGGCGACGGGGAGGAGCTGGGGCGATGCGGCGGACGGTGGCGATTCCGACGATGGGCGGCAGGGCTGGGCTCGGCGCAGGGGGACGGTTTGCGTGAAGATGCCCGAACGGGGCTCGTCGGAGCGGCCTCGGGTTTGCATGCATGTCGTCGGAGAGGAGGAAAGGAGGACCAGGAGGGATGCTGCAGCGTCGGGGGAGCCCTTGGGGTGCGGAGAGGGCTCGGAGAGGTCGGACTCGAGGGTGAAACTCTGGTCGGGTGTGTCACTGGTGACGGTTCTCCGAGTTTCCTGCAGTGAAGGGAAGGCACCGGGAGATGGGTCAGCTGCAGGGGAGTAGATCTGAGCAAGAAATAGGGCTCGTAGGAGGCAGGGGTCGAGCTTAAACTTCACCTCTCTAAAGAGGCCGAGAGGGGCTCTCTTCCTTCTCCACGGCGAGGGAAGTAGAGGAGAGGGATCTGGAGCTCTCTGGGGAGGTCAGGGGAGGGGGAGGGGGAGAAATGAGGGAGCAGGAGTGGGTGGAGGACCTCTAGTCAATTTAAAGGCAAATGGTAGGTTCATGGTGGACATGGCCTATGGAGGGGCTATGGCAGGTCCATGGCCTTGCCATTGGGCATCTGGGGTGGTGGAGAGACACAGGGGTCGTGCAGGGGACAGAGAAAGGGAGGGGAGTTGCTGTGGCAAGAGTTTTTGGCGCTAGGTGGTTGTCCCACTTTAATCTCTACTTCCAAACACTAGAGGACAAGGAGATGATGGTGCTACAGTGGTATTGCTACAGGGTTGCTCAACCAGGAGGAGAGAAGTGTGTTGTGTAGGCTTGGTGGAGAAGATTTGATATGGTTTGATGGAGTAATAGAGCAAGGTTTTGCTCATAACTCAGATTTGGCAAAGTTTATGACTATGAAGGAAATTCTTTGAATTGATTTTGGCAAGATGAGTTAATGGTACTGGTGGGTAGATGAGGTCAAGGCATAACTCTAGGAATTATTTGGGATTTTTCAGAGGACTCTAAGTCCACTTAAATCCATTTATTCAAAAACTACAGAAGTAGTTTCTAGAGGATCATTTGATAAATTTACGTTGGACAAGTGGATTTTTTTATGTGGGATGATCCCAAATGTGAATGCACACTTAGGGGAATTTTCCCAAGATTTATTGAGGCTTAAAAGTATTTAAAACCATTATTATTCCATTTCAGCCATTTAAGGAAATGGGCAAAAAGAAATAATAAAGCTCTTCAAAAATATTTATTTTTGAAGTGGGAAGGTGGGTTCTGATATGTGGGTCTCAATTGAGCAAAAATTTGGGGAAGTGTTTTGGCAAAAACCAAACTTTCCTTTATGAGAGGAGTTTTGGAGATTTTGAATTTGAATAGTTTTGGTCCATAATAAAAATGGATAATGGTTGATAAATTTTTGATGATCTAGGGAGATGATGTAGGCAAGGTGTAGCAAGCATTTGCAACCTTGGGATTGGAGAATCCAAGTTGATTTTGGTGAAATACCTTAGATTAAGGATCTAGGGTGATGTTAATTGCATACCCTTAAAACTAGGTTGGATCTTGGAGCTCAGAGCTCCCCTTGGGGCATGGGATATATGGATGTATAGAACAAGTTATGTAGATTGCAAAGGTGTAGAGGTTTGAGCTTGATCCTGCTTGAGCTCACCAAGACAAGCTTTCAAACTTTGAATAAAATAAGCCTGCCAAAGCAGATTATCAACTAGCCTTCAAAACCTTGTGGGTGTAAACATCTCAAGGATCCAATTGTATCAAGTGAAGTAGGTAATGATATACCTATATGAGTAGAACACAACCATGCAAAGATTTGGGCCATAGAAGGTTGGATGGTGGTGTGAGCTTATACCAAAGTAGGCATGCTGACTAGATTTGTAGGAAAAGTTATCATCTTGCCTACAAAACCATCAAGAACAAGTGGGTTGGAATGTGATCTAACCAAGGGCAAGAGTGGGCCTTGGTAGACTATAGGATGTTGAACAATATGGTTTAAGTGCATTTCCAATAATGCACAAGGGTTGGGAAAAGGAGGCATTCAAAAAGGTGATGTTGGAAACATATTTCCAAACTTAGCCAAATTTGGAAGATTTAGGGTTTTTGACTAGAATGTTGGTGGAGATGATTTTGATGGGTTGCAATGTACCCCAAGCATCATCAAGTGGATGATATTGAAGAGTATATTGAGTAGAAGGGATCCATGCTTGATATTCGGCTTCATTGACTTGGAAGCTTCTAGAATAGATCACTACAGAATTGATCTGGGTAAGGGTTTCAGATGATCACCTAGGAGCTAGGGATCAGATCTAGATTGTATCCTTGCTTAGGGTGGGATGATTTGGAGACATCTTGATCCTAGGTATGAGCTCCTAGAGTAGTTCATACTATCTCCTAAGTAGACAATTCAAACAGCGGATCAAGGCAACTCATCTTACAAACAAATCAACTACTACTAGGGTTACCACCAAGCTTAGCTAGAGGTAAGGATGGGTATTTTGAAATAGGTTGGAGTTTGAACAAGGTAAGATCCTTGGTATCTCTACCAGGAGTAGATTTCAAAATCTTACAAAAAGGTTTTGGAGATCCTAGAGGTAAGAGTAGTTGAAGGTTTTGTCTTGAAAACATAAGGAGATTATGTTATATAGCTCTGCATAGTTTGATCAATAGAAGCTACTAAAATATGTTTTGGTTTCATAAACATCTTGGCTCATGTTTTAGAAATGCCAGAACATTTGAGAATATGGAAAATTAAGCCAAGACGGTTTTGGGAAGTAGCTTTTGTCAACTGGGGTTGAGGTAAGGAGTATATCATCTAATACACATTCATATGCATAAGCATAACCAAACAACAAGCAAACACTGCACCAATGGACAAGAAAAAGTTCTTGTTCCCACTGATTTTTGCATTCTGGACAACTAAGCAGGGTTGCTGAAATTGGGATGTTACATAATTGCATTACGAATTTCATGTAAAGTAAACAATACGATTGTTCTATGAACAATGGATTGTTCTTTTCTCCCTAGTAGCAATAGCACATCGAGTACCTTAGAAATTTCTGTCACTTCCCTAGATTACTAGAGGCATGAACCCACTATCGAGCATAAATACTAACTCTTGGAGTTGCTAGCATATACTTGGCCAAGATATCTACTAACAACGGAAAGCATGCAAGATCACATATAACAAAGACATGATAGAATCAATAATCAATCTGAAATAGCATCTCAATATCCATCGGATCCCCGCAAACACAACATGTAGGAATTACAAATAGATGATCTTGGTCATGAATGGAGCTCACAAGATCTAAACATGATAGCACAAAGGAGGAGAACCAGCCATCTAGCTACTACATGGACCCGTAGTCTAGAGATGAACTACTCACGCATCACACCGGAGGCTTGCATGATGATGAAGAAGGCCTCCAGGGTGAATTCCCCTCTCCGGCAGGGTGCCGGGAAGAGCTTCAGATCCCTCCCGATCTAGGGATAGAGATGATAGCGGCTACAGACTCTTTCGTGGATTTTTGATCGGGTACTTAGGGTTTCCGTATCAGAGGCAATATATAGGCAGAAGGAGAGGCCGAGGGGGTGCCTGTGGCGGCTGGACCACCCCCTAGCGCGGGCCAGGCCTGGCCGCGCGGCCAGGTGGTGTGGCCGGGCCCCAGCCCCTCTCCGTCTCGTATTCTGGCTCCAGGTGTCCCTCGGTGAAAAACTGACTTTGGCTTTTGTCCCGTCCAATTCTGAGAATATTCATTTTCTGACTTTCCTAGAACCAAAAACAGCAGAAAACAGGCAGCTAGCACTGTGGCTCTTGTTAATAGGTTAGTCTAAGAAATCATATGAAAAGTACTCCAAAGTGTGGACAAAACATAAGAAAGTAGATAAAACCAAGCATGGAACATCAAAAATTATAGATACATTTGCAATGTATCAACATCCCCAAGTAAGTGATAAAAAGAAAGAATAATTTTTGAGGTGACATGCACCATCATAAACTTGATCAAAGTATTTGTAAAACATTCAAAGCTGGGATCATTGTACTTCAATCATAACATGAAAGACAATGTTCTAGCAATAAGACAAAGAAACTATGTTGCAACATGAACAGGCACAATCAAAAGATTAATGAATAACAATACTTTACAAGACGTTTGTTTGTTTCACATAAAGAAAACATAGCATAATGGTATTCAGCTTGTCCTCATAGAGTACCAAACATAAATGCATAGGAAACCTTCAAAGTTTATAAGAGTGACTAGATACAAATAGTTTAAAACAAGCAATATCAAAGCTATACATCAATCAATAAGTCTTGGGACAATGCACATAGAACTAAGAATGGCCACTATGCTCTCAAAGTAGGTGCATAAAGGTAGAAGGTGGAGACTCAACAAAAAAGTAAAAGAAAGGCCTTCACTGAAGGAAGTAGGGATTTAAGCTTCATAAAGAGCTTCCAAAAATTATGGTACTTAATAGCTTTCAGCTCTCATTTCCCCTATCATAAGCATCTTGAAGTGATTAAGGTTAAAGTGAACAAACTATGGTATATATGCTTGACGAAGTATAAGTTGGAAATCTCATGTCCCTTGAATACAAGGGTCGCTCCTCATGCTACTCAAGTTTAGTAACCGGTAAGTTCTTGTCATCGTAAGTACATGTGTATCATAGAGAACCGCCAATGGGGTACCCCTTGCCCGATGATATGGAAGAATCCCCATATCAAAATGACAAGGCAAGCATACAATGAGCATCACAGCAATCTTCTCAATTACCATGGGAATATGGTGCTTTTTCTATCTTTCCTCTTTTCATAATCTCTTTTTTTTTCTTTTTCTCTTTTTTCTCAATATCTGACTCTTTTTTTATAAGAAGGATGCTTCATAGACAACTCATTATCGTTACGATGTAGGTTTCCACCATGTCAGCATGGATTAGACCAGCGGCCCAGGCGTTTCTCTAACACATATACATAACTCCATGGACTTACAAGCTCCCCTTTCATTTCACACCGACGACATCCATAGACAAAAGAGCATGATATCAACTAGGTACAAAGTTCCAGTGCAATGTTGAAAGCGTTCCCCATGACAGCATGGTTCTGCTAATCCCCAACAAATAAGTGCAAGCATTACAACATAGACGACACAATGGTTCAAGTTTATTAAGGGCAAGAAAAGTAAAGTGTGCCATCAAGTTCGTGAGATCTTTAATTACTAGTTTTCTCAAAACAAGTTTAATTTGGAAGGTAGACAAAAACATGAATATACTTGGAATATGCTAGTAGGTAGGTATGGTGGACTCTTTGGAATAACTTGGTTTAAGGAGTTGTATGCATGAGTGGAACTCATACTTGGTTACGGAGGCTAGCAAAAGACTGGGAGCGACAAACTAAGAGAGTAATAATGGCCATAATCATGCAGAGCGACAAAACATCATTGATCAAAGCATAAAGTGATACTACAAGTTGAAAACTAAAGGATCATAAAGTCTATGGTGACTTGGGATAGTCATAACATGGTGTGAGCATGTGCCAAGTCAACCCAAATAAAGCATCAAAGGAGAATACCACAATATTATGCTTTAATATGCTAAAACAACGCATGATTCTTCCAAGGCACATTAAGTAATCTCAATTGTTTATAACAAGTCATGCTACAGAAAATAATACTAAGCATAAAGCCAAAACAATATCAAGCATGGCATGACAAAGCATAGGCCACAGTCAAAAACAAGCTCTCTTTACCACTTAAGCATGAACTTTCATACTCTTTTCCAATCCAAACTAAACTATTTGAAAACCAATGTATGAAAGATGGGGTCCAACCAATTTATTTAGCAAACTAAGCAAACCAAGCAAACGAAAAACCAAAACAAAAAAAAGATGCTCCAAGAACAACACAACTGTGCATGAAGCAATAAAAATGAAGCGTTTGGAAGAAACCTAGGATTTTTATTGATGAAGAGGGGGATGCCTTGGGCATCCCCAAGCTTTGACGCTTGTACTTCTTGGATATTTCTTGGGGTGACACGCGTGGCATCCCCAAGCTTGAGCTTTGGTCCATTCTTCATCTCATTACTCATTCCTTCCATACACTTGAAATTTTTCCTTCATACAAAACTTAACACAATCTTTATTAGCAACGTTAGTGCACTCAAGATAATAATTCTTTAGGTTCAGTTCTAACACCAATAAAACTTCCATTAAGACACTAGATACTGTAGCACTTCCCTCAAAAATCTCAATTCCCCAAAAGAACTCAAAAAGGAACCAGAAGCAAATGCAGAAAATGGCAGAAATCTATCAAAACAAACCAGCTGGTAAAGACGAATTTTTTCGAAGACCTTCTGTTGCTCAAATCAAAAAGTGTTGGACTAATAAAAGTTAGATAACAACCTGGGGCAGAAGCAAAACAATTCACGCCTCAAAAGGACGTACAGAGATTTTACACGAATTTTTACGGTGAAGCACGGAAATTTGTTTCGGGATAGCAACTTTCCCAATCATTATTTCTCTCTCATTAGAGGTTACTCTTGGCACAAAAAGCAAATAAAAAGGATAAGGAGCGGTTATTACTGAAGTAATAACTTCCAAGACTCATCTAAAACTTTTGGGTTATCTCCCAATAAGTACTTTTCTTTAACGTCTTTAAGTTAGGCATAAGAAGCAAAAAAAGAATCAAGTGTTCTCAAATGAAGAAGCATTAAGAGCAAATTTTGTTTTCATAGGAGAGGCAAAAGAAATCTTCTCTCTTTTCTTAGGGAAGTGTTCTATATCTTTCTTGAGTGGGAGTTGATATTTAATGGTGCCTTCTTTCATATCAATAATGACACCAACAGTTCTAAGAAAAGGTCTTCCCAAAGTAATAGGACAAGAAGCATTGCATTCAACATCCAAAACATAGAAATCAACAGGGACATAGGCATTGTTAACCATAATAAGAACATCATTAATGCTCCCCATGAGTTTCTTTTTAGCATTATCATCAAGTGGGACATTCAAATAGCAATCTTCAAGTAGTGGCAAATCAAGCATATCATAAATCCTTCTAGGCATAATAGAAACACTACTATCAAGATCACATAAAGCTTTAAAATCAAAATCATTCACTTTCATATTGATGATGGGTTCCCAACCATCTTCTTGTTTTATAGGAATAGAAGCTTTATGTTTCATCTTTTCTTCTTAATCTTTATGAGAGCATTAGTAATGTGTTTTCTAAAGGCCATATTCATAGCACTAGCATTAGGACTTCTAGCAAGATTTTGTAGGAACTTAATAACTTTAGAGATATTGCAACCATCAAGATCAAAATCATAATTATCATATAAAGTAGTAGAGATATTACTAGCCTCAACACTAGTGGTAGTGATAGTAGAAACACTAATGTTTCTAGCAATTTCATCTTCTCTTTCCCACTTAGCATGCAATTCAGCTAATAGTCTAACATTTTCATCAATTCTTACTTGTATGGCATTAGTGGCTGCAAAGGGATTATCAATAGTTTCAGGTTTAGCAACCATTTTATTCAAAGAAGATTGAGCTTCAGCCAATGATGTTATATTTCTTTCAGCATTAGAGAGTTTTTCCTCAATAGTTTTATTGAAAGTAGTTTGTTTACTTATAAAGTATTTAAGCATAACTTCAAGTTCAGAGGGAGCACTTCTATTGTTCTTGTAGGAATTTCCATAAGCATTACCATTGTTGGGAGGATATGGCTTATAATTTTTTTAAAACCTAGGACTGTGAGGCAAAAGCCCCACAGCAAATTTTATTAAAAGAAGTAGCTAAAACAATAGTGTTACAGAGTTACAACCTATACACAAATATACAATCATATACGGAGAGGCAGTGAAAGTTAGCCATCATGGCAAAGCAGTTATCCACGCTAGCAACTCATCTTTTTTCTTGGCTTTAATCCTATACTGAAGCCAAGTGATATCATGAATGAACTTTCCTTTCCATTTAGCAAAAGTGGGTTTCTCGCCTCTAAAAATTTTCCCGTTCCGAGGCAACCAAATATTGTAGCAAGCAATAATGACCACCTCCATGAAGAACGGATGACCGAAACTTGCTTTAGCAGACGCCACCACAGCCTGTATATTATCATTAGACTGCTAGGAAATTTGCAAGTAGTTCCATATGCGAGTGCTAAAGTTGCACTCAAAGAAAAGATGTGCTCGATCCTCATAAGCTCTGATAGGGCAGAGCTCACGGTGTGTGTCTTCTGTCACTTTCCATTGCCGCCGCTTTAGCAGATCTCTAGTGTTTAATCTATCAGATAATAGCAACCAGGTAAATACTTTAGTTTTCATTGTACAACAGGATTTCCAAAGCCATTTGTACACATCAGGAACCACCAAATGTGCATGAATTAATTAGTAAAACTGGCCTGGTGTGTACTTATCACCCCATCTATAGGACCACACATCGTTTTGATTAGACCTTGGTTGAGTAGCCAAAAGGTCCTGCAGATCATGCAATTCTTGGAAAGCCATAGTCGATAACGGTAGATAAAATAAAGTCATAATATCCTCGGTATCTAGAACCGTTGCTGCGGACAATTGGTCATCAAGTACGTATGAGAACAATCGTGGGAATCTGAGATTGATTGATCTATTGGAGCCATGAAGTATCCAATTATCTGTCCAGAATAAGAACGTATCTCCTTTACCCATAGTCACAGTGGCCACTCCACGAAAATTATCCACTTGCTTGAGCACATCTCGCCACCAAAAAGACCCACACAGTTTCTCCGCATGAGGAACCTTTCCTTGATAATGAGCGTTCCATATGAGATGAACCCATGGGATATCCTTACGGTTGTAGAATTTGTCCAAGAACTTGATTAACAGTGCAGCATTTTGCTTTTGGAAGTTGACAATGCCCAAACCTCCACTGTCCTTAGGTTTACAGATCATTTTCCAGGTTGCAAGCGATTGTTTGGGCTCATCAAACTTATCTCTCCATAAACATTGCCTGAATATCCTATCAAGCTGATTAGTAAGACCAATAGGTAGTTGGAGAGTGCAGAGAAAGTGTAGTGGCATAGAAGCTAGAGCTGAGTTAATCAGCTGCAACCTAGCTCCCTGAGAAAGGAAGCTGGAGCTGGACGATAATTTCCTTTCAAGCCTACAGACCAAAGGCATGAGGTCCGTGGTAGTTGGCCTAGTAGTGCCAAGAGGTAACCCAAGATAAGTAAAAGGCATGCTTCCAATTTGGCAACCAAAATCAGAAGTTACAGTCTGCATTAGATCCTCAGGCACATTAATAGGAACCATCAGCGACTTATCAAAGTTAACTTTCAGTCCTGTAGATAAACTGAACTTGCACAACACCTCTTTAAGCTCTCTTAGCTGATTGATATCAGCTGGCATAATTAATAAAGTATCATCTGCGTACTGAATAATAGGGAAGTCCTCATCATAAGTTTCAATTGGCCGAGAAATTTTGCCCAATCTAACCAAGTCATTTACCACCGACTGCAGAAGGTCAGACCCAAATGAGTAAAGGAGGGGTGACAGTGGGTCACCCTGCCGAACTCCTCTCCTGCAAGTAAACTTTTTACCTGGGATACCATTTAAAAGAATTGACGAAGTGCCAGAGGATAAAATTTCCTTGACCCAGGTCAGCCACAAATCATTGAAACCTTTATGCCTCATAATCTGCAAAATGGCTTCATGCTCAACCGTATCGAAGGCTTTGGCAAAATCCAATTTAACAATCACAATAGGCTGTTTAGAGAGTTGACATAAATAGAGATACTCCATAGACCAAGCTAAACAGTCCTGAATCGATCTAGTCCGCAGAAACCCATATTGGTTTTTATGTAAACATTGAAGAATCTTATCTTGCAATCTATTTGTAACTAATTTGGTGAGAAACTTTAGGCAAACATTAGTCAAGGAAATGGGTCGAAAGTCATTAACATCCAGAGGTGCCTGTTTTTTGGGGATAAGTGTAATATAAGACCCATTAATATTTTGCAATTTAATCTTCCCATCATGAAAATCCTTAGCCAGGCCATAGAAATCATGTTGAATAATGGGCCAACATTTTTTAACAAAGAGTCCATTATACCCATCTGGTCCAGGAGCTCTATCAGCCGGCATGGCTATAATAACATCATCCATCTCAGTTTTGGTAAATGGAATTGTAAGTTCATGTAGACCATCAGCCTTTGACAACAAAGATGATAAATCGAATTGCATTCTGATACCTTTAGACTGACCCATTCTATTTTTGTAATTTTCCCACAGTAGATTGGCCATGGCCTCATGATCAGTAACCTCATTACCATCTGAATCCCTAAGCATGGCAATAGAATTTCGACGAAATCTCTCAGATGCCATCGCATGGAAAAACTTTGTATTGTCCTCACCTTGCTTAATCCATCTGATCGTGCAGCATTTACGCCAATATTTACTTTCAGCTAATAATAGCTCCTCAAGGTGTAGTTTTACAATTTTGCGAAAATTAAATTCAGTATTAAAAAGTGGTCTCATTTCCTCCAAATTATCCAAAATCATGATCACCTCATTGCACTTCTTCACTATAATCTTTAGTCTTGATAGGCTAGTTTGCCACTTTTTCAGTTCATGCCTCAGATTTTTTAACTTGTCTACAACAATGGCCGAGCTATAAGATTTGTTAGATCCTCTCTTCCATGAATTCTCCACACAATCCGTGAATCCCGGCATGTCTACCTAATAATTCTCAAAGCGAAATAATTTGGACTTAGGTATGGTAGTATCAACCATGACAACACAAGGGAGATGATCTGAACCAGTTTTAGCTAAGGGAAGCACCACTAAATTGGGGTAATCTGAAACCCAATTAGAGATGGTAAAGAACCAGTCAAGCTGTTCTAAAAGAGGAGTCCTTTGCATATTCGACCACGTGAACGAGCGGCCCTTTAAAGGTAATTCCAATAAACCAAGATGTCCAATGATTTCATTAAAAATAAACATGTCATTAATGTCACCACCTGGCCTATTATGATTATCTTGGGAGCGTATAAAGTTGAAGTCTCCAATTATTAACCAATTATCATTTGCTGGTATTTGTAAGTGGTAAAGCCACGACACAAAGTTATCTCTAGCCTCCCCCTGACACCGTCCATACACACAAACCAATACCCAAGCCGCATTGTTATGCACAGAGGTGAAATTAACAGTGATCCCAAACTATTGAGTGTCAACAAGATTACCAGCAAACACAGAGGAGTTCCAGATAACTAAAATGCCACCAGACGCTCCCCTCGAAGGAGCAAACACAAAACTATCAAAAAATTTAGGAGAAAATTTCCAGATAAATCTCCAGTCAAAACTTTCACATTTGGTCTCCTGCAAACATATAATATCGCAACCACTCTCCTCAATCTTTGATCTTACAGCACGATGTCTGTCATCAGAGTTAAGACCCCTGACATTCCAACACAATACCCTCCAGTTTCTTCTAGACATGAGACACATTAATGATAATCTGGCTGGGGAAAAGATTTATCCAATGCATAACACTGAATAACAAAGGATAGCAGAAGTATGCAGTGTCACAGACCAAATCAAGTATACCAACTGACAAGTAAATCATTACAAGCCCGATAATATAATGTGAAACAGTGCACCAAATTGACAACAACGCACAAACTGGCTCCAAACCACCGACTGACATAGTCACACTGAGAAAGTCAGACACCAAAACACAAACTGATACTGCAAACCAACACAACATAAACCAAAAACTGCAACAAATGCCGCCCATAGACCGACAGGGCCAATTACCATAGTTGTTGTTTGACTAATCATCGAAACCAGAAGAATCTTCAGAGGTAGAGGGGCCAGTTTCAAGCTGCTCCTTGGTGATTTTTGAAGGGTCAATACCCAACTCTCTGCCAACACGCTGCATCACTGGGATTGGAGTGATAGGAATCCGCATGTTGTCTTTCTCAGTCTGTGCTTGTTCAGCATCCTTACTACATGAATCGTGCTCCCCATCATTGCATCCACGACTGTGTTCTTCTAGGTCAACAAGCAGCAACTTGGCACGGGTCTTTTTCTTCGGCCTACTCATCACAGCAAGCACCGGTTTAGGTCTGTACCCGTCGTTCTTCAGACAGCTACGAGTGAATCTGCGTTTTGATGCGTGTACAATCAGAGGTTTACCCCTTCGCGACTTCCTTTTCTCAGCTGTCACAGGAGTAGCTGAAAACATCGGTGGATCAAGATCTCCGGTATGGGGTTCAAAAGTAAGAGTCTTAGCCACTACTCTGGATTTAGGATTCATCACCCTACGCGTTCACAACTCAGACTGTCCAAGCGGCTTAGCAAACTGTCCAAGCACCTCTCAATAAAATGCCACTGACCATGATCTCTTGATCAACGTGAATGGAGGCAGTTGCAAAGAGAGAGGTATGTTTCTAGACATCATAGATGGCATCAAAAATTTGAAGAGTTTGGTCCATTGCAATTATGGAGATAAGACTGGCCCCATAAAAGTACTGACCTAGCCCACCTGAAGTATATCAAGCACCAAATGTGCATTAATTTGCGGCTGATTTCCCTCACTAGATGACATAGAACCAATAGATGGATTTAAAATCATCGACTCCTCTCTATCCTCTGCGTCACCCAAGTCCTGTTCAGCATCATCATGTTCTGCCTGAAAATCTTGCTGCTCATTAAAGTCAGGATTAGCATCCCAGCCAATCACAGGATACTGCGGCCCCACAAATATGTTGTTGTTAGGGTGCAGATGTCCAGGAAAAGGATGCGGGTTGCCATCAAACGGCATCTGGTCCTTCTCCACGGGCAAAGCATCAGCAAAATCCGCTGACAGAATATAAACTGGGACAGTCCAAGTTACCTTTGTTCCCTCAATCGTAGCAAACTTCCCAAAAACAACATCTCTAGGTACCAGTTGCGGTGAGGGAAAAGAAGCATACACAAGTGTACGTTCCAAAATTGGATCATTAATATTCCAAAAGTGGTACTGACCAAACGTGGAGACAGCATTGGAGATGTCTAGATTATTGCGAAAATCTAGTGGAATTCCTAGAAACATCAGCCATCCCCTTCTAAAACCTTGAGAAGCACGATGATTTTCCTCAGCATTATCAACATGAATGAAACGGACCAGTCTAATATGGATTATAATTGTTGTTACCAAAATTATTCCTGTAGGCATTGTTGCTAAAATTGTTATTTCTTATAAAGTTCACATCAACTTGCTCTTCTTGAGCAACCAAAGAGGCTAAGGGAACATTATTTGGATCAATATGGGCTTTCCCATTAACAAGCATAGACATAATAACATCAATCTTATCACTCAAGGAAGAGGTTTCTTCAACAGAATTTACCTTCTTACCTTGTGGAGCTCTTTCAGTGTGCCATTCAGAATAGTTAACCATCATATTATCCAGAAGCTTCGTTGCAGCACCCAAAGTAATGGTCATAAAGGTACCTCCAGCAGCAGAATCCAATAGGTTCCTTGAAGAATAGTTCAATCCTGCATAAAAAGTTTGGATGATCATCCAAGCAGTCAGTCCATGTGTGGGACAATTTTTTACCAAAGATTTCATTATTTCCCAAGCTTGAGCAACATGTTCATACCAGATTGTTTAAACTTCATTATTTCACTTCTCATAGATATAATCTTAGCAGGAGGATAGTATTTTCCAATGAAAGCATCTTTGCATTTAGTCCAAGAATCAATACTATTCCTAGTTAAGGAGTTCAACCATTCTTTAGCTTTTCCTCTCAAAGAGAAAGGAAACAATTTAAGCTTAATAATATCTCCATCTATATCCCTATGCTTTTGCATCTCACAAAGTTCAACAAAGCTATTTAGATGGACAACAGAAAATTGTTCTCTCATAACAAGATTGAGTAAAGCATGTTTTATTTCAAAGAAAGTGGCTTCAGGAACAGGTGGAGCAATAGGTGTGCTCATAAAATCATTGTTGTTCGTGCTAGTGAAGTCACACAACTTATTGTTTTCAAGAGTAGTCATTTTTTTGTATTTTTAATAAAGAAAGCAAACTTGTAAAACTATTTTTTTTGTGTTTTTGATAAAGAAACAAGCAAAGGTTTTCAGAAAAAGTAAACTAAGCAAAACAAAAACAACAAAGTAAAGAGATTGGTTATGAGGGACTCCCCTTGTGAAGATGTCCTTGAATCCCCGGCAACGGCGCCAGAAAAGTAGCTTGATGGCCCAAAATATATCGAGCTCGTTGGGGAACCCTAAGAGGAAGGTATGATCAGCACAATAGAAAGTTTTCCCTCAGTACGAAACCAAGGTTTAATCAAACTAGTAGGAACAAGGAAACACCCCAAAGGTGTTGCTAGCTGAACTTTGGCAGGGCGCACTACCGGTGCCAGCAGCAACTTGGAGACCTGCACAACACAACCACATAACTCTGTCCCCAACGTGCGATGAGGTTGTCAATCTCACCGGTTTTGCTAAAAACAAAGGATTAAACGTATCGAGTGGAAGAAAGTAATAGTTTGCAGAAAGTAAACACAAAGTAGTAAACAATTGATTGTAGATTGAAAGTAAATAGAAAAGACCGGGGTCCATAGTTCACTAGAGGTGGCTCTCCTTAAGATAGATGACATGTTGGGTGAACAAATTACAGCGGGGCAATTGACAAACATCGAGAAAGCATACAAGCATATACTACTCATCTTGACTCCTTTGAGATTCGATTGGGCATTACAACATTATACATAGACCACCATCCAACTTCATCTATGACTAATAATCCACCTTCAGGTTATCATCCGAACCCCCTCTAGTATTAAGTTGCAAGCAACGGATAATTGCATTACGAATTGCGTGTAAAGTAAACAATACAATTGTTCTATGAACAAAGGATTATTGTTTTCTCCCTAGTAGCAATAACACATCTAGTACCTTAGAGATTTCTGTCACTTCCCCAGATTACCAGATGCATGAACCCACTATCGAGCATAAATACTAGCTCTTGGAGTTGCTAGCATCTACTTGGCCAAGATAGCTACTAACAATGGAAAGCATGCAAGATCACAAATAACAAAGACATGATAGAATCAATAATCAATCTGAAATAGCATCTCAATATCCATCGGATCCCCGCAAACACAACATGTAGGAATTACAAATAGATGATCTTGATCATGAATGGAGCTCACAAGATCTAAACATGATAGCACAAAGAAGGAGAACCAGCCATCTAGCTACTACATGGACCCGTAGTCTAGAGATGAACTACTCACGCATCAGACCAGAGGCTTGCATGATGATGAAGAAGGCCTCCAGGGTGAATTCCCCTCTCCGGCAGGGTGCCGGGAAGAGCTTCAGATCCCTCCCGATCTAGGGATGGAGATGACGATGGCTACAGACTCTTTCGTGGATCTTTGATTGGGTACTTAGGGATTCCGTATCAGAGGCAATTTATAGGCGGAAGGAGAGGCCGAGGGGGTGCCTGGGGCGGCCACACCACCCCCTGGCGTGGGCCAAGCCTGGCACGTGGCTAGGTGGTGTGGCCAGGCCCCAGCCCCTCTCCGTCTCATAGTCTGTCTCTAGGTGTCCCTGGGTAAAAAACTGACTTTGGCTTTTGTCCCATCCAATTCCGAGAATATTCATTTTCTGAATTTCCTGTAACCAAAAACAGCAGAAAATAGGCAGCTGGCACTGTGGCTCTTGTTAATAGGTTAGTCCAAGAAATCATATGAAAAGTACTCCAAACTGTGGACAAAACATAAGAAAGTAGATAAAACCAAGCATGGAACATCAAAAATTATAGATACATTTGCAATGTATCAGATAACAATAATAACAAGAGGATATGCATTATGGCTGTGGTAGTAGGAGGGCTCCAAGAGAGGTTCTTTTCTCAATTAGTTTCTCTTGTAGATATAGCATCTACATATCTTTGTTGAAAACCTTTGTAGACATTTTGGAAACCTTTTTGAAAAGTTTTGGAAAACACTAGGACTGGGTCACCCATTTGTTCCTCCTTCCGGTCATCCCATGACCAAACTCCTTTCCTTCCTTTCTGACCATCCCATGGTCAAAACATGTAACCTTTCTGACCATCCCATGGTCAAAACATTTCCAAAGCCATTGCTTTTCCAAAATCCTTTTTGAAAACAAAACCAGCACCGCTCTACAGAAGTTTGTCCAACCCATCCTTAACCGCGGACACGGCTATTTGAATAGATTTACACTCTGCAGAGGTTGTACACTTTACCCACACCATCCGGGTACCCTACCCTGATCTACACCGATCGTGGGTTGAGTAACCGATCAAGACTCTCCGGATGCCCACTCCAATATAAGTGCCTACCCTATGAGGGTTGTTCCCCTCAACACCGGGACACCCTATATAGTTCCCAAGCCAACCGGAGCGCTTTTTCCACTTCCCAAGTGTGCGCTTTCAATGAGGGGCTCATAGTAACACGTGGAGGCCCGTGGACCCTTCGTTCCTTCTCTAGAGGTTGTACACTTTATAGGAGAAGGCCCACCCTCTAGGATTTTTAAATCCCCTGTAGTAGTTGTAGGAAGCTTATACCAGAGTAAACCAATATCAAGCCCAGCCCTGTCCCATTCTAGAGTAATGTGGTTGCACGGATTAATTGTTCGAGCAAAACTGCAAAGAACCGGGTGCGTTTTCGTAAACCTTTTTACCTCCTCTTTCCTTCAGCATCTTTTGTAAAACAAAAACCCTTTTCTTTCTCAAACTTCTCTTGGTAGGTCAAACCTCACCAAGGTTTCATCATAAAATAGTTTGTAAACTTTTTCGGGTTCTTCCCATCCTATAGCTTTGCTTCGGCCAAATCGGGGTCTCCAAAGGGGTATGGTGTTATACACCAACTATCCTACTAGGGACCAGTAGGTGTCATCAAGGCGATTATACTTAATAGTACCAAGGTGTAATGGTTTGGAGGAGCCAAGCCACTACCAGATATAGATCATCATAGTATAAAACAATGCAGTTTCATAAAAAGTAAGTAAAACATGCATAAGTAAAACAGTAGGACAAGGCTTATGAGCAAGAAGGTGGCTTGCATGTGATCAGCAATATGGCAATATATGTCCCTGGACTTCTTCTGAGAAAACCATAATAACCACTTCTTCTGGTCTCCGATATAATCGTAACTATCGTCGTTAAGATAGCACATGCAAGCAAACAAAGAGCACAATCAACATAGGGCATACAATCACCAATACCATACAGCAAACAAACATACCATACATTATTCAATTCAGTAGGTTTTGATAGATTGAGATCATAGCCTTAGGAAGGAATTTACTTGCCTTTGTGGTTTTACCTTTGTGGTTTATTTGTCAAATACCACCTAATGAAGGGGGTTTTGACTAAGGCTTGGGTTTTGGTGATATCAATGTGCAACAATGATATGATCAGATAGGTATTGTAATAACAAGGCCAACACAAGTGGTTTCATGATTTTATCAATTTCCTATAGTTAGTTATGCTTTTTCTAGTGAAAAAGCCTCTAGTTTAGGTGAATAAATCACCAGAAAATATCTAGAGTTCAAATAAATTTTTCCTCAGATGTTTTGGTATACTTTGGTGTTTAAGATTTTTGAGAGTTGGATTCATCTCGAACTAATTACCAGAATGCCCTTGGGAAAATCCCAAAGTCAGTTTTGTAGTTATTTTGTCTTTTTCACCAGATTAAATCTAAAGAAGTTATTGATATGATTCCAAGGGCACATGGTAGCTGTTTTGAAAACCTTTCTTTAGAAATTGTAATCACCCAATTTGGAGTTGTAAAACTTCTGTAGTGATTTTTCTACTAAAACTACCCTTGGCAGAGAGGATTAATTCACCAAAATTAAACAGAGCCTCAACAAAATTTGATCTCTTGGATTTTGATAGACTTTAGGTACCATATCCCAGAGAGTTAGAATCAACTCAAAACATGTTATAGTTTGGCTTAAGGAATTTTATAAAGTCAATAAATAATTGTATTTGTTATTTTTACTGAGGTAAAACTATGGTTCACCTTGACATGATACAAAGTCTAATGGGTAGGTATAGAGAATACCTTTCATATAAAGTTTGATCCATCCCATTTGGATAAGTTTAGCTCACAGTGAAATTTATTTAGGGTAAAAGATACATTTTAGTGGATATAATGCCAGTAAATAATGAAATTTATTTTTGGCAAGTGACCAGTTCTACATGTTGCATAAAACGCTAAGGTACTTGGTAAAAATTGTGATCTGGACAAAAAGTGTAGTTTCCATTTTTATTTCGATTTAAATCAAAGTGCCAAAAATTCTGGATCTAAGAAAATGATTAAAAGCCAGGAGCTTCGCGGGCTGGGATCTGCGTCTCTGTGGGCCGAGCGGCGGCCAACCAACCCACCCGGGCTCCTCAGCACGCGGGAACGCCTGGTTCGAATCCGGCCTGGCAGGCCCTGCCGGTCATCCGCACAAGGGGACCGAAGCGGTAAGGAGCGATGGTGGCCGCCCGATCAAATGAAGATCGACTACCCCTGGGCGTCGTCATCCTCCTGACACGCAGACACGCAGGAAAACCCTAGTGGCGGCCGATTTCGTTGGGGAGGCTCACCAGGGCGCAGGGAGGGGTCGACAATGGCTCAGGGCAACGCGGCGGTCGGCGGTAGTTCCGGCGATGGGAGGCACTGGTGTAGTAGACGCCGGAGGGGGTCGCGCGCATCCGCGCCTACGGAGCTCGCTTCGGTGCTCACCGGGGCACCTCCTCGGACGCCTGCATGTCAGAGGTAAAGGCGAGGTTAGAAAGGGCTTGCCTAGAAGCTCCTACTAGAGAAAGAATGGGAAGAAAAAAATTAGTGTAGCCCCGGTACGGCCTTCTCCTTCCTCGCAGCTCCATGGGAGGGAGCTTTGGGTTCCTAGGCAGGGGAAGCCAGGGAAGGGTGGATGGGGATCTGAGGTGGCTCAGAGAAGGATTTGGGGTGATATGAGCCAGGAGAGAGGGGTCAGGGTGGCCTCTGTCCTTATAAACCGAAGGGAGTGGTGCATGGTGGATCTTGTCCATAAGGGTGGGAGAGAGAGGATGCCATGCTCTGATTGGGCTAGGGACACGATGGAGAGGTCGTGTTGGTCCATGGGGATAGAGGAGGGACGGTGTCTCTTCCCCAGGAGCCTCGGGTGCTCCACCCCTTTTGCCTCGGTTGAAAGAAAAGAGGGGGAGGGGAGAGGGCTAGGGAGAGCTAGGGTGGCTCTTAGTGGTGCAAAGGGGGGTTAAGTGGGGTCAGGGACACGACCAGAGGGAGATGTGAGGCGTGTTGCAGCTGTTGTGGCTTTAAGATTTAAAGATTCTAGGCCAAGTCTCTCTCTTTCTCTCTCACTTCCAAAGGCAAGAAACAAGGGAGAGGTGAGTGCTACAGCACAGAGTCGACCATAGATGATGTAGTGGTGCTGTGGTGATCAAGGGTGGGCGTTTGGTGAGGGTTTGAGGGAGTATTAACCCAATATTGTTAATTATCCAAGATTTGCCATTTTTTATGCTTATGAAGCAGCTCTTGAATTTTTATCTTGGCAAGGTGAGTTAAGGGTGTTGGTAGATAGCTAGGGTCAAAACACACTTCCATAAATTTTGTGGGATTTATTTGATGATTTTTGGTTTACTTTATATCAAATATTCAAATAGTGCAGAAATGGTTTTTAGGCTTTGATTTGATATTTTGGAATTGTACAAGGATGGTTTTTGGTTTGGGATGGTCCCAATTATGAATTTACACATTGGAGAATTTTTCCACGATTTATTGAAGAGTAAAAACTATTTAATATATTTATTTTCTTGTTTCTGCCATTTAAGAGAATGGGCAAAAGAATTATTAATACTCTTCAAAAATAATTATTTTTAAAGTGGGAGGATAGGGTATGATATATAGGCCTCAAATGTGACCTGATTTGGAAAGTGATTTGGAGAAAATCCAACTTTCTTTTATATAGGGAGGTTTGTAGTTTTTGTCCATTAAAGGAATTAAATGGTTTTGGTCCATAATAATTATGGGAAATAGTTGATAAATATTTATAATCAGGGTATATGATGTACACAAGGTTTAACTAGCATTTTCAACCTTGTGTGTTGAGAATTTTACTTGATTGGGATAGAAGCAAGGGAAAAGAGGATCTTAGGCAACGTTAATTTTATGCCTTCAAAACCGTGTTGGATCTTGGGGCTCAGGTCTCCCCTTGGGTCATAGGTTATATGGATGGATAGACCAAGTGATGTATATCACCATGGTGCAAAGGTTTGAGGTTGATCATGATTGACCTTTCTAAGGATTGATGCCAGAAATTGAATAGAATAAGGGTGCCAGAAGAGATTATCATATAGCCTCCAAAACCATGTGGGTTCTAGAATCACAAAGCTCCATTTGAAGCAAGTGAAGTATGTATTGATAGACCTTCATGCGAAGAGAGCAATCATGCAAAGATTTGGTTCAAAGAAGGTAATATGGAGATGTGAGCTTCTGACAAAGTAGGCATGTTGGTAAGATTTGCAGGAATTGTTATTTTCTTGCCTGTGAAACCATCAAGAACAAGTGGTTTAGAGGATGGTCTAACCAAGGGCAAGAGTGGGCCTTGGTAGTACTTATGATGGTCTACAAGATGGTTCAAGTGCATTACCAAAAAGGCACAAGGTTTGAGAAAGAGAGGCACGCAAAGAAGTGATGTTGAAATAGTTTTCAGACTTGGGTCAAAATTTAGCAGATTTAGGGTTTTTGACTAGAATATGAGTGGGGATGTTTTTGATGGGTTGCAAGGTATCAAAGTATCATCAAGTGGATGATGTTAAAGTATATATTGAGTAGAATAGATCCATGCTTGATATTGGTCTTCATTTACTTGGAAACTTCTAGAATGGATCACTTTAGAATTGGTCTGGTTAAGGGTTTTAGATGATCACCTAGTTGCTATAGATCAGATACAGCTTGGTTAACTTGCTTAGGGTTGATACAATTGCATTAGCTAAGTGTTATATGATGATCTCCTAGGGTAGCTCATACTACTTCTAAGCAATCAAGTCAAGCAACAAATCAAGGCAATTCTCCTTGGCAGATCAAGGCAACTTATCTTACAAACAAAACAAATCTACTACCATGGGCACCTCCAAGCCTAGCTTGAGATAAGGATAGGTATTTTGAAAGGGTGGAGTTTGAATATGGTGAGAGTCCTTGGTATTTCTACCAAGAGTAGAATTCAAAAGCTTTATAAAAAGTTTTTAGAAAAACCTAGAGGTAAGAGTAGTTGATAGCTCCGTCTAGAAAACATAAGGAGATTATATCATATAGATCTCCATAATTTTTTTCAATAGAAGCTACTAAAATAGTTAGGTTGCAAAGGCACCTTGGCTCAAGTTTTCGAAATGCTAGAACATTTGAGAATATGTAGAATGAGCCAAGACAGTTTGTTAACTAGCTTTTGTCAATTAATGGTGAGGTATGGAGTATATCATATGTTATACATGTAGATGCATAAGCACAAACAAACAACAAGAAAATACTACAACACTTAACAAGAAAAAGTTTTTGTTCCCCTTGATTTTTGCATTCTGGACAACTAATCAGGGTTGCTGAAATTGGGATGTTACAACTCGCTTAACCGTTTGATTGCATACACATTCCATTGTATATATAAGTAATTCTGTTCAAAATTGGGAGAGAGTAAACGTTTTATGTTTCTCAACATAGTTATACTATCTCTTAATAACGGTGAAGTGGTTTAGACAATGTAGTTTTTCTGAATTCATCTGGTGTTGTGTTATTCGATTTTCACTCAAATCACATTAAAAAAATACTACTACTAGTAGGAGAAAAAATAATCTTATGGCTGAGGTGGTGGCATCTGCTGCAAATAATTGCGATGTTCTCGTTCGTCGGATCAACTTGGGAAGTTGGGATCAACGATCTGTTGTCCCCGAGCTTGTCAGGCGGGGCAAAAAACACAAAATTAACCTAATGTTAGGATGAAATCACAAAATAACCTGAGTTTATAAAAAATTCATGATCTAACCTATTTGCTTGACGCCTTACCAAGCAGCTTCAAGTTCAATAGGATGACGCCGTCCGAAAAGACGCCATGCCTAGCATGGCACAACAGTGAACGACGCCATAGACTCGTCCGACGTGACGGTCGTCGTCAGACCTTGGCCCACTCCTGCTAGCATGGCGCCATGGCAGGGGGCGCCATGATACCTATCATGGCGCCATAGATTAGGGCGCCGTGGTACTTGGCCTTTTTTATTCAAGCACTATGGTTCTTATGTACACACTATCATGAAAAGCATTTTCTACTGAATCATGAGAGGGAATTTGTGTTGCCGTGTAGTTCTTCTCTGTTAGGTGCGTGACACACATGTATACGAGTACATATAGGCTCACACACATATACGTATATTTGTTTTCTAGCATCCTACTACTACTGTTATTAAGAAACAGTAAAACCTGCATACCTAGGACCTTTCACAGCGATTAGGCAGCCTGAACCATCAGATCTGCCCACTCAACGATCTAGATCAGTAGTCCCGAACGGTCACTAATATATAGGTTTTCTGAGCAACCGCGCCGTTAATGGGCCATCTCACCGTAACCGGGCTGCTACTCTGCAGACCCACTTCAGTGTCTTCTCGTTCACTGGGCCTGCACACAGTGGGCCTATTCTGACGGGAGAAGATGGCCCTTTGTCTATTAATTCTTCTCGTTGGAAAGAAACACTCGTGAGGCCCGTTATGTCGGAAGTCGGAACGGAAAGACACCCCTGGTTCGCCTCCCATCGCGCCGCCGGGAGAGCCCCTATCCTCGCACGCCGCTGGCCGAGACCCCCGCGCGCCCTCTAGCTACCTCGCCCTCGTGGTCAACTCCAGGCCACGGCCGCCAACAACGCATCTCATCTGCTTGTATCTCCATTCCCCTGCCTACCTCGTGCCTTTGCAACGCTGGGAGGAAGATTTTGGTGTCTGTCCGGAGGGACGAAACTGGGAGGGAGCTGCTTGGCTGGACGCTCGCCAACGCCATAGCCGCCGGCGACCGCCTCTTCCCAGACTCGCTAGACTGGTTCGCATTATCATTGTCTTGGCGGATGGAGGGGATGTGAGGAAGGGAAGAGGAGCATTGGTGCTGGTGATTGGAGGGATGGGGAGGGGAGGCCGATGTTGTACCGGGATGGGCAGATAGGAAAGGAGCATTGGTGAAATCCCACACTACTCGATTTCCCTTGATTTGATTCAGCCAGTTGCTGCGGCGCTCATGGACCAACTCCACAGGCGCACAGTGGCCCTAGGTATCTTTCTGACTATTTATTTCCGTTGGTGCCATGGGCAGGCAAGCAGCGTCTCGGCTATGGCCAGCCTAGCGTAGAGGATGGAAAACGAGTACTACTTGGAAGAGACGATGTATGCTTTTGTGAGTTTTTCTAATCTTGTGTTGTTCTCATGTTGCCTTGCGTTATATGAGAATGCTTGCTATCTGCTAATTAGGCTGCTCAGCTTTTGATTTTGTTAACACTGCTTGCTTGGCGCTTCGTGGCTCAATTCTATTTAAGATGATCCAAGTATCCGATTACCCGGGCAATTTCAAGAAATAATTTTCAGCTTTCACTCTGAACTATTTACGTGCACATACTACTGCATCAAGCTCTAGGATTACTGTGTCAGTTTCATCTTATTGCAATATGTTGATGATGAGATCCCAAGCTGAACCGGACAGCTAATTAATTAGAATCTAATTGATCAACTTGCATGTCGTATACTGAGTGCCTTTCTTATAACAATCAAATCAAATAACGATTCAAGGACATGTGTTGCTGAAGATTTTGAATTCTATACGTGGAGGAAATTAGATGGTTAAATAAAAGTTTGATAAAGTAAAAAATTCATGGAAAAGAATGCTTGGAAAAGAAAGCACTGAAAGTGAAAAGGATATCTGAATGAGGCAAAGAATGGCAACATATGCATTGCGCCGAGTAGTTTGAACGGGTCAGCGACACATTTTTATCTCATGTTGCAATGCACGGGAATGTTTCATTCTCATATAAATTTTCCATGTTTATGGACGTTTTTCTTATTTATTGCAGTGCCATAGTCTCCTCATGTCTTCCGGCTACAGTGCGACGTGTTTATTTTTTGTGCCTCAGCGCGGTTGGCTCTCACAAAGTCTTCTGCTTATAGGATGAGACCACATATTCTTTATCTGGTAATTTCATAATATTAATGGTACAGATCGTAAACTCAAATGCATTTTTCCCATTTTTCCCTATTTTTGTTGCAGAATTGATTCAGTTATAGTGCATTTAATTAATAGAGATTCATAAGGAAATCGTGAATATATTTCCACGAAGTTGAGTTGAACATTGTTAACTAATTTTGATGCTTTGATGCTATGAAGATCAATATTTCTCTTCGCAAATTTTACTTGAACAAAATCCTCGTGTTCAATCTACCCCTTTTATCTTCTCTCAAAATTGAGATGTACAACATCAAATTAACATTTTGTGTTGTACTGTCAGTTTACAACCTTCTCATCGCCTGGAATCGAAGAACTTACTGATGTGCCGTTCACATGTTCTTATGTTATTAATTAAGTTATACCCTATGTGTTCTGCAATTGCTTTATCAAATTGACAAGGGATTTTCTTCTCTTTAGTTTGCAGCTTGTTTTTCTAAAGAGCCCGGTGAGCAGTGGCTTACTGTTCCTTTTTCTTTAAAGGTACCTCGTTACCGTGCTTCACTGCTTTGTATTTTTTTGTTTGTCAATACAGATGTTTCTTGATTCAGGTATAGAATCCATGTCAAGTTGGACTACAGGTCACACTTGGCATGCATGTTTGGTAAGTTTTCAGGATCACCATATGAGGTACATTGTTAACTCCAAATAACTACATATGTTGTAGCTGATGCATCTTACGATGTCGTTGGAAGCTTCTCCCATCTCTGCACCTGTTGTTGATTGTTCAGGTTGAGACTCTAGCTTCGAGTTCACCAATTATGGAAGCCTTCACTATTGACATTTGCTTACGGGATTGCATTGCTTATGTACTCTATTTGTGAGCTGGCATATCTCATCTGTCTATTATTATAATTTATCTTAGACGGCCTATTTTTCTATCGTAGGAAGCTATAAAAGTTTCTTTCCGAGGTCAACTATGTTGCTTAATCAATTCTATGTGGCGGCATCTCCTCAATAATGCATATAGTACTGTCTCAAGATGTCTTGGTGGATACAACATTGAGGGGCTGCTTGCCTAAGGTTCCACTAATACTGTGTGTGGAATTAGTCATGAATTGCCATTCATGATGAGATGTATTCGTTAATTTGGTGTTGCATGCAAGTTGGCAAGTCTGTTACATCACTTTCGTTTATCAGGTTGGTTCAATTTACCTTCTGGTTTCATCATCATCGTCATAATGCCATAACTTTCGATCTCTCTTTCGAGAACGTTTAAGTCTGCTTGTGTTCGTTATCGTTTTGAGCCTTTTCATTCTGTTGTATACCACGACAGACATGTACTGACTATGATTTTGAAGTTACACATGGTCTGTAACTGGGTATAATTAGTAGTTGCAAATATGTAGAGAAAGATGAGAACTAGCTGCTCGATAATAGAAGTATGCAGATATATATTGTAAGTTCAATTTGTTTTTCTTTTATCAAGAAAGCATAGTTCACATGTACAGCTCCGAGTGTAATTCTAAGCTTCTCATATTCCGATAGTTTATGGATTTGAACCAGTTGGTACCACAATGACAGGCAAAGTGATGTCATACTGTCATATATCGATGATGACTAGAGGTGTGAGTACTCTCCCCATCTATTTATTTTGTGTGGTTAATTCTGGTGATATATAAATATGTTTTGTGCTTTCATTCTGCATGTCCACTCGTACAGCTCTTCCGCCTTCATAATGTTGTCTTTTCAGGTTTCAAATACCCTATACTTGATCTAATTTCACGGCTGATCCTTCCACTACACTCCGGACTTTTTATTGCCACGACACGGTTCTAGGGGGCTTTCTCATCAAATTATCTGCACATTGACACCGTGTACAGGGTGACAGTAGTAGATGCTTCAGGATCTGACTATCTTGTTTTATCACTATTTTGGCATAATACTGTAGTACTTAATGAATTAATATTTTGTTTTAGACCAAGGCATTGCATTTTTCCTATTCAATTATGTTCCTACCATTTCAATTTTTTTCTAATATTTTATTGCAATTTTCCAATCAAATTATGTTTTTGCCATTTTAATTTTCTCTAATAATCATTTCTGTTTTTAAGACTGACGGGCGTGACAACGCGCGCATTCACGGTCTAGTACATATGATAAGCATCATAAAGACGTGCAACACCGTCAACACACACTTGACGCCAGGGCCGTCATGGCGACCCTCCATTTTGTCAAAGCCAAGCTCTTCTTCATCGACTATGGGTGCATGCATCTTGCCAACTACGCACTCAAGATACTCGCCGGTTGCGGCGCGTCCATCCCACTAGATTATGTCATCGACGACCTCGACCGGGCCATGGGCACGTGGCTTGGGGAGCTCGAATACGAGAGTCCGCTGTCTTCCACAACAACGACAGAGCAAAATTTTTGAAAATGTTTTTTTTTGCATATTTTATATGAATTTGTAAGAAAAACTATTCTACGAAAATTTCGACACAACACTACCTAATAATGCCTGGTTGGTTTTCGATTCATTAGCACTGGGCATATTTCTTGTATCTCACCCATTGAAATAGAAATGATTGGTTTTGTATTTCGTAAATGTAAGAAGACATCTATACCTAATACCTAATAATAATAAAGGACGGATTGTTTCTTCCGGTTCAACTCTTTTTTGGACAAAGTTACCCCTGTAACTCAATCAAAATTACCCACTATGCAACATGTAAGTCTAGGACCACCGAAACTGATCGGCCCAGTTAATTAATAGCCACGCTGGTCGCAACAATTGGTGCGGTCTGGCCCAGTTAATTAATAGCCGCGTCGCAGTAATTGGTAGCACTCACGTTTTGTCCCACCTCGATGCCTTAGGCTCATCTCCACCGGTTCATATACGATTCGAGTGCAAGGCATATCAGCAAGCCGATTCCCAGAAATTAAATTCCCCATATGTTGTATGGCTTAGCTAAGGGAGAGAGAGCCACGACGTGCGACCAGATGGGGCAGAGATATGGCGAGGAAGGAGAGCTCTGAGCCCGAGGCCGGCGATAGGAGGTGGAAGGGAGTGGCGGGAGGATGGACAGCGACCTTTACGGCACAGAGAAGTAAGCGGTGGCCGCCGAGCGGGGCACTAAGCACGGGCTGGAGATGAGATCGGCAAATGTGGAAATGGGGAGATGGGATCGTATGCGTGGGCGTGGCTGGTGGTGGTGTGTAGGCTATGTTGGAAACAACGGCGTTCCATGACGACGACCTGGGCACTGGTGTCCTGATCCTGACCTTACGAGTTTAGAGCGGACGAGCGGCCGTCCCCCACCGGCCGTCGGGATGCAGGGATGGGTCGGGGCGCTGCTTCCGCTCGAAATTTGGTGCCTCGGGGCGACTCCAGCCATCGGGATGCAGGGGAATGGTCGAAGGGCTTGGATCTAGATCCACCTCTTCCTCTCTTTTTTTCTTTTTTCTGATATTTTAACATGGCGTGCAGCCTCTGCCTGTCTTTCACGTGGCAGGACTCAACCGATCTCTTAAGTGCAGACCTGGACGGTGAGAAGACAGCCGAGTTTGATGGAAAGCCTGCAAGTCGAGAAAGACGGAGCCAGGGCTCATGCTGTGATGATTCATCTGCATCCTTTTTTTCTTTTTTTCTAAATGTTCTACGTGGCAGTGTGCACGCCCGGACCTGGAGGCGACAGACATGGTGACGGCTTCAGTGAGCAATGCAGCAAACGCCGGTCTAGAATCATCGCATGGAGCCTCCTTCGTAATGGCAACAGGACACAAGAAACGAAAAGCAGTTCCATCGCTTCAGCTCCAGGGAACTTTTGCTTGGATAATTCACCTCTTCTTCTTCCATGGAGAATTGCAAATGCAGAAATTTTCTTTCTGACTCATGCGATACAGGTCGAGGATACTATATTTTTATGTGTTTCTGTTTGCAGCACCACAATTCAGCAGATGTTTTAGATTACACATGTGTTAGATGAGTACACATCCTGTGTATTTCGTTGTGTTTGCACGTAAGGAAAGAAAAATACATCAAGTTTATGCTCAGTTTTTGTGCACAGTATTGCGGCAGCAGAGGTAGTATCTGATCATATTTGTGATTTATTTTTGGTAAGAAAGATAATGCATCAGAGGGGTAAGATGGGAGCCCTTGGATCCGTGCCGCGGCCGTACAGATCACGGATGGGCGGAGACGTAGTTCTTTAGAATGGTCCGTTCACGCAACTTAGCTGGTGATTAGGGTTAGGGTGCGCCGGCCGGTAGTCGATACCGACGGGAGCAGAGGCGCTGGAACTGACATTTGATGGCGAAAGCGTCGGGAAGCTCGAGGCACCTCCGGATTTTTCAACACGAGCACATTAACAATTACATATGTATCAACAAGTTGCGATTCAATTTCACCTTAGCATGTGCGAATACAATGATGACATATTTCAATTCATCAGCAAGACATAAGCTATATAATATTTAATAAAAATCAACCCGTAGCAACGCACAGGCTATTACGCTAGTTTTATTAAAAGGAAGAATTGGACACTTAAAATAGTTATAGTTTGCTGGAATAGTCTACTTTCGCAATATCAAGACTCATACATATATCCTTCTACGCACGTAACGCACTTCACTGTAAATATAACAAAAGATGTAGCTCCCATGACCGTGGTAACTATTATTTGCGCCAAGAATTTTAGGAGCAAATTTGCTCCAATTTAGACATGGAAACTCATGAGACAGAAGAAAGAAAATAACACTCGACTAGCATGCGCGTGTGTAGAACGGGTAGTAGTAGATGCTGTTTCTGACATGTGAGCCTAGGGTGTGTTTGGTAGACTAACTCAACTTAGATATTCCCACCTTAGCTCATTTTTGGCTGTTTGTTAGGTCAGGTCCGTTGTCTGGTCAGTGCCCACCTGGTACAAAAACCGCGTCTCGGCAGTGCCTGATTGCGAAGCCGAAAACGAGCTTCGCACCTCCCGTGTCCGTCCCGAAAAATCGGTCCCACGTGTCCTGATTCTTTCCCCGCGCGTCCGGCCAGGAAACCGTCCACGGCCCCAGACCCCAACCCGCCCCGAGCCGCCCCTCGTTTTCTTCTTTCTCCCTTGTCGCTCACCCCACATCCCATCGCCGCCAGCCCTCCCGCCCCCAGATCCCGCCGCCAGCGAGCCTCCCCGTCCCTCTCCCTCAGCCGAAATCTCTCCCTACCCTCGTTCCCTAGGCTCTGTCGTCCGGTGGTCGTAGGGCGCTCCACATCGGCGTCGTGGGAATCGACGCTGCCAGACAAGGACCAGCGGCCGCCCTTCTGTAGCAGCCATCGGCGAGCTGGACGAGGACGTGGACCACGAGATGGACGAGGACGTGGACCACCGGCAGCCGCAGCAGTACTCCTCCGCCCACATCTGAACCGCTTCCCATCTCCATATACACCGGCAACAGTACTCCACGGCAGCAGTTCTTGCAAGGTACTAGCAAAAACGCTTCAATCTCTTTTTGCTTTTCTTTTCCAATTATTTTTGTGTTGTTGTGGAAAGTACACTGAGAATAATGAATCATTTGGCAACAAGATTTGTTCATTACGTATATTTGTTTCATCCTATTGTGTGACAGTTGCGCACTGCTATGTCACAATACCAACACGATTTGTTTTTATTTCTTTAGATGGACGATTTGGCAAAAAAATGAAGGTTATATGGTGTTTATCTCAAGAAAAGCTACGAAAATTCCGATGATAACATTAGGTCATAGGATTGACATGGACATAGCTAGGAAATCAAATCTGAGATATATATATATATATATATATATATATATATATATATATCATTCTACGGATATATATTGCTCAAATCAGCTTAGAATGAAAAGAGCCCCCTTTTTCGTTTGTGCACTTTGTTTAGAGAGAGAATAATTGAAAGATAGTATTTATACTTCTATTGAGGAACAAGTAGCCATGTTTCTCCTAGTAGTTGGTCACAACAAACGTTTTAGAGCTTTACAACCAATTTTTAGAAGATCTATTGAAGTAATCAGTAGGTATTTTAAGGCGGTGTTATATGTTGTTGGAGATTTGCGAGCTGAGATGATTCGTCCTCCATCTACTCATATCCATCCTAAAATTCAGGAAAACAACCGCTTCAATTCTTACTTCAAGGTAAATAATTTTAGTTAAAAATTCTAGATATTGCTAGAATTTTGTAAGACCAATGAATGACAAATATTTGTATTTTCTGAATTAGCAATAGATGGAACTCATGTGTCCGCAAGAGTGCAAAAAAATATCTCGGCCGCCTTTAGGGGTAGAAAAGAGGGTACTACCCAAAATGTCATGGCTGCCATAGACTTTGATATAAAGTTTACCTATGTACTTGCTGGTTGGGAGGGGTCAGCCCATGATGCCCTTATACTTGCTGATGTTGTGGAAAAGGGATGATGAGTTGTCACTTCCTCGAGGTAATAACTTAAACCTATAGTTATATATTTCTCAATAGTTTCAACCATACCTAATAGTTCCATTATCATAGGAAAATTCTACCTTGTCAATGCTAGGTATGCTGTGAGACCGGGTTCCCTTCCACCATACCGTAAAACAAGGTACCACTTGAAGGAGTATGGTGCGGGGAACCATCCTAAAAATTATAAAGAGTTGTTCAACTTAAGACACTCTTCTCTAAGGATATCGATTGAACAGGCCTTTGTAGCATACAAGAACCGTTGGAAGTTTGTTTACAATAGACCCTTCCATCCATACAAGACCCAAGTAAAAGTAGTGATAGCTTGTGCCATTCTTCATAATTGGATACTTCAGTTTGGGGAGGATGAATATTTTCCACCGGAGGCCACATGGGAACCGGAACCAATCAATGAGGAGCACAATGACATTGCTTATGATAATGCTTCTTGGAAACAAAAGAGGAATGAATTTGCTCAAGCGATGTGGGCAAATAGGGGGTTGCACACATTTGATGTATCATGTTGTGACTTTATGTAATAATTGCACACATTTTGGTGCTACTGGAATTTGTCATGTGTTGAAACGTGTTCTATATTGCTGAAATATGTTATATATATGCTGAAAACTGTCATTTTGGTGCTGCAATGTGTCATGTGTTGCTGGAATTTGTTCTTATATGCTGAAACGTGTTCTATTATTGCTGGAATATGTTATATATATGCTGAAAACTGTCATTTTGGTGATGCAATGTGTCATGTGTTGCTGGAATTTGTTCTTATATGTTGAAACGTGTTCTATTATTGCTAGAATATGTTATATATATGCTGAAAACTGTCATTTTGGTGCTGAAATGTGTCATGTGTTGCTGGAATTTGTTCTTATATGCTGAAACGTGTTCTATATTGCTAGAATATGTTATATATACGCTGAAACTGTCATTTTGGTGCTGAAATGTGTCATGTGTTGCATAAATATGTTATATGTATGCTGAAAACTAATGCAATTTGTTTGGTGTAGATGGCTGAATCTATGGAGGAAGTTTCGGATGTAGGTGCTAAAGCCAAGAAGACAGCGAAGATCATGAATTGGACCCCTCCTATGTCAGCATGCATGCTCCAACGTCGTGCCGCCATAGCAAGAAGAGGTGTTAAGACAGACAAAGGATTCAAAGAAATCCATATTACCAAAGTTGCAAAAGAGTTGACCCAACTTGTCGGTTATGAAGTGACCAATACCCAAGTGACCAATCATCTCCGCAAATGGAAGGTTAGATATCAAAAAATCGAGAAATTGAGAATGTTAAGTGGGGTGCTTTGGGATGATGATCAAAAAATGATAGTTTTAGAAGAGCAACATTATTTGGGTCACACTCAGGTATGTCATGTTATTGCTGAAATCCATTCTTTATTGCTGAAACATGTCATGTTATTGCTGAAATATGTCATGTTACTGCTGAAATATGTCTTGAAATCTGTTCTTAATGTTATATGTAGGATACTCCTAAGGATGTTGAATTTCTAAACACACAACTTGTCAACTTTGAATATATGGAAACTTGCTTTGCCGACAAATTAGCCACTGGTAAGTTTGCAATGGGGTCTAATGAGCCTCTGGGGAAACCCATTGAGGTAGAGGGTCCGGGGAACCCAATTGATTTGGATAGCCTGCATGCCCATGGAGAAGGATTTGTGGAAGGTCAAGTGACACATGAGTTAGGTGGACATGGCATTGATGCCACTACTCCTTCACCTTGTAGCTCAAATAGGAAGAGGAAGAGGGGTCCTATTTTAGCTGAGGAAGATATGATTCAGGTTACCAACATGTCAGAAGCATTGCGTGATGTGGCTGGTGCTATCAACAACACTTGCCATACCGAAACCCACCCTAATTTGTGCAAAACTGTGATGGATCTTACCCAATTTAAGATGGAACAACGATTGGCTGTTTTAGATTATTTGACAGAGCATAAAGGTAAAGGCCTTTGAAAGGGCATAGATGTCGCCTAGAGGGGTGAATAGGCAGTTTAAAACTTTTACGAGATGGGCTTAACAAAGGCGGAATAAAACTAGCGTTTACTTTGTCAAGCACAAGACCAATATATATACTACGGTTCACCTATGTGCACCAACAACTTATGCAAAGCAAGACAAGCAACTATGTGATAGCAAGATATAGACTTCAAGCACGAAGGCTATCACAAAGTAAGGTGCATAAGAAAGAGCTCGGGTATAGAGATAACCGAGGCACGCGGAGACGATGATGTTTTACCGAGTTCCTCCCAACATGGAGTACGTTTCGTTTGGAGAGGGGGTGGTTTCAAACCACCAATGCTACAAAAGGCCTCCCTTGTTCTCCTATGAATCTCACCCCAACGCGATCGATCCACACTTCCACTATCGGTGCACTTGTCAGTGGCAATCAGTAACCTCTCACAAGGTTGGGGCACTTCTCCAAAACTCAATTGGAGGCTCCCAACAAACAACTTTGGGGAAAGCTCCACAACTTAATTGGAGGCCCCAAGTAATCCACAAACCTGCAAAACCACCAAACCGTCTAGGGTTTCAAGAACCCAAAATTAAAAAGCTTCTCACCTTTCACCCAATCGAATCCTCACTGAGAACTCAAACCGATGCACCAAATGCAATGGAAAGAACACACGAAGTGCTCAAGTCCTTCTCTCCCAAATTCCACCAAAGCTACAAAAGCTTATGGGGAATAAGAGAGGAAGAACAATGGAGGAAATCCACAAAAGACTCCAAGATCTAGATCCCAAGATATTCCCTTCACTTAGAGGAGAGATTGATTGGTGGGGTTGTAGATCTAGATCTCCTCTTTCAAATCCCTCAAGAATATGCAAGAATCAATAGAGGGATTGAGGGATAGCAAGCTTAAGAAGGTCAGCAATGGAGGGGAGAACTTGCAAGGAAGGTTAGGGAACCATTGGGGGAAGAAGGGCCCCTTAAATAGGTCCCTAGAAATCCAACCGTTAGGCCCAGGAATCGCTCGGCCAGGAATATCCGGACTGGGACCGGAGTCTCCGGTGTACCCAGGCCAAACGGGGACAAACTGGAGGTCAATTTGTACGCGGTCCGGAGATAGACCAGAGATTTAGTCCGGAGTCTCCGGTCTTACAAAAACTGGCAGAAAGACCAATACGAAAACAACCATGACTTTTGCATCCGGACTCTGATTTTGATGATCTTGGGCTCGTTTTAAAGAGGACAATAAGATCTACAAGATCATGCAGGTAACCATTATATTACAGAAAGGGAGGACAGAACCAAATGACGAAAGGTTTGACCTCTCTCAACAAGACGAACCGGTAAAACCTCCAACATCGAAAACGCAATAGAGAATGCATATGAAATCCGTTTTCGATGAACTTGGGCTTGTAATGAAGATTAAAACAAGATCTAAATCCTCTCATGGATAAGAACCAAATAATGGAAGGTTTTACCAGTCTCTAAAAGACGAACCGGTAAAACCTCCAATATCGAAAACGCAATAGAGAATGTATATGAAATCCGTTTTCGATGAACTAGAGCTTGTTATGAAAATTACCACAAGCTCAAGAACCTCACATGGATAAGATCCAAATAAAAACCAAGAAGGATTATGCCAAGTATGCAAAGGTTTGAGCTCTCATGAAGGATATGATCAAGTTACTCACTAGAGAGCCCCTCTTGATAGTACGGCTATCTATCCTATAAACCGGTCTCCCCAATTAACACCATGAGACCGGTAAGAAAGAAACCCTATCAAGAACATACCTTTGCCTTGAGCATATTCCACTTGAGCTTGACGATAGCGATCTTGTCCACCTCAAGATGGAACACCTTTCTTGATTGCACTAGCTTGGTGAAGACTTACAAATTGCTCTCCCATACTCGACTATGGTAGAGCTTCTCTCTTGGGCATATCATCTTCCCATATCCATATTAACCATAGGATGGCAAGCTTCAAGCAAATGATCTCTTCGAGATGGCTCATCTTGAACTTGCACATCATTTCTTCTTTCTTCATTATGTTGGTGTCTTGAAGGCACATAAGAGATATCACTCCAACTTTATTCTTCAAGACACACTTGCCATAGGCTCAACTCTCACATGACCAATCTTTGGATCTCTCCTTGAACACCTTGGTCAACACTTGATCTTCTTTACTTTCTTCTTCTCCCAACCTTGAAGCCAACATATGGTACAAGCATTGCCTATGGACAAATCCTACAAGTAAAACTCAATGCAAACATAAGTCCATAAAGATTGTCATTAATTACCAAAACCACACATGGGGGCACGCATGCACTTCCAATCTCCCCCATTTTGGTAATTGATGACAATCCTTTTGAGAGGGTTTATATAAGGAATTAACCAAACAACATGGTGTGCTAACATCAAATACAACACAAGTATGTGATGTTAGTACAACCACAATATAGAGTAAACTCCCCCATAATCTATGCACGTGTGGATGAACTTGAATTTATTGCATATATTGCCAACTATTACTGGTGGTGGAGTTTTCTCTATATATTCAAGATGCTATGCAACACACTAAGATGCAAAGCACACGAGGCAAGTGTTTAAGTACAAAACTCAAAGCACACAACCAAATTCCCTAAAACCCTCTAAAACTTCTCCCCCATTGGCATCGATTGCCAAAATGGGTGAAAAACTTTAGAGGCCAATTTAGTGAGAGTTCCTCCATATGGTGTGCATTTCTCATAATATGAGTGGAATCAAATGCACGTATCGAATGACGAATACCATGAGGAAATCAAACTAAACTGAGGATCCAAAAATTGCAAAGAAATAAAATGGTGAAGAAGCATCAATGAATGAAGCAAGCAGTCAAAAGATAGAAAGAAGCACTTCACAAAAGGAAGATACCAAAAGAAAGATAGATATTATGATAAGATTGAAAAGAGAGTGATCTAAATAATATGAGGAGACTCCCCAAGGTTTGTGCACAAATTATAATTTTGCAATTGAATACAATATGCACAAACATGGCATCCTCATTCCCTCTATATCATTTAAACCACGAGCATGAGCAAGAGAGAAGATATTATGATGAGAGCAAATGAGTGTTTAGATGAAAATAGGAACCTCCCCAAGGTTCATGCACAACAAAGTGCATAATTATGGAATCCTAACTCCCCATAATCAAACAAAACACCAAACAAGAACAAGAAGGAAAATGTGTGTTCTTAGGTAAATTAGGAAAGCTTCCCAAGGTTTATGCACCAAATATAATAATTGCTTTGAATGCAAAGTGCATAAACATGGTATCCTTTCTCCCCCAAAGTTACATAACAACACAATGGCATGAGAGATCAACTTTCTTAACACCAATGGGTGCCAAAAGATGCAAATGAACAGTTCAAGCACTCAAACCAAAAAAATTGGAGCCACTAAGGAATAAAAGGGGGCACAAGGTTGATACGTCCATTTTGCATCACTATTCTATATCATAATTTACGATTATTCATTGATATATTTCATATTAAGAGATGATACTTATGTAATTTCATCTGTTTTTGCATGGTTGATGACTTTTGGAGCATGGACCGTTGTAGTCAGGATTCTGATGGAAAATGTGGGCTCCCCGGATTATTCACCCGAGGAATCCCTGTCATGCATACATCCACGTTCCCATGATCAGTGAGCCGTGGAACATAACCGACAAGTATCATTACAACATCCAAAACTTAACGAATTACAAGACTTACATAAATGCCATTATGGCTACATCATCAATAGCAGCGGAATATCGCCAAGCGCAGAGCCCAATCGTGCCTCAACCTACAGGCAGCTGACTGGGAAGACGCCTAGTTCGCTAGACATCACCTTAAACTCCTGAAAGTCTGGCCAAGTAAATAGTCAGGGACACAGCCGTGAGTACTTTGGAATGTACTCGCAAACCACCAGGATAAGTGAACAAAGGAAATGCAATTCTAGCTGTGGCGAGATAGCTCTATCTGGGGTTGGTTTTCAAAAGCCTAAACTAACATTGAAGTTATGGCATCTCCGTATCTTTGTTGAAAAAGAGTTTTAAAAACATGCTTCTATTTTATAAATCAAGACATCTCCATATCTTGGTTGAAAAAGAGTTTTGAAAACAGTGTTGTAGTAAAAACCCTTTTTAAACATCTTCGACCCCTCGGGTCAAAACAAAGCTTTCAAACTCGGGTTCCCCCGGAACCTTCGTCCTCAAAGTACTTGTTTCCCAAACAAGCATAGTTTGGGTACTCCTAGCCAACACCTTTACAACTGTCCTTGACCGTGGACACGGCTATTCGAATAGGTTATACTCTGCAGAGTTTGCGCACTTTCCCCACAAGAATCAATACATCCACCGGGATACAACCACAGCCCACTACCACTGTAGATGGGGGTCCGGATAATCAAACCTAACCTTTCGCTTGTCAACCCTAGAAAAGGCATGCTTTTCCTCTTGGGTTTGTCCTCCCAGGCAACGAGTATGTGGCTCCCAACCATAGTCCTTCCTTTCGTACACACGCATACCCAAGCCGCAACTTGGCGTATACCTTAAATCTGGAGACTCCACTTCCTTCCGTACTACCTAAGTCATACCGTCTGCGGGAGACCCAATCGTTGCACTGGCCTCCTGCCAGTTCAGGCTCACTCTTGCCGAAACAAGCAACAGACTTTAGATCCTCGATCTGGTGGCGCTTGCCCAGAATTCCAGGGATCTCTCCCTATAAGCATGGTAGAAGTGCCTCGGCTAATGCGGAAAAACTACGAGTTAAGCCCCAGCACCTGGGGTAATGTGGTTGCGCGGATAAAAATTGTTCTAGTGAAGGCGTAGAACATCCCAACATCTTCTCGTTTCTCCTCGTCACCATTTCTTTTGTTAAAACTTCCACTGGGAACGATGCCTCTTCCCAGGGTTTTACAAAGCCGTTTTGAAACCTTTGTAGTGGGGAAAAAATCCTAAAACACTTTATTTTCTCAAAACCGGGGTTTCCAAGGAGATAGGATGCTAACCATCGTATTCTCGGTCAAAAGGGTATAAAATGATAGGTTCATCGGGGTGGTGCCTCGAAGGACACGAAGTCATAACTTGGAGGAGCCAAGTTACTATCGCAGTATTTATAAAATAAGACATGCAGGTAGATAATGCACTTTATAAAGAGGATACGAAAACAGGTAAAAGAGAGTAGGACATATATCAGAGTTCAGGAAATGGTGGCTTGCCTGTGATCAACAATACGTCCCTGGACTTCTTCAAATGACCAAAAATACCCAATAACAATAATAATAAAAGTCCCTTCTTTCTTGTCGTCAGACACTCACACTATCATCGTCATCGGTAAACATGCAAGTAGACAATACCACAATCAATACAATGCATACAAGCATCACACCATACAGCAAGTAAACATACTGAATACTACTGAACTTGGTAGGTTTTGGAGAAGTGGGATTCAAATGGTGGAATTTACAAGATTGCCACTGGGGTGTTTTCTCTTGGAAGATAGTTGTCTAGGATAGATATCTTGAACTTGGATTGGGGGCTTTGAGGTCTATAGGATACCTATGTGCAAAAGTGATATCCTCAGATAGGTCTTGTGAAAACAAAACCCACACAAGTGGTTTCACTTGATTATCAATTTTCTAGAATAAGCTATGCTTTTTAAAGAGGAATAAACTCTAGTTTAAGGAAATAATTCACCAGAACAGTTCTGGAGCTCCAAAAAATATTTCCTTGGATGGTTTGGTAGTATCTGATGTACGGAACCACCTAGAGTTGGAATCAAGTAAAGAAAATTACCAGAATGCCCTCCGGAAAATCCCAAAAACAGTTCTGTGTAGTTTTTCTCTTTTTTACCAGATTAAATCTACAGAATCTATTGATTTGGTTCCAAGGTAATATGATAGGAACTGGGAATACATTTCTTTATAAATTGGATTCACCCTTTTTGGAGTTGCCAAACTCCTGGAGTAATTTATTTAGTGGAAATACCCTTTGCAGAAGTATTTAAATCACTAAAATTCAACCAGAGCTCAATAAATTCTTAGATGCTGGGGTTAGACCTATACTGATCCTAGGGGGTACTAGGAATTGGAATCATGTCCATAGAATATTTGGTTAAACCTGGGGAATTTATCTAATACAGAAAGTTGCTGATTTTGTTATTTTTTCCAAAGGCAGCATACTGCTCAACTTGGCAGGGGACCTGTGGTGGATGATAGGTATTTCAAATACCTCTCAGTGGTCTTGGTTTCAACTCAAATGGACATGTTAAACTCTCTATGGAAAATAATTAGTGCAAGGTATACTTGGTAGAAGAATAATTACCAGCAATTAATGATAATTATTTTGGACAAGGGGTTGCCTCTGCATGTTTGAGAAAACATCAGAGAACCACCAGAAATTTGAATCTAGGAATTTGGACTTGATTTACATTTTCTAGATCTGGAATAAAAAGAAAATAACCGGGAAGGCTGGGCTGGCTTCTGGGGCTGCTGGGCCGGCCGGGAGGGAAAACGGCCCACGGCGCTCAGCGAGGCACGCGGGAGCTGGCGCTCGAACCTGCCAGGCAGGGACCGGCAGTCAGTGAGAGGGGGAGGCCGCAGCGGTATCGGCCAGATCTGGCCGTCTATTTCAGTGGCGATGGACGGCCCGCGCTCGTCGTTGTCGCAGCGACAGAGCGTCGGGGACAGAACCCTAGCTCGCCGGAGAGGGAGGAGGGGAGCTCACCAGAGGGCTCGGGAGGTGACGCGGAGGGTACAGAGCGATGCGGTGGTCGACGACGAGCCGAACGAGGGGCGACATGGGGTGGTCTGACGTCGGGAGGTAGCTGGCGCGTCGGAGGCCGAGAGTAGACTCATCGGAGCTCGACGGCGACGGGGGAGGAGTGGGTCCTGGGCAAAAATAAGAGCACGGTCAGGTAGAGGAGGACGAGGGGATCTCGTGGGCTGACAGGCAGAGAGAATGGAGCAGGAACGAGAAAGTCTTGCTCGATTTTGTGAGGAGGCCGAGGATCTCCTCTTCTTCTTCCTCCGGACAGCACAGAGCAGGGGAGAGGGTGTGGGGCTTGGGGGAGGTCAGTGGGGTGGAGAGGGAGCAAATGAGGGCAGGGACGAGCTGGGGAAGGCCTCTGGACATATATACCAAGAGGGAGGAATAGATGGGGTAAATTACCATCTTGGACAAGGGGGAGGGCAATGCTGGCCAGGGGTTGGTCAGGGGGGAGATGGAGAGGGGTAATATTGGTATTTGCTAGTGCTGGAGCTCAGAGAGAGTGGTGGCATCAGTGGTAATTAAATTAGGTTGATCCTTGTAAGAATTTGGGGTTATTTCTCCTTGTTTCTACTAGGGTAAGGGGAAAATGGGGATTTCTTGGGGTGGAGCTGCAATGGTGGTCGACCAAGGATGTGTCTAGTGCTGAGGATGAGCTTTGATCAAGTTGTGATGGAATTTGGGAATGGTTGGAGTAGGGAAATTGCTTAATTGGCAATTTTGATCCAATATATGGTTGTGAAGGAAGTCCAAAAAGTTACATTGGACCAGAGGAGAAAATGGTACTGGTAGAAAGGTGAGGTCAAGGTAGACTCCTAGGATTTATTTGAGATTTTGTAGAGGAGTTTTAGTCCTCTTAAATCCAATTACTCAAAAAGGACAAAAGTGATTTTTAGAAGATCATTTGATAGATTTGCATTGGACAAGGGTGGATTTTGATGTGGAAGGGTCCCAATTGTGAATACACACTTAGGGGAATTTTCCCAAGGTTTATTGGGGATTAAAAGTATTTAAAACAATTATTATTCCAAATCAGCCATTTAAGAAAATGGGCAAAAAGAAATAATAAAGCTCCTCAAAAATATTTGTTTTTGAGAGGGGAAGGTGAGGTATGATGAATGGAACTCACTTGAGCCAAAAGTTAGAGAAGTGTTTTGGGCAAAAACCAAACTTTCCTATATGGAGGGAGTTTTGGAGATTTTGACTATTTAAGGAATTAAATAGTTTTGGTGCCATAATAATTATGGATAATTAGGATAAATCTGGAGAATCAATGTATATGAGATAGACAAGCTGTTGCAAGCATTTTTAACCTTGTGGAAGGGAATTCCAACCTGAGAAGGATGGAAAACAAGGAATTGATGATCTAAGGTGATGTTATTTTTATACCACCAGAACATGCTTGCATCTTGGAGCTCAGAGCTCACCCTGGTGCAAGGGATAGATGGGTGGGTAGACCAGGTCATATAGATGATAATGGCAGAGGTATTTTGAATTAATAGCAATTGAGGTGATCTAGAAGTGATGGCAAACTTTGTTGAAATTAAAGGTGCCAGGTAATATGAGTCATGATGCCTTATAAACCATGTGGGTTTAAGCAGCACAGGGATCCACTTGGGTCAAGTGAAGGAGGTTTTGATAGACATCAATGATTAGAACACAACCATGTATAGAGTTGGTCCATAGAGGTATGGATGGTGGTGTGAGCTTCTAGCAAAGTAGGCATGCTGACTAGATTTGCAGGAAATGTTACTTTCTTGTCTACAAAACCATCATGGACAAGTGGGTTGGAGAAGGATCTAACCAGGGGAAAATGTGGTCCTTGGTAGTCCTTAGTATGGTTAACAATATGGTTCAGGTGCATTTCCAAAAATGCACATGGTTTGAGAAAAGGAGGCAATCAAAAAGGTGATGCTGAAACTGTTTCCAGACTTAGTCAAATTTGGCAGTTTTGAGGATTTTGACTAGAGTATGAGAGGGAATGTTCTTGGAGGAGTTGCAGGGTATCAGATCATTAACAAGTGGTTGATATGGAAGTTTAGAGTGAGTAGAAGAGATCCATGCTTGATATTGGTCTTCAAGGACTTGGAACCATCTAGAATGGAAATCTTCAGAATGGATCTGGTTGAGGTTTTTAGATGATCACCTAGTGGTTAGGGATCATATAAAGGTTTGCTTTCTTGCTTAGGGATTGAGGATTTGGAAACATATTGATCCTAGTGATGAGCTCCTAGGGTGGCTCATACTACTTCCTAAGCAAACAAGTCAAGCAGCATAACAAAACAACTCATGAGACAGCAGATCAAGGTAACTCATCTTATACTAAGCATAACCACTAATGAGGTTACCATCAAGCCTAGCTTGGGGTAAGGTTGGGGCATTTTGAAGAGGTTGGGTTTTCAATAAGACGAGGGTTCTTGGTATCTCTACCAAGAGTACAATTCAAATGCTTTGAACAAGAGTTTTGGGAAAACTAGAGGTAAGATTAGTTGAGTGTTCTATCTTGAAAACATAAGGGGATTGTATTATATATCTCTCCATAGTTTTGTTAATAGAAGCTACCAAAATCGTTTTGGTTACATAGGCATCTTGACTCCTGTTTTGAAATGCTAGAACGTTTGAGGATATGTAAAGTAAGCCAAGATAGTTTTGGGTAAATAGATTTTGTCAACTGAGGGTGAGGTAAGGAGTATCCTAAGATACACTTTCATAAGCACAAGTGCAAACAAACAACAAGCAAGCACTGCACCAAAACACAAGAAAAAGTTTTTGTTCCCCCTGATTTTTGCATTCTGGACAACTAATCAGGGTTGCTGAAATTGGGATGTTACAGACCTTTCCCCCTTAAAAGAATCTCGTCCCGAGATTTCGGAGAGTAAGGTTAGGGGAATTATCTTAGTTAGTGCTATGTGTTTCTTGCGGACTAATTTGCCGACTTTGTCTTCGAACAGAAACACCTTGACAGCGAGGTGGAACTTCAATCTTCTTGAAACTCGAGGGTCGAGTCAACCATGGTTGCGGGGAGGGATCTTCCTTCTGTAAGGGTCTACGGTACTTCTCTTATGTGGGTTGTTGCATCCAAGTCTGTGACAAGTCTGTGCTCTGAGATTTGTGTCCTTGGGTCACATGGTCGGGTAGAGAGGTTATCTATTTTGTGGGAAAGATGCAGTCCTTCCCCCTTAGGATTTTACCTGGGTAGGTCGGAGAATTACAAGTAGGGATACTTACTTATTAGGGTGACAAAAGAAAGTCCGTAAGGTAGCGGACATCGACTTACGAGAGGATAGCATCATAGGTGTCATTCCAGGGGGACATGGGCTAGATTATTACGAGCTACACTTACCGTCGTTCGGGAGTCCTGGAGTGGGTTAAGGAGCTTCTCTCTATATTTACTTCCACGGGGTGATGTCACCTAGGAAGGCGCGGGAAATCTGCAGTCTTGATCTGAGGGGCAGCGAGCGGTAAGGTGACCATCTTTTCTGAAGGAGGGGACCTTTGGGCTTCTCTTTCACAGAAGTCTTGGCGGATTTTCTCTTGGGGCATTCTCGGCTAAGTGGTCGGGTAGTCCACACGTAAAGCAGGGGATCTTCTTTCGTCGTGGCTGAGTTGATGACTTTTCCATGCTGACGTCGGGAGGTTGACGGGCCTTGCCAATGAGGGGATATATTGGGTATTTGATGGGGACATGGTCTTGGCCTTCGCAGAGAAAACAAGTGATAAGCTGAGTTGGGCAAACTTTGGGTGGATGGGGTGCTCCATAGTTGGGGCAGTTGTCGGAACATCTATTGGCTTGGTGCCCTTCGTCTCCGTAGCGGCTACATGCCTCCTTCGAGCTTCCTGACTCCATGGCCATCCTGGGGGAGGTCTTGTTGGTTGCAGATGTTTCGGGTTGGGTCTGATGCAACGACTTGGGTAAAACACGCAAGAAGGAACAATTCAAGCAAGCATAGCACTCAAGGAAGTCATTACATACCAACCAAATCTGCACCCGGGGTGCTAATAGTGCTTAGGCATTACAAAACGCGTTCAGGGACGATACATGACTCTACCCTATTGCTAGTTGGGCGAGTGTCACAAGGCGGGTGATTACTCGGAGGGTGCCTCTAGGGAGTAGTGTTGACTTCTAGGATTTCAACTACTGCCGATCCTCTAGAGTTTGCGGGATATTCAGCTCGTCTTCGGTGAAGGTGAGAGTGGTGCCTTCCCATGGTGCAGGGTTGGATGTTGACTCGGTCGGAGCAGGTGACTGGACGATAGGGTGGTACTCATTGAGGAAGGAGAGTTCGTCATCAGTCCCGGGGTTCTCGTCTTCAGGGGTTGGGGGTACTTCAATGATCAGCTTCCTTGCCAAGCAGGCATTGGTGGCTTGAAGACTCCTTTCGTGCTTACGGAGTAGGTTGATATCCATTTTTAGAAGCAGATTCTCGCGTCTGGCCTTGTCAAGATCTTCCTGGGAGCGTTGGAGTAGGTATTCCATGTTCTCCAGCTGATTTCCGATGCAGCATGTGAGGAAAGACTCCATAGGTAGTCCATCTTCATCTCGCTTTCCAAACAAGTGGTAGGAAGTATCTTTCAACTCATCTTCGTGGATCTTGCAGAGGCGCGCCATGATCTCCTGTATGGCTCGCACCATGCCATCTACCCAGTTGTTGTCGAGGAAGGTGAAGATTGTGGGCGCGGTGTCCTCATCGGGGGAAGGAATCACAGCCTTGATGACCCATTGCATCACATTGGTGTTACTACGAGGAAGTTCGGTTCCTTCAATATTGGCGGGGGTCTCTTGACTAACTTCAGTAGGTTGTGAAGTTGCTCTTCAAAGGGCCAGAAACTCTCTTCGATAATGATGCGCTCTGAGCGGAAGGAGGCCATCTACAGCAGATTTGTGAGATGGGGTTGGGTTAGTGACAGTGTGCAGGATTTTAAACTTAGGAAATCATATTAATTCAAGTGGTTTTCAAAATCAGAGGGGGGAAAGTCATAAGCATTTTTGCAAATAGTTGTCTTTTCTCCCATGTCTTTTGGAAAATAGGTTTGTCGTTTCCTGTCTAACGTCCATGCTAACTAAGGTCTCCTACAGTCAGGATGGCTCTGATACCAAGTCTGTGGGCTCCCCGGATTATTCACCCGAGGAATCCATGTTATTCATACATCCACGTTCCCATGATTAGTGAGCCATGGAACATAACCGACAAGTATCATTAAAACATCCGAAACTTAATGAATTACAAGACTTACATAAATGCCATTATGGCTACATCATCAATAGCAGCGGAACATCGCCAAGTGCAGAGCCCAATCGTGCCTCAACCTACAGGCAGCTGACTGGGAAGACGCCTAGTTCGCTGGACGTCACCTTAAACTCCTGAAAGTCTGGCCAAGTAAATAGCCAGGGACACAGCTGTGAGTACTTTGGAATGTACTCGCAAACCACCAGGATAAGTGAACAAAGGAAATGCAATTTTGGCTGTGGCGAGATAGCTCTATCTGGGATTGCTTTTGAAAATCCTAAACTAACATTGAAGTTATGGCATCTCCATATCTTTGTTGAAAAAGATTTTTGAAAACATGCTTCTGTTTTATAAATCAAGACATCTCCATATCTTGGTTGAAAAAGAGTTTTGAAAACAGTTTTGTAGTAAAAACCCTTTTAAAACATCTTCGACCCCTCGGGTCAAAACAAACCTTTCGAACTCGGGTTCCCCTGGAACCTTCATCCTCAAAGTACTTGTTTCCCAAACAAGCACAGTTTGGGTACTCCTAGCCAACACCTTTACAACCGTCCTTGACCGTGGACATGGCTATTCGAATAGGTTATACTCTGCAGAGTTTGCGCACTTTCCCCACAAGAATCAATACATCCGCCGGGATACAACCATGGCCCACTACCACTGTAGATGGGGGTCCGGATAATCAAACCTAACCTTTCGCTTGTCAACCCTAGCAAAGGCATGCTTTTCCTCTTGGGTTTGTCCTCCCCAGCAACGAGTATGTGGCTCCCAGCCATAGTCCTTCCTTCCGTAAATGCGCATACCCAAGCCGCAACTTGGCGTATACCTTAAATCTGGAGACTCCAGTTCCTTCCGTACTACCTAAGTCATACCGTCCGCGGGAGACCCAATTGTTGCACCGGCCTCCTGCCAGTTCGGGCTCACTCTTGCTGAAACAAGCAACAGACTTCAGATCCTTGATCTGGTGGCGCCTGCCCGGAATTCCAGGGATCTCTCCCTATAATCATGGTAGAATTGCCTCGGCTAATGCGGACAAACTACGAGTTAAGCCCCAGCACCTGGGGTAATGTGGTTGCGCGGATAAAAATTGTTCCAGTGAAGGCGTAGAACATCCCAACATCTTCTCGTTTCTCCTCATCACCATTTCTTTTGTTAAAACTTCCACTGGGAATGATGCCTCTTCCTAGGGTTTTACAAAGCCCTTTTGAAACCTTTGTAGTGGGGAAAAATCCCAAAATAGTTTATTTTCTCAAAACCGGGGTTTCCAAGGAGATAGGATGCTAACCATCGTATTCTCGGTCAAAAGGGTATAAAATGATAGGTTCATCGGGGTGGTGCCTCGAAGGACACGAAGTCATAACTTGGAGGAGCCAAGTTACTATCGCGGTATTTATAAAACAAGACATGCAGGTAGATAATGCACTTTATAAAGAGGATACGAAAACAGGTAAAAGAGAGTAGGACATATATCAAAGTTCGGGAAATGGTGGCTTTCCTGTGTCAGCAATACATCCCTGGACTTCTTCAGATGACCAAGATACCCAATAACAATAATAATAAAAGTCCCTTCTTTCTTGTCGTCAGACACTCACACTATCGTCGTCATCGGTAAACAAGCAAGCAGACAATACCACAATCAATACAAGGCATACAAGCATCACACCATACAGGAAGTAAACATACTGAATACTACTGAACTTGGTAGGTTTTGGAGAAGTGGGATTCAAATGGTGGAATTTACAAGATTGCCACTGGGGTGTTTTCTCTTGGAAGATAGTTGTCTAGGGTAGATATCTTGAACTTGGATTGGGGGCTTTGAGGTCTATAGGATACCTATGTGCAAAAGTGATATCCTCAGATAGGTCTTGTGAAAACAAAACCCACACAAGTGATTTCACTTGATTATCAATTTTCTAGAATTAGCTATGCTTTTTAAAGAGGAATAAACTCTAGTTTAAGGAAATAATTCACCAGAAGAGTTCTGGAGATCAAAAAATTATTTCCTTGGATGTTTTGGTAGTATTTGATGTACTGAACCACCTAGAGTTGGAATCAAGTAAAGAGAATTACCAGAATGCCCTCCGGAAAATCCCAAAGGCAGTTATGTATAGTTATTCTCTTTTTCACCAGATTAAATATACAGAAGCTATTGATTTGGTTCCAAAGGCATATGATAGGAACTTGGAATACCTTTATGTAGAAATTGGATTCACCCTTTTTAGAGTTGCCAAACTCCTGGAGTGATTTATTTAGTGGAAATACCCTTTGCAGAAGTATTTAAATCACTAAAATTCAATCAGAGCTTAATAAATTCTGATCTGCTGGGGTGCGACAGATACTGATCGTAGGGGGTACTGGGAATTGGAATCAGGTCCATACCACATTCTGTTAGACCTGGGGAATTTATCTAATATAGAAAGTTGCTGATTTTTTTATTTTAGCCAAAGGCAGCATACTGCTCAACTTGGCAGGGGACCTGTGCTGGATGATAGGTATTTCAAATACCTATCAGTAGGTCTTGGTTTCAACTCAAATGGAGATGTGAAACTCTCTGTGGAAAATAATTAGTGCAAGGTATACTTGGTAGAAGAATAATTACCAGCAATTAATGAAAATTATTTTGGACATGGGGTTGCTCTGCATGTTTGAGAAAACCTCAGAGAACCACTAGAAATTTGAATCTAGGCATTTGGACTTGATTTACATTTTCAAATGGATTTAAACTGGCTGACTCTTTTCTGGATCTGGAATAAAAAGAAAATAACCGGGAAGGCTGGGCTGGCTTCTGGGGCTGCTGGGCCGGCCGCGAGGGAAAACGGCCCACGGCGCTCAGTGAGGCGCGCGGGAGCCGCCGCTCAAACCTGCCAGGCGGGGCCCGGTAGTCAGCGAGAGGGGGAGGCTGAAGCGGTATCGGCCAGATCTGGCCGTCCGTTTAAGTGGCGATGGACGACCCGCGCTCGTCGTCGTCGCAGCGACAGAGCACCGGGGACAGAACCCTAGCTCGCCGGAGAGGGAGGAGGGGAGCTCACCAGAGGGCTCGAGAGGCAACGCAAAGGGTGCAGGGCGACGCGATGGTCGATGACGAGCCGAACGAGGGACGGCACGGGGTGGTCTGACGCCGGTAGGTAGCTGGCGCGTCGGAGGCCGAGAGTAGACTCGTCGGAGCTCGACGGCGACGGCGGAGGAGTGGGTCCTGGACAAAAATAAGAGCACGGTCAGGTAGAGGAAGAGGAGGGGATCTCGTGGGCTGACATGCAGAGAGAATGGAGCAGGAAGGAGAAAGGCTTGCTCGATTTTGTGAGGAGGCCCAGGCTCTCCTCTTCTTCTTCCTCCGGACAGCACAGAGCAGGGGAGAGGGTGTGGGGCTCGGGGGAGGTCAATCGGGTGGAGAGGGAGCAAATGAGGGAAGGGACAAGCTGGGAAAGGCTTTTGGCCATATATACCAAGAGGGAGGAATAGATGGGGTAAATTACCATCTTGGACAAGGGGGGGCAATGCTGGCCATGGGTTGGTCCAGGGGGAGGTGGAGAGGGGTAGTATTGGTATTCGCTAGTGCTGGAGCTCAGAGAGAGTGGTGGCATCAGTGGTAATTAAATTAGGTTGATCCTTGTAAGAATTTGGGGTTATTTCTCCTTCTTTCAACTAGGGTAATGGCAAAATGGGGATTTCTTGGGGTGGAGCTGCAATGGTGGTCGACCAAGGATGTGTCTGGTGCTGAGGATGAGCTTTGATCAAGTTGTGATGGAATCTGGGAATGGTTGGAGTAGGGAAATTGCTTAATTGGCAATTTTGATCCAATATATGGTTCTGAAGGAAGTCCAAAAAGTTACATTGGACCAGAGGATAAAATGGTACTGGTAGATAGGTGAGGTCAAGGTAGACTCCTAGGATTTATTTGAGATTTTTCAGAGGAGTTTTAGTCCTCTTAAATCCAATTACTCAAAAAGGACAAAAGTGATTTTTAGAAGATCATTTGATAGATTTGCATTGGACAAGGGTGGATTTTGATGTGGAAGGGTCCAAATTGTGAATACACACTTAGGGGAATTTTCCCAAGGTTTATTGGGGATTAAAAGTATTTAAAACAATTATTATTCCAAATCAGCCATTTAAGAAAATGGGCAAAAAGAAATAATAAAGCTTCTCAAAAATATTTATTTTTGAGAGGGGAAGGTGAGGTATGATGAATGGAACTCACTTGAGCCAAAATTTGGAGAAGTGTTTTGGGCAAAAACCAAACTTTCCTATATGGAGGGAGTTTTGGAGATTTTGACTATTTAAGGAATTAAATAGTTTTGGTGCCATAATAATTATGGATAATTAGGATAAATCTGGAGAATCAATGTAGATGAGATAGACAAGCTGTTGCAAGCATTTTCAACCTTGTGGAAGGGAATTCCAACCTGAGAAGGATGGAAAACAAGGAATTGATGATCTAAGGTGATGTTATTTTTATACCACCAGAACATGCTTGCATCTTGGACCTCAGAGCTCACCCTTGTGCAAGGGATAGATGGGTGGGTAGACCAGGTCATATAGACGATCATGGCAGAGGGATTTTGGATTAATAGCATTTGAGGTGATCTAGAAGTGATGGCAAACTTTGTTGAAATTAAAGGTGCCAGGCAATATGAGTCATGATGCCTTATAAACCATGTGGGTTTAAGCAGCACAGGGATCCACTTGGGTCAAGTGAAGGAGGTTTTGATAGACATCAATGATTAGAACACAACCATGTATAGAGTTGGTCCATAGAGGTATGGATGGTGGTGTGAGCTTCTAGCAAAGTAGGCATGCTGACTAGATTTGCAGGAAATGTTACTTTCTTGTCTACAAAACCATCATGGACAAGTGGGTTGGAGAAGGATCTAACCAGGGGAAAATGTGGTCCTTGGTAGTCCTTAGTATGGTTAACAATATGGTTCAGGTGCATTTCCAAAAATGCACATGGTTTGAGAAAAGGAGGCAATCAAAAAGGTGATGCTGAAACTGTTTCCAGACTTAGTCAAATTTGGCAGTTTTGAGGATTTTGACTAGAGTATGAGAGGGAATGTTCTTGGAGGAGTTGCAGGGTATCAGATCATTAACAAGTGGTTGATATGGAAGTGTAGAGTGAGTAGAAGAGATCCATGCTTGATATTGGTCTTCAAGGACTTGGAACCATCTAGAATGGAAATCTTCAGAATGGATCTGGTTGAGGTTTTTAGATGATCACCTAGTGGTTAGGGATCATATAAAGGTTTGCTTTCTTGCTTAGGGATTGAGGATTTGGAAACATCTTGATCCTAGTGATGAGCTCCTAGGGTGGCTCATACTACTTCCTAAGCAAACAAGTCAAGCAGCATAACAAAACAACTCATGAGACAGCAGATCAAGGTAACTCATCTTATACTAAGCATAACCACTAATGAGGTTACCATCAAGCCTAGCTTGGGGTAAGGTTGGGGCATTTTGAAGAGGTTGGGTTTTCAATAAGACGAGGGTTCTTGGTATCTCTACCAAGAGTACAATTCAAATGCTTTGAACAAGAGTTTTGGGAAAACTAGAGGTAAGATTAGTTGAGTGTTCTATCTTGAAAACATAAGGGGATTGTATTATATATCTCTCCATAGTTTTGTTAACAGAAGCTACCAAAATCGTTTTGGTTACATAGGCATCTTGACTCCTGTTTTGAAATGCCAAAACGTTTGAGGATATGTAAAGTAAGCCAAGATAGTTTTGGGTAAATAGCTTTTGTCAACTGAGGGTGAGGTAAGGAGTATCCTAAGATACACTTTCATAAGCACAAGTGCAAACAAACAACAAGCAAGCACTGCACCAAAACATAAGAAAAAGTTTGTGTTCCCCCTGATTTTTGCATTCTGGACAACTAATTAGGGTTGCTGAAATTGGGATGTTACAGAAAAGGTGTTGTTTGAAGGCAAAATTCGCTAACATCAGAAAATCCGGGAAAATATACGGAAAATCCTATTTTTCCAAAAGACGAAGGAAGCCAGAAGAGCAGGCAGAGATGGGCCACAGGGGGCCTAATAGGTCCAAAACGTATCTACTTTCCCGAACACTTTAGCTATTTTTTCTCCTCTATACTTGTGTGATTTGGATACAACTAATGCGGACTGACGCTGTTTTCAGCAGAATTGCCTTGGTGTCTACTTTTTGTGCAGAAAACCAACTATCAGGAAAAATCCGGGAAAATATGCCAAAATTCCTATTTCACCCGAAGACTCCAGGAGCCAGAATACGAGACGGAGAAGAGCCAGGGGGTGGCCACACCACCTGGTGGCGCGGGCCAGGCCAAGCCGCGCCAGGGGGTGGTGTGGGCCCCCCAGGCACCCCCTCGGCCTCTCTCTTCGCCTATAAGGAGCCTTATGACCTAAAAACTTCGGGGGGTTCGACGTTTTTTGCAGAAGGAGTTCCGCTCCGCCGCCACCACCAGATTCCACGAAACAGAACCTGAAACTCCGTTCTGGCACCCTGCCGGGACGAGGAATTGGAGGAGATCATCACCATCGCTTCTCCATCGACCATCCATGTTTCCCCCATCTATGAGTGAGTAATCCCCCGTTGTAGGCTATGGGGATGGTAGGGATTGGATGAGATCGTTCATGTAATGGCATCGGATTGTTAGGGCATGGTGCCTAGTATCTTTTATTAGTGCTTTATGACTTTGTTGCAACTTGTTATGCTTAATGCTTGTCACTAGGGCCCGAGTGCCATGATTTCAGATCTGAACATGTTATTGATTCATTATGATAGTATTGTTTATGGTCTTATCTGCAAGTTGTATACACACGTTGTTGTCCGGAACCAATGGCCCCGAAGTGACAGAAATCGAGATAACCGGAGGGAATGGCTTTGATGTGAGGATCACATGTGTTCATGGAGTGTTAATGCTTTGCTCCGGTGCTCTATTAAAAGGAGCACCTTAATTGCCAGTAGTTCCCTAGAGGCCCTGCTGCAAACGGGCTGGCAGGACAAAAGATGTTGTGCAAGTTCTCATTGCGAGCACGTATGACTATATATGGAGCACATGCCTAGGATTGTCTAGTACTTGGATGCTTTATCTTATTTATCTGCAATTGCCCTATGTTCTGATTGCTATGCGAATTGTCTTGTCCATGCAACGCCCGTCCATCCATCCCTATGCCTACCGCACTCGAATCCCACTGTTTACTGCTTTTGTTACTACTATCTTTACTTTACTACAACTGCTACTTTACTATTCCTACTACAAAACTGTTGCTACTGATAAACTGATGTGAGCAAGATTGTTTCCAGGTGCAGCTGAATTGACAACTCAGTTGTTAAGGCTTATAAATATTCTTTGGCTTCCTTTGTGTTGAATCAATAAATTGGGTTTCACTTCCCTCGAAAATACTGCGATTCACCCCCTATACTTGTGGGTCATCAGGGCCCACACCACCCCCTAGCGCGGGCCACCCTGGGCCGCGCCACTAGGTGGTGCGGCCGTCCTGGTCCACCTCTGGCTCTCCCCTCTAGCGTATATAATCCTCCTGAAACCCTAATATTCGGGGAGCGACCATAGAAAGATTTCGCCGCCTCTGCGGGGCAAAAAACGCCGAGAGAGAAAGATCTCTCCGGCAAACTTCATCGGGATCATCATCATCATCACCATCATCACAATCAGCACCATCATCACCACCATCATCTCGCTATAACAATTGGGTTGAATCTTGCATAGTTCTTAGGAGAAACTTTCCCGGTGTTGATTACTCTTTGTAGTTGATGCTATTGAAGTGAACCATTGAATTATTGTTTATGTTCAGATTGTTATACATCATTATTCCATCTCTGATCATGATCCATATGATTTCTTGTGAGTAGTTCGTTTTGTTCTTGAGGACATGGGAGAAGTCATGTTGTTAGTAGTGGAGTTGTGTTGAGAAAGATTCATTAGTTTGATATTTAAGTTGTGGTATACTTCTTCTAGTGGTGTCATGTGAACGTCGACTACACGAAACTTCACCTATATAGGCCTAGGGGAATGCATTGTGTATTTAGCTACTAATCGTAGGGGTTGCCGGAGTAACAGAAACCTGAACCCCCGTTAGGAAACCATTACACATGGGATGTAAGGGTCTTAGAGTTTAAAGCGGTGGTTAGGTTTCTACCTTACTTACTTTCTTGTACTTAGGGATGTTTGCAAGGGGTATAATCACAAGTATGTATTAGTCCTAGGAAGGTCGGTACATTATGATACATTGCAAATGTATCTATAATTTTTGATGTTACATGCTTGGTTTTATCCAATTTCTTGTGTTTTGTCCACACTTTGGAGTACTTTTCATATGATTTCTTGGACTAACCTATTAACAAGAGCCACAGTGCCAGCTGCCTGTTTTCTGTTGTTTTTGGTTCCAGGAAAGTCAGAAAATGAATATTCTCAGAATTGGACAGGACAAAAGCCAAAGTGCCTATTTTCCGGAAGTCATCAAATGCCAGAATACGAGACGGAGAAGGGTTGGGGGCCGGCCACACCAACTGGTCGCGTGGCCAGGCCTGACCCACGCCTGGGGGTGGTCTGGCCGACCCCAGCACCCCCTCGGCCTCTCCTTCCGCCTATATATTACCCTCGGGACGAAAACCCTAAGTACCCGATCAAAAATCCACAAAAGAGTCTGTAGCCGTCGTCATCTCCATCCCTAGATCGGGAGGGATCTGAAGCTCTTCCCCGCACCCTGCCGGAGAGGGGAATTCACCCTGGAGGCCTTCTTCATCATCATGCAAGCCTCTGGTGTGATGCGTGAGTAGTTCATCTCTGGACTACGGGTCCATGTAGTAGCTAGATGGCTGGTTCTCCTCCTTTGTGCTTTCATGTCTAGATCTTGTGAGCTCCGTTCATGATCAATATCATATATTTACAATTCTACATGTTGTGTTTGCGGGGATCCGATGGATATTGAGATGCTATTTCACATTGATTATTGATTCTATCATGTCTTTGTTATTTGTGATCTTGCATGCTTTCCGTTGTTAGTAGATATCTTGGCCAAGTAGATGCTAGCAACTCCAAGAGTTAGTATTTATGCTCGATAGTGGTTTCATGCCTCTGGTAATCTGGGGAAGTGACAGAAATCTCTAAGGTACTAGATGTGTTGTTGCTACTAGGGAGAAAACAACAATCCTTTGTTCATAGAACAATCGTATTGATTACATTACATGCAATTCGTAATGCAATAATCTTTTGCTTGCAACTTAATACTGGAGGGGGTTCGGATGATAACCTGAAGGTGGATTATTAGTCATAGATGCAGTTGGATGGCGGTCTATGTATAATGTTGTAATGCCCAATCGAATCTCAAAGGAATCAAGATGAGTAGTATATGCTTGTATGCTTTCTCGATGTTTGTCAATTGCCCCGCTGTAATTTGTTCACCCAGCATGTTATCTATCTTAAGGAGAGCCACCTCTAGTGAACTATGGACCTCGGTCCTTTCTTTTACATACAATCTACAAACTGTTACTGCTTTGTGTTTACTTTCTGCAAACTATTACTTCCTTCCATTTGATACGTTTAATCCTTTGTTTTCAGCAAAACCGGTGAGATTGACAACCTCATCGCAAGTTGGGGACAGAGTTCTGTGGTTGTGTTGTGCAGGTCTCCACGTTGCTGCTGGCACCGGTAGTGCGCCCTGCCAACGTTCAGCTAGCTACACCTTTGGGGTGTTTCCTTGCTCCTACTATATTGATAACCTTGGTTTCATACTGAGGGAAAACTTTCTGATGTGCTCATCATACCTTCCTCTTGGGGTTCCCTAGCGAGCTCGATATATTTTGGGCCATCACGCATATTTTTCTGGCGCCGTTGCCGGGGAGTCAAGGACATCTTCACAAGGGGAGTCCCTCATAACCAATCTCTTTACTTTGTTATTTTTGTTTTGCTTAGTTTACTTTTGTTTTGTTTGCTTGTTTCTTTATCAAAAATAGAAAAAAATTAGTTTTACAAGTTTGCTTTCTTTATTGAAAATACAAAAAAATTAGTTCTTATCTTGAGTTGTTATTATGTGTAGCCTTGCTCCAGTCACTTTGTCACCCGAGGAAATGATTTTCACTTTTAAACAAGGAATTGAGGAGAGCTTCAAGGAAGCTTGGTCTAGAATCTCTGATCTACATGAGAAAACTGAGCCTAAAATGACTCAAAGCTTATTCCTTAGCAGTTTTTACCTTGGAATTGCTCTTTGCTATAGATATGCTTTAGATGTTGTTGTGGGAGGAGATTTCCTCCAATGTAATGAGGATGATGCTATAAAGAAATTGATCCTTACTTACAACTGGCCTAGCCAAACTGATATTTCTTTCGCAAGAATATTTGCTAGATTGAACACTCTTGAGACTAGCACAGCTAGCTTAAAAGATTGCTATAATACGCTTAGGGAGCATCACAATTATGTTCCAATAAATTCTGAACCATCAAAGTGGCTCCCTACAGTAAAGATTGAGATAAAACTTAACTTTTCAAGCCCGCTATGATATCATGTCTGAATTTTGTCTTATGCCCAAAGATATTTATGAATCTATAAATATTTGGGGGCTTACTGAAGGAGGAAAAGAAATATCTCTTGCTAATAATGCTACCATATTACCTATTGGAATAGCTGAAAGAGTGTTTACAAAGATCCTTGGGAAAATGATTTCTACTGATTATCTTGTTATTGAATGTGCAGGAAAAGGACAAATTACACTTGGAAGGTCCCTATTAGAACTCCTTGGAGCAATAATAGATGTGGGAAAGGGGACCATGCACCTTTCTTCCGCACAAAACAATCATATTTTCCCCAAGGTTAAGTATAAAAGTAAGAGAGGTAAGGGCAAGAAATTTGGTTTTAATGCTTCTTCATTTGAGAACACTTGATTCTTTCTTGCTTCTTATGCCTAACTTAAAGGCGTTAAAGAAAAGTAATTATTGGGAGATAACCCAAAAGTTTTAGATGAGTCTTGAAAGTTATTACCTCTGTAATAACCGCTCCTTATTCTTTGTATTTGCTTTTTGTGCCAATAGTAACCTCTAATGAGAGAGAAGTAATGATTGGGAAAGTTGCTGTCACAAAACAGATTTATGTGCTTCACCGTAAAACTTCGTGTAAAATCTCTGAACGTCTTTTTGAGGCGTGAATTTTTGTGCTTCTGCCCCAGGTTGTTATCTAACTTTCGTTAGTTCAACACTTTTTGATTGGAGAAATAGAAGGTCTTCGAAAAAATCGTCTTTACCTGCTGGTCTGTTTTGACAGATTTCTGCCATTTTCTGCATTTGCTTCTTGTTGGTTCTTTTTGAGTTCTTTTGGGGAATTGAGCTTTTTGAGGGAAGTGCTATAGTAGCTAGTGTTCTAATGGAAGTTTATTTGGTGTTAGAACTGAACCTTAAGACCTATTATCTTGAGTGCACTAATGTTGCTAATAAAGATTGTGTGAAGTTTTGTATGAAGGAAAATTTTCAGGTGTATGGAAGGAATGCGTAATGAGATGAAGGATGGACTAAATCTCAAGCTTGGGGATGCCACGCGTGTCACCCCAAGAAATATCCAAGAAGTACAAGCATCAAATCTTGGGGATGCCCAAGGCATCCCCTTCTTCATCAATAAAAATCCCAGATTTCTTCCAAACGCTTCATTTTTATTGTTTCATGCATAGTTGTGTTGTTCTTGGAGCGTCTTCTTTTTCGTTTTCATTTTGGTTTTTCGTTTGCTTTGTTTGCTTAGTTTTATGAATAAATTGTTTGGACCCCCTCTTTCATACATTGGTTTGCAAATAGTTTGGTTTGGTTTGGAAAAGAGTAGGAAAGTTCATACTTATGTGGTAAGAAGAGCTCGTTTTTGACTGTGGCCTATGCTTTGTCATGCCATGCTTGATATTGTTTTGGCTTTATGCTTAGTATTCTTTGCTGTAGCATGACTTGTTATAAACAATTGAGATTGCTTAATGTGCCTTGGATGAATCGTGCGTTGTTTTAGCATATTAAAGCACAGTATAGTGTTATTCTCCTTTGATGCTTTATTTGGGTTGACTTGGCACATGCTCACACCATGTTATGACTATCCAAAGTCACCATAGCCTTTATGATCCTTTAGTTTTCAACTTGTAGTATCACTCTATGCTTTGATCAATGATGTTTTGTCGCTCTGCATGATTATGGCCATTATTGCTCTCTTAGTTTGTCGCTCCCAGTCTTTTGCTAGCCTCCGCAACCAAGTATGAGTTCCACTCATGCATCCAACTCCAAAAACCAAGTTATTCCAAAGAGTCCACCATACCTACCTATTAGCATATGCTATTCCAAGTATATTCATGCTTTTGTTTACCTTCCAAATTAAACTTGTTATGAGAAAACTAGTGATTAAAGCTCTCACGAACTTGATAGCACACTTTACTTTTTTTGCATTTAATAAACTTCAACCATTGGGTCCTTCTTTGTTGAGTATATGCTTGCGCTTTATAAGTTGAAATTAGCAGAACCATGTATCATGGGGAACGCTTTCAACATTGCACCTGTACTTTGTACCCCGTTGATATCATGTTCTTTTGCTTATGGATCCCGGCGGTGTGAAATAAAAGTGGAACTTGTAAGATCATGGAGTTTGTATGTGTGTTAGAGAAACGCCTAGGCCGCTAGCCTAAGCCATGCCTAATCATGCTGGAAACTTGCAGTATCACCATAATGAGCACTCCATGAAGAATCCTCAATAAAAACCTATGCAAATAGAAAATAAAAAGATCGCTGAGATGCTCATTGTCTGCTTGCCTTGTCATTTTGATTATGGGATAGATCCTGTATCATGTGTAAGGGGTACCCCCGTTGGCGGTTCTTTATGATATATATGTACTTACAATGACAAGAGCTTACTTGTGACTAAAGTTGAGTAGCATGAGGTTCGGTCTTCGTAAGTAAGGGGCATGAGATTTCGGTTTATAACTTGTCAAGCATATCCTCTTAGTTGTGTCACTTTAACCTTAATCACCTTCAAGATGCTTATGATAGGGGCAATGAGAGCTGAAAGCTATAAGTACCATAATTTTTGGAAGCTCTTTATGAGACTTTAATCCCTACTTCCTTTTATAAAGGCCTTTCTTCCACTTTTATATTGAGTCTCCACCTTCTACCTTTATGCACCTACTTTGAGAGCATAGTGGCCATTCTTAGTTCTATGTGCATTGTCCCAAGACTAGTTGATTGATGCATAACTTGATATTGCTTGTTTTAAACTATTTGTATCTAGTCACTGTTATGAACTTTGAAGGTGTCCTATGCATTTATATTTTCTACTCTATGAGGGACAAGCTGAATGCTATTATGATATGTTTTCTTTATGTAAAACAAACAAACGTCTTGCAAAGAATTGTTATTCATGAATCTTTTGTTTGTGCCCTTTCATGTTGCAACATAGTTTCTTTGTCTTATTGCTAGAACTTTCTCTTTCATGTTATGATTGAAGTACTATGATCCCAGCTTTAAATGTTTTACAAATACTTTGATCAAGTCTTTGATGGTGCATGTCACCTCAAAAATTATTCTTTCTTTTTATCACTTACCTACTCAAGGACGAGCAGGAGTTAAGCTTGGGGATGTTGATACATTGCAAATGTATCTATAATTTCTGATGTTCCATGCTTGGTTTTATCCACTTTCTTGTGTTTTGTCCACACTTTGGAGTACTTTTCATATGATTTCTTGGACTACCTATTAACAAGAGCCACAGTGCCAGCTGCTTGTTTTCTGCTGTTTTTGGTTCCAAGAAAGTCAGAAAATGAATATTCTCGGAATTGGAAGGGACAAAAGCCAAAGTGCCTATTTTTCCGGAAGTCATCAGATGCCAGAATACGAGACGGAGAAGGGCTAGGGGCCGGCCACACCACCTGGCCGCGCGGCCAGGCCTGGTCCGCGCCAGGGGGTGGTCTGGCCGCCCCCAGCACCCCCTCGGCCTCTCCTTCCGCCTATATATTGCCCTTGGGACGAAAACCCTAAGTACCCGATCAAAAATCCATGAAAGAGTCTGCAGCCGCCGTCATCTCTATCCCTAGACCGGGAGGGATCTGAAGCTCTTCCCGGCACCCTGCCGGAGAGGGGAATTCACCCTGGAGGCCTTCTTCATCATCATGCAAGCCTCCGGTGTGATGCGTGAGTAGTTCATCTCTGGACTACGGGTCCATGTAGTAGCTAGATGGCTGGTTCTCCTCCTTTGTGCTTTCATGCCTAGATCTTGTGAGCTCCGTTCATGATCAAGATCATCTATTTGTAATTCTGCATGTTGTGTTTGCAGGGATCCGATGGATATTGAGATGCTATTTCACATTGATATTGATTCTATCATGTCTTTGTTATTTGTGATCTTGCATGCTTTCTGTTGTTAGTAGATATCTTGGCCAAGTAGATGCTAGCAACTCCAAGAGTTAGTATTTATGCTCGATAGTGGGTTCATGCCTCTAGTAATCTAGGGAAGTGACAGAAATCTCTCAGGTACTAGATGTGTTGTTGCTACTAGGGAGAAAACAACAATCCTTTTTTCATAGAACAATCGTATTGTTTACATTATACGCAATTCGTAATGCAATAATCTTTTGCTTGCAACTTAATACTGGAGGGGGTTCGGATGATAACCTGAAGGTGGATTATTAGTCATAGATGCAGTTGGATGGCGGTCTATGTATAATGTTGTAATGCCCAATCGAATCTCAAAGGAGTCAAGATGAGTAGTATATGCTTGTATGCTTTCTCGATGTTTTTCAATTCCCCCGCTGTAATTTGTTCACCCAGTATGTTATCTATCTTAAGGAGAGCCACCTCTAGTGAACTATGGACCCCGGTCCTTTCTTTTACATACAATCTACAAACTGTTACTGCTTTGTGTTTACTTTCTGCAAACTATTACTTCCTTCCATTCGATACGTTTAATCCTTTGTTTTCAGCAAAACCGGTGAGATTGACAACCTCATCGCAAGTTGGGGACAGAGTTCTATGGTTGTGTTGTGCAGGTCTCCATGTTGCTGCTGGCATCGGTAGTGTGCTCTGCCAACGTTCAGTTAGCTACACCTTTGGGGTGTTTCCTTGCTCCTACTGGATTGATAACCTTGGTTTCATACTGAGGGAAAACTTGTTGCTGTGCTCATCATACCTTCCTCTTGTGGTTCCCCAACGAGCTCGATATATTTTGGGCCATCACATTAGCACAGGTTCACCCACACAACACTTAGGAAGCTAAATAAGATTAATCAACTATATGAAGTGAAAGCACTTGACGATATTCTCGTGTGTCCTCGAGAACGTTTGGTCATCTTAAGTAATACAACCGGCTTGTCCTTTGCTGCATAAAGGATTGGGCCACTTGTTGCAATTATTCTTATTTTCTTTTATTTACTCGTAATTTATTTGCTTGCATTATCAAAAAAAACCCTAAAAATCCGTTTGCTAAGTATTTGCAGAGAATTCCTGATCCATACCACTAGCCAGCACCTTCTGCTCCTCGTTGGGTTCGACACTCTTACTTATCGAAAATACTACGATACACCCCCTATACTTGTGGGTCATCAAGACTATTTTCTTGCGCCATTGCCGGGGAGTGAAGCGCTATTGGAGAGTGGAACTGGTAAAGGAAACTTCTACTATGAGTATTGTTTACTTCTATTTGTTGCTTTATTTTCGTTATGGATAATTTGTTGAGTTTCTTATTTGGTAATGCTACTACCACTGCTAAGGTAGTAGATGAACCACCACCTGCTGAGAATGATACTTTTAAAATACCTACAAGAATCATTGATCATGTTATGGATAACTATTATGTTGGGGATGGAACTGTCCATCCCGGTGATCATTTGCTCTTTATACATGAATTATGCGGGTTGTTCAAGTGTGCAGGTATTACTATAGATCAAGTTAAGAGGAAGTTATTCTCATTGTCACTGAAAGGAAGAGCTGAGGAATGGTATAAGCTGCTGAAGAATGGTCATGTCGTGGTGGTGTCACGGCAGATGCCATGGATAGGCTAAAGGTGGGGACTAATACACGCTAGGGGAATCCAGGGAGGGATAGTGAAGTGATTCTCCACACAGATGTTTATATTAGCTTTGCTTCCAAGGTTACAAGTGCTCCTAGAGCTGTATTGGTGAGAGGAGGAAGAAGGAGCTCTCTTACTCTCACCTACAGATCACCCTTAAAACCCTAGCCCAAATCTGAATAGCGGAACCCCTTCTACAGAGGCCCTAGCTCCCCTTTTATAGAGGAAACTCGGTCTCTGCCTAGGGCATACATGGAGGCATATTCCTAAGAATATGCCTTCTCCCAAAGTGGTAAGTCGACCGGGGTGCTTTTCCCCCGTGTCACACTTGCAGAGGCTATGTGAGCCTCTGCGGCGCCCGCGTCAGCCGACATGGCGTCGTCACCCTTGTCAGCCATGACCCGGTGGTCCTGCCCTTGTCTACTTCGCTCAGGCAGCGCGTACCGGGCCTTCTTTTTGACCAGCGAGATTCCTTCCTTCACCTAGAAGCTAGATGTGACCCGGAACATAGCTGATCCGGCCACACCCATTCCTGCATACAAGTAAAACGTGCATTTCCGACTTACCACTTAAGTCGGTCGAGACAATGTTAGGCGAACGCCCCCTAGTCTGGGTTACCCCGTGATTCGTCCTACCTTGAGGTGACCTGGCCAGCATCCGCTTTGGCCTTGCCGAACCTCGGGTAACTCGGCCTTTATACCCCGGCGTGACCCTACCCGGGGGTATCCCCCCAACATTAGTCCCCGAAGTTGGTGCGGTCTTAGCTGCCTTGGCCGCTAAGGCCACATCAGGTTCAATTTCGAGCTTTGGTTGTTATTTCTGAGTTACCTCTTTATCTCGGATTATATGGATTTACGTTCCCCTTGCATGTTCCAAGTTTTCACTTGCCGGCCGGGTTACCACTTTGACTCGGATCTCATGGTTTTACTTTCCCTCCGCACATTCCAAGTTTTCACTTGATGTCCGGGTTACCATGGTTTCATCCGGGCCTTCTTTCTTTCTCTCGTACGCCAACCCACGTGGAGGCTAATCATTATGTTGTCTTATTTTAAGGGCCTCCACAGTAACCGCCGCAGTAATTGTCAGTTATCACTGTGCGAGGGTCACGTCACGCCTACCTCCTCGTTTACCGCATCAAGGTGTCACGTCGTGGGATCACCTCCGCTCTGTGGCCCTCCGTGTGGCTCCCCACTGATTGGCTGGGGTGTGCTGTACACGGCCACACCGTGCGGCACATCCGCAGGATGCGATCCCACTCACCCCTTGAGGGAGTGGTTAAATAGCGGAGGGGCATGCCCCTTAGAATTTTTCCCCTTCCGCGCCCCTCTTCCCCTTGCTCTTCTTCTTCGTCTTCCTCACAACCGCGCCACCGCCAGTGCTCCCAAGTAGCAGCGCCGCCGCCGCACCTTTCCCCCACACCTTTGCATCTTCGCCACCGCTACGCGCCTCCTCCACCACGGGTCGCGGCCAATCTAGGCCTCTGCCCCCCGCAACCGCTAGCGCCAGCGAGGGCTGCGAATACCAGATGACGCAGGAGGAGCTCGTCATCGCTAAGCAAGAAATGGAGGAGGACACGGCGGCAGCGGAACATGGTACGTGGGTCGGGTCTTGGGTCTGCCAAGATGACCTGGACTGGCTCTACCGGACCAGACGTATCCCCGCCGGTGTCACTGCTCGTCTTGCCTCCGCCGAACTGGCCCCCTCACCCAATCCGGGTGAGTACGTCGTGTTTTTGTCCCACTTCCAGCGGGGGTTCGGTCTGCCGGTGACCGACTTCTTCCGGGATTGGCTTAGCACCTACAAACTTCAGCCGCACCACCTTCCTGCCAACGCCATTACTTCTCTTTCCTCTTTTGCTTCTACGATCGAAGGCTACGCCGGACTATGGCCCACGAAGGAGCTGTGGATCCGGTTTTTTGGCCTTCGTCGTAACGTCATCCCGAACATCAAAACCGATCCAGAGGACAAGCAGCTTGCTCAATTCGGAGCTGCGTCCATCTCACCCCGGAGGTTTTCCGTTTTCCCCCGGGTCACCGGGTTGGACTCCTGCAAAGGGTGGGCCCGGACTTTCTTTTACGTCCGGAACGCGGGCACTGAGGATCTGATCGGGCTGCTTCCCTATACTCCGGGTCCCCTAACCCGGAATCGTGGGACGCCATCCCCAAGAAACCCACGGCCTTGGCCAACCAGGTCAACAAGAGGTTCGTGGAGCTGAAGAAGCTTGGGTTGCGCAACGAGGATGCTATGATCACGTTTGTGCACAACCGAATCTCCCCCCTCTAGAGGCGCACCCACAAGGTGTGCCACATGAGCTTCGGCCGCGACCCCAACCGGACCTCATCCTTCAAGTTGAGCAACTCGGAGATCTATCGCCGGGTCAAGGCTCTCTTCACCACCCACCGAGACTTCTCCTCTGAGTGGACGTGGGGAATTTAGCATTTTTGCCGGGATAGGCTTCCTCCCTTGGTAAGCTTCGTGGCACAAATTTACTCCGGATTAATTATATGTCGGTCGTTGTTCCATTTTTGACTCTGTCGTTCATTCTTTTCCTCAGCAATTCCTTCATCAGACCCTCGAGGATGGTACGGATCCGACCCTTAAATGGGCGCCGGACCGGGTGACCCCGGATGAGGAAGAGATGGACCAGGAGATGTTCCTCCCGATGACTGACACTACAAAGCGACCCACTGGTAAACCCTCTTCTATTAGAGATTGGCCCGATGATGAAGATGACTCGGATGTCGAGGTGATTGAACCTGTTGAGGCTGTTCCCCTTTCTTTTGCCTTTCCGGCATCAGCTAACCCCGGTGGGCATATCCACGAGGACCCTCCCCTTGCTACGGACGAACCAGTTCCGGTGGCGCCGAAGAAGAAGCGTGGGGCCGCTCCAAGCTCCTCCTCCGGACCTTCTTAGCCCGCAAAATGGCGAAAGAAATCCGGAGACAAGACTGCCTCCAGGCCAGTGGGCAAGGCTCCGGCTCGAAGGGTTCGGAAACCCAAGGAGGCCCAAACCTCAGACGCGTAAGTCTTTTTCCCTTTGCAACTTGTTCTTCATTGCATTACTGTAATTTCTCTTCTGACATTATTTGATTTTGCAGGGCTATGGTGGAGGTCCCTCAGAGTGGATCCAGCATCTCTTCACCGCTCCGACCTGGCCCTTCTCCCCCTCGTGACGACGAGTCACGCCCGTTGAGCCCTATTCCGGAGGGTTCTGCGGCTGCTCCGGGTTATATTCCACCTCGTCAAGAGGAGGGTAACCTCGGAGCGGGGGAGACCGGTCCAGCCGAGGTGGCGGCATCCACAACTTCGGCATCGCCGCAACTAGCAACCACCGAGACTACCTCGGCACCAGTACCAGCACCAGCTCCGGCACCAGCACCCACTGCAGCCCCAGCGACCAGATCAGCACCAACTCCAACACCAGCGCCAACCTCGGCGGCAAGAACATCCGCAGCGGCACCAACTCCAGCAACCAGAGCACCAACACCAAGCTCCTCGTTCGAGTCATCTCAATCTCGGCGAGGAAGTATCCCGGAAGCTCCTAAGGGAAAATCCGCTGCAACCACTTCCTCTTCCCGGCAAGCAAAGAGCAAGAAGGCTCCTAACGCTTCTAAGGCAGGACTCATCGAGGCTGGGCACCGTACCCTCGCATCGATGCTCCCCAAGAAGGCTCCAGCAGCGAGGGACGTCCCTGCCGAGCCAACCGATGCGCAACAGATGGTTCTGCACACCAGCCCAGCCCTTGCCCTGGTTGAGAGGAAAGAGGCGCACGCGAAGGGCTTGGTGGCGCCCCATATGCCCACCGGCGAGCTATACCCTCAGATGTTGATTGAATTTGTCAACAACTGGAATAATGCTGAGTTCGTCCATGACGACGATCTCCCGGAGAAGTTTGGCCCCGCCGAATTTTCCGCCCAGATGAACACAGCCGCTAAGGCCATCAACCTCGCGGGGCGGATGATGGAGGTACGTTACCTCCCCTTTAGATGTTGTAGATACTGATGATACACCCATTAGTCCCCGAGCCTCCGGGGGAGTAACTTGTTACTCGGCCGGATGCTCCTTAGAAAACTAACATAGCTCCGTGATAACTTCGGATATGCACACACCTAGAGCCGGGTTAAGTTCCACTTGCCCCGGATTTTATGTACTTCGAATATGCACACACCTAGAGCCCGGTTAAGTTCCACTTGGCCTGGATTTTATGTACTTCGCTTATGCACACACCTAGAGCTGGGTTAAGTTCCACTTGGCCCGGATTTTATGTACTTCGAATATGCACACACCTAGAGCCGGGTTAAGTTCCACTTGGCCTGGATTTTATGTACTTCGAGTATGCACACACCTAGAGCCGGGTTAAGTTCCACTTGGCCCGGATTTTATGTACTTCGCTTATGCACACACCTAGAGCTGGGTTAAGTTCCACTTGGCCCGGATTTTATGTACTTCGAATATGCACACACCTAGAGCCGGGTTAAGTTCCACTTGGCCCGGATTTTATGTACTTCGAGTATGCACACACCTAGAGCCGGGTTAAGTTCCACTTGGCCCGGATTTTATGTACTTCGAATCTGCACACACCTAGAGTCGGGTTAAGTTCCACTTGGCCCGGATCTTGCACACTTCGAATATTCCCCAAGCTAATTTATGTTTCTGAACTCTTTTCAGGTGACCACCAATCGCCGGAGTGCTGAATTCCAATGTCTGCTGGATACCCACAAGATGCTACGCGCCAAGCATGCTGCACTTCTTGCGGAGCACGAGAAAAGGGGTAAATTTTTTCCTTGGCACTTCTCCGTCTTCCTTCCTCCGCCGAACTAATCTCATTATTCGGTTTCCGCAGCTGGGGTGGAGGCTGAGAACAAGATTATGCGGAAGAACCTGGAGCAGATCAAGGGTAAGCCCTTTTTGTCTGACCTTACCATGCTTTCTGTCTTTTTCTCCTTAGTTCGGCAAACATTCATACCTCGGCTCTGCCGAATCAACACACTATTTCAGCATCGCTCGAAGATAGTGCGCCCGTGCCTGATATGATGCTGCATTTTCTCGAACAAGCAGGGCAGCATCAAGCCGAGCTGAAGAAGAGAGATGATGAGCTCGCCCTTCTCCAGACCAAGCACGATGAAATTGCCAGGCTCAAGGCTGAGATGGGGAAAATGAAGGCCCAGCACCAATCCGAGCTTCAAAAGGTTGGCCAGGACTTCACAGAAGAGCACGAGCGCCTCACTCTCCAGATCTCTAAGGACCAGGACCTACTCAAGGAGTCCGACGTCCGGCTTGAGTCGGCGAATGCTGAGCTTGAGCAACTGCGCAAGAGACGTGATGATTCCACTAGGGAGTTGACCCGGATCCTTAGCCATATATCACGTAAGATCCTTCCCTTATCCGACATACTTCTCCGGGTTATTTCATAGGCCTTTTCTTTATCTTCTTCCTTTGTCTTGTTTTTAGGCAAATTTCCAGAGGGCAGTGCTATCACGAGCGCTGCAGTTGCAGACTTCCGCCGAGAAAGGGGTACTCCCGCTGCTCCTGATGGTGAAGAAATTCCCTATGACGTGGAGGACCTGTTGGTCAGCCTATCCTCTCGCGTGGAGCTCAACAACAATTACGGCAAGGACATCCTCGACGTTGCAGTTCGCATCTTCAACACCTTCTGGCCCGGAGAAGATACTCCGGAGACCACCGCAATGCTTGTTGAGAAGCTGATGGAAACCGAGACTCAGCTCGACCTCTGGAGAGAATCCGCTGGACGTGCTGCAGCTGATACCATCCTTCACCACATACTCACGTGGTATGAGAAGATCAATCTCAGCCTCCTTACACGCCTGCGCACAGGATCCAAATGGACCAACGATCCGGAGTGGGTAGCTCGGCGCCAGGCTTGCGCCCATAGCCTCATCGAATACTCTCCCATTCATGAATGGGTTGAAGGGCCGAGCTTCCTGGAAGTCGATGGTGATGAAAATGCTGAGAACAATGAACACGGGTCGGACAAGGATGAATAAGGCGATGCCTCTGACATTGAGGACAGCGAAGATGACGCTGAACTTCCTCCTCCTGCTGCTCCTTAAGCGAAAAACTTGAAAAATTATCAGATCCCCGGTATGCCGGGTGGAATTGTATTTCACATACATGTGATATTTTGCTACTAAGTTCCTATGTTAGATTAACTTGGGCGTAGTCCCCGAGTTTATTTTTCTTGTTCGTCCAATCTTTTGGCTCGGATCGTGTCTACCTTGATTCGGTTTTACAACTTACGAATCCGAGCTTCAAAAATTGTCTTAACAATACTGGGAAACTTTTAGACTTAGCTCAAAAATAAAACTTCATAATAACTTGAAAATAAATACAAGGTTAGTCCGAAAAACAAACGTCGGCTCGAATAACTTCTTTTCCTTAGTCGTTTTTCATGTGCTACGTAATTCCAAACTTCTTCTCTTGCTTGCCATGAAGCCAATTCTTGTTGGACAGCAGCAAGTCGAAGAGTTGGGTTTTTGGTGCTTACACATTACTAATCCGAGCTAAGTAGAACAACTTATTCCAGCTAACGCACAAAAGAGAATAAATATTATTAAGGCAGTCCCCGAGTTACTGCTCGAGGTGCCAGCATTTCATTGATAAGCTCATTGCCGGCATACATACCGACACATGAGATGACTCGGATACATACACTTCTCAGCTAAGTGTAGAAAGGACGAAGAAGAGCTACATTCCATGGACGCTTAGATTCCTCACCGGACTTGTCCGCCTTGTTCTTTTCCTGCGGCTTTGCATCTATAAGATAATAAGAGTCATTGTGCAATGCTTTTCTCACAACGAATGGCCCTTCCCATGGGGGGAATAATTTATGCATGCCAGCAGTACGTTGTACCAACCGGAGCACTAGATCGCCTTCCCGAAAGACTCGGGGGCTTACTTTCCGGCTATGATAGCGTCGGAGGTTTTGCTGATATATGGTGGATTTGGACAATGCCAGTTCTCTCGCTTCTTCTAGCAGATCAACATCATTTTGCCGGGCTTCTTGCACTTCGGCTTCTATGTATTGGGTGACCCTAGGCGAATCATGCTCTATGTCGGCTGGTAATACAGCTTCTGCCCCATATACCAGAAAAAACGGCGTATAGCCTGTTGATCGATTCGGAGTTGTTCTTAAACTCCACAGTACCGCTGGTAGTTCTTGTATTCAGCACCCCGCTGATATTTGCAGCGGCTCAATGAGCCAGGGTTTGATCCCGGATAATACTAATCCGTTGGATCTTTCCACTTGTCCGTTCGATGCGAGGTGGGCTACCGAGGCAATGTCGAGTCGGATCTTCTTATCCTGGCAGAAACGTGCAAACGCTCCTTCCGCAAAATTGGTGCCATTATCAGTTATGATACTGTGAGGATAACCGTACCTCAAGATGATGTCCTTGAGAAACGTTACGGCCGTAGCTCCATCACATTTTCTTATAGGCTTTACTTCAATCCACTTCGTAAACTTGTCCACCATGACCAAAATGTGAGTCATATTTCCTCTTGCTGGTTTGAACGGACCAACCATATCCAAGCACCATACGGCAAATGGCCATGTAATTGGTATGGTCTTGAGTTCCGACATTGGCATATGTGTCTTGGTAGCGTACCTCTGACAACCATTGCATTTTCTCACCAGATCTTCTGCTTGCTCTAAGGCACTTGGCCAGTAGAATCCATGCCGGAAAGCTTTTACCACCAAGGCTCGGGACGAGGCATGATGCCCGCATTCCCCTTGATGTATATCTCGGAGGATTTCAAGTCCTTCTTCCGGGTCAACGCATCGCTGGAGGACATTGGTCACACTCCTTTTGTATAATTCGGAATTGATGATCGTGTATGCCTTTGCCCTCCGCTGCGTTTGCCTAGACAGCACTTCCTCAGTGGGTAACACTCCATCTTTCAGGAATTGGAATATAGGTAGTGCCCAGGCTGGTATTGCTCGCACAGGGAACACCTCCTCATCAATTTCCATCATATCCACCGGCATGACTTCTACCGGATCGGGTTGAGCAGTCCCCGGGTTCACTAAAGCAGTCCCAGGGTTTGCCGAGGCAGTCTTCGGGTTTCACGCACCACTTCCCATGTCAATGTCCATGGGCACAGCTCCGGATTCCGCGTCCTCCGGGACATAGATTGAGTCGGTTTCTGGGGAGGGCCTCATGGATGGTTTCCTGAGGTGCTCTAATGCTACACCCGGTGGAATTGCCTGTCGGGTTGACCTGAGCTTCGACAGCATGTCAGCAGCTTCATTTTCCACCCGGGGTACATGGTGAAATTCACATCCCTCAAAATAACCAGATGTCTTCTGCACATGAAATCTGTACAGTGCCATGTTTGGATCAAGGGCGTCCCACAGTCCCGACACTTGCTGTACCACCAAATCCGAGTCGTCCAAAGCATATGATCCGACGTATGCCAATCTCTTTTGCCACCTTGAGCCCGTGCACAAGTGCTTCATACTCAGCGACATTGTTTGATGCCGCGAAATGGATCTGCAGCACATATTTTAGCTGGTCCTTCTATGGCGAGGTAAGTACAACTCCGGCACCTAACCCGGTTTTGGTTTTTGATCCATCAAAGTGCATTCGCCAATAGTTCGGATCAGGAAGTGGTGGTTCGTACTGCACCTCGGCCCAGTCCATGAAAAAGTCCGCCACAGCTTGAGATTTGATTGCTTCTCGTCTGTCATACTGTGGCGCATAAGGAGCTAGCTTAATTGCCCATTTTGCAATTCTTCCACTCGCATCCTTGTTACTCATTATCTCGGAAACGGGGGCCTCACATATGACCTTGATAGGATGTTCCTCAAAGTAGTGCTTCAGCTTCTTTGCGGCCATGTACACGCCATATGCCACCTTTTGATAGTGTGGATAGTTCTGCTTTGAGGCTGACAACACCTCGCTCAAGTAATACACTGGCCTTTGCACCGACTTACCTTCCTCGTCTCGCTCCACCACTATCACTACACTTACAACTCGGTTGGTTGCGGCTATATAGAGCAACATTGGCTCCTTTGATAGTGGTGAGGCTAACACTGGTGCAGTGGCTAACATCTTTTTTAAGTGGGCAAAGGCTTCATTGGCCTGCGGCGTCCAAACAAACTTATCCGACTTTTTCATGAGTTGGTAAAGAGGCAACGCCTTTTCTCCCAACCGACATACAAACCGACTTAACGATGCTAGGCAACCTGTGAACTTCTGGACATCATTAAGACACTTCGGCAGTTCCATTCGTTCGATGGCCCGGATTTTAGTTGGATTAACCTCGATACCTCGGCTGGAAACAAGAAAACCGAGCAATTTTCTAGCCGGGACAACCAAGGTACATTTTTCCGTGTTGAGTTTCATCCGGAACCTCCTTAGGTTCGCGAACATTTGCCTGATATCGTCAAGGAGCGTTTTGCTTTCCTTGGTCTTGATAACCACATCATCCACGTACACTTGTACATTTTGACCGATTTGGTCGTGCAAACATTTTTGCATACATCTTTGGTACGTTGCCCCTGCATTACGTAAACCAAACGGCATGGTGCGATAGCAATAATCCCCATACGGGGTAATAAACGTAGTCTTTATTTGATCATCCGGATTCAAAGGTATCTGGTGGAAACCAGAATATGCATCAATGAATGACAACAGTTCACATCCAGCAGTTGAGTCTATGACCTGATCTATCCTTGGTAGTGGAAATGGATCTTTTGGACACGCCTTGTTTAGGTTCATGTAATCGATACACATACGCCAAACCACCGCCACATTCGGATCATCCTTCTTCTTTTCCACCAGCACCGGATTAGATAGCCAATCCGGGTAAAGTACCTCCATGATGAATCCTACAGCTAGCAACCGAGCTATCTCATCCCCAATGACTTTCCTCCTATCTTCGGCGAAGAGGCGGAGAGGTTGATTCACCGGCTTTGCTCCGGGTCTCACATTTAAAGAGTGCTCGGCAAACTCCCTCGGAACACCTTGCAAGTCCTGTGTGGACCAAGCAAAAATGTCCCGATTCTCACGGAGGAAGCTGACGAGCTCGCTTTCCTATTTGTCACTCAACCCGGCACCAATTGTTACGGTGCGCTCCGGGAACATGTCATCCACAGGAACCTTCTTTGTATCTTTCGTGGCCTGAAAGGACACACTTCCATGCGGGTTACTCAGCGCCGGCATATACTGCTGCGCGGACTGAGCCAATGCCGCCACCTCTTGAATTTTCCTTTTCTCTTGCGCAATCACAAGTGACTCGGCTAAGTTAGACCCGGCCGACGCACACTCCATGGAACGTCGGAAATCCCCAGCAATGGTAATTACTCCGTTTGGTCCGGGCAAGTTCATCTTCAAGTAACTAATATGACAGCTTGCCATGAACTCGTTTAGTGCTGGCCTTCCGAGTAACGTGTGATACGCACTTTCTAAGTTCACCACCTCGAACTCCAAATTTTCAGTTCGGCAGTTGTCTCTCGTGCCGAACAATACGTCAACCCGGACCTTGCCTATTGGCTCACAGGAAATGCTGGGCACAATGCCATGGAAAGTTGTCCTCGTGGCCTGCAACATGTTTTCCGAGATACCCAACTTGCGCATTGTGTCTGCATACATGATGTTAATACTGCTGCCATTGTCGATCAGTACTTTTGAGAACCTTACATTAATGTTGGGCCCAATGAATGTCGGATCCAGCACCAATGCATACGACCCAGGGCTTGGCATAAGCTTGGGGTGATCCTTGATGCTCCAAATGATTTCTTGGTCAGACCAAGGCATATACCTCGTCCCTGCAGGCATTACTGCATTCACCTCCATATGTCGGCGCTGCAAGTTTTTTCTATTTGTTTCCTCCGTTGTGAACACACAATAGCTCTGGTGATGCTCTTTGTACTCATTTCTCCCCTCATTTCCGGGGTACCTCTGATCCGGCTGGTGCTGATTTTCCACCTGATGCACTGCATCCCTTCTCTCATTGTTATCATACCTCGGCGGAGGGGGAGGCAACATTAACTGTTGCGCGTTCGCTCCGGAGAGAAATTGTTGTCGGGGTAACTCCTGCCGAGGCTGATCATTCCGGGGTGCCTGAGCATTCCCCAAACCACCTTGTTCAATCTTGCGCATCCACTCACACTGCCTCGTCGTATGACCCGCCGGGTTACTCGGATTTGGCGTGTGAAACTTGCACGGCTGATCCAACATTGACTCATAGGTGTACCTCGAACGGTCCTTCCTTTCTTGCCACTGTTTCTTTTGCTCTGGCGTCCAAGTTTTCTTGCCATCGTTTCTTGGAGTCCAATACCCTCCAGTTTTCTGGCGTTGGCTGCCCCCTGCTCCAGGCTGATCTTGACTCACAGCCGCAACTTGTTGCGAACCGTACCGATGATCCGGTCTGTCATCTCTTCTTTTCCCTCTGTAGTCATTCCCCCGGGATGACCCGGCGCCATCTCTCTGGTAGTATTCATCGTTTGACTCGTTTGACACGAGCCTAGGCTGGGTCGGATCACCCAGAGCATACGAATCAGCAATCCGGATCATCTCAGCCAATGTAGTTGGCATTTTCCTTTGCAACTTCATCCACAGCTCGCTTGCATATCTGCACCCTTGTGCAAACCATGCTATGGCCTGTGATTCTATCACGCCCTCACATGAGTTTCTCACGGTACACCACCAGGTTAAAAACTCCTGATCCGTCTCATTTGGTCTTTGCTTGCACATAGCTAGGGTCTGCGGCCTATTTGGCCTTTGATACGTACTCGAGAAATTGCCGATGAACAATTCCTCAAAATCTATCCAGCAGTTAATGCTTCCGGGTGGCAAATTGTTCAGCCATACCCTTGCTGGCCCCTCCAACATCTGGGGTACATATCGTACAGCCCATCTCAAGTTGCTAGTGGCAATTTTCACTGATGTAGCATAATTTATCAGCCAATCCTCCGGCTTGGTACTGCCGTCATACATCTTCGTGCCACTGGGCAACTGGAAGTTGGGTACCGGTGGTTCCTTCATGATCCGGGGTCCAAAACACGCTGGACCCGGTGGACCTTGACATTCAATTTGTTCCGACCTATACAGTCGATCCAGTTTTAACCTGGCATCATCCGGCATTAAATCCCTGTTTCCCAATCTTGACCCTATCACATGATAGTCCGGTCTTGGGTATCCCATGTTCACCATCTCCGAATCACCATCGTTGTACCGGTTTTGCTCTTATGGCGCACCTCTCTGTTGCATACCTCGGCCGGCACTTTGCTCTTGCCTTGGTATATTCCGCTGCTGCGGTTGTCCTGCTCCTGCCGAGTGTCGTTGTCCGGCATTGCCATTGACAGCATTCCCTTGACCAGCATTGCCTTGGTCGCGGTTACCTCGGCCAGCTCCACCTTGGCTCACACTCCGTCGATCATCATTTTTCTGTGCTTCTTTTCCTTTTCCTGCCCGCGTCGGGTCATACGGGACGATCTGTTTGTTCCGTCTGGCCGAGGTTACTACCTCCTCTCTCCTTGGACCACCATGAGGAGATGATGCGGCTCCAGCGGATTTCTCCGGGTTACCCATCGCCGAATGGACGATCTTGGAGGCCCCAGCTCTCTCCGGGTTAGCTCTGAGTAGCTCCTCATTCTGTCTGTTCGCTATTCGAACCACCTCATTGACCCTATCTTGTTGTCTTTGCCAGGCTTCACCCATTAGACCCTCCAACTCGGATGCTGCTGCATCCGCTGCTCTGAGGTTCTTTGCCGGGGTACTATACTTCGGCAGCCCCACGGATAAACAGTTTTCTGATTCCTCAATCCCTGTATCTCCCTCTTTGTTCATCTCGCTCATGAGATTTCTCCCTTTCACTTTTACAGCATCAACTTTGTTTGCCTTTGCGTACTCACGCAGCGTTATGTTCAAGGACTCCTGAGCTGCCGCCATCTTTTTTGCACCCTCTAGGATTTTTTTCCTAGTTTCCTCCAGCTCGGCCTACGCCCGAGCCGGATCTACTGCTGCTACTACAGGGTTTGCCAAGCTATCCATCGCTTCCCTCAACACATTCTCCAGCCTCTCTAGTGGAGGACCTCTAGCTTTCCTCGGTGCCTGTTACCTCCGGATCTGGCGCCGGATCCTTGCTTGCGCCGCACCAGGCACGGTCATCATCACCTCCGCATGGTCCGGGGAGCGAGCGATACGCGCCCCGCGAGCCACAGTGAGGGGCGGCTCCCCTGCCTCGACAACGTGACGTGGATGAACACATGACACGTCCGCAGCAACGTAGACCTTGTGCGCGCCGAGCATGACGAAGAGGCCGTTATGCGGAAGTGGGTGCGTGCCGAAGCAGCCAGCGTTGTCGCTGACAAAGTCCAGCGCTCCAAAGCGCTGAATGAGCCCGGAGACGATGCGTTCGCCGGTGCCGATGAAGTTTCCCGTCCGGATCTTAACCCCTGCGCCGCTAGCCCCACGGTGGGCGCCAACTGTCGTGGTGGTGTCACGGCAGATGCCATGGATAGGCTAAAGGTGGGGACTAATACACGCTAGGGGAATCCAGGGAGGGATAGTGAAGTGATTCTCCACACAGATGTTTGTATTAGCTTTGCTTCCAATGTTACAAGTGCTCCTAGAGCTGTATTGGCGAGAGGAGGAAGAAGGAGCTCTCTTACTCTCACCTACAGATCACCCTTAAAACCCTAGCCCAAATCTGAATAGCAGAACCCCTTCTACAGAGGCCCTAGCTCCCCTTTTATAGAGGAAACTCGGTCTCTGCCTAGGGCATACGTGGAGGCAGGAATATGCCTTCTCCCAAAGTGGTAAGCCGACCGGGGTGCTTTTCCCCCACGTCACACATGCAGAGGCTACGTGAGCCTCTGCGGCGCCCGCGTCAGCCGACATGGCGTCGTCACCCTTGTCGGCCATGACCCGGTGGTCCTGCCCTTGTCTGCTTCGCTTAGGCAGTGCGTACCGGGCCTTCTTTTTAACCAGCGAGATTCCTTCCTTCGCCTAGAATCTAGATGTGACCCGGATCATAGCTGATCCGGCCACACCCATTCCTGCATACAAGTAAAACGTGCATTTCCGACTTACCACTTAAGTCGGCCGAGACAATGTTAGGCGAACGCCCCCTAGTCCGGGTTACCCCGTGATCCGGCCTGCCTTGAGGTGACCCGGCCAGCATCCGCTTTGGCCTTGCCGAACCTCAGCTAACTCGGCCTTTATACCCTGGCGTGACCGTACCCGGGGGTATCCCCCCAACAGGTCAAGTTCTTGAATGGGAGGAAATAGTGCCTCTCTTTTATTCAAAGTTTATCCTCCTAGTGAGATTCATAAAGATCGGAATAAAATATACAACTTTTGGCCTCTTGATGAAGAGAGTACAGCTCAAGCTTGGGGGAGATGGAAGTTACTAATGCTCAAATGTCCCATTCATGAGCTCCCCAACAATATCATTATCAATAACTTTTATGCAAGGCTCCCTCTACATGATAAGGATTTATTGGATGCTTCTTGTGCTGGATCATTCACTCGCATGGAAGAAGAAGCTAAATGGGATCTTCTGGACCGTATTCAAGACAATGCTGAAGCATGGGAGAATGACAAAGGTAGAAAGACAGGTATAAATTATGATTATGAATACATTGAATCTTTTATGGGAACTGATGACTTTCAAAATATTAAAAATGCTTATGGTCTAGACTCTCAAGCTATTGCGTCTTATTTTAAGGCTTTTGCTTCCTACGTTGAAGTGCCTAAAAAGAAGTGGAATAAGTATCATGAACCTTATAAAGATGTTTCTAAGAGTGTTCCTACAAGAAATACTGAAGATAAAGGAACATTCTATGATAACTAGTATGGTTAATGAAAGTACAAATAAAGCTGATGAGCCTGATAAACAAATGGATGATGAACCTATAATAGCAAATGTGAAAGACTTTGTCACTAAATATGTAGAAGAGGGACACACTATCCTTTGTAAGGATACCTCTAATATTATTTCACAAAGTAGTGTTATAAGAACTAGTATTCCTGTGTTTTCTGTTAGAATAAGTGATCATTGTTACGATGGTCCTTGTGATAGTTATATTGTTAAGTTTATGCATGATACTGAAAGTTACTATGAGAGAGGTAAAAGTGCTCTTATGCATCTCAATAATATCAAGTTTCCTCGTTTTATCCTGAAAGTTTTTATGTTGCACTTCTTTTGCCTTCCTATGCTAGTAGCCTCTGGTTTTAACAACTTGTTTGTTTACAAAATCCCCTTGCATAGGAAGTGGGTTAGACTTAAACATGTGTATTTTTGATTCTTAATGCTCTCTTTCACTTCAATTCATATTCCTAAGTGAGCATCATCAAAATTATCATGTCCATCTTAATGGCTATAAAGAAAGAGCTTTTTGGGAGACAACCCAATTTATTTTTTCTTTCAGTTTGTTTTTGTTTCTTTGAGTCTTGGAAGTTATTACTTCGGTAATAACCTCTCCTTATCCTTTTTGTTTGGTTTTTGTGTCAAGATCAACCTCTAATGTGAGAGAAGTAAGATTTGGGGAAGTTGCTGTCCTGAAACAAATTTCTGTGCTTCACCGTAAAAATTCGTGAGAGATCTCTATATGTCGGTTTGAGCTGTACTTTTTTGTGCTTCTGCCCCATGTTATTATTTAACTTTACTTAGTTTTGCACGTTTTGATTTGAGCAAGATAAGATTTTCGAAAAAATTGATCTTTACATGCTGGTCTGTTTTGACAGATTTTGCCACTCTTGCATTTGCTTCTTTATTCGATTTCCTTTTTGAATTTTTTTTGGGTTTTCGGAAGGAGTTGCTACAGTAGATTATGTTTTGATGGTTTTCATTTGAAAGTGGACTCCAAAGATTTTATCACTTCACTTATACTAATGTTGCTAATAAGAACTGTGTGAAGTTTTGTGTGAAAGAAATTTCCAGGTAGTGGAGATAATGGTGTAGTAAGGAAGTGAAAGGTTTCATGACTCAAGCAATAAGTGTATGAAGATGAAGATATTGATGTTATTCAAGTGGTGACTCCTGAAGAATCTACTAGGACCAAATTGAGAGACCTGCAGAGTCCGTTTTCGAATAGGTAACAGTTCTGGTAAGAAAAGTTTCGTGAAAGTACTATCCAACTATATTTTTGCAGTTTTCATTCAACAAGGAAAGTTATGAAGCGAAAGAGGGACAGAAACGGAGCCAGGGTGGCTCACACCACCCTGTGGCATGGGTCCACCCCTGGTCGCGCCACCAGGTGGTGTGGCCACTCCGGACTCCGTCTCCGACCCATTTTCTCCCAGTACCTTCCTTTTGTTGTGAAACTTCGTAATATATAATCCCCCGGATCCCCCGAGGTTCGTATATCGTGTTCTCGTCGTGTTTTGTTTCGATCTGTTTCTGCCAGGAACTATTCTTGAAAGTTTAGAAGCACAATGGTGTCCGCCAAGGATAAGGGAAAGGAGCCTATGGAGGAGGATCTCCAAGACCCTGGGCAGGAGAAGGAGATCAAGAGTGAAGATGAAGAGGAGGCAAAGCACACCGGCACTATCATTGCAAGCATTGGAGTGGTGGCGAACCCTGCCAGGATCAGAAGGACTGCATGGATGTCAACTGGAGGGAAGCCTCCGCGTCACTGTTTGGCACCACGGACACCTTCTCCAAGCACCAAGAGGCCCTTCCATACCTTTATCCATAACCATGCAGGAAAAGAAGACCGCAAGGAAGGAGAGTGGGGAAAGAATCGCAAGAGCTAGGATTCACAACCTGACATGATCATGCACCGCATCGAGCACAACTCGGAGTTGATTCGTACTCTCACCTTCGAGATTGAGGACTTGGGGAAATTGATCAAAGAGCTCATCAAGAGAATACCACCACCACCAAAGGAGTAATTCATCATCAGGTTTGGCATCCCCTTGGTTTGTTCCAAGCTTGGGGGAGTGCCGCGGTATCACATCACTATCTTCTATCTTTTTACCTTTTTAGTAGAGTCATATCATGAATAGAGAAGTTATCATGTAGGATGGTTTGCATTTTGGAAGTGTCCCCTCTCTCGTTAGATATGTATCCCTTGGTGTGAGTTGCCGTTATGGAATATTAATGAGAAGTTCTATCATTTGCTCTTTTTCATATCTTATATTTGTTTTCAATTCATGGTTATATGATTGATCTTGTTGTTAGTATTGGTATCACTTTGGGATCATTGAGTTAATTTAGTTGGTTTTGGCAAACCTAGCTCGGTCAGTAGCAACACTATTTTTGAGGGCTGAATGAAAAGATAAAAGTACTCTAAAGAAATATAACTTCATCATATTTCTTTCTTGATTTGCTCATAAGTTTAGTATTCTCTGGTTAAGATCTTTTGTGCTTCCAAGGAAGATTGCATGTTTGTTTTTATCACTTGTATGTTTGTTTGTTTCCTTCAACTCTTATACTTGCTACCCAGCCTTGCTAGCCAAAACCTGTACTGAGAGGGAATTCTCTCGTGCATCCAATCCTTAAACCAAAACCTCTGCCATTTGTGTCCACCATACCTACCTATTAGCATTATTGCTATTCCAAGTAAATTCCTGTTTTTATCTACCTTCCAAATTAAACTTGTTATGTGAAAATTAGTGATTAAAGCTCTCACGAACTTGACGGCACACTTTACATTTCTTGCATTTAATAACTTGAACCATTGGGTCCATCTTTGTTGCGTATATGCTTGCACTTTATGAGTTGAAGTTAGCAGAACCATGTATCATGGGGAACACTTTCAACACTGCATTGGTACTTTGTACCTAGTTGATATCATGTTCTTTTGCTTGTGGATCCCGGCGGTGTGAAATAAAAGGGGAACTTGTAAGATCATGGAGTTCGTATATGTGTTAGAGAAACGCCTGGGCCACTAGCCTAAGCCATGCCTAATCATGGTGGAAACTTGCAGCATAACTATAGTGAGCATTCTATGAAGCATCCTCAATAAAAACCTATGCAAATAGCAAATAAAAAGATCGTTGAGATGCTTATTGTCTGCTTGCCTTGTCATTTTGATTATGGGATAGCTCATGTGTCATGTGCAAGGGGTACCCCGTTGGCGGTTTTCTATGATACACATGTATTTACAATGACAAGAGCTTACTCGTGACTGAAGTTGAGTAGCATGAGGTTCGGTCTTCATAAGTAAGGGGCATGGGACTTCAATTAATAACTTGTCAAGCATATCCTCTTAGTTGTGTCACTTTAACCTTAATCACCAAAATATGCCTATGATAGGGGCAATGAGAGCTAAAGCTAATAAGTACCATAATTTTTGGGAGCTCTTTATGAAACTTGAAATCCCTGCTTCCCTCTGCGAAGGGCCTTTCTTTTACTTTTTAGTTGAGTCAGTAAACCTATTCCCTTCTATCTCAGCAAGTATTTTGAGTTGTTGTGTTTCATTCATTCATATGATGATTTATTCAATCATGTATCTTATGTTCCTTGTTTTGCACATTGCTCTTATATTGGTGTCTACTACTTTGAAAGCTATCATTGAAAATCAGTTATTTGTGAACTCAAGCAAATTATCAACTATTCTTTGACCAAGAGCTAAGTTTGCCATTACCAATTATGATTCACTTTATGTATCTTTATTGTGTTTCCTTTACTTATTGCAAGTTAAGTTATATAATAGTGAGTTGTCTTCTATTATGATCTATGTATTGATGAATGTGATGCTTCTTGTCCGTATTCTTTTATCGACTTTTTACTCCATAAACCTGAGGTCATGTTTATTGAGTTCAGTTTCGCTTGGGGGCAAGCGAAGTCTAAGCTTGGGGGAGTTGATATGTCCATTTTGCATCACTATTCTATATGTTGGCTTTAGGGAAAAATTCTGGATGGGCATAGTCCCATGGACCTCCACACCCTCTTATATATAGCACAACTTAGCCTTACATATTCACTCATACACTGGAATGATCTAGACTCTAGTAGGACACTACTACTATACTAACGCTCCCTAGAATACTCAAGACTCTACCAGAGTACTACTATTACACTAACTCAGGCTCCAACACTCACTAGAATATTCCAGACTCTCCTAGGACATCATTGCTATGCTAACCCAGATTCCAACACTCCCCCTCAAGATGGGCATGGGTCAGTCACCATGACCATCTTGCCACAACTCCATGACACTTACTACCACTACTCTTCTAGCTTACAAGCGCCCACAGATACATGAGAGTATTTTACTCTAGCTCTTGCTCCATTGGTCTTTCACCATTTGCGGTCAAGCACCCATCCAACATTGACCGTTCAAGCTACGCCACATGCCGCATCAACAACACCATCACCATGCACAAACTTTGCATCAAGCTAGCCACCTCCAATCCTTCTTCCGTTGGTCCACTGTTGCCTCTCCAACCATGCGTCTTCCCACGCCGGCGCGTACAACGGCGGCACCACACACCTTCCCTCATCAGCTTGAGCATCGTCATTCTCTCTTCATCAACTCCGGTTCCCACAGAACCACGGCTGCCTCACCTCACAACAGCTCCTACAGAGCCACAGCCGCCTCACCATAAACATCACCATGCACAAACTTTGCATCAAGCTAGCCACCTCTAATCCTTCTTGTGTTTGTCCACTATTGCCTCTCCAACCATGCGCCTTCTCATGCCGGCGCCTACAACAGCGGCACCACACGCCTTCCATCATCAGCTTGAGCATCGCCATTGCCTCTTCATCAACTCTGGTTCCTGCAGAACCACGGCTGCTTCACCTCAACAACAGCTCCTACAGGGCCACAGCCGCCTCACCTCACTGGTCAGCTATCCACAGTTCCACACTCTCCTGACCTCCACATGCCTTCCACCTCTCCAACACGGTCACATGCTTGACCTCTACCTCCTCTCCATCAACCCTCCGACCATCTTGCCTCAACCATCTTCACCTCGGTCACCACGGCATCTACCATCTCTTTTGGACAACTCCAGCAACACAATTTCAGCCGTCACCATCAAGCTCCTCCCTTACCATCTACATTACCACACCTCTACCAACATCTTCTCTTCAAGCTCCACCACTGCGCTACAGCCATCACCTCCATAACACAGATGCCCAACTACTTCACTACTGCCGGCACCATCAAGCTCCTCCCTTACCATCTACATTACCACACCTCTACCAACATCTTCTCTTCAAGCTCCACCACTGCGCTACAGCCATCACCTCCATAACACAGATGCCCAACTACTTCACTACTGCCGGCATCGCCTCAACATCTGCCCATCTCTGACCAGATCAGAGGTCCTCCTCCATCTTCAGTTTCTCTTGGTCCCCAAATCCAACCTCGCCAACTTACTATCCTCCTATCAGCATCTCAATTGCACCATTTCTAACTAGCTTTCTGAGCAACCCTCGTGCAGAGCAGCAACCAAGCCTCACATAACGCACCGTGCAACACGAGGTGGCTACTGCCTGTAGAGAGCAATATGGTGCGGCCTCCCGCCGCTTGGGTGACTACAATGTGCCTGTTGTTGTTGACAACAAGAGCCGGGGTGGGTGGTGAGCAGTGGAACGGTGGTAGCTAGGGATAGGAGGAGCCTAGCTCTGATACCATGTTGGCTTTAGGGAAAAATTCTGGATGGGCATAGTCCCATGGACCTCCACACCCTCTTATATATAGCACAACTTAGCCTTACATATTCACTCATACACTGGAATGATCTAGACTCTAGTAGGACACTACTACTATACTAACGCTCCCTAGAATACTCTAGACTCTACCAGAGTACTACTATTACACTAACTCAGGCTCCAACACTCACTAGAATATTCCAGACTCTCCTAGGACATCATTGCTATGCTAACCCAGATTCCAACACTATATCATAATTTACTATTATTCATTGATATATTTCATATTAAGAGATGATACTTGTGTAATTTCACCTGTTTTTGCATGGTTGATGACTTTTGGAGCATGGACCGCTGCGGTCAGGATTCTGATGGAAAAGGTGCTGTTTGGAGGCAAAATTCGTGAACATCAGAAAATCCGGGAAAATATACGGAAAATCCTATTTTTTCAGAAGACGAAGGAAGCCAGAAGAGGAGGCAGAGATGGGCCACAGGGGGCCCACACCACCCCCTAGCGCGGTCCACCCTGGGCCGCGCCACTAGGTGGTGTGGCCGCCCTGGTCACCTTTGGCTCTCCCCTCTGGCGTATATAATCCTCCCGAAACCCTAATACTCGGGGAGCGACCATAGAAAGATTTCACCGCCTCTGCGAGGCAGAAAACACAGAGAGAGAGAAAGATCTCTCTGGTAGACAGATTTCTACCGAGAGAATTCCTTCCCGGAGAGGGGAGATCATCGCCATCAACGCCACCATCAAGCTGGACTTCATCGGGATCATCATCATCATCACCATCAGCACCATCATCACCACCATCATCTCGCTGTAATAATTGGGTTGAATATTGCATAGTTCTTAGGAGAAACTTTCCTAGTGTTGATTACTCTTTGTAGTTGATGCTATTGAAGTGAACCATTGAATTATTGTTTATGTTCAGATTGTTATACATCATTATTCCATCTCTGATCATGATCCATATGATGTCTTGTGAGTAGTTCGTTTTGTTCTTGAGGACATGGGAGAAGTCATGTTGTTAGTAGTGGAGTTGTGTTGAGAAAGATTCAATAGTTTGATATTTAAGTTGTGGTGTACTTCTAGTGGTGTCATGTGAACATCGACTACATGACACTTCACCTATATGGGCATAGGGGAATGCATTGTGTATTTGGCTACTAATCATAGGGGTTGCCGGAGTGATAGAAACCTGAACCCCGTTAGGAAACCATTGTACAAGGGATGTAAGGGTCTTAGAGTTTAAAGTTGTGGTTAGGTTTCTACCTTAATTACTTTCTTGTACTTACGGATGTTTACAAGGAGTATAATCACAAGTATGTATTAGTCCTAGGAAGGTCGGTACATTAGCACAGGTTCACCCACACAACACTTAGCAAGCTAAAGAAGATTAATCAACTATATGAAGCGAAAGCACTTGACGATATTCCTGTGTGTCATCGAGAACGTTTGGTCATCTTACGTAATACAACCGGCTTGTCCTTTGCTGCATAAAGGATTGGGCCACTTGCTGCATTTATTCTTACTTTCTTTTATTTGCTTGTACTTTATTTGCTTGCATTATCAAAAAACCCTAAAAATCCGTTTGCTAAGTATTTGCAGAGAATTCCTGATCCATACCACTAGCCAGCACCTTCTGCTCCTCGTTGGGTTCGACACTCTTACTTATCGAAAATACTGCGATACACCCCCTATACTTGTGGGTCATCAAAGGTGTAGACTCCACAGCAAAAGGATATCAACTAGAGATTTAGCCATAATCATGTGTATAAGTTTCTAGGTAGACAACAATCACCAAGATATACATCCACAAAGAAACATATAAACACAAAATGGATACTCAAGAATGAACAAGATATCTAAACAAAGTCATAGATAATGCCAATAAGATTTTTGCTAGAAAGCATGGCCAAAGGCTCAAATTTATCTTATTGAATATCAATGACCATCAAACACCAACAAATACATCACAACTATCACAAGGGAACAAGAGCTAGTTGGAATGCATTGGGAAAGGCAACAAGGATCATAAAGAGCAAATAAACCTTGCAAATTCATCCATATTGCACATGAGAGGAATTGAGGAAATGATTGGCAATAGAATTGCTAGATTGGCATATGTGGGATTGGTGAATCATAAACATGAATTTTATATACTCCCCAAAATATGCATTCATCTCAACTTACTCATATAATAATAAGGATGATACAATAAAATCTTGCGAGAACCACAATAAAAGCAACTGAAGGAAATCATGCCATGATGCAACCACAAAGGTTGGATACTAGAAAAGTATGCATGAGAGGGATACTTGTTACCGAGATACCATTGGTAGGAAGAAGTAGATATGAGTTTGTTGATCATCCTAGCTTGACTCCAATTATCATTTAGTCCCCACATCTTCTTATTATTGAAAAGCATCCAATGAATCTCCAATGTACCTATAACACATTCAAGTACACAATGGTCCCAAAACTCATTGGGTCCAAAGTAGTTAGATAAACTACAATACATAGGAGAGACTCCACATAAATATGTGCATATTGATATGAAATTGAATTTCATGCACATCTTAGCCGATAGGATTTGGTGGAGAATCCCCTATATATTCGATCAACAAAGAAAGTATGCCATAATATATACATTTAGTAAATATGTATGCACAAGACTTTCAAGAACCAAAAAGGGATGCAATTTGAGCAAAAACACGAAGTAAACTAAGAAGTCACACACAAGAGAGTGACATGACAGAAGGTGTCCAAATTGCATCAAAGAGTCAAATCAACACATGACCGAACACAAGTTCAACCAATGAACTAAGCTAAAGCCAAAGAGTAAAAGAGGATAAGCAAATACAAATGCTCAACGATTTATCTCATTCAAATAGTTAAATAGAAAGCATGGAATGAGAAAATCAACTCCCAAACAACTTACCAATTGAAAAATAAAAGGTTCCAACAAAAGAGCCAAACTCTCAACATTTTACAAGAATGGCACAAAGTATCAAAGAAAAGAGCAAACTTCCAAGCACATAAAACATGATCTGGAACAAAACAAGAAGCATAAATATGAGTGTTCTAAATAATATAGGAGAGCTCCCCCATGGATAGTGCATTCTGTAGGATTTTCCTTTTGAATGCAAAATGCACACAAATGGGACCATCACTAGTACCTACATTTAATAAAACACACGAGGATACCAATAAAATAAGAAGATCCACAAGATGCAAGGAAAGCTTGGGAGACAGCACAAAACATTTTCTTGGCAAGATTTAGTACAAAATTTAAGCAAAGGCCAAAGTGAATATGATCAATAACTTCTACCATAAACGGAGTACCACTTGTCCAATGACAAGAATTATGGGGAAACATTTCCCAAGATAGTTTTCAAGGATATCATGATCATATTCACAACACGAAGCATATGAAAAAATATAAAAATTAATCTTGATGCTTAGATAGTGATTCTTGATAGCTCCATATAGTCACACAATCATAAAAGATTAAAGTAACTTGAAGCAAATGGTTTCCATGCAGGATATGGAGGTCCAAATATGGGAAACACATACCAAGAAAACTCTCACAAACAAGATCCAAACGATGATCAATAAAATCAACCCAAGGGAATTTGAACTTGTTTGAGCTAAATGTGCCACTTAGGAGCTAGATAAATATAAATATCAATTCTAAGTGACACAACCTCAAATGTCCACATTTTCTAGGTTTGTAATATGCACAAAGCATATGACTCCCCCATAATGTGGTAAACCAAGAATACTCCAACAAGAGGTAAAAACATCCAAATAGAGATGATTAATGAACATTATGGAACTTGAATTTCTCATGAGAAAGACATACCACGCAGAGACTAGATAAAACTTGCAATGTATATACTAAGTGGTATTCCTCATGTACACACATTTTTAGGATTGTGGAATGCCCAAGCATAACACTCCCCCCAAATGGAATAGTCCATTAATCTCTCAAAAGAGCCAAGAAAGATACCAAATAAATTCAACAAAGGCTCCAACCCAAGAGACACAAATACATGGTGTGCCAACCAACATACACAAGTATACTTGATAACTCAATATAATTATGAGGGAAGCACAACATGTACAAACACATACAAAGGTACAAAACCAACACATGCACAAGGGAGCAAGTAACTTTCAATGTAAATGAGTTAAGCACATGTTACTGCAAGGAGGGACATTGGATATATGATAGAAGCATGATAATCCAAATGGATTGACTTGACAAAAACAAATGATGAAGATCCCTCAATTCATCATGATGTAACCAAGTCTCCAATGCCCTCCACCAATACCTATTGATCAAGTTTTGGCTTGTTGGTACCCAACCAAGTTGGGTCCTAAGAGGTTAGTCACAATAGATTTGGCAACCCAAATGGTTCTTTTCATGAACCCACATTGAGCACCAACAAATTTGGCAAACACTTTGCCAACCTCATCCGTATAAAGAGAATAAGTATCATAAATAATGATAGGGTTGGATGAGGAGATACCAATAGTGCATGAGTAAGAAATGTGCCCCTTCTCACGGCATATGTAGCAAGTTATTCTCTTGCCATCTTTCTTCTTAGGTGAAGCCACAACTCGAGGCAGAGCTCGAGTAGTCCTCTTAGGAAGAGGCCCATCACTAACTTGAGGTAGAGCTTGAGGTCGCTTCCTTTGTTGCTTCACACTAAGAGGCTTCTTCTTCAATGGGCAAGATCTAACATGATGCCCTTCTTCCTTGCACTTGAAGCAAACAATTTTGGCCGGATTATTGACTTGATATTGGCCATTCTTCTTATTTACCTTGTGCTTCAATTTGATAGTGGACTTGTTCTTGACATTGGAGTTGAATCCAAGCCCACTCTTGTCATTAGGGGATTTTTGCATATTCAAGATATTGTCGAGTGTGGCCTTCCCTTTATGACCCTTTCTCAAGTCATTCTTCAAAGAAGTGACTTGAGAGCCTTGAGCTCTTTAATTTCCTCTACATGGTTAGTGTGAACAAAAATACTAGAGGAAGTGGATGCTACATTGTTAGAGCAACAAGGGACGGAAAGTAATTCATCACAAGATGTATCAATGGCATGAGTGGATGAATTACAAGGACTAGCACATGGCAATATGACATTTGGAGTATTAGTAGTAGTGCTAATGTCCACATGAGGCTCATTAGATGTTACCTTTGACATAATAGCCTCATGATCTAACTTTAGCCTAGCATGGGATGCTAGAAGATCCTCATGAGAGCTTGATAGCTTACCATGACTTCTTCCAAGATACCATACTTGCTAGTTAGCAAAGCAAGTTGAGTTTTTAGCTCAAAATTTTCCTTCAAAATAGATGCTTCACAAGAAATAGAGTTAGTAGCACAAGCATCATAATTAATTGCAAGAGGTAAGGGCAACTTCGAAAGCTCTTTTGAGTAAGAGGTTTTAAGTTGCTCATGTGACTCGGTGAGTTTGATGAGCTCACCCTTGATGACCCTAGAGCCATTTTTGAGGTGCTCAAAATCCTCAAGGAGTTTAGCATAAGCAACTTGAAGCTCATCATTTTTACTTATGAGACACTAACCACCTTAGGACCTCTATCATGAGATTCCTTCACTCTAGAAAACTCTAGAGCAAAGGTCTCCTCAAGAGATTCCTTAGTGGTTTGTTCCTCTTCAAGAGCTTCATTTAGATGTGCAATTTGATTAGCATACTCACGCTCAAGGCTACTCATTTTATCAATGGTGTTCTCATGCTCCTCAATTTGTGCTTCTAACTTATCAATATGTTCTTTTCTTTTAATAGCAAAGTCCAAGATTTCAACAAAGTTAGAGTAAGCAATATTATTATTAACAAGAGCATGATAAACCATCTCACCCTTTTCATATAAATCATCAACATTCAACTCTTCTACCTCATTATCCTCATATTCATCATCACAAGAGGTATTGGGTTCCAAAGTAGGAGTTACCTTTGAATCCTTAGCCATAAGGCATAGGTGGGTACCATGAGATGCTGGTGATGGTGGTGATGATGATGAATTATTTGACGCTTCATTCAAGATCTTGTCTTGGCCAATAGGATCTTTGTTTTCCTCTACATGGTTAGCAACACAAGTACTAGAGGAAATAGAAGCATTTTTTATCATGGCAACAAGGCAAGGAGAGCATATCATCATGAGATCTATTGGGGCAATTTATACATGATATGCAAGGACTATCAACACTAGCATGTAACTCATATATAGTGCTAGACGTGTTTAAGTCCAAAGATGAACCATTGCAATGAGATAGAGAAGAAGTATCAATAAGAGTAAGCTCACTATCAACATTGCAAAGTTCACCACCACTCACCATATCATTACCTTGTGTCTTACCACACTTTTGGTGAAGTGGAATAGAAAGATAACTCATCTCGACCAAAAGTGGAAGCAATACAATCATCCTCAATAATGTTGGACACATCATATTTATCTTGAAGTTTTTTCCATAACTCATGAGCGCTCCAAAAAGGTATGATTGAAGAAGTAACTACATAGCTCAGAGCATTAACAAGCACATTAGAAGCTTGAGCATCGAGATATAAGTTTTTCTCATCCTCACAAGATAGATTTTCGAAATCCATTGGAGGAGAAAAACCTATATCTACAATACGCTCCAAATTTGGGTCCATGTCCCGAAAATGAATAAGCATACGAGTTTTCCATATATCATAATTTGTGCCATCGAATATGAACATTTCATTATGAACTAATACCCTAGCCGACATCTCTACTCTCAAGGCGGTGAAGCCTAAAATGAGAGACCGGGCTCTGATACCAATTGAAAGGAAACAAATGTCGCCTAGAGGGGGGTGAATAGGCGGTTTAAAACTTTTACGAGATGGGCTTAACAAAGGCGGAATAAACCTAGAGTTTACTTTGTCAAGCACAAGACCTATATATATACTATGGTTCACCTATGTGCACCAACAACTTATGCAAAGCAAGAAAAGCAACTATGTGATAGCAAGATATAGACTTCAATCACGAAGGCTATCACAAAGTAAGGTGCATAAGAAAGAGCTTGGGTATAGAGATAACCGAGGCAAGCGGAGACAACGATGTTTTACCGAGTTCCTCCCAACATGGAGTACGTCTTGTTTGGAGAGGGGGTGGTTTCAGACCACCAACGCCACAAAAGGCCTCCCTTGTTCTCCTATGAATCTCACCCCAACGGGATCGATCCACACTTCCACTATCGGTGCACTTGTCGGTGGCAATCCGTAACCTCTCACAAGGTTGGGGCACTTCTCCACAACTTAATTGGAGGCTCCCAACAAACAACTTTGGGGAAGCTCCACAATTTAATTGGAGGCCCCAAGTAATCCACAAACCTGAAAAACCACCAAACCGTCTAGGGTTCCAAGAACCCAAGAGTAAAAAGCTTCTCACCTTTCACCCAATCGACTCCTCACCGAGAACTCACACCGATGCACCAAATGCAATGGCAAGAACACACGAAGTGCTCAAGTCCTTCTCTCCCAAATTCCACCAAAGCTACAAAAGCTTATGGGGGAATAAGAGAGGAAGAACAATGGAGGAAATCCACAAAATACTCCAAGATCTAGATCCCAAGATATTCCCTTCACTTAGAGGAGAGATTGATTGGTGGGGTTGTAGATCTAGATCTCCTCTTTAAAATCCCTCAAGAATATGCAAGAATAAATGGAGGGATTGAGGGATAGAAAGCTCAAGAAGGTCAGCAATGGAGGGGAGAACTTGCAAGGAAGGTTAGGGAACCATTGGGGAAGAAGGGCCCCTTAAATAGGTCCCTAGAAATCCAACCGTTAGGCCCAGGAATCGCCCGGTCCAGAGTCTCCAGACTAGGACCGGAGTCTCCGGTGTACCCAGGCCAAACGGGGACAAACTGGAGGTCAATCTGTACGCGGTCCGGAGATAGACCAGAGGTTTAGTCCGGAGTCTCCGGTCTTACAAAAACTAGCAGAAAGACCAATACGAAAACAACCATAACTTTTGCATCCGGACTCCGATTTTGATGATCTTGGGCTCGTTTTAAAGAGGACAATAAGATATAAAATATCATGCAGGTAACCATCATAGTCAAGAAAGGGAGGATAGAACCAAATGACAAAAGGTTTGACCTCTCTCAACAAGACGAATCGGTAAAACCTCCAGCATCGAAAATGCAATAGAGAATGCATATGAAATCCGTTTTCGATGAACTTGGGCTTTTCATGAAGATTAACACAAGCTCTAAATACTCTCATGGATAAGAACCAAATAATGGAAGGTTTTACCAATCTCTAAAAGACGAACCGGTAAAACCTCCAATATCGAAAACACAATAGAGAATGTATATGAAATCCGTTTTCGGTGAACTAGAGCTTGTTATGAATATTACCACAAGCTCAAGAACCTCACATGGATAAGATCCACATAACAACCAAGAAGGATTATGCCAAGTATGCAAAGGTTTGAGCTCTCACAAAGAATATGATCAAGTTACTCACTGGAGAGCCCTTGATAGTACGGCTATCTATCCTATAAACCGGTCTCCCCAACTAACACCATGAGACCGGTAAGAAAGAAACCCTATCAGGAACATACCTTTTCCTTGAGCATATTCCACGTGAGCTTGACGATAGCGATCTTGTCCACCTCAAGATGGAACACCTTTCTTGATTGCACTAGCTTGGTGAAGACTTGCAAATTGCTCTCCCATACTCGACTATGGTAGAGCTTCTCTCTTGGGCATATCATATTCCCATATCCATGTTAACCATAGGATGGCAAGCTTCAAGCAAATGATCTCTTCGAGATGGCTCATCTTGAACTTGCACATCGTTTCTTCTTTCTTCATTATGTTGGTGTCTTAAAGGCACATAAGAGATATCACTCCAACTTTATTCTTCAAGACACACTTGCCATAGCCTCAACTCTCACATGACCAATCTTTGGATCTCTCCTTGAACACCTTGGTCAACACTTGATCTTCTTTACTTTCTTCTTCTCCCAACCTTGAAGCCAACATATGGTACAAGCATTGCCTATGGACAAATCCTACAAGTAAAACTCAATGCAAACATAAGTCCATAAAGATTGTCATTAATTACCAAAACCACACATGGGGGCACACATGCACTTTCAGCCTTAATTTCATGAAAATGGAAGCTGAAGTTCGTGAGGCCTCATTCAAGCGTATCATAGCTAAAAATCCTGATCTTGTTTGATGTGTTGTTGGTTGATGCAACTTGGGAAACATCCTCTTTTGTAATGCTGATTAGAACTAACGCATTGTCGACTTTGCTATATGGATCTATTATTGAGCACTCGTATGTACTTATTATGAATTGCACTTGGTATGACGTGTTGTGTCACTTGGAATGTATGACATGTTGTTTTGGTGCTTATTATGTTGGTCCTCCAAATTTGCTGTCAAATTTGTCACTTGGTATGTATGACATGCTGTCACTTGGTATGTGCTGAAGTTATTATATATTTGTTGGTGCTCCAAATTTGTTGCTTATTATGTGCCGAAATTATTATATACTTGTTGAAATTTGCATCAGTTGAATTATTGTTTGTCTCAATCACATGCAGTCTACCAAACAAAGTCTGAGCTCAGCATGCTTACACAGACCTGGGCTATCAAACAACATCTCAGCTCAACATATCTTGACAGACACAAGCTACCAAACACATGAGAGAATCTCAACACAACGTGTCTGGGATCAACATGTATGAGAAGAGAAAGACAATCTAGGTTCACCCGAGCTACCAAACACATCCTATATGTATGTATAGAGAGTTGCAAGCTATCAAATTATTTAAAGGCTTAATCCTGAACAAATGCAGCTCCTCTCAGGCCATCACCCGTGCGCTCCAAGGCCATTTAGTCGCTGCTTGCGGGCCAGGAAGGCCTTTGCACGTGCGTTGCTTCTCGTGCTAAAAAAACTGGTGGGCGGTGTGTTCCAGTCAACGAAGCCAAATTCTACCCTACTTCTCTACCCTCCCTCGCGATGTCTCCTCCCGGCAGCGGCGCTCCTTCTCCTCCCTTGCCCAACTACTCATCTCCTTCGAGTTCGCCCTCGAGCTCAACACGGCTCCGCGACCTCGATTTCCTCGCGCTGCATGAACCTGCTCCGGCCGGTCGTCGACCTCACTAGCGCAGCTACCCACCCACCAACACCTCCTCGACCTTGTTCTGCTCCGTCCATACTAGAGGTATCGCATCCCCTCTGTTTCCCGCTCCCGCTCGCTCACTATGGCGAGGTATCCTGCTCCTATCCCGATTCTGGGGTCTTCCTCCATCCTTGCATGGGGTCGATGCCGACAGGTGGTCGAGGAGCAAAGGAGGGAGGACAGAGCACTGACTTCGCCTAGGGTTCGGTCGATTCGCCTCGTCCTTCAAGGCCGTCGCTCGCCGCACACCTGGGGCGCTTCGCCGCCGGCCCCGTACGCCCAGAGCTCTCTGTCGGTAGCCGCATACATACCCGTGCGCGGTAATACCCATGGAGAGGAGGCAACTCCTCCTGTTGCTCTGTTTCCTCTGCCTCTTTATTGCTGCTACTCGACGCATCGCCGGTGGCGGCCGGGAGGTAGCAGCGCTGGGCCGAGTTCGACCATTACGTGTGGGCGCTGCAGTGCTCAGGCACCATTAACGGCTGTTGCCTGCGGGTACCCATTATTTACTCACCCAAGTCTAGCTAGATTTCTTCTATATTTTGGTTCCCCTTTGTGTTCTATAGATCAGACCCTCTGAGCTGGCTCAGTACTTTTATTCATGATGTCCCAAATCCCCGACTGATCACTGATCAGTGTATCTGGTGGAGACTCAAATCACATATACCAAGTGGTGTTCAGTTTCGTAGTCCTTAATCTGGTTATCTTATTTGTAAAGTACAGGACATCTAGATCCCCCTACTTTCACGAGGCTCGGTGACAAATGAAGTTCTTATTCAGTTGGTTTTAGGGGATTCAACTTTCTTGCTATCTACACTAAGCAGTATTTGACATGTTGTTGTGACTCTAAAAGATATAATGATCAACACAGTACCTGTTTGTATTCTGTATTCTGGTACATTGCTTGATTTCCTATTCCCGTGAGTTTCTTATGCACTTTTGTAGGAAGTTCGTTTACACAAAATGATTCACTGTGTTCTTTAGATCAGTAAAAAAGGTCACATGAATGTATGTGTGGCCTTTCAAAACATCTGTGAGCAGTTACATGCCTGCAACACTTCTACTTGTGGATCAGGGAAATTCCCCAGAGCGGATTTCAACTAGAGTAATTGGAGCGTGTAGTTTATTCATGAAATCATCCTAACGAAGCCAAGCAAAGTTATTTTGTAAAATATTATCTTTAATGGTTTCGCATTTACATCTAAGACTCTTCTAATGCTTTTCGATCTGTGTATGGAGGACTGCGATGAACAATATCAAGGAATTATCATAGAATGATTTTCTATTTGTTTCCTCAGATTTAGGATTGTGTCAACCTAGCTTGGGAGGACATGAATGCTTAGTTGTTGAAGATGAATTCATGGAAGCTATTCATGCAAGGTGGCCTGAAGAAATTGTGCAGATATTGTATTGTGTTCATATTTGGCTAGCACAAGCACAAGATCAAGCATATGATATAATTTTAAAATATTAGTTCACATGCTAATCGCATCATTATGTTGTCAAATAGATGGATACCACCGTTCTTGAGGAAAACATTGAACTATACCTACCCGATAGAAAACCAAAGCAGTTACATATCCATCACAAAGCTCTAATCTGCAGCAAGTAAATGCCTCTTAACCCATAGCTTAAAATAAAGCAAAGAAGAGGAAGAGTTGGAACGACGGCATGCCACGCCCGTGGGTTATACTGATTTTATCTACGCTTTACCAACAGATATTTTACAACTAAATCTTGACACTCGCCGCAATCTGCAAGCATGTGCCAGCTCGATCCCTCTTTCTCTCTCGCCAGTTATGATGTCGTCGGCTACTCCTATTGCCCAATCAAACTGCAAGGTACCTAAATTAAATCCCATACCACTCCCAGTAGTGCAACAAGCCGCAGGACTCAAGGGCCTCTTCGGTTGTTTCCAATTGAGTGAGCAAGACCTTTCCGTGTTGTCGAAACAGAGAAGGGTGGTTCTGAAGAGTATAGGGCATTGTAGATTTGTACTTCGCCGGGAGTGGTTTCTAAATGAGCGGATCAATTTGTTTAGAGGGCGTTCATGGCGGAAGAACTCCAGATGACGTCATCGTGCGGGGGTCCAGTAATCATAGCAGGATAGCCAAATCCATTGGCCATGCACGACGATGGCAAATTGATTCCTATTGCAGGTGTTCATGGTGGCTGTAGTAAAACAACTCTGGTGTAGATAAAGAACATGGTCGGCTAGGCCACAGCCCAACGCACATTCATAGACCAATGATTATGAACGACATGCTTGCTTTAATCGCTTCATATGTTACTAAATTGCATAGTGAAAATTACTTAGTCTTATCTCACGCAGAAACAAACTCCAGTTAAATAGTTTTAGGAGTGCAGGTATTAACTTCAGAATTTACGAACATGTAGTATGTAGTATGTAGTATGTAGTCCTGAACCTACTTTTTACATTACAGCATGTACTAGGATGGAGTCTTAAAAATAGAATGATTAGGAGAAGGATGTCCCTAATTTCGTCCCAATTTCTTTTGGTTTCTAGCCAAAAAAGCACAAACTTATGGAATTATTGAGGTGAAAATTACGTACCCTTTCATACTCATCATTTAGATTAATAGGATGATTGCTGACATTATTTACCGACTAGCCCAGAAGTGGAGAGGTGGCATTGTGGTACTATCTCTTCAAGAGATGCATATGTTGGCAAGGGAGCCGAAGGTTTTTTCTGGAGCAAGCTAGGTTCTGTTGCATGTTCTTCGCTCCTGGTATTTTTCTCTCCGGATTTTGTACGTATGATTTCTTCCTATTTAAAGTCATTTGATATTGTATCAGCCTAACCTGAATCTAAGTAAGCTATCCGTGTTATAACTTGCTACATGGATGTGTTCAGGTTACAGAAGACCCATACTTTCATCTTCATGTTGTTTGTTTGGTTTTATGTTAATTTAGATTTACAGACTTTGCCTTCCACTGTATTTTTTTCTGATATTTCCATACGCACATATGGTTATAAAACGTGATTACATAGCCCTAGCTACCTTTCATACATGGAATCTAGGAAAAAGTAAACAAACTAAAACCTGGAAAAAACAAGAAATATACTGCTTTGATTTTCATAAGAAATTGCATATGATTGGATAAATTGAAGAAAATATGCAAAACATAATGAGTTTCCCTTTCTGGTATTACTTTTCCCGTATTGTTAGTTGTCAGTATTTAAACTGGCTTTAACTAATTTTTTCATGTACTAAAAGATGCAGAAACCATTAAGCAAGTGGAGCTATTTTGTTGCTGATCTAGGATATGGCTACCCCTTTCAGCCTCTATCATGGATAGGGGCACCATTGCCAGTCCGAATATTATTGAGAGCCAAGTGAACATTCAATATTTATATGAAGTCATGGCCAGGTGTATCCAAGACGGGTCAGCCCTATTCTTACCTCTCTCTCACCCTGACAATTCCAGCGCGGTCATCACCGCGCGCTCTGATGGCACCTGCGGGCGTGTGTTACCTTTCTTTGGTATCTGTGTGTGGGCCTGTTTTGTTTCCGCCGATGTTCGTGGGCCTAGGGTGTGTGGTTTTTTAGTGTGTTGCCTTTTGCTGGCGGGGACCTGGCGGATGGGCGGTGGACGGGCGACTCGGACTTCCCATGTGTTCGCTCTGGGGCCATCTGGGTGTGCGGTGTCAATTTCTTTTTGCCTAACAGGTGGAGTGTGGTGTTGTGGACCATGTTTGTCAGTCCCATGTAATTTGGGTTGGTTGGTCTTTCCTGTGTTATTTCGTGGCGGTGGGGAATCACTTTCATTGCTTCGCTACTTTGACTGGATCGAGTGGGTCAGATCTTTGGTGGATTTCACGGAAGCGCCTGATTTCTCGGCAGTGCGGTGGCGGGTTTCTCGGCGACAGCGTTCTCTCCTACGGCTGCCTGCTCCTAATTCTTTGGCCGCCTCGGCGGCTGTCTCGCGGTGCGGTGCCGCCTCGCTTTGCCTGCATGGTGGTCGGCCTAATGTTTGTTGGTTTTGGTCTCCTTCTGGTTGCTTCTTTAGTTTCCTTCTTAATTTGGTTCGCCCATTGTTCTTTTTCTTTTTTATATGCTCGGTGTTTGTTTCGTGCTGCCTGACTGTGGTTTACTCTTTCGTTTGAATGTTGCTTGGTGTGGATGGTGCTGATTTTGCCTGTCGGCTTTGTCTTTCTGTTGCTGCTAGGTGATTGCATGTGGAGGTGTCTCTGGGTTTTAATGTCCGATTGTTTGGTGGTAGCCGGTGGGTTGATTATTTCTTTAGTCGGCCTGGATAGCTTAGTTTGGCGCTTGTGATGGACTGATGGGTGATGTTCCTGGTGGTCCGTGGGGCGGGGAGAAATCCATCTAAAAAGGCCACATCCGTCTGGTTGTGGCCGTCGCGGCCGGTAGACTACATCGTCGGTGATGCCTGCATGCTCCCTTCCTCTTGAGGTCCCTGGACTGCATCGACGCTAAGCCTCTGACCTAGCCGCGGGTACCGTGACTAGATTTGGTGAACGGTGTCCTGTTGGACGCCGGTACCATTTTGGTGCATCTATCCCATTTGGATCTTGGCCTGGTTCCATGATTCGTCTTTGCTATTTTTTTTCCTCACCAGGCTAAGTCATGTTCCCTTCTGCTTATGACCAATAACAACTGATGGAGGTTCCTTCCTACGTACTAACCAGTTACTCCATTTTCGGCAGCAGCTTGGAACTTAATATGTAGGTGGTGATGTCTATCACTATTTCGAGCTCTTTCTTATGTGATCCAAGTTGCGCTGAATTATTTCTCAACTATGTCTGAATGTTTCCCTTTTGTGTTTCCAAACTCATATCTTCCTGTGTATTAATTAACTTATTATATGCAGAGGATGGGTGTTTTAATGTTAATTAAGTTGGTGGTTTAGGCTATCTGCATTAGATTGTTTGGGTGTGGTCTGGGAAAAGGTCGATGTGCCTACACGATTTCAATCATTTATCTATGGCTTAAGCCTAGTGCCGACCCAGCCTCCTCACGCACCTCTCCGTCCAAATGTTCCCAGCCGCTGGTCGAGGGATGAAAAACCATCTGAATAGTCCAATGTGTCTTTCGACCTGGGAATTTTGTTACTGCGCCTAGGCCATCTTCTGTGACTGAACAAGGTCAACCCGCCACTTCGCCCCACAAGGAAGTGACCAAAGTAAGAAAATCAGAAAGTGGAAGAAAAACAACCGCCGCAACACCAGTCTCCACGATCCATCCTCCCTCCACCGACGACTCTAGTCAAACGTCGCAGCGGCACCGCCCTAGCTAATCTCCTCTGCCCTCTCCCCACCTCCAACCGACAACGGCGAGGCTCCTCGCTGCGTGCGGCCGTGCGCCCTGCCCACTTTTCCTTTCCAGCTGCGCCCACCCATTAAATCGGCGCTATGGGTGGACTGGCCGAACCCTTGCCGTGTTTCCCCCCTCCTAAGGGGAAGTAGGTGATGGACCTACCGCCCATAGTGAGCAGGGAGAGGACGACGCATACGTGAAGCTTGGAGAGAGTTTCTGGCCATGTTTGCCACGTTGTTGGTCACGCGGCAATCGAGTTCTATCATAGGAGGTGAACCAATTTGGTTTCCTGGTTGGATCTGAGGCGCCCGATGCTGGATAAACTCCTCCCCTTTTCCTGTATTTATCACAAGGTTTTTTAGTTGGGTTAGAGGTAGGGTTTAGGGAATTTGATGTTCTTGCTCACAACAATTATTTTACCGCTTTGTATTAATCTCGTGTCGGTAATCTGCTAGGAGGTGTACGCTGGTGATCTGCTAGGAGGTGTGTAGTGAAGACATCTCTCCATTGTTTTCTATTTCAGAATTGATACATAAATCCTGTCTTTGGTGGTCTCCAATATGCAAATGGAAAACATGTAGATGCATTGATGCTCGTGGTGTGTGAGATGGCTCTCGAGGCACAAGTCTTCTGAGAAAATTCCTTGGGAAGATTCGGAGCTCTAGTATGGTGTCACCACACTGGCCGTGTTAATCTGATCACCAGGTTATGCTCCATATTTTAGTTGTGCTAGATGTTTTTTAGTTTCAATACAACATGACTTATCTGCACTATAAATATTATGGAGATAGTTCAGCCGTATATTTTATGAATCTGAAAAACAACCTTGGAAATTCTAATGAAAAATAAATCGATGGCTTACTATTGGCAACTCTAAGAAACACTCAGATTGAAAAAATATTATGTTGATTTTTCTGTCCTGTACAGATTGATGGAACATGTACAGATTGATGGAACACTCACCTTCACAATTCTAGACCTATTTCTAGACGGATATAAACATATGTTGACAACTGATCGATGAAACAAATCCTTACAACTTGGACCTCCAAGTAGCATGCTAGATTGCTAATATCAATGTATCATTGCACGATCATGGCAAGACACTGCGACGCGTTACATGGCGGTTTGGCCACACATTGTTGCTGTGAACGGTCGGGTGTGGTCGCTGTGAGGATCTTGGTCCATTCTGTCGGGCGCCGTTTTTTCTCTCGGCGTGGTGTGTTGCCTCTGTTTAGCCTGAGGCTGGGTGATGCTCTAGAGTGTGCGGTTGGGTCGGCCGATTTGCCTGTCGGGGGCCGCCGTTGCTGCTTGGAGTTGATGTTGGACCGGGAGCAGAAGGTTGCTGCTTGGAGTTGATGTTGGACCGGGAGCAGAAGGTTTCTTATTTGTTTCTGTTCCCATGTTGTTTTTTCCTTTTTATTGAGCGTTCTTCTATTCCTTGGTGTGTTGCTCATCCTCCTGACTATGAGTGTTTGTTTGTAGTCCGCTCTTCTATCTGCAGGTTGTGGTGTGGAGCGTCTCAAGGCCGGTGGTTTGCTTCGGCTCTAATATTCATCTTCTTGCTTTGGTGAGGGTGCGATTTTCCGTGGTTTGATTGCTCGCTTGTACCTATTAAAGGAAGGTCGACGCAGAAGAAAACCTAGGGCAGAGGATCATCGGTCGATCAAGTCAGTCATAGGGTATGACGTCAATGATCCCCTACTAATCATGAAATCGGCAAGATTATATTTCTTGGCAGAGACATTTCAGGAACTTTATAAAGACGCCTTGGTGGCATCTAACGACCATGGCAGCAAGCTGTGTGCCAGGTACGATGATCTGACAGAGACCCTGCACATCATATGCACCCAGTATAGCCAGTTCTTGGTTCAGGCAGCGCATGAGTTCAAGGACCCGACTCTTCCATGCTAACCGAGAGACAGTTTCTGCACCACAAAGAAGTGAACGAGAGGCTGCTTCTTTTGAAGGTAAAAACATGTAGAATTGCAGCTCGCTTACATACCGCATTCGGAGCTGAATCTTGGTTCCGGAGTTTAGATTACTAATAATCAGCTATTTTTCTGTTTAAAAATGCAAACCTAGAAGATAACACAAACAGCATGTCAGGCCATCTGCGACAGGAAGCAACAAAGAAGTACCCTTGACAAAGCGAACATCCAGGCTAATTATGATCAAGTTTTGAAATGCACCGTCTAAGGGCCCCCCAAAAACAATGAAGTATTTTGTTGTAAGATAAAGAACCTAAGCATCCCATGTGAGGCATGTTGTACTATGTTTTACGAGAATAATACTAAATCAATTTCTGTATGTGTTCTGTTAAATTCCATTTCATAGAAATACCTATTTACTATAACAAGTCCGATGAACTCAATTTAGGGCATATGTTAGTTTTGGTCGTTGGCAGAGCTACCACTTCTGTTTTTTCAACTGGATTGTTGTGCTGATAGCGCAGCGTAGCATCGTTGCTATGCGCCCTAGGTGTGTTGTGAGGGATGATAAAACTATTATTAGTAATAATGTTCAAATGATTGGTTTATCATCCGTGTTAAGGATCTAGGTCTATCGAGGAATCCAGTAATGTTCAAATGATTGGTTTATCATCCGTGTTAAGGATCTAGGTCTATCGAGAAATCCAGTCGGAACTCTATATTTGACCACTGTAGTGAATCCGTTCTGTGTCTTGCGAAGGTTGAGCCTACATATATATATCAGATATGGTTCGATTAGTAGAGATAGACCCTTACTACTAGAGCTCGCCTAGAAAATCCATGGAGCTCGCCTAGAAAATCCAAGTGATCTGATCGGGGTAACTAATCTGAGATAAGCTTAAGCAAACAATCTAAACAGATAAAAGATTGCATAAAAGGTAAGACGCTTCTGATCATCTCCACTGCCAGCGATCTGTAAATAGAGGTGGCTAAACTGATCTTGCCATAACTATTCATGCAAGCATATTAAGCCAAGACACGGCTGCATCCCAAACAAAAGGCCTGACGATGCACCTCGCCAGCCACGCGGTGTGACAACGTCAGTCAGGCGGCGCGGCAAAGCGCGCGTGTCAGTCTAGTAAGATGAAATTTTGGTTGATCAGCGGCACGGCGCCATCCGCCGTGGAGCCATGCAGAGCACCATGGCGCCGGCTGCTACCGCGCCATGCTCAACAGCTCGTGGGGTCCTCCGGGCGATGACTGCCACGTCGTGGTCCATGGCGCCATTAGTCGCGGCGTCGTGCCTACCATGGCGCCGTCTTCCGTGGCGTCGTGCTGCAGAGTTTGACTCCATCCCGTAGGGCGCCATGCTTTTAGGTTAATTTATAAAATCTTTCAAAAGCCAGGTTATTTTGTGATTTCCTTTCATCGTTTGGTTAATTTTGTATTTTTTTTCCGTCAGGCGGTTGATGGCTTGATGCCCTTCAGATTGGCATTTGGCAGGGTTTTTCCCTAAAAACGGAAAAGCCGTGGAGGCCTCGAGGGGTTCGATTCGAAGTCCCGAAGAACCGTACGACCAATCCACCCCCGAAATTACTCCGTGACCGACCACCAAACCCTAGCTCCAGAACAACCCATGGCGCCAGCGGCGGCGCCGGCGGGTCCCGCGGACGACGGGCTCCGGAAGTTGGAGTACCTATCGCTCGTCTCCAAGGTATGCTCGGAGCTGGAGACGCACATCGGCGTCGGGGACAAGGTGCTGGCCGAGTTCATCACCGAGCTCGGCCGCGAGGCCCCCTCCGTCGCCGACTTCGATTCCAAGCTCAAGGCCAACGGCGCCGACCTCCCCGACTACTTCGTCCGCACGCTCCTCACCATCATCCACGCCATCCTCCCGCCGCCCTCCCAGAACCCTAGCTCCGCCGCCTCGCAGTCCGGCGCCGGAAGCTCCAAGTACCGCGCGCTCACCCGCCCCGACGACCCAGATCGCGCCCGAGATCTCCGCCTCGAGCTTGAGCGCGACGCTAGTGCCGCAGCGGCGGCCGCCCCTGCCCCCGCTAGGGACCGCCCTCGAGATGATGACCGATCTCGGGACCGTGACCATGACCGGAGGCGTGACGACCGCGGGCAGGACCGCAGTCGTGACAGAGACCGCGGCCGCGGGCGTGGTGACCGCGATCGTGCACATGATGACCGTGGCCGTGATCGGAACAATGATCGAGGCCGCGACCGAGACAATGACTGTGGCCGTGACAGGGATCGAGACCGTGTTGGCCGCGACAGAGACCGGGATGGAGATCGAGATGGTAACTGGCGGAGGGGCCAGGACCGCCCCCAGGAAAGGGACAGAGACATGGACAGGGATGCAGACAAAGCCCAAGGAAGGAGTAGTAGGAGGTATGGGGACGAGGAGGGAGAGCAGGAGAGGGGTGGAGGAAGGAAGACTGGCAATGCTGTTACAAATTCGAGCGGAGACCCGGAGCTTTACCAGGTGTACCGCGGAAGGGTGACCCGTGTAATGGACACCGGTTGCTTTGTCAGGCTTGAGGATGTTCGTGGTGGCCGTGAGGGGCTTGTTCATGTATCACAGATGGCAAGCAGGCGGGTTGCCAATGCAAAGGAGGTGGTAAAGCGTGATCAGGAGGTGTTCGTTAAGGTGGTTTCTGTGAAGGGAGATAAGTTGAGTCTCTCATTGAGAGATGTCGATCAGGACACAGGAAAGGATCTACTGCCGATGCAGCGTGGCGAGGAGGATGCACCGAGGACTAACCCGTCTGTTGGTACTGGTGGTGCTCTCGGGTCTGGCAGGAGGTTGGGTTTATCAGGGATTGTGATTACAGAGGAGGATGAGGTTGCACCCATCTCACGGCGTCCCCTCAAGCGGATGAGCTCACCAGAGAGGTGGGAGGCGAAGCAGCTAATTGCTTCGGGTGTTCTCGATGTGAGAGATTACCCACAGTTTGATGAGGATGGTGATGGTATGTTGTATCAGGAGGAAGGGGCAGAGGAGGAGTTGGAGATTGAGCTCAACGAAGATGAACCAGAGTTCTTGCAGGGACAGAGCAGATTCTCAATTGACATGTCACCCGTTAAGATTTTCAAGAATCCAGAGGGTTCATTAAGTCGAGCAGCAGCTCTCCAGACTGCCCTCATCAAGGAGCGGCGTGAGGTTCGAGAACAAGAGCAGAGAGCGATGCTTGACTCGATACCCAAGGATCTGAATAGGCCATGGGAGGACCCAATGCCTGATACAGGTGAGCGACACCTTGCACAGGAGCTGAGAGGTGTTGGTCTATCGGCTTATGACATGCCAGAATGGAAGAAGGAAGCCTATGGAAAAGCTTTAACTTTTGGGCAAAGGTCAAAGCTGTCGATCCAAGAGCAGAGGCAAACTCTTCCAATATACAAGTTGAAGAAAGAGCTAATTCAAGCTGTGCATGATAATCAAGTTTTGGTTGTTATTGGAGAAACAGGATCTGGAAAGACAACGCAGGTGACACAATATCTGGCCGAAGCAGGTTATACCACAAGGGGTAAAATTGGTTGTACTCAGCCTCGTAGGGTGGCTGCAATGTCTGTTGCAAAGAGAGTGGCAGAAGAATTTGGTTGTCGACTGGGAGAGGAAGTTGGTTATGCCATTCGTTTTGAGGATTGCACTGGGCCAGAAACTGTGATAAAATACATGACTGATGGAATGCTTCTGCGTGAAATTTTAGTCGATGAGAACCTTTCCCAGTATTCAGTAGTCATGCTTGATGAAGCGCATGAAAGGACAATCCACACAGATGTTCTTTTTGGTTTGCTGAAGCAGCTTATTAAGCGTAGATCTGACATGAGGCTTATTGTTACTTCTGCTACTCTTGATGCTGAAAAGTTTTCTGGGTATTTCTTTAACTGCAACATCTTCACAATTCCAGGAAGAACATTCCCGGTGGAGATACTCTACACCAAACAACCAGAAAGTGACTACTTGGATGCTGCATTGATTACTGTGCTGCAGATTCACTTGACAGAGCCGGAGGGTGATATCCTTGTTTTCTTGACTGGACAAGAGGAGATCGATCATGCCTGTCAATGTTTATATGAGAGGATGAAGGGGCTTGGAAAGGATGTTCCTGAGCTTATAATTTTGCCTGTGTATAGTGCTCTTCCTAGTGAAATGCAGTCGAAGATCTTTGAGCCTGCTCCACAAGGGAAGAGGAAGGTGGTCGTTGCCACCAATATTGCGGAAGCTTCTTTAACCATTGATGGTATATTTTATGTCATCGACCCTGGTTTTGCCAAAATCAATGTTTATAATTCAAAACAAGGCCTTGATTCGTTGGTCATCACTCCAATCTCACAAGCATCAGCGAAGCAAAGAGCAGGGCGTGCTGGCCGTACTGGACCTGGCAAATGTTATCGTCTATACACTGAAAGTGCTTACCGCAATGAAATGTCTCCCACGACGATTCCAGAAATTCAGAGGATCAATTTGGGATCTACAGTACTTAATATGAAGGCAATGGGGATAAATGACCTATTATCCTTTGATTTTATGGACCCCCCAGCACCTCAAGCACTCATCTCTGCTATGGAACAGCTTTACAGCCTCGGTGCTCTCGATGAGGAGGGCCTTCTTACCAAACTGGGTAGAAAAATGGCTGAATTCCCACTGGATCCACCGCTTTCAAAGATGCTACTAGCTAGCGTCGACCTTGGCTGCAGTGATGAGATACTGACTATCATAGCGATGATTCAGACAGGGAATATTTTCTATAGGCCTAGAGAAAAGCAGGCTCAAGCTGATCAGAAAAGGGCCAAATTTTTCCAGCCAGAGGGAGATCATCTTACTCTTCTTGCTGTATATGAGGCTTGGAAGGCAAAGAACTTTTCAGGGCCTTGGTGCTTTGAGAATTTTGTTCAGTCAAGATCGCTCAGGAGAGCGCAAGATGTGAGGAAACAGCTTCTCACCATCATGGATAGGTAACTACTAGTTGAATCTTTTAATTCAATTAAAAGCCTCTGCGTTGAATATGGATTATCTGTTCTCCGTAATACAACACCATCATATTTCCGTCTTGATTCAATGTAGTTTTGACCCGAGTAGATTTCTATCAATGAAAATTTTAAAATTGCAGCAATCGGTACGACTAAATGGCACACTGCAATCACTTAATCTTGCGTTTGCAGTCTACGCAGCACATTAGCAGTACTCATTACATCAAATCTAGCTAGTATGCTAACTTGTATGCACGAATTATAGAGACATACTGAAGACATGGAATAAACACCATAGATTTGTAATGCAGGTTCAAAAGATTATGAAGAAAAACATACTTATAACACGGTAAAATCCACCCATGCAGTGTAATAGGTCCACTAAACTGCATATGTTCTGTTGCGTCTGGATATTGAATTGACATTAATGCCTGATTTCTGCGGATGGATACTGATAACAGGGATAAAATTCCATAGGGGTGCGTTACTATTTCTCTGGTTTTAATCCTACATTATTCCTTCCTGTTCTCTAAAACTTGTTCTAGACATACCTGAAGTCAGACTTTTGAGATGTAACAGATATTTTGGAAAACAACAATATGAATTAGTGGGCATGGTTCTGCTTTGGAAATCTTATCAGTATGCAAAACAACGATTTAGGAGGACTGAAGGGAGTATATAAGAGGCCCTTCCATCTTTTAATTCTTGGGTTCTTGTTATGCGTCATTGAAGTGTTATTCTTGTCGCTGTTCAGACAACTTACCTTCACTGCCAGTCTCATGTTGAAGTTGTTGTAAGCATGCTCGTTAGATCTATTCCATACTGTCGTACAACTTGTTATGAGTTTCTTGATTTCATCCATGTGCTAACATATTTGCCATTGTCTGCAGATATAAATTGGATATTGTTGCTGCTGGGAAGAACTTCACGAAAATAAGGAAAGCAATCACGGCTGGCTTCTTTTTCCATGCCGCCCGGAAGGATCCCCAGGAAGGCTACAGAACCTTGGTTGAAAACCAGCCGGTGTACATCCACCCGAGCAGCGCGCTGTTCCAGCGGCAGCCGGACTGGGTCATCTATCATGAGCTCGTGATGACGACAAAGGAGTACATGAGGGAGGTCACTGTGGTCGACCCGAAATGGTTGGTGGAGCTGGCGCCAAGGTTCTACAAGGGTGCGGACCCAACCAAGATGAGCAAGAGGAAGCGGCAGGAGAGGATCGAGCCTTTATACGACAGGTACCACGAGCCCAACTCGTGGCGTCTCAGCAAGCGCCGAGCTTGATTGGTCCAACCAGAGAAATTTTTGCTGCACTGTAAATACGTGTGCTCTGCTTGTAGACGCTGTTACAGTAGGTACTTTGACCTACCTAATGTACCTCTTTTCCTTGAGACTAGTTTCTTCTTGGTCAAGTACATTGAGACTAGTTGTATGGATATTTCCCCCAACGTTTGACCATTGAGACTAGTTGTATGGATATTCAGCTCTCTCATTAAGATAATTTAGACACTTGCGATTTAATTGTTCTGTCGCTTGTGAAGCGAGTTGACATATATACTGGCGATTGGAGAAGTCAGCTCTAAATCTCCTCTATCCCACCCTTTAAACCAAGATTTTGTTTGTAGTTTCTGATTTTATATACTCTGCTGGACTGCTTTCTCACGGATTCTTCATTCTCAAGACATTCGTTGTTTTGGGGTGAAAAGTAATACAGCAAAAGAGACACTGATAAATCGTTTTTTTGTTGCATATATTGTACAGTGACTGTTGATGTTTCATCTATTGTTCTGTTAAATTGAACAGCTGGCTTGTATATATAGTTGTATTGTTCTGTTAAATTGATCAGCTGTTAATTGCTTGTATATATAGTTATATAGTTGTATTGCTGCTCATCTTTGCAAGAGGATTCATGCTGACGATCGTCAACAACTGCCGTCTCATTTCCTCATGCTACTGTGGCTCCTGTTTTTCTTCTTTTTTACTCTTGGCATAGCGTGGCAAGAACTCAATGGAATAGTTCAATAGCTTCATTTGTTGTTAGTCTACTTAACTATAGGATATCCCTAACTGGTAATGGATAGTCGGCGCAGAGAAAAGTAAAACCTAATGGCTATAAAGGTTGTGTAAACAAATTCCTATATCATTTACATACTCCGTATTTAAATTGGTCATGTAAAAATGCAGTCTCATGGGCTTTATAGGTCAGCATCATCATGTCATTTAACAGAACATCTTCAAAAAAATTGTATTCTGAAGAGAGAAAAGGATAGTCTTCGTGAGTTCAGTTAAATATATCCAGCTATACTTAAAAAAACTATATGTTTATAACCTTTTTGTAGTGCTATGGTAGCACCAAAATTTCTAACATCAAATCCTATATAAAAAAGCATGTTTATAGAGAATATGGAAGATTTAAACAAGAAATTTTCCCTTTTCACCATTCAAACATAAAGTTTCTGATCATTCATGGAGAGCAGCTCTTCTTTATCATTATATGTTCCAAGCGGGCAGTTTTACTGAGTATACATAGCTGACACCTATGGATTGCACTGGGCACAATGATGTCGTATATATGTCAGATTTAGCACACCATGCAGTATATTTTGCTAAAAACAGTAAAAGCACAGCGAGAAAACAAACATTATGTTGATGGTCATTCTTAGGTAAACTAATAATCGAAGTCCGAATCCGGGTCGGCATCGACTATGTCTGGCATTGAGTCTTCGGACTCTGCATCAGACAAGGCTGGCTGAATGGGCAGCGTGAAGCGGGTTGGAGAGCTCTCTTTATGGCTGCTTGAAGGGAAACCTGGGTCAGATGGTGTTTGATATGAGGTTCCCAGGATACCAGATGGTACGTTGTCAGCTGAGATTTTGTTCTTAAGACGCTCAACAAGATCAGCAGGAAGTGGAGAAACTGCAGGTTTCTGCATTTCAGGTGGCCTCGAGTAGATTGGATTTGAAACAGCATTGGAGCCAGAAGGATTATACACTGGGGCAACAGCAGGTATATGTGTTCCAGGTGGCCTTGAGTAGATTGGATCTGAAACAGCATTAGAGCTAGTAGGATTATCCACTGTCTTCAGCTTGTAAGTTTCTTCAGTGGCCACATCCACCATAATGGCATCACTCTTGTCGTACGCAGGAACATCTTGTACTACCTCAGGAATTGTGCGTGAAACAATTTGCAAATCTTCTTTGACAAGAGCGGGATTTTCCATCGGCTCATTATCCTTGGTGGATGGCAACCAATCATCATCAGTATCTTCATCTTCGATAACCTGATGCTGGCCTTCAGATTGTGAAAACCTGGATGTGCCAGCAACAAAAAATGTTTTTTCTGGTCCACTGCACTTGAGTCCAGGAACTAAAGGACCTGCGCTTTCTAGAGAAAGAGCTCGAGGGTGAGTAAGAACGTCCAAAGCCAGCAAAACACACGAACAGAACTCTGCAAGCCTTGTGCCAATCTCTAGCTTCCCTGTAATGAACAAGAGATACCAGTTGTTAGTTTTAGGGATAAATCTGGAATACCCCTAGCCAGTACTGTTACTTCCAGCGATATATCCTAGCCAGCTCTAACTCATTCCATATATCAAAGGATCCACATGCCAAAAAAAGGACATCAAGCTCAGTGCTCATGTGCGCGGGCTTGAATCGTGAATGCTTTGTTCTTGCTGCAGGTTGTATCATGGCATATAAGTTAATATAGTACAAGGTCTTCTTTTGTTAGTATATAAGCCCAGATAGTTAAAGCATCTACGAATTACAAGAAACAAAAATAACTACATCTGTAGATAAGTATATTATAGACATGCCAAGAGATTTTACCTCTTCTAAAGAGTTCAATTCCTTGGGCTAAATAGGGTGGGCGGGCATGAGGAGAAGAAAGAAAAGATGCCAGCAATGCCTTCAATGAAGCAAGTCGGAAATCTGATATGCTTGTCTCCCCAACAGTAGATGTTGATTGCTCATACCCCGCTCCTGAGTCACAAGCACTCCTAGCTATGTTAATTAGGAGCAAGTCCACTTTTGCCCTCCAGTGATCTGTCCTCAATGAACCCCCCTGATCAAGGCAATAAAATGTATATCACATCTACTTGTTGCAACTATAAAGTATATACATCAGACTATTGTAACCACAAAGAATCGAGACCCAAGCAACATTGTAATAATTGGATAACATGGCAATGACTAGAAACAGTATTCAAAGAAAGTGCATAATGTCAACAATTCATGATAAAAGCTATCCCCATTCCAGAACATTACTTTTAAGACCTAACACTTATTGTTATATGAATCAAAATATAAGTTCCAATTTATTCCCAAACTTGATATGATGAACGTAACGAAATTTATTTAGCAACCATACTCTACCCATAAATTATTAGTACATATCTTAAAGCTGAAGTCATCATTAGGGAGTAGGGTAGATCTATGTGCATGTAAATAGTTAGGTTCCTAGCTTCAAAACTGCCTCTAAATCAAGGTTTATCTATCTTGAATTCTTCATCAATATCAAAAGGGTAAAATTGATGTCTGATCATCCTGATCGATTTGATCTCCCCCATCCCCTAATGGCCGTCGGAAGAAAGGGATCATCTGTAGGAGATCAAGATTATCTCTGTCCAGGAGGGCATCAAACCAGGCTAGACTTGTTTTGGTGGCCTTTGACTTCTATTGTGATGTAGTGTTCCCATCAAGGAGCAGAAGGAAGCAGATTGGCTTAATCATCTGTGCTGGCAATATTGTATACAGATATGTAGGGTGAACAGGAGATGAATCCTGCACTGCTTCAAGTGATCGTGTCTACCCCATCCCTAGAGAGTTTTCAGGAGCATCTTGGTGCGACTATTTACGTGATCGACTACTTCAGCTAAATGATCTCCGTATATTTCCCTCGCCATGCCAAGATATACTCACTACCATACAATCATTACAGGTGGTTCAAAACCATCATCCTAGCTAGATAGTCCAATATGCCATCTGTGTAATAGTTTGTGAAGTCAAAATGAGATAGCAGACCTCTCCTTTAAATCATCTATAATTACAAGATTAAAAAAGCAGCTAGGGGCAACTAGGAAAGAGAATGCCATAAGCAGTGGCGGAGCTTCAAAGGAAATGTTGGGTGGGCCAAACAAAAAAGGGCACATTCTTTTCACTAACTACGAATTTGGGGAGAAATCTGTGTGAAAATCACGCTATTAAACTGCTAAAGATTTGGGCAAAGAAGACATAATACGTGCTAGACTAGCGAAGATACTAGGAGTGGAGATTTGGCTTATATCCTTATTTTTACCGAAAATTTAAGAAAAAAATCAGGATATAACCAGCCATGTACAATTAAAAATAATGTGTATTTTGAGCTATATAAAAATGACAAAAGTGTGGATGTGAGTATCGTATTTTCAAATCTCAAAAAAAATTGATTTTGTCATTTTTGTGTAGCCCATAATAAAAAGAGTTCCGCATTGGGATTTTGCATGCCCGTAGGATATATTTTGTGTGTGTGTGTGGGGGGGGGGGGGGGGGGGGGGGGGGGTAGGGTATATCATTGACAAAACCCAGAATTATTTCAATTTTATGAAACTTTATTTTCTGAATTTGCAATACATAGAGATCACTGGATCTTACGTGCCGGAAGAACTTTTCAAGATACCGGATCTTTGACCTAGCTACCAATGATATCTTCTTGTTTTTGAGCTAGCTACAAATAGAGAGGCATCACTGTATTTTGAGCTAGCTACCGACGATATCTTCTTGTTTTAGGACAATCAACAATTGTAGAAGCTGTGCACCGTGTCTCACTGGGCTCTGTTCTCACTACCCAGTAGTAGTACACCATATGTGTTCTATTAGCGGGGAATAAGAGCTCTTGGTGGTCATTGACTGCATGGATCCCTCCCAATTGCTCGGTGCTTGCTCGTTTGGTTGGCTTGGCCCTGCAATTAGCTCTTGGTAGAACTAGTGGACTGAGCAGCTGAGCCACGGATACAGAGGTATGAATGTGTTTTTAGGCAAAAATCTTGGGCGGGCCATGGCCCGGGTTGGCCCTCGTGTAGCTCCGCCAGTGGCCATAAGCACCCTCGCATACAATTTCCATTGATGCTAATCATCGCTCTTTATACATGAATATGCATTAAGAGTTCCCACCCTTATCTGTAAGACGATGTACCGTAATATGAAGTATCCTTCCTAACAAAATTTAATTTCACACTTAATGAATACCAAATATCATATCAGCAAGGTATACATATAGTTCAAAAAAGTAGAAATATTAAGTTGCATGCTTTTGCGAAATTCATTCTTAAATGTGTAGGCTGGCTGGTAAGCATTCTGATATGGGAATGCATGCTTTTAGTCTGGGGGTGAAAAGATAGGCCACCGAAAGTAAGACTGCTACAAAACAAAACTATATGGCCCATAAACTAGAACAAGGCCGAAGAACAGAAAATTGGGCAGTCTGTTTCTATCCCGTCCCTAGCTTTGTAATACAGTTGACCTGTGATAATTGTCCTCTATTCTCTATTGGTAAACCATAAATCTCTGGGAAAATAAAACATGTTTCCAGATAACACAACTGGCCCTAAAACCTGAAATAGGCTGGTTGAAGATTTTTGGCTGATAAGAAGTTTCTATCCTAAAATCCAGTGAAGTCTAACAAGCAAAAATACAATCTGCATTAAGTAGGGATCAGCCATAGTTTAGAGTATGAACACTTGCTAAACCCTGCTTAACAGTATAGCAGATGAAAGCAATTTTGGTTCTCTTGGATATCTAGATATGCAAAGAATGAATAACAAGAAAAGTAATAAGAGAAGAATTGCGAATAGATTGCAGGTGAAAAGGAAGCGAATTTTTGGCATACCACATTCAGAAGAATTTCCAAGCTTTTTAGTGCTGCTATTTTGACACAGAGTGGTGTAACATCTGCTGCAGCTTGAGGGGTCATTCCCTTCGATGTGGTTGGCGTAGAAGTTTTCCTTTTCTTTGGGATGACTGCTGCTTTCTCCAAACCTGAGGCATGTGAATTTTGTATTTGTGGTTCTTGCTTCCTCTTCTTGGAGTAACTTTTTGATGAAGATTCATTGATCACTTTTGTTGGGTTTGTGCTGAATACAGTCATTTCGTTTACACAACTATCATCCAGATCACCAACTGCATTGCTGACTATTACCTCTAGCAAGTGCAGAGACATTCCTGGTAACAAAAGACATCACATATTCAGAAGTGGAAGCAACTCCCAATCAACTAAAAGACGACCAGAGCTATGAACCAAATATGTATATGAATGCAACTGGAAGTATGACAGTCACTCAACAAAGGAAAACAACAACACTGATGAAGGGAACGTATATGTAAAATTAGGAGTCCAAATTTTGAAGGTTTGTTTGACCATAGCCCCTTGTGCACAGCAATGCCATATATCAGGGATCTAGCCAGTTGTTAGATACGCTCCAGTCAACACCCCAAGTATGTCAAATATAAGTTCCGAGTGAGCATCATTGCCAAAGAGTATAAACAGATGAACTATATCCCTTGATCAATGATAGTTCTTCCGAATGCATGAACCGAACATGCCACGGAAAAAGTATTCGAAGAATGATGCATTTCAAAACTATGTGTCCATAGTGGCAACAGAAAAAGAGGCAAGAATCAGTTCTGCATGACCACACTGAGATAAGTGCAACAACAACTTATTCTGCATGACCACACTGAGTTAATTTGTTACTGATTCTGAAAACAGGCAGTTCTGAAATTAACATAATTGTGGCCACGACAACTTACTCCCATAAATTATCTTAAAAGATACCAGCAAGCATTTGTGAACAAATAAACAAAAAAAACACCTACCAACACCCATGGAGGTCAGCAACAGCTGCACAATACTGTAAACTTTTGTCCTCATAGCAGGCAACTTTGCAATTTTGAAGTAATCAGTTATAAGCCGGACAACATTAGCAGCATGTGGTAGAAGTTGGCTGCAATATAACAAGTATATAAATTAGACATTGCTTTCCCTGTAAAGACTCGGATCCCAACCAAAAAATTAAATAGAACTTCTACAAAAACCAGTTCTGAAATTACTTAATATATTCAAAGTTACGATCACTTGTTGTCTACAACTATAAGGCTGTATTCGATCTATACTTAAATCTTGTGGAAAATATACATGGGATGTCTTAAAAATAGTTATAAGAGGCAGCACGCATGGTACCTTCGCATTCCTTTAATAGTTGCATGGAGCAAATCCAAGAAAGATGAATGCAATGACGGAAGCTCAAAACAAATAAGCTCTTGTTGCAAGGAAGTGGTTGAAGGGAACTTCTTGTTGTGCACTGATCCATCAACTAAGAGCACTCTCCGCAACAGAGCTAATAAAGCGCGCACAGGAACATTGACCTTTTGACAAATGACAAGTAAAACAGTATAGCTTAAAACAAAACGGTAATGCTTTATAGTAGCTTATTAGCAGCATTAGGTAATAAATAATGATAATGTACCAAAAGATGCAGCTGGGACAAACCTGAACCGGGTAATAACTAGTCAGCATCACACAGCAGCAATGGGCAAGGGCTGAAATGGTTGGGACAGTGAAGAGACGAAATTTCTTTGTTACATGCAAATTGCCTCCCAACTTTATTTGATCTCCAAACACTGGCGGAGGATCATCTCCAGGTGGAACTAGTAGCATCATAATTTCACGCCCTTTCTTTTCTACAAAAGTAATTGTCAAAAATCATTCTACAATGATGCAACTGAAAATAAGAATAGCTCATGAAAAACATTATAATCTCACGCCCTTTCTTTTCTACAAAAGTAATTGTCAAAAATCATTCTACAATGATGCAACTGAAAATAAGAATAGCTCATGAAAAACATTACCTTCTTCCAGCCCGACAAAAGCATCGTTCAAAAGATTGTTTACCCCAATCAATATCTTCTGGATCATCAGTGACCAACTGCCCTCAGATACTCGGACAGAAGGTAACATTGCTAAGACTCGCGCAAATTTCTGGAGGATTGGAAGATGCAAAGAGCAGAGGTTGGTCAACCCAAAGGGAAAATTCATGGCAAGAAGCGACAACGGGAACAAACTAAAAATGGAGAATGAAAAGCATAAGTGTATCTCTGCTCAGCCTCCTAAACATTACTTTAAGATAAAGCATAAATCATCACCTTTGATGAGTTTACATTGACTTCTGCACTCATAACCTTTGCTGCAATGGCTGATTCAACCTGAATTTCATAATTAAGTACAGAATAATATTAATTAAAAGTAGAATAGTAGGAAGCTCTAAATTGGCTGTAGTTTCAGAGGTAAAAACTAATGAGACCTAAAAGGAACATTTTACAGAAAAGAACTCTTGCGTCCGCACTCACACCACATTTAGATCACAATTAAACGATAAGAGTGGCTCATGATGGTTATAAAGATATTTGAAACTTTGAACTCCTATGATCCTACGTCAAACATCAAGTTTTTTGTGAACTGGAGGGAGTACATAGCTACTCACAATAGGAAATGAACTACAACATAAATGTAAGCGTACTTTATTGTAGTGTCGATTTAGAGATGAGGGGTACAATTTAATAACTGTCCTCAGCAAATCAATCGCTTCGTCCTGCAAACACAGACAGAAATTATACATTTACTCTTGAATGCTTGAAATCAAACAGATAAACCTGCAGATAAGAACAGCATACCGCCACTGGACCATTTTCATTTAAAAGCAGCAGTAATGGTTCAACAACTCTTCCAGCAAAGGATGATGCATCTTTCTTCAAGTTCAAAAATTTCGCCAATCTAATCAAAGAACAAGTTTCTTTCAACTGAACAAAATAGTAGCACAAAGAAGAAAGTGCAATGGATAAATTATCAAGCTTTAGCAATTCAAAACAATCACATCAGTCATTTAAATACTACAATTGCCAAGCTAAAATGCAGCTATGCAAAACAATTGATAGACTGATATAGTATATCTGTTAAGTATATTGGCATATAGAAGACCGTTAGAAGGATTTGTAATCCATGATTCTTGCCTTATCTCTATGAGAACTTCTTACACTGATGTACTACGTGTAAAATGGCCACGAGGCTCAATACGCTCAACATATTGCAAGTTATGTGGGGGCCTCTGAGCCTCTCCTATAGCCACAGGAGGCACACAACAGGGGAACCGGTTCGAATAGAAGCAGGTGGTAGCTGTTAGGAAGATCTCTTTCAGCTTTGGCAAAGACTTCATCTCTTAGAGCTTGTTTCCAAGTTTGTTTCGATTCTTCCTTAGGAGTTAGGACTCAAGTTGATGTAGCGTGGGTTGTGTAATGCCCGCCTTATGAGAAAGCAATGCACATATCATGACTATCCCTATCTCGTCCGCCTTTCCTGTGAAGCAGCCCCGTCACTGTTGGTGTAACGCTGCAGAGGTCCACAGCCATTTCGTCCTGCCTCCTATGGTCATCCTCTCTGCTCTAATCCTCCCCACAAATCACTCACACATGACAACTTGGTATCAAGTTTAGGATCATCCACACCAACCATGTATTCAATCACCAATAAACTGATAAGCCGATGACCCTTGAGCAGAAGCTAGAGAGATTCAGGGGGTCCCTGGTTGCTCTGTGTGACACACAGACAATCGCAACCAACAAGCAGAAGAACCTCACCATCATGGACGGTCTCTCTAATTCCATCTTCCGCGAGCAACCTCCACTGCAGCAGCACGCGCACAATGTGGCAATTGACAGGCTAGAAAAGGGGGAGCTTCCGGAGGGGAATGCTTGCACAGGCAAAGCAATGCCGCTGATGGTATCTTGCCAACCAACAGGCTGCTGGTGCTCCAATCAAACAAGTCCACGGACAATAAGCGATGACGCTTCAAGATGGTCCCTACTTAGAATCACGAGGTGGACCTGCCAGCATGGCTTATCCACTGTGATCTCTTCTTCGAGCCGCAGCGCATGTCTGAGTCAGATAAGGTTGGCATCGTCCCCTTCCATCTGGTGGGGAACTATCAGCTGTGGTGGCGCCGCCTCTGATGCTTATTGCCCTCCACCATGGCGTAAGATCACTGAATTGGCCAGCATGGCTTATCCACTGTGATCTCTTCTTCGAGCCGCAGCGCACGTCTGAGTCAGATAAGGTTGGCATCGTCTCCTTCCATCTGGTGGGGAACTATCAGCTGTGGCGGTGCCGCCTCTGATGCTTATTGCCCTCCACCATGGCATAAGATCACTGAATTGGCTAACACCCACATTGGATCTCCGTCACACTGCAATGCACTAGGCGAGCTCATCTCACTCAAGCGCGCCAACACTGGTTGAGTTCGACAAGCAGTTCACCGCCCTCCTCCAACGCACACTGCGCCTTCCACCGGGTCATAGGATTATGCTCCACGAAAAATTAACAACCGGATCGTAAGATTCCACATGAGTCACGATGGCATCAATGTCGCAGAGCAAAGTTTTCTCCCAGTATTATCAGGAGGGGGGAGGTGTGAAGTGAGATAAGGAATATTTATTGTTTAAACATATCAATGAATTAGATCTGTCTTTAATGCTGCTCAAACATGGTTAACACTAACAAGCAAAGAGTAATTACTTATCATTTAAACCAAATGTACATTTAAGAAAATACATGCAAGAAAGTCAAATGATGGGCCCAGAAGGAAAGCATGTTCTGTCATCGTTAACTAAGAGTAAAAAGGGGGATGCCAGGGTTGCTTTCAGAGTGTCAAACTGGACTCTATGCACACCTGGCCTGCTGGCCACCTGCCATGCTAGCCACCAAGTATGCCAAGTACTCAAGAACAATCCACATTATCAATGGACCACCTTGGTGTTAGGACATCGAATTGAGTTTTTTGTTTTCTGCTAATTGTTTGTCACAAAATTAGCCTATGAAATAGGTGCTAGCAGGTCAAATTGAGTTTTTGTTTCCTGCTAATCGTTCATCAAAAAGTTAGACTATGAAAAACGTGGATGCTGGGTGGGATGTTTCGAGCAAGAATGCTGGGCTTGGTATTATTGTCAGAGATCATAAGGGTGATGTCATTCTCTCCGAGTGGAAATTCATCCCTTTTTGTGCGTCCGCAGAGGAAGCCGAGGTTCTAGCATGTTTGCAGGGTTTTAAGCATCTGATCAATCTGCAATGTGCCTCCGCAACTCTGGAATCAGACTGTCTACGAGTAGTGCAGATGCTGGCATCAATGGGTACTGACAGATCTCCGAGCTGGTGTGTGTATCTGGAGTGTCCGGAGCTTTTGAAGGTTTATCAACATATTAGAATCGTCAAGGTGGATTGCGTGAGCAATGGAGCGGCGCATTCTTTAGCGCAATTAGGCAAGAGTAGTGCTAATGGTTTTCTTAGTGGATCAGTTCCAACTTCTGTGTTGGAGGCGGTTTCAAATGATTGTAAAAACTTGTTTGCCTAAGTAATAAAGCTCACGGTTCCTTCGAAAAAAGGTACCACCACATGAGGCATGGCAAATAAATGATATGCAATCATGTACAGGTTAATATAACAGACAAAATACTTACAAACCAACAATGCGCTTGACAGCAAGTAAAAGGATACAGCTTCCATGACATACCTCACAAATAAATCAGACATAGAAGTACAAGAGACCACAGTAGCAAGTTGCAAGCTAGATGATTCCTGCCAGGTGGAAAAGAAGACATCAGCTAAGTAATAATGTATGACGATGTGCATCCATGTACAAAAAACTAGAAAGAGAATTATCTCTTGAGGGATGTCAAGAATATGGATAAATAAACCACTGAGAAGCATTATTCAAGATCTCCAAATTTTCCTCGAGTTGATTTTTCTTTCCGTTTTTGTGGGGATGTGGTTTGTTGACATGGATCATATAAATCTCAATCAGACTTATTACTGTATAAACCACAACAACAAGCTCAGTGAAGCCATAAAGTTGTCTAGTGGAGTGCTACAAACATGTCAAAAGAAAAATACACAAAACAGGTAAAATAATGGAAAAAATCATATCATCTGCAAGTTCATGTTCTGATATATTTATATATTTTTTCAAGCACGAGTCTAGGTTTGGATCGATAAGGAATGACATGATGGTATTACATACCATAATTTCAGACTGATTGCTTGTGGTACGCAACATCAAATAATGGTGGCTTAACATGCATCATACATATAGGATAAATTAAGAGAAAAATGAGGTAGAGAAGAACTAAAAAAAATAACACTGAACTCCTATGATTTAAATCTAGAAGAAAGAAATGTTGGCTGGCATTTCATTCCTTGGTTTAGATTTGAGTTCAAAACAAGCACAATATTATAACCCAAAAAAAAGAGCAACATCCAGTTCTGAACAACCACAAACACTGGCAGTCAGAAGGTGCCAAGAGAACAGACTTAAGTTAACCCAAGGGGCATTAAATTTAAATGGATAACACTCCCAGGGGGGGGGGGGGGGGGGGGGGGATAAATGCTAGGGATAGACTTCTTCATCTGCTTGCTCCTAGGTAGCAAATATTAACATTTTATTCCATTGAAGCTAATTATTCCGGAGACAGGTCAACTAACTAGTCTGATGTTGAATATAATTCCACCAAAGGTTGGTCACAGTAGGAATATTGCTATACTTCATGACAACTTTTGCATTACCTTCATGTCTACACTCTTGTTGGAACTTAATTAGATCAAGTATAAGCCAAATAAGCTAAAACACATTATTGACTAAGTTGGCAATGGGATTTTCTAGACATTAAAACAGTGAGAAACATGGAGGGAGGAAGAGGCTACACACTTGCTCAGAAAATATCGAAAAGAACAAGAACATAGAATTCCATGTAAAACTGAAGGAAACGATGTGTATTACCTGTAAGTTACTTAGAATCTTCTCAAACCAATCAGAGTATGATTCTGCAAAGCGCTCATTGCTGCACTCTTGGAAAGTCACGCCAAGAAAGCAAGTACCCAACCAACGACTGTATGGCTAAAGATTTATCAAAAAGAAGGAAGGCGATGTTAGTAAAGCCTGTATAGTACATTTTCTTTAACATCGAAGATTTTTTCTAACAATTGTTAAAGCTAGCATGAAAAACAGTTACAGATGTTGAGAATGAACTATTATAATACGGGGATATTGTTCACGCATATGCATCATTCTGCAGTACAGAACAAAAACAAAATGACAATGATCAGTATAAAACTATCTCACCAGATACAAAAATTCATATTCCTAGTTGACAGTAACAACTTTTAGAAGAGACTAGTAACAAGGAGCACCGAGTAAAGTAGTTCCAGCGACGTATAGCAACGGCAAGCTCGAAACTGAACGTCTTGCCACATTGAGTTCGGTACAAGTGCAACACAGGTTCAGTATTATTGACAGAGAGGTTTTTGCAAAGTCGCCCAAATCCTTCGAACAGGAGCTAACAATGCAACCCAAATTAGACCAACTTAACAACAAAGTAAGTTAGGCGCAGCGCTGCAGCTGGACCAGACGGCAACATACCGAGTCGCTCGCCACGAGCTCGCCGACGCGCTCGACCCAGGCGTCCACCGTAGCGCGCCACGCCTCGGCGAGCTTTCGGTCCGCCGGGCCCTGGATGGCCTCGGTGAGGAGGCCGTGCGTGCGCAACGCCTCGAGGATGGAGGCGAGCTCCGACGGCGGGACGGTGCTCCCCGGCTGTGGCAGCCGCTCGCTGACCACCAGCCGGAGCAGACGTGGCTTAAGCCATTGGTCGTTCAAGTCCGCGAGGAAGCCGACGGCGCCGGCCATCGCTGGTTGTTCGTGCGGGGCGGCGTAACGCGGGCTGGAAGACGGCGCGGCCTGTAGGGTGGGAGGTGGAGCGCGTGGTCCGTTGGAAGGAGAGACCCAAGGTGGCGGCCGCGAGGTGGGGTTTGGGACGCGGTAAACCCTAGCCGGGCCGGGATGGATGAGTGGATGCAGGCTTCGAGCCTGTTTGTTGGGCCGGGCCGGGGCATTCAAATAAGCAGCATCCGGCTGTCGGTGGCGAGACCATCTCCACTCGGCCCCATGGACACCCTAGTCCTATTTTCTGTTCGATCCGACGAAATGTTTCCCAACCGTATATTCGCCGAATTGGGCTAAAAAAAAATCCTACGAATTCAGGCTGAACTCAGCGCCGCGGGTTCCCTGGGGGCGCCGTATGGAGTGAAAAGGCGAGCAGGCCAAGGTTGTCGGCAAGGATCAGATTTCCACGCAAATCAGTCGCCTAGTTCCCTCCCTACCCACCTGACGCTGTTCTCGCCGTCGGCACCACCCCCTCTGCTCTGCCGCACGCACGCCTCCACGAAGCCAACTGAACTTCGTCGAGACTCCCTCCCTCCACGCCCAGCTACTCGTCGGAGTTCAGCTCCCTCCGGCTACTCCGCGGAGCGCTGCGCGCGAACCACGCCCAATAGATGTTCGGCGATTTGCCTGCATGGACTCCGACAACGACGAGCAGATGTTTGCCACGCTGATGGAGGAAGAGATGGCTACCGCCGCTGCCGATGATGGAGAGCACATGATGATCTTCGCTTGTTTGGATGGCCTGTACGCCCAAAATACGAAGCCGCGGCGCGGCGGTTCGGCATCTGGACGCCGGAAGGGCAAGCCGAGGCAGCGCATGGAGAGCTATTGCATGTTTATATCGACTACTTCGCCGGTGATCCATTGCATGACGAGGCAGTGTTTTAGCGTCGGTTCAGGATTGACCGGGACCTCTTTCTCAAGATTGTGTATGCCCTTCGGGACTTCGACAGCTATTTCAGATGCAAGAAGGACTGCATCGGCATGGTTGGATTTTTCTCGCTACAGAAGTGCATGGTGGCCATGAGAATGCTAGCATACGGAGCTCCCTATGACACATAAGATGATTATCTCCGCATGGCCGAGTCCACTGCCATCAATTGTTTGTACAAGTTCTATAGGACAGTGATTGCAGTGTTTCTGCAAAAAAATCTGAGGTCACCCAATGCCGAAGACACTGCTCAAATCCTTGCAATCAATGAATCTAGAGGATTCCCTGGGATGCTTGGAAGTATCGACTGCATGCATTGGAAATGGAAGAACTGTTCGTTTGCTTGGCAGGGAGTGTACAAAGGAGGTTATAGTGTGGTACTTGAGGCCGTGGCTACATAGGATATCTAGATTTGGCACCCCTTCTTTGGCATGGTAGGATCCAACAACGACATCAATGTCTAGTAGTACTCGCATGTATTCTCCAAGCTTGTTGAGGGCCATACCCCTCGGTGGACTATGTGATCAATGGCCACCACTACAACAAGGGCCACTATCTAGCAGATGGTATCTACCCAAGATGGTCAACGTTTGTGAAGACTCTCTCAAACTCTCTGATTGATAAGCAAGCAAACTTTGCCAAGGAAGAAGAAGCTTGTAGGAAGGATGTCAAGTGGGCATTTAGTGTGCTCCAAGCTCGATTTGTAGTTGTTCGGTTCCCTGCTCTGACCCGGTCACAAGAGAAAATGTGGGAGGTGATAGATGCCTATGTGATATTGCACAACATGATCACTGAGAGCGAGAGAGGGTAGCCAGTGCTTGATGATGATAATGAACCATATTTTAGACAAGGTCCTCTTGCAGAGCCTGATCACTAGGTGTTAGCATCGTGGGCCGACTTTGTTGCTATGCGTCAAGAGATCCAAGACCCGCATGTGCATCAACAACCACAGGATGATCTAGTAGAGCACATGTGGATGCTCAAAGGCAACACCTAGTTTGAGGTGTTCTTGTGTTTGAAAACTTGTTAAATTATTTGCTATGTGTGTGCCAATTTTGTTTTGCTCGAACTATGAAAATGTTGGCTAAACTGTGAAAATGTTGGCTGAATTTGGCCGTATTTTGGCAAAATCGTGATCCCGGGGGGTGTAAAGTCGGGGTTGCGACTGGGAGTTGGCGGCCCCCTAGGCCAAACGATCGCCAAATCCGGTGAATTAAAATGTTGGATTTTGGCCTAAGGCCTCCAACGAGTGGAGATGCTCTGAAAGAGGTGGTTTGTTGGTTGTAACTCTAAAATGATCTTGGACGCCTTGGTAGGTTGGAATGATTTTCTGGCCGTTCCATGGTGTCAAGAGTAGCAGGGGAAAATCAGCTTGGACGTTCCAAGATTATTATCACTCTGATTGTTTGTATGTTATTGAAACGCTACAAATGGGAGTTTTTCCATCTACCGCGACAACATCTCTTTTTGACGATATTTATGTCCAAGCTTCTACTTTATGTTCATGTGAGTTTGGTTATTGTAATAGGAAAGCAAATGGTGTAGCTGATTTTATTATCGAGAGAGACGGCATCATTCCCGAATGTTTGGGTAGATGATCCATCGAGTTTTTTGGTTTCCCTATTGATTGACGATGTATCCATTATTTGATTAATAAAGATCACAGCGGGACGAAGTCCTAGCTGTTTCCCTAAAAAAAGTAGCACGGGAAGCTCAAAACACCCTCTAGGCTATGTTTGTGCAGCCCGTTTGGTAGCTGATACCTTTGATCTGGATTCACGTATGTAGTATAATAGCTTTTTCCCTAGAAGATCTAGGTTTAATCGAACCTCGGAAATCACTGCTAAAAGGTAATAAAAAAGGATACGTCTACAAGACTTAGTTTGTTCGTTTTACCTTAGTTGACTGGACCAATCTAGTTTACTTTATAACGGGTTTCAATCAATGGATGGAGATATGCCAGGGTTGAAGATCCTCTTGAAGCTACACATCAAATGGGATAAAAGATAATAATAAGCATAGTCATGTATAATGTTTGTATCGAGATAATCTCTTATGGGCAACACATCCTAATATTCTAGAGTCCCTGTGATGTAGCGGGCATAGCAATCGACTTTTAATCCAACCGAGAGTACACCGAAGCCATGGGTTACAAACGGTTATTAAGTGCAAAACATGGATCAAAGTTTTAAGTGGTGATGTTGTTGTTGATCTCGAATGGGGCGCTAAGCGAAGATCGTACTACCCTTTATGTCACTGAGGTTCCTATGAGATCGCCGCTAGCCAAGTATCTCACCTCAAGCCTTTATCAATCTACGGGATCTTGGGTACCTACAAGTCCACAGATCGAGACAAGAGACGAAGAAACAAAAGATACAAATCACAATTCCAAACAAAATACAATTCTCCCATGATCTAGATGCACATAATTGTTGTGAGGTTTCTCCCCAACCCACATTCCATGAGGACTACTCACTCATAACAAATAGACCGGAGATACTTAGATTGAAATCAAATATTCTTACAATGGTCGCCAAATCACAAGGAGATCTAAAATACAAAGCAATAGCTATGGCTAGTGGATGGATGGATGGGGGAAGTGATGAACAATGGTGTGGATCTCCTTTGGTGGTGTTGTGATGCAATCTGAGAATAGCGGCTCTCTGGCCGGCGGCTAGAGCCTCAAAATATATAGACGTCTTCATGAAAGTTGTAAGGTTTGATGAGACGAAGCCGTCACCACCTGGTACGGGTGGGCGATACGGGCAGATCGTTCCCGTACCTGTGGTCGTTAAGCTTGCACACGCCCTGGAACGCTTCTCCAATTACTTGGTCATGTGAACTTCCTCAAAATCCCTCATTATGACTCCTTATTTCGCTTTAAAAGCCGTGATTTCCTGTACAACATAAATCAAAGAAGGGATTTGCATATCTTTGCAATTATTAGTCATTAGTGGCAAGAGTTGAGAGTTTCTTTGGCAATTGCTTGACCAAAAACAACGCTTAAACGAAGTGGAAGATGGCAAAAACGGAGCCATCAAATTCCCCAAAGCTCAAACCTTGATCGTCCTCGAGCAAGAAGAACCAAAAGAACTATAAGGAATTCAACGTTTAAACTTAAAACAATGAGAATAAGAGTTCACTTACAGTCGGTAGTCGTATGTGCTCAACACTTCATTCATTTGCGAAGCTTATCAAAGTTAGAGAGATGACAAGAATACTATACAAGCTTCGGTAAGTCAAGATAATCAAAGTAAAGTTTAATATAAGTACTATACAAGCTTCGGTAAGTCAAGATAATCAAAGTAAAGTTTAATATAAGTATAAGTAACTAGAAGTGTAGCAATCAATCCAATTCCTCTAATTAACTCTCAGCTTGCCAAGGAACACTAGGATGTTTAAAATAGCATAATTGAGTAAGAGAGTTTCATGTTCTAAGTAGTATAACAATGAAGTGTCTTATTTACAGCCACATCAATAAATAAAGTCTCTCTAAAATAATTCTAATCCAATCATTGTCTTTCAAGAAAAATTCATAAAGTAGTAATGAGACCATGTCAAGGACTTGTTATGTGGATCCTCATAGATACCTTTTTTGTTTTTTTTGTTTTTCAAGGATCTCTGATTGTTTCTTTTGCAAGTGTTTGCACAACCTTTGAGAGTACCGATACTTTTGCCCATACATTGACATGGATGCCACTCGTGTCATCAACTCATAGCCGAAATATGGGCTTATGCCATAGATCGTTCAAAAGCTAGCGGAGTTGTTGGCATACCAAAGGTGTGCATTAGAGACATAGAACAAAGTTGTCTCAGTTCTTTCTCTTTCTCTATTTTTTGAGCTACTAGTGCGGTTTGATCCACAAGGTTAGCTTTGGCATGCATCATAATTACCACTAGACTTATTTCAACCAAACAACTCCTTTCATGGGTGTCGTTGAGACTATCAAAATATCTATGGGGTTAAGTATCATCAAGGGTATACTGTCAAGACAATCATTCATCAAACAAGTCGTAAATTTTAAACTTTTTCTTATTGTACTTGTTTGCCATTATTATTTCCAAGGCAAGACTCGGTTAACTAAAAGAACTAGAGAAAGAGCTTCAACAACTAGTCATCATACCAATAAAAAGCCTTACTCTAATCATATTAAATTACTTCCCACTAGCATGGCATCTTAGCAAATCAACCAACTAAGATAAACAATTCAAACTTCATAAGTGGGAGACATAGGACATACCTCTCATAAGTAACTTCATGATCCTCTTCCTTATAGGGATGTGTTCCTTCAAAACTCAAACATGATTATCTCGAAATGATATTAAAGCAAAGATGAAAAGTATGAATCCACATTTACGAAAAAGGATAAACGGAAAAATCTTTTTGTATTTTTGAAGATAGGGTTTAAAGAATAGAAAAGAACTTGCGACCAAGCAAGTGTTTAAGAAAAGAAAAAACAAAAACAAAAGCAAATTAAAAAGCAAAGGAAAAAAGCAAAGTGTTGGAACAAGCCAACACGAGTGTTTCAAAGCTCCCAAGGAGCTGGAGTACAACCTCGTTATTACACAAATAAATTTGCTGGGGAAACACATCCCCAAGTTTGCAAGCCCTTTTGTTGCTCATTGTGGTAGCAGTGGATAATCTCCCACATTCCATTGGTTGTTCCAATCATGGAACTAGGTGGCGAGACTTGCAGTGGCATCTCGAAGGTTGACGGTGAGGTTGTTCATGTTTTGAATATTTCCTTCGAGTGCATAGATGTCTTCAAAGGTGGTGTAGTAGTTTGGTGATTGCACATCTTTTTCGGGTCCTCCTTGTTCTACTTCTTCATCTTCTCCTCCTCCCACATGTATTTCTTGTTGGGGTAGATTAGCTTCAACTTGCGCGTCATAACACAAACGTCCATCCTCGATAGAGAATAAACCGTTAGGAAAAGGAGTTGGGATCAAGTGATCCGCTCTAGGTATATTAAAGAAATATCTACCATGATTTTTAGAAATCATACCACATGCTCTTAGAGTAGAAGGACCGAGACGGTTACCTCCAGTCAACGGTTGGATGTTACCTAGGTTGATGTGAAGTGCCCGTGCAAGAACGGTCACAACTCCTCCTCCATATATGGGTCCTCGAGGTTGAAGAGCCTGATACTTAAGCTAAAACACAAGAAGAGCGCCCAAATTTGGCGTTAAGTTACAATTGATAAGGGCAGCTTTTGCGAGGATCAATATGTCCTCCTCATTAACTCTAGTAAACTCACCACGTGCCTGCAATGTGTTAGCAATCACATAGAATAAATATCGAATAGCAGGATGATCAATTTGGTTTCCCTTTGGTGTGTTTCCACGAATTCTCATTAAATTAAAATATTGTGAAGGGGGAGGATCTAAAATAAAGGTAGTTATGCATACATCAGTGGTGTTGTTGGCAAACCCAAAGCATTGAGCCCATTGGCTGAGTGTGAAAGTATACTCGCAGTTCATAAGGCGGAATTTAATTCGATCAACTTCGGGCCTTTGTTCCTCGGAATAACCATAAGGATCCACCGTGTGTGTCAAGGTGCTGAAGAACTCAAGCATCAAGCGGCGATATGCCGTAACATCCTGAAGTACAAAATTGTACAACCAACATTGTTGCAAACTAAATCGAAATCAGCACGAATGCCAAGTTGGTTTAGGATATAAGGACACGCCCACTTGATGGACTTGATTGCTTGAATCTTGAGACGATCGAAATGGGTCAGATAGAGCTCCTCGGTGAACTTGATGCCAAGTGACTCGGGGGTTAACGTATTAACGGGTGGTGCGGAGGATTCTATAGCCATCTCACGTGTATGACTCCTCGTGTTCATCTAATAAATAAAAACAAGACAAAGTAAATAAAGATTGCTAATAATTTTTTTGGTCCAATAGAAACATAGCATAGGTGATTCTCTACACTAACTACAAAAGAAACTCCTCTAAAAATAATGCTAGACATACTTAATATCAAGATTGAATTAAGAACAAGACTTATGTCTAGATTGACAATGATGAATGATTGAGCGAAGCTTTTGCACAAATAAGTTGGGGATCGGAGGAGAATCATACCTTAGATCGAGTGAGTGTGAAGAATCAAAGAAAGATTGAGTAAATTTGAAGATCCAATGGAGGTGGTTTGAAGTTTGGAGGAAGAAGAAAGAGAAAAAATAATTTGGGGATTTTTAGGTTACCTCCTCGGGGTGATTATGGTGGCCGCGTACATGGTACGGGCGGGCGGTACGGCCGGAGCCCGCCCGTACCAGGTGACTTACCTTGGGGGCTGCTCCCAGGCGGTGCATGATACGTCCATTTTGCATCACCATTCTATATCATAATTCACTATTATTCATTGATATTTTCATACTAAGAGATGGTACTTATGTTATTTCATCTATTTTTGCATGATTGGTGATTTTGGGAGGGTGAACCACCGGAGTCAGGATTTTGATGGAAAAATCACTGTTTGGAGGCAAAATTGGCGAAGATCAAAAAATTCAAGAAAATATACGGAAATTCCTATTTTTCCAGAAGACGAAGGAGGCCAGAAGGGGAAGTGGAGATGGGCCATGAGGGGCCCACACCACCCCCTAGCGCGGGCTAGCCCTGGCCACGCCACTAGGTGGTGTAGCCACCCTGGCCCACCTCTGGCATCGCCCTCTGATGCATATAACCCCCTTGAAACCCTAAGACTCGGGGAGTGACCACAAAAATATTCCACCGCCTCTGCGGGGCGGAAATCTACAGAGAGAGAAAGAGCTCTCCAGTAGGCAGAAATCTACCGGGGAAATTCCTTCCTATAGAGGGGAGATCATCGCCATCAACACCATCATCAAGCTAGACTTCATCGAGATCATCATCATCTTCTTCTTCACCATCATCTCCACCAGCACCATCATCACCACTCCATACCGCTGTAACAATTGGGTTGAATCTTGCATAGTTCTTAGGGGAAACTTTTCTGGTGTTGATTACTTGTTGTAGTTGATGCTATTGAGTGGAACCATTGAATTATTGTTATGTTTAGATTGTTACTTATCATTATCTCATCTCTGATCTTGATCCATATGATGTCTCGTGAGTAGTTCATTTAGTTCTCGAGGACATGGAAGAAGTCATGTTGTTAGTAGTGGAATTGTGTTGAGAAAAAATCAATGGTTTGATAATTAAGTTGTGGTGTTATTCTTCTAGTGGTGTCATGTGAACGTCGACTACATGATACTTCACCTTTATGGGCCTAGGGAATACATTGTGTATTTGGCTACTAATCGTAGGGGTTGCCGGAGTGACACAAACCTGAACCCCCATTAGGAAACTTTGCACAAGGGAGTGTAGGATCTCAGAGTTTAAGGCTGTGGTTAGGTTTCTATCTTAATTACTTTCTTGTAGTTGCGGATGCTTGCAAGGGGTATAAGTATGTATTAGTCCTAGGAAGGTCAGTACATTAGCATAGGTTCACCCACACAACACTTATCTAACCAAAGAAGATTAATCAACTATATGAAGCAAAAGCACTTGACAGTATTCCCACGTATCCTCGAGAACGTTTGGTCATCTTAAGTAATACAACCGGCTTGTCCTTTGATAAAGAAAGGATTGGGCCACTTGCTGCAATTATTATCATTGTCTTTTATTTACTCGCACTTTATTTATCTACATTATCAAAAACCCCTAAAAATCCTTTTGCTAAGTATTTATAGAGAATTCCCGATCCAAGCCACTCGTCAACACCTTTTGCTCCTCGTTGGGTTCGACACTCTTACTTATCGAAAATACTACGATACACCCCCTATACTTGTGGGTCATCAAGACTATTTTCTAGCACCGTTGCCGAGGAGTGAAGCGCTATTGGAGAGTGGAACTGGTAAAGAAAACTTCTGCTGTGAGTATTGTTTATTTATGTTAGTTACTTTATTTCAATATCGATAATTCACTTAGTTTCTTATTTCGTAATGCTACTACCACTGCTAAGGTAGTAGATGAACCTTGATGGCTCAATGCACGGCGCCTAGAAAAGTGCTGGTGCAGTGTTGATGTAGAGCTCGTTGGGAACCCCAAGAGGAAGGTATGATGAGCACATCAGCAAGTTTCCCTCAGTTTATGAAACCAAGGTTTAATCGAACCAGTAGGAGCAAGGAAACACCCCAAAGGTGTTACTAGCTGAGCTTTGGCAGGGCGCACTACCGGTGCTAGTAGCAACGTGGAGACCTGCACAACACAACCACAGAACTTTGTCCCCAACTTGCGATGAGGTTGTCAATCTCACCGTGTTTTACGGTAAATAAAGGATTAAACGTATCGAATGGAAAGAAGTAAAAGTTTGCAGAAAGTAAACACAAAGAAGTAAACAGTTGTAGATTGTATGTAAAGAAAAGGACCGGGATCCATAGTTCACTAGAGGTGGCTCTCCCTAAGATAGATAACATGCTAGGTGAACAAATTACAGCGGGGCAATTGACAAACACCGAGAAAGCAATACATGCATATACTAATCATCTTGACTCCTTTGAGACTTGATTGGGCATTACAACATAATACACATACCGCCATCCAACTGCATCTATGACTAATAATCCACCTTCAGCTTATCATCCGAACCCCCTCCAGTATTAAGTTGCAAGCAACAGATTATTGCTTTACGAACTGCGTGTAAAGTAAACAAACGATTGTTTTATGAACAAAGTATTGTTGTTTTCTCCCTAGTAGCAACATCACATCTAGTACCTTAGAGATTTCTGTCACTTCCCCAGATTACCAGAGGCATGAACCCACTATCGAGCATAAATACTAACTCTTGGAGTTGCTAGCATTTACTTGGCCAAGATATCTACTAACAACGGAAAGCATGCAAGATCTCAAATAACAAAGACATGATAGAATCAATAATCAATCTGAAATAGCATCTCAATATCCATCGGATCCCCACAAACACAACATGCAGAATTACAAATAGATGATCTTGATCATGAACGGAGCTCACAAGATCTAAACATGAAAGCACAAAGGAGGAGAACCAGCCATCTAGCTACTACATGGATCCGTAGTCCAAGGATGAACTACTCACACATCACACCGGAGGCTTGCATGGTGATGAAGAAGGCCTCCAGGGTGAATTCCCCTCTCCGGCAGGGTGCCGGGAAGAGCTTCAGATCCCTCCCGATCTAGGGATGGAGATGACGGCGGCTACAGACTCTTTCGTGGATTTTTGATCGGGTCCTTAGGGTTTTCGTCCCAAGGGCATCTTATAGTCGGAAGGGGAGGCCGAGGGGGTGCCGGGGTCGCCCAGACCACCTCCTGGCGCGAGCCAGGCCTGGCCGCACAGCCAGGTGGTGTGGCCGTCCCCTAGCCCTTCTTTGTCTCGTATTCTGGCATTTGATGACTTCCGGAAAATAGGCACTTTGGCTTTTGTCCCGTCCAATTCAGAGAATATTTATTTTCTAACTTTCCTGGAACCAAAAACAGCAGAAAACAGGCAGCTGGGACTGTGGCTGTTGTTAATAGGTTAGTCCAAGAAATCATATGAAAAGTACTCCAAAGTGTGGACAAAACACAAGAAAGTGGATAAAACCAAGCATGGAACATCAAAAATTATAGATACATTTGTAATGTATCAGATACTTCTAAAATTGTTTCACATCCTAATGGAACTAGGAAAGCTAGTGTCCTTGTGTTTTCTGTCAGAATAAGTGATCATTGCTACAATGGTTCATGTGATAGTTACTGAAGGAAATATGCCCTGAGAGGCAATAATAAAGTTATTATTATGTATTCCTTGTATATGATAGATGTTTATTTTGCATGCTATAATTGTATTGATAGGAAATGTCAATACATGTGTGTTTAATAAATAAAAAGGGTTCCTAGTTATGCCTCTCTTATAGACTAGCTTGTTGATTAACAAGATGATCAAGATTTCCTGATCATGGACATTGGATATTGTTAATAACAAGGTCACAACATTTGTGAAATGATGTGATGAACATTCATCTGAAGTATAGCATTACAATCAATTCATTATGTTTATATTGCTATAACATCATACGAAGTAATCTTTATCCTTAGACCATGAGATCATGTTAATTTCTAACACCAGAAGAGTATCTTGATAACATTAAACGTCACACCGTAACAGGGTGACTATAAAGTTGGGTTCAGTACTACAAAGGTGTTATGTTGAGGCTCATGGATAAAGAGTGGAATTTTTCAATCCCGATGACAGATAGATATACTCTGGGCCCTCTCGGTGATATCACATTAAGATAACTTGCAAGCAAGTGATGTGGTCACTAGAATGTTATATCACGGGAACGAGAAAAGAGTGCATGTCGGTAACAAGATCAAACTAGGTATTTGGATACCGATGATTGAATCTCAGACATGTATTATATCACGAGACAAAGGGATTAAGTTACTAGCATTAAAGGTTCTCACGATCACAGAAGTCATCGTTGAATGTGCAGGAGTCAGTATGGATCTCCAGGTCTCGCTTCTGATTATTGATCTGAGAGGAGTCTCAATCATGTCTGCATTATTCACGAACCGTAGGGTGACACACTTAATGGTTGTTGGACACCATTTAGGAGCACATATGTTTCAGAAAAAAGGTTTGCAAAGCGCAGGAAATGTTCCGATAGAAACAGGAATTGTTTCGATAGAAACCGGAATTGTTTCGGGTGAAATTGCAGAAAGTGGTTCTGCATGTGATATTGAAATGTTGCAAGGGATTTTATGTGAATGTTTGTTAATTAAATTAATTAACAAAATTATGAATAAAATAAATAAAAGAGTTTTATTAATTGAGAGTTGCATTAAATTTGGTGGAAATTTAATGCATATGAGTGGAACTTTGGGTGGAGCTTGAATTGATGCGAGTGGAGCTTCCACCACATGAATGAGGAAGAGGAGGGGGCTCCCTCCTTGGCCACTAGCCATGGTAGGGGAGGAGTCCCCCCTCTCCTATAAAAGGCCCCCTCTCCTCCCTCACAAAACACACCTCCTCGTGAAGGATCTCTCTCCCCTCTAGATATTCCCCCATGGTCTCGGATTAGCGAGATATATGTTCTCGGTGGCCTTGTGTCTGGAAGGATTTGCTGCTTCCGCTGATTCGCTGGAGCGAGGAGGTGGAGGTTGTCCGGTGGCTTGAACGTGTGTGCGAGGACGGATGCGCTGCTGATTTGCGGCGCTCGGACTTCCACACGATCTTGAGATCAGCAAGCGTACGACTACATCAACCACGAGTTCCTACTCGTTAACAAAATTCGTTGTCTTCGAGGGTAAGTTCTCCATGGATGTATGTCCACCCGTTGCTCTGTATCTAGTAGATAGATCTTGGCATATAGTTCTCATCGTAGGATTTTTTTTGTTTTCTATGTTGCGGACCCAACAATGGTATCAGAGCCTGATCTATGCGTAGGTGCTTTGCACGGGTAGTACACATATGTTTATATGTGGGCGATGATGATCATGTTATTGCATCTTCTATATATTTTGGATATTTGTGGCATAGTAGGATGAAGCGGCCCGGACCAACCTTACATGTCATCGTACATGAGACCGGTTCCACGACTGACATGCAACTAGTTTTGCATAAGTGGCTGGCGGGTGTCTGTCTCTCCTACTATAGTCAATATCTGGTTTACAACGAGTTGCTAATAACTTGGTTATCCTCGTTGTGGTTCATGTTCATAGGTAAGATCGGTTCTATCTCCGAAAGTCCTAAGCCACATAAAACTTGCAATTGATAAATTAGAGCGTCTAGTTTAGATCGTTGCTGGGCTAGTGTCTTGATATGGTATTGTTGTAAGTAGATGTATGATCTTACAACACACTTAATGTGTATGTTCCATAGACCTTGGCCTTACACACAATGATAGAGATCATACCATGATGCAAATGATAGAGATCAAATGCATGGACCATATCATCTCACTTTACACATTAGATGTTTGCATATTATATTGCTGGTTTGGCGTATTTGGTAGCATTATAAGATGATCCCTCATTTAGATATCAAGATAAAATGTGTTCTTCTTTAATTATGCACCGTTTTATGGATCGAGTTCGGCGGGATCGGTCTTCGGACTTCGGAACCAGGGTCTTCAGATTTTGTGAAGGAGAACTTGGCGTTCTGAGAGGTCCGGGTTCGGATCCGAGAAGAAGATCTTGAGGGTCCATGTTGAAGTTCTCGGTGACGGTGCCGGACCCGGGTTCGGTGTCGACGGTCTTGTGTAGTCCTTCAAGTCTCGTCTCGGTCTCTCGAAGGGCACCGGAGATCTTATCGGCGACTGCCAATGACCCTATCCAACTTCTCGTCCTCATCCACCGGGAGGTTGTGGTGCTCCACAACACCATCTTCTTATCATCATACCATACCCCATCTACACATTACATCATCTTGACGTGCCCGAAATACCGGATTTTCTTAGCAGCGCCCACACCATCTTCTCATCCCGAGGTAATAGCCGATACAAGTAGTAGCAACAAAGCGACATAGGGGCACATATGAGGCAGTGCAGGCTTGGCCACGCTCGTGTGCTTGAAGGCCAGTGAAAAACTTAGCGGCAGGGTCAGCGGTTACTGGCAGCTAAGGCGTGGCTAGCCGCGGTGGGGAGGTCAAGCGGTGGGCCCAGCGAGGTTGACGAGAGGCGGAGGAGCGAGGGAGCACGGCTGAGGGACTCACGGGGCCCAGCCTGCAAAGCTCGACGAGGGAGGGCGAGAAGAGGGATGTGGCGGCGGAGGCTGCGACGGGGCAGCGGCGAGCAATACGGCCACGACGTCTCTATAGAGGCGGTGCAAGGCTGGAGACGGGAGGAAGCCGAGGGGGCGGCGGAGCTCTACGAGGCTGGGGTGGAGAGGGCGCGGCGACCTGGGGCTTCAGCTCGGAGGCGCGGGACCGGAGGCCCTCACTGATGGGGATGCCCGGTGGCCAGACGTGCTCGGGGCGGCCACGGCGACGTGACGCGGATGGGAGGAGCTTGAGGCTACGACGGTTCAAACGGAGAGGTGGTGGCGCACGATAGAGGTCGAGGAGGCCGCGTGCTCTGCTCAACGGTGGGGAGGACAGAGGTCGATGATCCTAGCAACAGGGAGGCACGACGGTGCTGGGGATCAAAGAGAACGGGGCTTGGTGGCAATGGATAGCATGGCGGCAAGGTTTGGGCTCGATCCAGACAGGAGGTGAGGTGCGGTTTCGATCGGGGTAGGTGGGGTGGGGATTTGGATCTATTCTGTGCAGTGTTGTGTGCGTGACAATGTGAGTGTGTGTGTTGGTTGGGTCGGGTGAGTGCGGCAGCGCGGGTGGTGCACGTGTGTATGCGTGCGTTGTGTTGCGGCTGGGTAGTGGTAGGGAGATGTGGTGCACCGCAACATGCAGGCGGGGTAGGGTATGAGAGTTTGTGCGGCGTGTGGGGTGTTGTGTGGGTTAGGTTTAGGTGGGGTGGGGTTAGGGTTAGGGTTTCAGTATGATTAGGTTTAGGGTTTAGTTTGGAGGTGGCCGGCTGGTCTTTTGGGCCTGGCTGGCTGCCTCCCAAAAATAATATAAGTTTTATTTATTTATTTAAAAGACTCTTGTAGATAGTGTTTAGACAAATAAAATACCCAGGTAGACCCGAAGTTTTAATTTGAAGTAAAGACGGGGATATTTAGAAAACAAAGTAAACTTTTAGGAAAATAGTTTTAAGGGGCAAATACATGTATGATATCATGATGATGCTCAAATGTAATATGGCATGATGACATGAGCATGATATTATGATGATGCAATAATTATTATGTAGAGGTAGCATTATATAGACTAGGCAAGTAGTACAATTGTTAGACAATTGGGATTCTACAGCGCACAACCATGCATGGCCGTCATGCTCCTCCACCTCGCCCACCGCCAGCAGAAGAGCCATGGCACCCGTTTTCGCCTCTCCCTAGAACCAACCACACCGACTCAGAGTGCTCTGACCCCGAGTGGAACAACTCTGATGACTGCTCCGTAGCCAACACCAACGAGCTGGGTTGGGCCAGTTCTGACCCCACGTCCGAGGAGCTTTCGCAACCGCCGATACCCCATAGATCGTCTTACCAGACCACCGGCGAGCCTTATGGGTGGGACATCTTCCACGAAGTTTTCCTGTCGGGGCACCTCTGGGTGCAACATCTCGACAATGTCTACAAACTTTTCCTCTATGCGTCGCACAGAGAGCCCGATGACGATGACTTGTGTGCCAGCCGCGACTGAGCAAAGGAGGAGGTCGAGGCACAGCTAGCAAGATACAACTCGCTATTCGACCTGTGGGTGTCGCTAGAGGACCACCCCTGGCGAGAGCAGCGCCTTCAGCCACCAGAGGCGTAGTTTACATTTTCCTTTCTATGTAAAAGTTAAAGGTGTCTGAATGTAAAAATTGAAGTGTTTGAATGCTTGATTATCTTTTGTATGGGGGGACGGCTGGGAGCCAGTGCCCCCCCAAATCGTGAACTTATCTAGAGTCCCCCATACGTCCCAAAATCGGGTCGCGCTAGACGCAGTAGGGGGACGAGTAGAGATGCTCTTAGGGTGCGTTTGGTTCAAGCTATCCCTCGGGTGGTTGTGGGTAGGCACTTTTTAGGTGGTTACCCTATGTTTGGTTTATGGTCTCGGGTGGTTATGGTTAGTCATATTCCAAGCATATTTCCTCAAAAACTGGTTGAGCTCAACCACCAAAAAAGTGGTGGTTGAGGCCAACCACCGTAGGGAAATTCACCGCCATCACCCATGAATCCTTTTTTCCTTGCTCACCTTGTCATTTCCCATCTTGTTTCTTTCTTGTGCACCATGGAGGTCACCGGCGGTGGCATGCAGGGACAACAGTTAAGCGTGGACGACGAGCTACATGGTTAGGCAACTAGTAGCATGAGGGAGCTAGGGGCACCATTGTACTTTTGCCTCCTCCTCGTCTCTCTGGATGTTCTCGTGGCGGTTGGTTACATGGGCACAACGGCAGGCTGCAAGGCTGCTTACTCGTCTATGGCTATAGAGCGTACACGACGGCGAGCTACAAGGGCGTGCTGTGGTCCATGATTATCAACACCCGGATTTTTAATCCCAGATGCCTGTTATGCCATACATCGCAATCCCAGGATTACCATTTTTGCGAGACATAACAGATTGGATATCACAGTACATCATCCATTACAAACCATAATAAGGTCTTACACAAATAAAGGATCTCATGATCCAGTCTTAATACAAACAAGCAGCAGAATGATAAGCGTAGAAGTGGGATCCATCTTCAGTGTCACAGGCAATGCTGACGATGGGAGAAGATCTTAGTTGTCGTAGTCGTCCTGCTATCCATCTTCCTGATAGTCCTCCTCATAGTCTGGCCACAGGAATAGGGACAAAGCCATGAGTACTCTTTAAGTACTCGCAAACTATCACTAACACATAAGGTAGTTCTAGTAGGAAAACCTAAGCTCTAAGTTTATTTGCAAAAAGGCAGATTTATCTAAACTGAGTTCAAAAGTAAAGAAAACTAAGTAAAAGTTCTAAATCACTTTAAGTTGGGAACCTAGTTTTCATATTCACAACCCTGTTGTGGTCAAGTCAAACTCATAGTTCACTTCACAAGTCATTTTGAAAACATCTGATGATGGAACAGTATGGCCGCTCCAACTGTCCATGACCACGGATGTGGCTATTCGAATAGTTTGACACTGCAGATGTGGTACACTTTCACCACAAGATTCGATACATCTGTCAGGGATAACCCTGAATCAATCATACTTAGTATGTGGATAATCAATCATAACCTTTCCTTTACACGCTCTAGTATAGGCACCTCTCCTATGAGCTTGGCCTCCCAGCCATGGCCATCTGCCATCCTAGGCACTGCATAGGTGGACATCATCAAGAGGTAGCCTCAGCTCAAACCTCCTCCGCAAGGGAACCCATACTAATGCATATAAACTTCCGGCTAAGCCTTACCCAATTCAAGTATTGTGGTTGTACGGTAAAATTGAATGGTATCGCATCTGAACCCAACCATCAGTTTTTATAAAGGGCTAAGGCTCACGCCTCAACATTTTCACCATCAAATCCATTTGTGTTTCTCAACACATGTCAAAACATTTCAATAGAATGACTCATCATTCCAAGGTTTTCATAATCATTTTCACCAAGTATTCCCATCTAAAGTGATCAAGTTTTATGCTTAGCACTAGCCACTAAGTTAAGAGTGTTCACTAATGGGGGATGCTAATCTCAATCTCATGCCATAGAATGACATCTAGTATAGGCCTAGTTTTATACTCTTTATGCTCTCTATACTACTTTCCAAATCCTCACAAAGCATTAACTAAAAGTAAGAACTTTGGTAAGGTAAAAGAGTAAAGCTTGCAAGTAAAACTTGGGATGGGTTTAAATCAAAGTTGTATCATGCCTAAGGCATCTTGCTTAGGTTAATACTTGCAAGTGTTAGCTTGCAAGGGTCTAGCTTACTTAGTAATGATGGCTTGCCTTGATTAGTGCAGTGATTGAAGTTTTCTTCGTCTTCTTCAGGGTAGAACTCCTCCTCCTCATATCCTTGGTCGGTAGTATCGTCTATAAATGAATACGGGGTACACAATCACCAAACAATGATTAACTACTTCTATTTAGAAAACTAAGGTTCACACTTGATGATCTAGCATCATCACAATCATCACATACATTAATGAACTAGTTTTAATTTAGTTTATTTGAGAAAAGTAATTTCTACTCATTGAAATTAATTAAGATTTAATATTCTCCAATTAAATATGGGATCATGTGGACACATGTCATCACCACATATTCTAATACATGGGAATGCGATTTAAAAGGGTTGGTCACAATTTATAAAGTTTAAGATTATTATTTAAATAGATTTAAAGTGACTAGAAATACCCTAATATCATTCTTTTGGTACTAGTCCAATGTCACTACATGAAAACCTAAATATTTTTACATATTCATATAGCTATTGTCAAATGTAATTTTTGAGAGTTGGAATCAACTCAAAAGCTATTATGGTTGATTTTTAAAAAATATTTGAAGTTGCAAAAGTCTCTGTCTTGCTTTTTTACTAAAGGTTATCTCTAACTCCAAATGATTTGAATCTAACAGGCTAGGATATTATTTTAATTAGCTTTCTAACAAAATTGGAATCATGCAATTTGGTTAAGTGAAACTCTCTGAATTGATTTTTGAATCTAGTGACAGAATATGATTTCATCTAAAAAGGAAAATCAATATTTTAATTTCCTAGGCTGCGCGGGAAAGTTAAACGGGCCGGCCCAGCTGCACTACACAGCGCAGCGGGCTGCTGACAGATGGGGGCCACCAGTCAGCGACATAGTTTAACCGAAACAGTATCAGCGAATCTGAGCCGTGTGATCCTATTCTAATCCAACGGTCGAGCGTCATCATCGACGACGAACAACTCCGATGAGGAATGTGACCTAGCACGGCAGTGGGGGTCTCGTGGGTCTCACCTGGGCTCCAGCTAGGGTCGGCGACAAGGGAAAACGACGAGGTACATGACAGTGAGGCGAGGCGCGGTCACGGCAGGGCTTGGGGTGGTCGAAATCGCTGGCGCCCTTCTCCTCTAGCAGTGACGGGCTCCGGTGAAATTCCAACGCGGTGGTGCTCGCCTTGCTCCGTGAAGAAGTGGGGAAGGTCAGTGAGGAGTGGGAGTGAGGTGGTGTGGAGAAATGGGGTGGAGAGGCCCTCTATTTATACACCGATGAGGCGACCGAGCGGGATGGGTTGACGTCTCTGGCAAGGACGGTACAATGAGCTAAAGGCATGGGCGAGGGTGTAGGATGGTGCGGTGCTCCCTGGCGATTCTCTCGGACTTAAAGGCGCGGCGTGGTTGGTCTGGCGCGTGCGGCACTCTAAGCGGATGCAGTGGTGTTTGCGGCGGTGTGCGGCAGCTGCGGGTCGCGCGGCAGCAAATGGGGGTGTCTGATGGGGTGTTGTGATCATGGCAAGGCTGCACGTGCACGGTGAGGGCAAGGCGCGAGCTGGCGGGGCTGGTCAGGCACGACGCACTAGCGCGCTCTGGACACGGTGCAGAGAGGCAGTGTTTAGCGCGACTAGGGTGGTCCATGGCTCGGCTGCGATCATGGGCTGGACAGGGGGTGGCGGTAGGCTGCGGCGAGGCTACTGGACATCCTGGATGGGCGAGAGGTGGTCTGGTGCGAGATGGCCGTGGTCGGCTGGTGATGACCACAAATGGGCGGCGCTCCACTGTGCTCCATGGCGAAGGGGGGATTGGTCTGGGCTGAGTTAGACTCAGAGGGGACAAGAGGGTTAAGAAGGGACCAGATGGTCGATGAACACTATACAAAACAGTGAAGTTAGGCAGATGATTTTTTGTGTATGCCAAGTGTTTCTGTTAATGGCCGCATGAATTTTACTTCTGAATTTTTGATTCAGAATTTTTGAGTGATCTTATATTAAGCTTGAGAGACTAGGTTTGCTTGGGGAGGTCAAGGGTAATTGATTTGGTAGGTTTTTGAAAAAGTGTGATCTTCCCATATGAATGAGATTCAATTTTCCATTGTCCATTTAATTGATTTGCTAGATGTTTTTGTAATTTTGTAAAGTGAGCCTTGATACACTTTTACTTGGTCTAGCAAGAGGTGAAAAGAAGTAGAATTGTTTCTGTTGGAAATCTTCTTCCAGTAACACCTAAAGTGGCCTAGTGGTTTAAAATGGTCAAAATGACCATTTGCTTTATTTATTATTATTTGATTTCTTTCTCTTTGGAATTTGTTTGTAAATGGTCTAGATGATGTGGTATTCATCCTTAAACCAATTTACATCATTTAGAATAATCAAGCATGGCATATACACTCGATTCTATACTAATGCAAAAACACATGCATTCATAATTCATTTTTCTTAATAAAAGGTTTTGTTAACCCTAAATTGGGTGATTAGAACTTGATAATCTTGATTAATGATTTGGGGTGTTACAAACAAATCTCACAGCGGTTACCCATAAGGTAATGACGCCATGTCTTCAATGCAAAAACTACAGCTACTAGCTCAAGATCATGGGTAGGATAGTTTTGCTCATGCTGCTTCAGTTGTCGGGACAAATATGCTATGACTTTGCCTTCTTGCATCAACACACATCCGAGACCAATCTTGGATGCATCACAATATACATCAAACGGCTTCTTCATATCTGGCATGATCAGAATTAGGGCTGAGATCAATCTCTTCTTGAGCTCTTGAAAACTTGCTTCACATTTGTCGGTCCATTCAAACTTCTTGTCTTTCTTCAACAATTGGGTCATCGATCTTGCGATGCTCGAAAATCCTTCAACAAACTTGCGGTAGTATCCCGCTAATCCGAAAAATGCATGGACTTGGGTTTGAGTGGTTGGGGCTTCCCATTCTTCAACATCTTTGATCTTGGCGGGATCAACAGTGACTCCTCCTACCGACACAATATGTCCGAGGAATCCTACTTCTTTCAGCCAGAACTCACATTTGCTAAACTTGGCATACAACTGGTGCTCTCTAAGGGTTTCAAGGATGGTTCTCAGGTGTTTCTCATGATCTTCTTCTGACTTGGAATAGATTAGAATATCGTCGATAAAAATAACGACAAACTTAGCTAGAAAATTCATAAGAGATTCATGAAATAAGCGGGGGCATTGGTTAATCCAAAAGACATGGCCGTATACTCATACAATCCATATCTGGTGGTAAAGGCGGTCTTGGGAATATCCATTACACGAATTTTGAGTTGGTGATAACCAGTCCTAAGATCAATCTTAGAAAACAGTCTGGCACCAATCAACTGATCAAACGGATCCTCTATCTTGGGCAGTGGGTACTTGTTCTTGATGGTGACATCATTCAGCTTCCAGTAATCCGTGCACAAACGGTTACCTCCATCCTTCTTGTCGACAAACAAAACAGGCGATCTCCATGGCGATGCGCTTGGTTGAATCAGACCTTTCTCCAGCATAGCATCAAGTTGCTTCTTCATCTCCACTAATTCAGATGGATTCATACTATAAGGTCTCTGAGCTATGGGTCCAGTTCCAGGAATCAGTTCAATGATGAACTCGATATCCCGATCTAGGGGCATACCGGGCAATTCATCTGGGAATACGTGGGGGTATTCCCAGACTACTCTGACTTGGTCTATGGTTGGTTGGACTAGACTCTTGTTGCATTTGAATTGACGGGGCAAGGTTTCAGATATATGCTCTACTGATACTCCAGAGCTATTGGTCATGGTTATGGCTTTCTTGGCATAGTCGATTAATCGTTTATGTTTCGACATCTAATCCATTCCTAGTACTACTTCCAAACCTTTGGTTCCAAGTACTATTAGATTGGCATAAAAATCTATCCCATGGATTCTGATAGGTACAACCTTGCAAATTTTTCTAGCTTTGGTGGTTGAACCAGGTATTTGAACTATCATAACATGCTTCAGTTTTGTTGGTTGAATCTTACTAGTGCATGCAAATTCTTCTGTAACAAACAAGTGTGATGCTCCAGAATCAAACAACACTCTTGCAAGTACTGAGTTAACAGAAAACATACCTAGCACGACATCTGGCGCTTCCTGGGCTTCTTCAGCATTCATGTGGAACAGACGGCTGTTGCGATTGAGCGAATTCCCTAGGGCAAATCTTCTTCCAGGCTGAACACGGCGTTGTTGCTGAGATGGGGCATTCACATTGGTGGTGGCTCCAAGATTCTTGGGACACTCGTTGGACTAGTGACCCTTGACTCCACATTCAAAGCAAGTAATCTGGGACTTGTCTTTGGCTGCCACAGGCACGGCATTGCTTCCAATCCTTGGGGCAGTATTGTTGTTGTTGGACTTGGGCGGTGCACGGTTGAAGTTGTTGGAGTTGCCAGGGTTGTTGTTGTAGTTTCCTCCCGACTTCAAGTTTCCTCCGCTGCGATTGGGGTAGCTTGGACGAGACATCAGGAGTCTATTGTTTCTTGAGGCATATCTTGCAGATGGGTGATAACCCAAAAGTATAAGAGATCGTGTGTAGCCTTTTCGATAAGTAAGAGTGTCGAACCCAACGACGAGCTGAAGGTAGGATAAATATTCTCTCAAGTTCTATCAACTACTGATACAACTCTACGCACACTAAAAGTTTGCATTATCTAGGAAATAAAACTAGAGCAACAATACGAGTAATAGAGATAGCTTTGCATGATAATAAATAACAAGAAAGTAAAACTAGTTGCTGCAGCAATAAAATACACTAAACTAACAGAACCATGAGTGTAGAATAGTGGTGGTAATTGTGGTGGCTTTGTCCAAGTTTAAATAGTGAATAGATCAGGTTCATTGTCTTCGATGCAGTTTTCTATGTGGGAGAGGCTAAATATACACGCGCTTCACTACTTGGAATTACATGTACTATATGATTGATTGTTAGCAAACATTCGTAAGTACTAATCAATACATTAAGGTTTCCCCAACCATAGTCTTAAGTTTAATGGTCCTCTTACTCCCATACGTGCAATGTTCCGGTTCGCGTCCTCAGGTTTCTGTCACTCCGGCAGAACTCCCCTCTTTCTTTTACACATACTACAAACCCTATGATGTTTAATCCATGCGCGCACAAATAAATGGACATCAAAGGACTGTACCATATCAACATATAACTCTAATGAACCAAAGAGTTCAACCATTCAATCTAAGAACAAAGAAACTACGCAAACATGACATAGATCATAGGATTATAACTTATAGCATCAAACACCATGTTTACATAGGACGGTACAGAGGTGTGTGGGAGGATGAACCACGGCATACTAGGAGGATTAGGTGATGGAGATGACGGTGAAGATGGTGAAGATGGTGAAGAGGGCGGCGATGGTGCCGGCGGCAGCGCGGGGGACTCCTTCCCCGCCGCCGGTATCATGGGGGAGCACCGCCCCTTAGCCCCCTTCGATCATGGCTTCTTGGGAGCCCTCCCCATGGAGATGGGATCTATGGGGGAGGCAAAAATGTGGATTTGGTGGCTGCAAATTTGTGGGTGGAGATGTCCTGGATTAATTAGGTTTCCTCCCTTTATATAGCTTCTCGGATTCCCGTCACCCCATCTTAGGCTGCAGTAAATCGGGCCTAGCGGGTCCGTCCGAACTCGGAATCAGCTAAATGTTATGTTCAGAACGTTTCTCGCGAAATTTCCAACAACTTTGTAGTTGGAGAGTTTTCTGTTTGACGCTGTCTTCGACCCGAAACTTGACCATCTTAAAAAAGAGTTCTAAGACAGATTTCTGGAAAAATCCCAATTTGACCCCAACAAGGTTTTCACTTGTATTCTTGGTAATTCCTACACATCAAAGTGTAAAACAAGAATATTGTGCACTTTTGCAACTATTAGTAGGTTAGTCCAAATAAATCATAAACTTGATATAAAAAGAAGTGTCAAAAGCATAATATTAGCATAAAACCATCAAAAATTATAAATACGTTATGGACGTATCAATGGGTTGGGGCGATACTTCTAGGTATTGTGGGACCCAGTCTGGTGCATCATTCTGCACTTACGGTTGTCATTGGCTTGGTTTATCTTCCCTTCCATCTGGATGGCAGAGTCGACTAGCTCTTCTAGATCTTCAAAACGGATGTTGACTAACACAGTCTGCATCTCATCATGCAATCCATTTAGGAATCTTTTCTTCTTATTGGATTCAGTGTTGATCTCATCAGGGGCATACCTAGCGAGTGACATAGATTTGTCACGGTACTCAACTACCATCATCCTTCCTTGCTTCAGTTCCCTGAACTCATCTCTCATTCTGGTGACCAAACCTTGCGGCACATGGGTGCGGCTGAACTTGATCTTGAAAGCTTCCCAAGTCATTATTCGATCGTGGTTCATAGTACGGGTGCTATTCCACCAGGCTCTTGCATCTCCTGCCAGATAGTGGGTGGCAAATAGTACCTTCTCGTTGGCGTCAACTTTTGTGACTTCCAGATTATTCTCCATTGTTTGTAGCCAGTCATCAGCATCTAAGGGATCCTCAGATTTGTTGAAGATAGGAGGATTGGTATTCTAAAAGTTCTTAAGCTTGGATCCATGATGATCCTGATTTCCATGGCCTTGATTATTGTGGGTCATCTGAGCTATCTGTTGCAGGGTGGCTAGATTGTCTCGGCGCTCGGTTCTACTAGCTTCACGGTCGAAAACTAGCATCTACAGAATCTGCAACATCGGGTCCTGCGATGAGCTGCTCCCTCCTTGGTTTCCACGAGTCATCTGAAGATTGAGATAGATAATAAGGTAAGAGGGAAAGTTCTAAGGTTCAGGTTTTTTTTTTCAAAAGATTTAAACTTGGAGTTTGACTCAGGTTTTGCAAACTCACTTCTTATCATTCATTCATTCATTCAAGCACACAATACAACACACATCACAACACAAAAGGAAAACATATGGTTTTTAGAACCATTTTGTGAACTAAGATACATTGGGACCGATACAACTCATTCCTACGGTAGTGATCAAGTGCATCTACTCATCATCAATGAAGTCGAAATCATCATCATCGGTGTAGAAATCCATGGCATCATCCTCTAGGTAGTCATTGTCATCACTGAGGTACGAGTAAAAATCTCCCTGGATGTCTTCACCTTCTTCCTCTTCCTTTGCTTCAAGCTGGACTTCTTGCTCATGGATGGTCTTCTTGAGAGCGGCCACCTTCTTGCGAAGACGAGCGATGGTGCGATCCTTCTTCTCGCATTGACGACGAAGTGATTGGCGATCCTTGACGAGCATGGAGAGAGTCTAGTCCTTCTTGGCGACAATGGCAAGGTTGTGGTTGGCGTAGGCTCGAGCATTGTCCAATTCCTTCTGTCTATCATACAGCAGGAAGTCAAGATTCTCCACTTGGCGCTTCATCTTCGGGTGACTTGGCATCTCCAATGGCATTCCCATAGAATCATGCCTTGCGAAGTGCGCAAACCGAGTTCCCTGGATCAAGTTGATGTTTTGCCCACACAGACGGGCAAGAGCTTCATGCATAGCCCTGGCTAATCCATCTAGCCAGTTGTTCTCTCGCACGGTGAATTGAATCTTCTCAGAAAGGGGTGCTTCCATCTTGCCTCTGAGATCTGCTACTATCAGCCATTGTAGATCTCCTCCTAGGTTCTCCTTGAGTTGTGCTCTGAAGAATTCCGGATGCGGGCGCTCAATATACTCTGACAGTGTATCAAGATCCCCCTCAAAGATCAACTAACCTCCGTTGCCTAACTGGTAGAACTTGCCATACTGAACTTCCATCTATAAGAATTTAGGATGAGTAAGTTAGTGAGGTGATCAAGTGTGTCAAATTTTATGTAGTAATGTAAGAATTTTTGAGGAACATGATATTTTTTGCAAGAATCAAGGATAAGAGTGGGGATAGGTTTTCATAAATACTCACTTCTTTGGTTTTTGAAACTAAGTTTTTGTTCGGACGTCCATTCTAACTAGGGTCTCCTATGGTCAGGATGGCTCTGATACCAACTTGTCAACATCCGGCTTTTTAATCCCAGATGCTTGTTATGCCATACATCGCAATCCTAGGATTACCATTTTTGCGAGACATAACAGATTGGATATCACAGTACATCATCTATTACAAACCATAATAAGGTCTTACACAAATAAAGGATCTCATGATCTAGTCTTAATACAAACAAGCAGCGGAATAATAAGCGTAGTAGTGGGCTCCATCTTCAGTATCACAGACAATACTGATGATGGGAGATGATCCTAGTTATCATAGCCATCCTGCTGTCCATCTTCCTGATAGTCCTCCTCATAGTATGGCCACGGGAATAGCCAGGGACAAAGCCATGAGTACTCTTTAAGTACTCGCAAACTATCACTAACACGTAAGGTAGTTATAGTAGGAAAACCTAAGCTCTAAGTTTATTTGCAAAAAGGCAGATTTATCTAAACTGAGTTCAGAAGTAAAGAAAACTAAGTAAAAGTTCTAAATCACTTTAAGTTGGGAACCTAGTTTTCATATTCACAACCCTGTCGTGGTCAAGTCAAACTCATAGTTCACTTCACAAGTCATTTTGAAAACATCTTACGATGGAACGGTATGGCTGCTCCAACTGTCCATGACCGCGAAAGTGGCTATTCGAATAGTTTGACACTCTGCAGAGGTGGTACACTTTCACCACAAGATTCGATACATCCGTTAGGGATAACCCTGAATCAATTATACTTAGTATGCGGATAATCAATCATAACCTTTTCTTTACACACTCTAGTATAAGCACCTTCCCTATGAGCTTGGCCTCCCAGCCATGGCCATCTACCATCCTAGGCACTGCATAGGTAGACATCATCAAGAGGTAGCCTCGGCTCAAACCTCCTTCGCGAGGGAACCCATACTAATGCATATAAACTTTCGGCTAAGCCTTACCCAATTCAGGTATTGTGGTTGTACGGTAAAATTGGAATGGTATCGCATCCAAACCCAATCATCAGTTTTTATAAAGGGCTAAGGCTCATGCCTCAACATTTTCATCATCACATCCATTTGTGTTTATCAACACATGTCAAAACATTTCAATAGAATGAATCATCATTCCAAGGTTTTCATAATCATTTTCACCAAGTATTCCCATCTAAAGTGATCAAGTTTTATGCTTAGCACTAGTCACTAAGTTAAGAGTGTTCACTAATGGGGGATGCTAATATTAATCTCATGCCATAGAATGACATCTAGTATAGGCCTAGTTTTATACTCTTTATGCTATCTATACTACTTTCCAAATCCTCACAAAGCATTAACTAAAAGTAAGAACTTTGGTAAGGTAAAAGAGTAAAGCTTGCAAGTAAAACTTGGGATGAGTTTAAATCAAAGTTGTATCATGCCTAAGGCATCTTGCTTAGGTTACTACTTGCAAGTGTTAGCTTTCAAGAGTCTAGCTTGCTTAGTAATGATGGCTTGCCTTGATTGGTGAAGTGATTGAAGTTTTCTTCGTCTTGTTCGGGGTAGAACTCCTCCTCCTCGTATCCTTGGTCGGTACTATCGTCTATAAATGAATACGGGGTACACAATCACCAAACAATACTTAACTACTTCTATTTAGCACACTAAGGTTCACACTTGATGATCTAGCATCATCACAATTATCACATCCATTAAAGAACTAGTTTTAATTTAGTTTATTTGAGAAAAGTAATTTCTACTCATTGAAATTAATTAAGATTTAATATTCTCCAATTAAAATATGGGATCATGTGGACACATGTCACACCACATATTCTAATACATGGGAATGTGATTTAAAAGGGTTGGTCACAATTTATAAAGTTTAAGATTATTATTTAAATAGATTTAAAGTGACTAGAAATACACTAATAGCATTCTTTTGGTAGTAGTCCAATGTCACTACATGCAAACCTAAATATTTTTACATATTCATATAGCTATTGTCAAATGTGATTTTTAAGAGTTGGAATCAACTCAAAAGCTATTATGATTGATTTTTAAAAAAGTTTGAAGTTGCAAAAGTCTCTGTCTTGTTTTTTTACTAAAGGTTATCTCTAACTCTAAATGATTTAAATCCAATGGGTTTGGATAGATATTTTAATTATCTTTCTAACAAAATTGGAATCATGCAATTTGGTTAAATAAAACTCTCTGAATTGGTTTTTGAATCTAGGGACAGAATATGATTTCATCTAAAAAGGAAAATCAATAGTTGAATTTCCTGGGCTACGCGGGATAGTTAAACGGGCCGACCCAGCTGCACTACACAGCGCAGCAGGCTGTTGACAGATGGGGGCCACCAGTCAGCGACACAGTTTAACCGAAACGGTATCAACAAATCTGAGCCGTGGGATCCTATTCTAATCCAACGGCCGATCGTCATCATCGACGACGAACAGCTCCGACGAGGAATGTGACCTAGCGCGGTGGTGGGGGTCTCGCGGGGCTCACCTGGGCTCCAGCTAGGGTCGGTGACGGGGGCAAACGACGAGGTAGACGACGGCGAGGTGAGGCGTGGTCACGGCAAGGCTTGGAGTGGTCGGAATCGCTGATGCCCTTCTCCTCCATTAGCGGCAGGATCCGGTGAAATTCTGGCGTGGTGGTGCTCGCCTTGCTCCGGGAAGAAGTGGGGAAGGTCAGTGAGGAGTGGAGAGTGAGGTGGTGTGGAGAAATGGGGTGGAGAGACCCTCTATTTATACACCGACGAGGCGACCGAGAGGGATGGGTTGGCGTCTCCGGCGAGGACGGTACAGCGAGCTAAAGGCATGGGCGAGGGTGTAGGACGGTGCGGTGCCCCCTGGCGGTTCTCTCGGACTTAAAGGCGCGGCGTGGTTTGGTCTGGTGCGTGCGGCGCTCTGAGCGGAGGTAGTGGTGTTTGCGTCGGCGTGCGGCAGCTGCGGGTCGCGCGGCGACGAACGGGGATGTCTGTCGGGGTGGTATGATCATGGCGAGGCTGCGCATGCGCGGTGAGGGCAAGGCGCGAGCTGGCGGGGCTGGTCGGGCACGACGCAGTGGCGCGCTCTGGACACGGTGTAGAGAGGCGGTGCGCGACGCGACTAGGATGGTCCATGGCTCGGCTGCGATCGTGGGCTGGACAGGGGGTGGCGGTAGACTGCGGTGAGGCTACCGGATATCCTGGATGGGCGCGAGGCGGTCTGGTACGAGCTGGCCGTGGTCGGCCGGCGATGACCACAAATGGGCGGCGCTCCACTGTGCTCCATGGCGAAGGGGGGATTGGTCATGGCTGGGTTAGACTCAGAGGGACCAGAGGGTTAAGAAGGGACCAGATGGTCGATGATCACTGTACAAAATAGTGAAGTTAGGCAGATGATTTTTCTGTGCATGCCAAGTGTTTGTGTTAATGCCCGCATGAATTTTACTTTTAAATTTTTGATTCAAATTTTTTGAGTGATCTTATATTAAGCTTGAGAGACTAGGTTTTCTTGGGGAGGTCAAGGGGAATTGATTTGGTAGGTTTTTGAAAAAGTGTGATCTTTCCATATGAATGCGATTCAATTTTCTATTGTCCATTTAATTGATTTGTTAAATGTTTTTGGAAGTTTGTAAAGTGGGCCTTGATACACTTTTACTTGGTCTAGCAAGGGGTAAAAATAAGTAGAATTGTTTCTGTTGGAAATCTTTTTCTAGGAACACCTAAAGTGGCCTAGTGGTTTAAAATGGTCAAAATGACCATTTGCTTTATTTATTCTTATTTGATTTCTTTCTTTTTGAAATTTGTTTGTAAATGGTCTAGATGATGTGGTATTCATTCTTAAACCAATTTACATCATTTAGAACAATCAAACATGGCATATACACTCAATTATATACTAATGCAAACACACATGCATGCATAATTCATTTTTCTTAATAAAAGTTTTTGTTAACCCTAAATTGGGTGATTAGAACTTAATAATCTTAATTAAAGATTTGGGGTGTTACAATGACGCATGGTGGTTTTCGGTGACTGCAATCTTATCCCTAGATCGATGTTATCCAATAGATTAAAAGAACCTAGCTAGGTTGATTCTCACCATCATAACAAAGAGGTGAACATATCATCACAATCATCTTTCAACCGTCAAACCAAACATAAATATGGCTACTACTAACCATTTCCTAACCCACTCAACCAAACAATAAAATTGGTTACCCACAACCACGTGGTTAGTGGTACCCATAACCACATTTTCATACCCACGAACCAAATATACCCTTACTAGTTGAATACCCGTAGGTTGCTATGGAATAAAAAAATACAAACACACTACAACAACTGTTCTGATTTAGAAACTTGTGTGGCACGTGATGGCAAATGATTTCCATTCATGGCGATACGTGTCGATTTCTTCCCATGTTTCTTTTCTCCACGATCATGTATTTTTAACCACCCTCGCCTTGCAAGAGCCAAAGCGGCACCTTTCTTCCTCGCCTCTCCTTTGCTCCACTTCCATACTCTTCACCTTTTGCTCTAGCATTCATGTTGGTTCAAAAGTTCACATTTCGCTTTACCATCTCTTTGGAAACATTTTTTTAACTTTACCAAACCTATAAAATTATCCTTAGTTAACCAACCACAAAACATTATTATGATATACAGAGTGTCTTATTTACAAACAATGAAAGATGCACATATTTCAAAGCCAATTACTGTATCACCATATTCTTCGATGCAACAAAGAAGAGCATATATCAAATAAATGTGATGTATAGCTAAGAAAATCAAACTTAAGCAATGACCCGATTTACTTAAATGCCCACTTTCTTAAACTTTCTCAAATTTTATTGTATTATGCACATTACCGCGTGGTGACTTGTGTTCTCCAAATTTGGTGTTAGCACATTGTTGATATGAACCCAAACTCATGGTCAAATCTTCAAAAAACATATCAAAATTTCTTATCCCATTTGATATTTTTGAGATACAATCAACATACCAAGTTTTGAGATGCAATCAATATACCAAGTTTGATATTTTTCGTTACAATTATGTCACATAATATGATACCATGCGAAGGTTTTATATTGTTTGGATCTTTTTAATTTCTTATGCCCGTTTCAAACTATGGTCAAAACGGCGAGCATGAATATTCTTAGCTCGGGGATGAGCCTTGCTAAACTTGCAGTGGATCTCTGGTAAAATAGCATATTATGAACCTAAAAATGATTTTTCTATAAAATCATAAGCATCAGATCATGTACTTGTAGTTCAAATCTGACCACTCCCTGCCGATTCGGCAGAAATTAGTCTTTTGCACGAGGGGTGGATGAAAAGGTTTTGATACCTTGGTTGTGACATTGTCCATGCAAGGTGTCCTAGTATTTTGAAAAAATAGGGTGGTACCATTTCAAAACTTTCATTGGTGGTTGCTTCACAAAACATCCTATTTTTTGACACTCAAAAATAGAAAATGTGTTATACAAAAGTATATGTAATGTTTTTATATTTTATTCAACAAAAATATATAATATTTGAGTTTAGATAGATAGATCTTTTATGAAATTTTTGATATATTATATGTATTTTTTGAATTAAAATGATTTAGTTATGATTTTTCTGTGCGATTAATGTGGCAAAAAAGGAAATATGGAGTAGGTGTGAAATTTAGACCGACGACTAAACCGTCGGTGTAGACTTGACGCTATTGTATTGCCGTCATGTCCAATCCCTATGCCGACGGCCCGGTCTACGCCGAATTCTACCGTCGGCCTATCTCGGCGTACGGCGACGGCAAACCTGGGATGACGTTAGGTTTGCTTGGCTGCCGTCTCAGGGCCTATGCCGACTGTCCCGACAAATAGCTAAGCAAACCTACCGTCAGCCTCGTCTCAGGGCTGATCTTTGGTATATCCAGTTGGTCTGGCTATTCAGCCGTACGTCGCGATGGATAAGGAGAAGGACATTTTGTTTGTAATTTGTCGAAGTGTGACATCAGACATCCACTAATGGGATTCTACAAGAGATGAACCCTCCAGAATAGTAAATCCTGTTAAAATGATAAAATCACCTGGAACCTAGATAAAATGCAAATGTCATCCTTCACTTATTTTCCCGGAGTATGTTAGTTTCTGTTTCCTCCGCAAATATAGTAAACAAATGTATTATACATTCTATTCCTGATGGGATTATTTGGAGACTAAGTAAAAACAGGGTGAGCATAAGTTTTTCAGAATTGTAGAACGACTTGTATTTTAGATACAAAGTTCAAAACTTAAAACGACTTTGGTTATTTTTATTGGAAGGATTAAGATGATCTGGCTGTTGCATTGCTTTCTAGAACGCTGCTACTCCCTCCTTTCCCAATTATAAGATGTTTTGGCAGTTCAATTTGGCCTTGCCAAAACATCTTATATTAAGGAACTGAGGTAGTATGTAGTGACGCTCATATCTATCTATTTTTGAAATGATGTTATTTTGTAACTAAGCCATCAGGTATATGTATTGTATAAGTATCACTGTATCCTGTGATGAGGAAGTAGCCCTTACCGTAAATGGAAATTTGTCTTGCAACCCCTTGCCCCCCACACCCCTGCCTACAGGGTGTACACATCACCCACCCCACTCTCTCTCCTCACGATGGCAACCACTGCAGGAAATCCTCCATCCCTGTGCTTCTCCTTGTGCCATGAACCGCTGGTGAGCTGCTGTCCCCCCACCCCCACACGCACACACACACATTTGGCCACCGGTCTCTCTTTCAGACGCATCCTCTTCATGCTTGAGATACACAACAGCCAGATCCGCCAGAATCCGTGCCAGTGCCTCCATGTTGTGCTGGCTGACCCGCGAGATGATGGTGGCTAGTGGCCTGCTCCTTCGCTAGATGATTGTTTGGCTCTAAGCAAGGGCACTGGTAGACGCCTTTTGTCAGCCATCGATGTCACCGTTGTCTTCACGTGTCTAGGGGGCACGGGTAGACAACCTCGCTTCCACCTCATCTCAGTGCCCATCGTGCAAACGGTGATGCCGCTCCTCAGCGATTTTCGGGCACGCAGCACCGCCTACTCCTCGTGTGTTCAGGTCAAGGTGCTTGAGTTCTGCTTCGCTGTCTCCACCACCTGCTCCACGCTTGCCCCTCAGGGTCGAGACGTCGGTGCCCAACTCGCTTGAGCTCTGCTTCTGTTCTTGGAGCTGGTGGGTGCTGTTGCTGTTCTCGGAGGGCCGCCTCCGTGTCTGCATTTGCTAGCTATTTGCATTTGTCGTGGTACTGTTAGCTATTACATCCGCTAGGTGCTAGATCTGCGATCTTCTTGCTTGTGTTTAATTTTTCATCAAATTGGCAATGTTTGCATCAATTTGCAATGTCTAATTTCAGCAAAGTTTTTTTATGACATGGAACATCTATTCCATTTACTCAAGGCACAACATCACTGGCCACCAGCACATTACATGATTTGGCAGATCGTCTGTCTACATCCGGCTAGACACCTGATCATTTGCCCCGATAGCCGTGAGGGCATGGGCTACTTTATTACAAGTTCTAGGGCCATAGTAAAACTGAGATAGACAAAAAATTCAATCTAGAGAAAGTTTTAATATCCCTATAGATGACTCCCTCCCGAGCCAGGTTGAACTTCAACGATTGAACTGCATTCATAAGATTCCACGCTGCAGCTTGTTGGACACCAACCTCACACGCCATTGCCTCTGCACTAGTGACTAGCCACATGTTATAGTTTCCCTGTCCCTGCACCACAAACGTTGCCATTCTGGTTTTGGATGACAAAGCTCCAACCACCCCTTCTGTCAGACTGAAAAACTAGCATCAAAATTTAGCTTCAGTCTGTCCTCCTACGGCGCACTCCACGACACAGCTCGAGAGACGTTTGTGTTAGTCTTCTCCTTACAGTAACTAGATTTAGGAGTGTGCCTCGGCGCACCATCCCGTGGGTATCGGACCTATTTAGCACTAATCAAAATAAACATATGTTTTTGAGCTAGGTATTTCTTTAGATCTTGCTAACTAAGTTTTAATTATTATTGTCACTTAGATGTTTTACATCTGCTACAAAGTTCAATTTTATCTTATTTCACGACAATTTGATTCTTTTGTTAAATCTTTGGAGTTTTTTCAGATCCCTATTATTTTGTTTTTATGATGTATTTTCATTAAAAATCCACACTTAGGTTTTATGATACAAAGCGTCAGGAGGTTAGACGATAGCTCCAGCCTTACTTCCACCCAAATGCTATAGAATTCAAACCAATTTACAGGAAAATGATAATACTTTTTTTCTTCTGACATGAGAGTATATAAGTCATCCAAGGAAGCAGAGTAGCTCTAAGGCTCAAATTTGTTGTTGTTGCTGCTGCTGCGACTTCAAGAAGCACCCTTCACCGGATATATCGTTTTGATGACGACAATAAAAATCAGACGGGGTGACCAGCTTTCTTGAATCCCCAGGTGGTTTTGCCAATGGTTGACACGGAATGACACGATTACCTCCGTTAGTATTTACACACACCCAGTTTTTATTGCCCGGGCCAATGATTCCATAAATGAGGTGCACCGCCTGAAATCTTCAAATGTAGAGAGAAACTGCATAAGAATATTATACAAATAACATCACAGATTTATATTACTGAGGTTTGAGTTTGTCTCGGAGCATTTTCCGTCTATATTAATGTTTAAACTCCTTGAAAATAAAGAGCACTCTTCAAATATTAAAACATACTTGGCCAAAGGCTAGATACACGTGTCATAACTGAGTATGAAAGGAGAAAAAATAGATCTTATAGCTCCCATACAAACAGAATAGTGACCACCCTTAAGAAATCATAGTACTATCTATTTTTAATCGCGTTGCATCCACAATTGCTCATCAGGAAAGATGTTGGTCATATGACACTAAAAAGTTGTGGATGCACACAAATATATCTGGCTAATTATTTGACATTAGGAACAGTCGAAAGCATAAAACACCTAGCTATTTCTGATATTTTTCACTTCAGGCTGGAAATGGCATCTAATGAGCTTGTAAAAGATAACACCAAAATTGAAACCATTGACATTTTTTTCAGGATTGATCTGGTACAAAGTAAGAAAAAATCAATGCAGGTCAACATACAGAATACACATCTGGCATGAACCATCACGCTTTGTTGAAACTAAACATCATACAGATAGGGTCACGTCTTGGTGTGCCACCCTTCTTTCATGGCGTGCCACCCTTCTTTCAGATGGTCAATAGCTGGGCAGATGAAAATGTAAGGTCCTGTATACAATACTATCAAGATGAAAATGTAAGATGATAGTTCTGTCTAAACCAGTTGTTAGATGAAACAATCAGCAGTCACCAAAGATAAACTCAGTTGACTAAATTCAACTGGTAGATAAAATAATCAGCAGGGACACTGATTAACTCACATTATTAAATAACCAATCTAAGTAGTAGCACGTAAAAATAAATGGGAGGCGAATATATTTGAAGCTTCACTGCAAAGCCCAGCGCAGGAGGACAAAAAATTACCGCTATGTGTAAAAGGTCACTAAGGTACTAACCCAACCCAGTCAAAGTTGATTTGTTCACGATTCAGCTCTGCTTGTCGGTCGTCGCTTCCTTGTTCCTGCTCCCGTGCTCTGCCGTTTATGGTAGCAGCGTGCCTACCACTGGTGATTGACTGCCGGAGACAGCCGATCCGGTGAGTGGCGACAGTAAAGCAGGGCGCCCACCGCCCACGCACCAACTCGACCAAGTCCCCAATTGTCCATGTCCCGGGCAGTAGAGCAGGCAGCCAGACAGCTAGGAGAGGTGGCGATTCGGCAACCCAGCCCACCAGATCTTCTTTGTCTTCTCTAATTTTGCCGTTGCTACCTGCAAGTGCAAGCCTGCGGCACTGCAGCTGCTCCAATTCATCTCAGGCAAAGCGCACGACATAAGTGAGGTATATTTCACTTTCTCCACATCAGTTTAGGGCAGCAACACTACATCTTGATTCTTGCTCAATAGCAATTTGGAAGCATGAATAATTCAAACCATTGTTATTTAGGTACCATGGGCAAAGCTAGTTAGAGAAAAATTGATTTGGTATTAAAAAAAAGAGAGATGATGCAAATGAAGTTGATGAAGACAAGACAGGACGTATGCCTTATGGTCTAACTAAATCTTAGAGAGCTAATCTAGATTATTTTTTACTGGAATACATGATCATCTGAACCAATGGTATTGAGTATTGGCTAATGCCTAGTTGCATTTGAAGTATGTGGTTTAAAAATGCAATTCTTTGTGCGCTTCTTTAGTTTGGCTCACCCAAAATTTTCTTTTAAGCTCCGCCACTGCTGGTCAGGAGACTACTAAACTATAGAAATGATGTCCAGAAAAAAACAAAGCATGGAAAAAAGAGTGCAGGGATTGCTAAATAGGAGAATATTTTATTCAAGAGAAAGAGTAGAGAGAATACGGCTAGGCTTCAAGAGTATCATAGTTCAGTGAGTCTTCTTTAAGAAATAAGTCATACAATATTTCATATATAAATATATATGGTGCAAGTCCAGGATGAAATTCACTCTTGTTTCAAAAGATAAATAGGAAGTTCCATTATGAAGAAATTAACCAATGCAAAAATAAACTGGTGTGCACGGAACCATTATCTGAATTTCCATTTTGACTTTGCAAACAAAACATTATTCATCTTTACTGTATATATAGAACAAAATAAATCTAACTTTTCAAGATGACTCACGTTGATTCTGCTTCACAAAAAGAGCACTTAGGATCTGAACATTGGAATTGGGATCCAACAGACATAGCAGATTTTCAGCATGCTATGCATCAAAAAACCCACCAGAACTGTTCAGAGTTTAGGCTGGTGAAAGTGACATCGCGAGAAGATGCGTATATCGAGCAGATTTCACATAATAGATAAAACATGTCACATAAAAAAGAAATCGATAGGTTCCATGACTCCTGATCGACATCGCCACAAGGCCCACAACACACATCTATAGCCAGAGCTGTGGCGCTTGGTGAAGGAATAGTAAATTTACGATTTACAAAATTCAGGTTTTAGGGATAAAAGAAAAGTGGATGCTAGTGGCTAGAACAGATAGGTTGGTGCATATTCTTTGTGATTCTAAATAGCATGGCACCAGACATATATACTCAGCTCATTTGTTACTCCTAGCAACCAAGTTATTTTATTAAGCCCAGGCAAGGGGATTAAAATACGAAGAATCAAGGCAAAACCACATAATTTTTAGTGAGAAAGACTCAATGGATATCAGCTTTTATGCTACACACTGGGTCGGTTACATAAATAAACGTTTTGCTTCATCGCTTCATTGGAACCATGAAATATAGTTGTGCTTGATTTACAATCAAATCAAAATGATGTGATACTTATGAAAAAATCAGTCAGACAGTTGTGATAGATCAATTCAATCCAAATAGCATATAGAAGATTGTATGGGCATAGCAAAACAATTTCCATCACAAATTTAGTAGTTTTGGTCTGCACTACAAAACATATTTTATTAACTCAACCAGTCGTGTGAGATTGCTACATAATCCAAATTAGGGCCAATAAAACATCACTCGCTCAGATCAGGTCAGAACTGTCATAAAAAATATTGCACAATCAACAACAAAAGCAATAGAAAACTAACCTCAATTAAGTGAACATTATCATGTGCAAATCTAACAAATACACAAATTCATTGTTCTATCATCCATAGTCTGTTTTCTCATCGACGAACCTCTCAACAGATGGAACCTACAATTATAAAAAATATTCAAGCATCAATAAATCAAGTAAAGTATAGAAAAATATAAAGAGAAATATTTCAAATTGCGCCTGAATTCCAGGCTGGCCGAATATACATACATGTACTCCTAGAGTTGCATGTAGATCTGCCCCATGATTTTCTCTCTTCATCTGTAGGTGCTTAGTGCAGAGTTGAAATAGTCAATCTCTAGCAGTGATTCATATCTTATCAGATACTACTTTCTAGAATGCCATAACACAAAGTAAATAACATATATATATAATTATATAGATGGAAGCTTGGTAAAGTAATAATTACCACGGTGTGTTAAATTATTGGAGGCTACTTCATAATATTACTAACATGGTAAATTTGCAGCATTTCAAATTCAACCAAACTCTAGAAAGTTACCGATGGTTGCAAGCCCCCTATGTCCTAATGGAAGAAAAGGGAGTACACCGAACTGGATATATATTGCAAAAAATTATAGGATGGTCATCAGAGTTTGCAAGCAACAAGTGCAAGAAAGAATATGTCCAGTGCTACCAATAAACATAACAGAGGAAGGGAATAAACTGAAATACGCTAGAATGTCATGCATCCTGTTGCGTGCGCAAATGGATGGTGGAAGCCAGTGAGTCCATCCATGCTCTTAGCACTTGAGACGCCGAACAATTTAATTTATGCATTTAGGCCCACATTGGCTGCTAGATCCAAAATAAAATCATGAAAGCAATAGCTATTTGTGTACTGAAAGAAACTAGATTTAGGGGTGCACCTTGGCGCACGAGCCCGTTGAATTCTGCACGTTCATGAAGGCAAGCTGAATTGGATATCGCTGGTTAAAATAACCATAGGAAAGTACAGTCCAGTAGATAGGATCAAGAAGTTGTAAACAACAATAGACCAATTCAAAATATAACATTGTGTTGTTTACGATATATTACAGACAGTGAAGAACAGGAGCAACAAAAGCAAGATATGAGGCAGAGCAGATACAGCATCCAGGAATAGATATTAAATAAGCATTAATAACTATTTTCATCACGGAAAGCTGTCTCTCTTTTCCCTGCAAAGACACACGAACGATACATCCGTTTAGTATGAAACAATCGAAAGAACCGACAAAGAGTAGAAGGTCAGTTGATACTTTACTATGATGAGTGACGACAACATACCTCGTTTGCACGTTCAGGAGAATCGATCCCATGATGCAAATAATGTTTCTTAAACTTAAAGATATCGAGGATACTGAAAAGATAGATTTTATTCTAGAAACTTTGCTTAAAGAATTCAATGATATCGTTAAGGAAGCTAGAAAGGTCTTTGATCGTTTTAATATGCTAGACTCATGTGTAGATGTTATTGGTACACCAGAAAAGTTGGAAAAAACCAAACCCAATGGAGAAGAAATTAAAATATCAATACCTTTTAAACTTGTAGGAATGCATGAAGCCTTAGAAAAGAATTTTGATTGGATTGTTCCCGAAAACCCATTTGATGGAAGTACTGAACCCAAGAGTATTGAGAGAGGATCCTCTAGAACTTATTTGGATGAGATACCTTGCCTCGTTGAAGATATTTCTGGTATTGATCTTAATGCTTCTTCATTCGAAAATACTGGAATCTTGCTTCTATGCCTAGCTGAAAGTCGTTAAAGAAAAGCACTATTGGGAGATAACCCAAATTATTTTTACTTTCAGTAAGTTTTTCTTTTGTCGAGTCTTGGAAGTTATTGCTTCAGTAATGACATCTCCTTATCCTTTTTTTGTGGTTTTTGTGCCAAGAATAACCTCTAATGAGAGAGAAGTAAGACTTGCGAAAGTTGCTGTCCCGAAACAGATTTTTGTGCTTCACTGTAAAAAATCGTGAAAAACCCCTGTACGACGGATTGAGCTGAAACTTTCAGTGCTTATGCCCCAGGTTATTATCTAACTTTTGTTAGTTTAGCACTTTTCGATTTGAGCAACAGAAGGTCTTCTAAAAAAATCAGTTTTTACCTGTAGGTCTGTTTTGACAGATTTCTATCATTATTTGCATTTGCCTCTTAATCTCTTTCTCTTTGAGTTCTCTTTGATCAATTGAGCTTTTAGAAGAAATTGCTACAGTAGCATGTGTTTTAATGAAAGTTTTACTTGTGTTGAAACTAAACCCAAAGACTTATTATCTTGAATACACTAATGTTGCTAATAAAAATTATGTGAAGTTTTGTATGAAGAAAATTTTCAAGTGTAGAGAAGAATAATGTGATGAGATGAAGAATGGACAAAATCTCAAGCTTGGGGATATCACCCGTGTCACCCCAAGAAATATTCAATAGGTATGATACGTCCATAACGTATCTATAATTTTTGATGGTTTATGCTAATAATATGTTTTTGACACTCCTTTGGACTAACCTACTAATAGTTGCAAAAGTGCACAATGTTCTTGTTTTACACTTTGATGTGTAGAAATTACCAAGAATACAAGTGGAAACCTTGTTGGAGTCAAATTGCGATTTTTCCAAAAATCTGTCTCAGAACTATTTTTGAAGATGGTCACGTTTCGGCTTGAAGACGACGTCAAACGGAAAACTCTTAAACTATAAAGTTGTTGGAAATTTCGCGACAAACATTCTGAACATAAATTTAGATGATTCCGAGTTTGTAAGAGCATTCTAGAACCAATTTAATGCAGCCCAAGATGGGGTGAGGGGAATCCGAGAAGCTATATAAAGGGAGGAAACCTAATTCGCCTGGGGCATCTCCACCCACGAATTTGCAGCCACCAAAGCTACGTTTTTACCTCTCCCATGGATCCCATCTCCATGGAGGAGGACTCCCAAGAAGCCATGAAGGAAGGGGGCTAAGGGGCGGTGCTCCCCCATGATACCGGCGGCGGGGAAGGAGTCCCCCGCGCCTCCGTCGCCGCCCTCTTCACCATCTTCACCGCCATCTCCATCACCTAATCCTCCTAGTATGCAGTGGTTCATCCTCCCACACACATCTGTACCGTCCTATGTAAACATGGTGTTTGATGCTATAAGTTATAATCCTATGATCTATATCATGTTTGCGTAGTTTCTTTGTTCTTAGATTGAATGGTTGAACGTCTTTGGTTCGTTAGAGTTGTATGTTGATATGGTACAGTCCTTTGGTGTCCATTATATTTGTGCGCGCATGGATTAAACATTATAGGGTTTGTAGTATGTGTAAAAGGAATGGAGAGTTCTGCCGGAGTGACAGAAACCTGAGTACACGAACCGAAACATTGCACGTATGGGAGTAAGAGGACCATTAAACTTAAGGCTATGATTGGGGAAACCTTAATGCATTGATTAGTACTTACGGATGTTTGCTAACAATCCAATCATATAGTACAGTTAATTTCAAGTAGTGAAACACATGTATATTTAGCCTCTCCCACATAGAAAACTGCATCGAAGACAATGAACCCGATCTATTCGCTATTTAAACTTGGACAAAGCCACCACAATTACCACCACTATTACACACTCATAGTTCTGTTAGTTTAGTGTATTTTATTACTGCAGCAAGTAGCTTTACTTTCTTGTTATTTATTATCATGCAAAGCTATCTCTATTACTCGTACTGTTGCTCTAGTTTTATTTCCTAGATAATGCAAACGTTTAGTATGCGTAGAGTTGTATCAGTGGTTGATAGAACTTGAGAGAATATTTATCCTACCTTTAGCTCCTCGTTGGTTTCGACACTCTTACTTATCGAAAAGGCTACACACGATCCCCTATACTTATGGGTCATCTAGACCTTTTTTGGCGCCGTTGCCGGGGAGCAATAGCATTTGGGTGAATATTCTTGAGTGCACTTGTTTGTTTTATCTCTAAGTAGGTTTTACTTTCAGTTTTAAGTTGTTATCTATCTTAGTATGGATAGGGAATGTGAATTACAAAAAAATAGTTGTACTTGTTACCTAAAAACGTTTTCAAAAAGGAAAGTGATTGGAAAGATGAGAAATGGTTAAGTGGGGGTCGACCTTGAACACTCGTGTTCATGCCTATGAAACCAAAACAAATCTTTCCATGGAATCTTTTCAGTTAAAAACGTGTAGGAATGCATGAAGCCTTGAAAAAGAAAGATATTTCTGGTATTGATCTTAATGCTTATTCATTTGAAAATACTTGAATCTTGCTCCTATGCCTAAATTAAATGTGTTAAAGAAAAGTACTTATTGGGAGATAACCCAAAAGTTTTAGTTGAGTCTTGGAAGTTATTGCTTCAGTAATAACCCCTCCTTATCCTTTTTATTTTTTTTGTGCCAAGAGTAACCCAATGAGAGAGAAGTAATGCTTGGGAAAGTTGTTGTCCCGAAACAGATTTTTGTGCTTCACTGTAAAAATTCGTGTAAAATCTCTGTACGTCGGTTTGATCTGTAATTGTTTGTGCTTCTGCCCCAGGTTTTATCCAACTTTCGTTATTTCAATACTTTTAGATTTGAGCAACAAAAGGTCTTCGAAAAAATTGGTTTCTATCCGCTGGTCTGTTTTGACAGATTTCTGCCATTATTTGCATTTGCTTCTTGTTGATTCCTTTTTGGGTTCTCTTTGGGGAATTGAGATTTTTAAGGGAAGTGCTACAGTAGCTTGTGTTTTAATGGAAGTTTTATTTCTGTTGAAACTGAACCCAAATACTTATTATCTTGAGGACACTAATGTTGCTAATGAAGATTATGTGAAGTTTTGTATGAAGGAAAAATTTCAGGTGTTAAGAAAAGAATGATGTAATGAGATAAAGAATGGACTAAAGCTCAAGCTTGGGGATGCCACCCCGTGTCACCCCAAAAAATATACAAGAAGTACAAGCATCAAAGCTTGGGGATGCCCAAGGCATCCCCTTCTTCATCAATAAAAATCTCAGGTTCTTCCAAACACTTCATTTTTATTATTTCATGCACAATTGTGTTGTTCTTGGAGCGTCTTCGTTTTCAATTTTGGTCGTTTTCTTGGTTTTCTTAGTTTGCTTGAATAAATTGGTTGGACCCCCTCTTTCATATATTAGTTTTCAAATAAGTGTGGTTTAGATTGGAAAAGAGTAGGAAAAGTGCATGCTTAAGTGGTAAAAGGAGCTCGTTTTTGACGGTGGCCTATGCTTTGTCATGTCATGCTTGATATTGTTTTGGCTTTATGCCTAGTGATTTTTGCTGTAGCATGACATGTTATAAACAATTGAGATTTCTTAATGTGCTTTGAAAGAATCATACATTGTTTTAGCATATTAAAGCATAGTATTGTGGTATTCTCCTTTGATGCTTTATTTGGGTTGGCTTGGCGCATGCTCACACCATGTTATGACTATCCCAAGTCACCATAGCCTTTATGATCCTTTATTTCGAATTGTAATATCACTTTATGCTTTAATTAATGATGTTTTGTCGCTTTGCATGATTATGGCCATTATTGCTCTTTTAGTTGGTCGCTCCCAGTCTTTTGCTAGCCTCCATAACCAAGTATGAGTTCCACTCATGCATCCAACTCCAAATAAAACCAAGTTATCCCAAAGAGTCCACCATACCTACCTATTAGCATTTGCTATTCCAAGTATATTCATGCTTTTATCTACCTTCCAAATTAAACTTGTTATGAGAAAACTAGTGATTAAAGCTCTCACAAACTTGATGGCACACTTTACTGTTCTTGCCCCTAATAAACTTGAACCATTGTGTCATCTATGTTGTATATGCTTGCACTTATATGTTGGGGATTAGCAGAACCATGCTGTCATGGGGAACACTTTCAACATTGCACTTGTACATTGTACCTACTTGATATCATGCTCTTTTGTCTATGGATGTCGTCGGTGTGAAATGAAAGGGAAGCTTGTAAGTCCATGGAGTTATGTATGTGTGTTAGAGAAACGCCTTGGCCGCCGGTCTAATCCATGCCTAATCATGGTGGAAACCTGCAGCGTAACCATAATGAGTAATCTATGAAGCATTCTTCTTATAAAAAAGAGATAGAGATTGAGAAAAAAGAAAAAAAGAGATGAGAAAAGAGGAAAGAGAGAAAAAAGCACCATTTTCCCATGGTAAATAAAAAGATTGCTGATATGCTTGGTGTTTGCTTGCCTTGTCATTTTGATCTGGGGATTCTTCCGTATCATCGGGCAAGGGGTACCCCATTGGTGGTTCTCTATGATACACATGTACTTACTATGACAAGAACTTATCGGTAACTAAACTTGAGTAGCATGAGGAGCGGCCCTCGTATTCAAGGGACATGAGATTTCTAACTTATACTTTGTCAAGCATATACTCCATAGTTTGTTCACTTTAACCGTAATCACTTCAAGATGCTTATGATAGGGGCAATGAGAGCTGAAAACTAATAAGTACCATAATTTTTGGAATCTCTTTATGAGACTTGAATCCCTGCTTCCTTATATGAAGCCCTTTCTTCCACTTTTATATTGAGTCTCCACCTTTTATCTTTATGCACCAATTAAGAGAGCATAGTTGCCATTCTTAGTTCTATGTGCATTGTCCCAAGACTTGTTGATTGATGCATAACTTTGATATTGCTTGTTCCTAAACTATTTGTATCTAGTCACCCTTATGAACTTTGAAGGTGTCCTATGCATTTATGTTTTGCTACTCTATGAGGGACAAGCTGAATACCATTCTCATTATGCTTTCTTTATGTGAAACAAACAAACTTCTTGCAAAATATTGTTATTTATGAATCTTTTGTTTGTGCATTTTCATGTTACAACATAGTTGCTATGTCAGAACTCTATCTTTCATGATTCATGTTTAGAGTACATTAATCCTAGCTATCAATGCTTTTATAATAATGATGATGAATATTGTGTTGTCTGCATGTCACCTCAAAAATTATATTGTTTTGATCGTTTACCTACTCGAGGACGAGCAGGAACTAAGCTTGGGGATGTTGATACGTCCATAACGTATCTATAATTTTTGATGATTTTATGCTAATAATATGCTTTTGACACTCCTTTTTGTATAAAGTTTATGATTTATTTGGACTAACCTACTAGTAGTTGCAAAAGTGCACAATATTCTTGTTTTACACTTTGATGTGTAGGATTTACCAAGAATACAAGTGGAAACCTTGTTGAAGTCAAATTAGGATTTTTCCAGAAATCTGTCTCAGAATTCTTTTTGAAAATGGTCACGTTTCGGCTTGAAGACAGTGTCAAATGGAAAACTCTTCAACTATGAAGTTGTTGGAAATTTCGCGATAAACGATCTGGACATAAAATTTAGCTGATTCCGAGTTTGGACGGACATTCTAGACCCGATTTACTGCAGCCCAAGATAGGGTGACGGGAATCCGAGAAGCTATATAAAGGGAGGAAACCTAATTCGCCCAGGGCATCGCCACCCACGAATTTGCAGCCACCAAAGCCACGCCCAGGGCTTCCAAGAAGCTATGAAGGAAGGGGGCTAAGGGGCGGTGCTCCCCCATGATACCGACGGTGGGGAAGGAGTCCCCCGTGCCGCCGCCCTCTTCACCATCTTCACCGCCATCTCCATCACCTAATCCTCCTAGTATGCAGTGGTTCATCCTCCCACACACATCTGTACCGTCCTATGTAAACATGTTGTTTGATGCTATAAGTTATAATCTTATGATCTATGTCATGTTTGTGTAGTTTATTTGTTCTTAGATTGAATGGTTGAACGTCTTTGGTGCATTAGAGTTGTATGTTGATATGTACTGACTCGTGTATTAACGAGCTCGTTGGGGAATCCCAAGAGGAAGGTATGATGAGTACAGTAGTAAGTTTTCCCTCAGTTATGAAACCAAGGTTATCAATCCAGTAGGAGCAAGGAAACACCTCAAAGGTGTTGCTAGCTGGACTTTGGCAGGGCGCACTACAGGCGCCAGCAACAACGTAGAAACCTGCACAGCACAACCAGAGAACTTTGCCCCCAACTTACAGTGATGTTGTAAATCTCACCGGTTTTGCTAAAAACAAAAGATTAAACGTATTGTTTGGAAGAAAGTAATAGTTTGCAGAAAGTAAACAGAAAGTAGTAAACAGTTGATTGTAGATTGATGGTAAAAGAAAGGACCGGGGTCCATAGTTCACTAGTGGTGGTTCTCCTTAAGATAGATGACATGTTGGGTGAACAAGTTACAGCGGGGCAATTGACAAACATCGAGAAAGCATACATGCATATACTAAACATCTTGACTCCTTTGAGATTTGATTGTGCATTACAACATTATACATAGACCGTAATGCAACTGCATCTATGACTAATAATCCACCTTCAGGTTATCATCCGAACCCCCTCCAGTATTAAGTTGCAAGCAACAGATAATTGCATTACACATTGCATGTAAAGTAAACAATACGATTGTTCTATGAACACAAGATTATTGTTTTCTCCCTAGTAGCAACATCACATCTAGTACCTTAGAGATTTATGTCACTTCCCCAGATTACTAGAGGCATGAACCCACTATCGAGCATAAATACTAACTCTTAGAGTTGCTAGCATCTACTTGGCCAAGATAGCTACTAACAACGGAAAGCATGCAAGATCACAAATAACAAAGACATGATAGAATCAATATCAATCTTAAATAACATCTCAATAACCATCGGATCCCCGCAAACACAACATGTAGGATTACAAATAGATGATCTTGATCATGAACGGAGCTCACAAGATCTAAACATGATAGCACAAAGGAGAAGAACCAGCCATCTAGCTACTACATGGACCCGTAGTCCAGAGATGAACTACTCACGCATCACACCGGAGGCTTGCATGGTGATGAAGAAGGCCTCCAGGGTGAATTCTCCCCTCCGGCAGGGTGCCGGGAAGAGCTTCAGATCCTTCCCGGTCTAGGGATGGAGATGACGGCGGCTACAAAATCTTTTGTGGAATTTTGATCGGGTACTTAGGGTTTCTGTATTGGAGGCATCTTATAGGAGAAATGGGAGGCCGAGGGGGTGCCCGAGGCGGCCACACCACCCCTAGCGCGGGTCAGGTTTGGCCGCGCGGCCAGGTGGTGTGGCGGCCCTCTGGCCCCTCTCCGTCTCGTATTCTGGATCCGTGTGTCCCTCGGTGAAATACTGACTTTGGCTTTTGTCCCGTCCAATTCCGAGAATATTCATTTTCTGACTTTCCTGGAACCAAAAACAGCAGAAAACATGCAGGTGGCATTGTGGCTCTTGTTAATAGGTTAGTCCAAGAAAGTGTATAGAAAGTACTCCAAAGTATGGACAAAACATAAAAAAGTAGATAAAACCAAGCATGAAACATCAAAAATTATGGAAACGTTAGCAACGTATCAATATGGTATAGTCCTTTGGTGTCCATTATATTTGTGTGCGTATGGATTAAACATCATAGGGTTTGTAGTATGTGTAAAAGGAAGGGGAGTTCTGCCCGAGTGACAGAAACCTGAGGATGAAAACCGGAACGTTGCACATATGGGAGTAAGAGGACCATTAAACTTAAGGCTATGGTTGGGGAAACCTTAATATATTGATTAGTACTTACAGATGTTTGCTAACAATCCAATCATATAGTACGTGTAATTCCAAGTAGTGAAGCGCATGTATATTTAGCCTCTCCCACGTAGAAAACTGCATCGAAGACAATGAACCCGATCTATTTGCTATTTAAACTTGGACAAAAGCCACCAAAATTATCACCACTATTACACACTCATGGTTCTGTTAGTTTAGGATATTTTATTTTTGCAGCAACTAGCTTTACTTTCTTGTTATTTATTATCATGCAAAGCTATCTCTATTACTCGTACTGTTGCTCTTGCTTTATTTCCTAGATAATGCAAACGTTTAGTGTGCGTATAGTTGTATCAGTGGTTGATAGAACTTGAGAGAATATTTATCCAACCTTGAGCTCCTCGTTGGGTTCAACACTCTTACTTATCGAAAAGACTACACATGATCCCCTATACTTGTGGATTATCAAGGTACAAGTGTCAAAGCTTGGGGATGCCCAAGGCATCCCTCTCTTCATCAATAAAAATCTCATGTTTTCTTTCAAAACACTTCATTTTTATTGCTTCATGCATAATTGTGATGTTCTTGGAGCGTCTTTGTTTTTGTTTTTAGTTTTCTTTTGTTTGGTTTGCTTAAATAAATTGGTTGGACCCCTGGATTCATATGTTGTTTCAAATAAGTTGATTGGTGCTGGAAAAGAGTAGGATGCTTCATTCTTATAAGTGGTACAAAAGGAGTTTTTTTTACTGTGGCCTAGACTTTATCATGTCATGTTTTATATTGCTTTGACCTTATGCTTAGTGATTATTGCTGTAGCATGAATTGTTCCAAACAATTGAGATTGCATAATGTGCCTTGAAAGAATCATGCGTTGTTTTAGCATACAAAAATATAATATTGTGGTATTCTCCTATGATGCTTTATTTGGGTTGACTTGGCACATGCTTACACCATGTTAAGACCATGAACCAGTCACCTTAGCCTCTATGATCATTTGGTTTTTGACTTGTAATATCACTTTATGATTTAATTAATAATGTTTTGTCGCTTTGCATGATTATGGCCATTATTGCTCTCTTAGTTGGTCGCTCCCAGTCTTTTGCTAGCCTTCGCATGTACCAAGTATGAGTTCCACTCATGCATACAATCCCTAAGAAAACCAAGTTATTCCAGAGTCCACTATAAATTCATATGCATGGTGTGTTACACCATTCCAAGTATATTCATGTTTTTATCTACCTTCCAAATTAAACTTGTTATGTGAAAATTAGTGATTAAAGCTCTCACAAACTTGATGGCACACTTTATTTTCTTGCAATTAATAAACTTGAACCATTGTGTCCATCTATGTTGTTTATATGCTTGCGCTTTACAAGTGGTGAATTAGCAGAACCATGTACCATGGGGAACGCTTTCAACATTGCACTTATTATTCAGTTGATATCATGTTCTTTTGTTTATGGATCCCGGCGGTGTGAAATAAAAGGGGAGCTTGTAAGCTCATGGAGTTTGTATGTGTGTTAGAGAAATGCATGGGTGGCTAGCCTAAGCCATGCCTAATCATGGTGGAAACTTGCAGCATAACCATAGTGAGCATTCTGTGAAGCATCCTCAATAAAAACCTATGCAGCAAATAAAAAGATTGCTAAGATACTCATTGTTTGTTGCCTTGTCATTTTTATATGGGATATCTCCTGTATCATGGAGAAAGGGGTACCCCGTTGGCGGTTCTCCATGATACACATGTACTTACAATGACAAGAACTTACTTATGACTAAAGTTGAGTAGCATGAGGTTCGGTACTCGTAAGCAAGGGGCATGAGATTTTCAACTTATAACTTGTCAAGCATATCGTCATATTTGTGTCACTTTAACCTTAATCACCTCAAGATGCTTATGCTAGGGGTAATGAGAGCTAAAAGCTAATAAGTACCATAATTTTTGGAAGCTCTTTAGGAAACTTTAAATCCCTGCTTCCCTCTGTGAAGAGCCTGTCTTTTTACTTTTATGTTGAGTCTCCATCTTCTATCTTTATGCACCAATTGAGAGAGCATAGTGGTCATTCTTAGTTTAATGTGCATTGTCCCAAGACTTGTTGATTGATTCATAACTTTGATATTGCTTGTTCTTAAATTATGGTATCTAGTCACCCTTATGAACTTTGAAGGTGTCCTATGCATTTATGTTTTGCTATACCATGAGGGACAAGCTGAATACCACTCTTATTATGTTTTCTATATGTGAAACAAACAAACGTCTTTCAATGCATTGTTATTCATGATTTTTTGTTTGTACCTTTTCATGTTACAACATAGTTGCTATGTCTTATTGTTAGAACTCTATCTTTCATGCTCATGGTTAGAGTACTTTGATCCCAGCTATCAATGCTTTACAAATACCTTGATTAAGATTGTGATGGTGCATGTCACCTCAAAATTTATTCTTTTTATCACTTACCTACTCGAGGACAAGCAGGATTTAAGCTTGGGGATGCTTGATACATCATAAACGTATCTATAATTTTTGATGCTCCATGCTTGTTTTATATCAACTTTCTTATGTTTTGTTCACACTTTGAGGTATTTTATACATTTTATGGAACTAACCTATTAACAAGATGCCACAGTGATAGTTTCTTGTTTTCTGCTCCTTTTGGTTTCAGAAAAGCTAGTAAGGAAATATTCTCAGAATTGGACAGGACAAAAACCAAAGTCAATATTTTACCAGAAGGAACACGGAGTCTGGAGGGGAGACGAAGTGGCGCACCAGGGTGGCCACACCTGATGGTCATGCGGCCTAGGGCCAGGTGCGCCAGGCCCAGGTGTGGGCCCCCTGGAGCTCCACCGACCTTGCCCTTTCGCCTATAAAAGTGTCCTCATGCAGAAACCCTAAGGACCTGATCAAAAAATCCACGAAAGAGTCTGTAGCTGTCGCCATCTCCATCCCTAGATCAGGGGGATCCGAAGCTCTTCCCGGCACCCTGCCAGAGGGGAGAGATCATCCTGGAGGCCTTCTTCATCACCATGCAAGCCTCCGGTGTGATGCGTGAGTAGTTCACCCTTGGACTACGGGTCCATGTAGTAGCTAGATGGTTGGTTTTCCTCCTTTGTGCTATCATGTTTAGATCTTGTGAGCTTCGTTCATGATCAAGATCATCTATTTGTAATCCTACATGTTGTGTTTGCAGGAATCCGATGGATATTGAGATGCTATTTCAGATTGATTATTAATTCTATCATGTCTATGTTATTTGTGATCTTGCATGCTCTCTGTTGTTAGTAGCTATCTTGGCCAAGTAGATGCTTGCGAATCCAAGAGGGAGTATTTATGCTCGATAGTAGGTTCATGCCTCTAGTAATCTGGGGAAGTGACAGAAATCTCTAAGGTTGTAGATGTGTTGTTGCTACTAGGGAGAAGCAACAATCCTTTGTCCATGGGGCAATTGTATTGTTTACTTTACACACTTTGCTTAATGAAATTATCTGTTGCTTGCAACTTAATACTGGAAGGGGTTCGGATGATAACCTGAAGGTGGATTATTAGTCATAGATGTAGTTGGATTATGGTCTATGTATTATGTTGTAATGCCCAATCAAATCTCATAGGAGTCAAGATGTCTAGTATATGCATTGTTATGCTTTCTCAAATCTGTCAATTGCCCCGCTATAATTTGTTCACCCAACATGCTATTTATCTTAAGGAGAAACATCTCTAGTGAACTATGAACCCCAGTCCATTATTTTACCATTGATATACCATCTACTGTTTAACGTTTACTGTTTACTTTCTGCAAGCAATTACTATCTTCCATACTATACGTTTAATCCTTTGTTTTCAGCAAAACTAGTGAGATTGACAATCTCACTGTAAGTTGGGGCAAAGTTCTATGGTTGTGTTGTGTAGGATTCCAAGTTGCTAGCAACACCTTGGAGTTGTTTCCTTGCTCCTACTGGTTCGATAACCTTGGTTTCATAACTGAGGGAAACTTGCTACTGTGCTCATCATACCTTCCTCTTGGGGTTCCCAACAAGCTCTACATATTTTGAGCCATCACTCCTGCCCTCCGCCTCACTCTCCCTGGTACAGCCACCCACGGTCCTACGGTGAAATGTAAGCAAATGAAGATAACACCAGCAGCTGATCATCTGAAACAAGCATGAAACAAAATCACAAAGCTGGAAGACAAATCTGGACCAAATATTAACCAGTTGATATGATTATACCATGCCGAAAACTTTGCAATATACCCAACGAGCATGTAATAATTAAGGACAAGATCTTCACTCCATTGAGCAGTAATTTTTGCAAGTTTCTTCACTTTCACGAATCTATTGTATTCATCAAATATGGTAGCATTTCGTTTCAGCTTACATATCAAAAAATCGAACTACAAAAATGATAGATATTACATAGGTGGCTACACTTATAGTTCGCTGCCCAAAATTCTAGTCCTATATGTATCCTCCTCCCTTTCAAAAGCACATGCATGTGTCTTCACATCCCACCACGAGAAGAACTATCAGACAAGAAAAATAGCACACCGGTTACATAAATTTATAGTCCACATACATATTTTCTTCGTGCAATGAACCACCATTGTATGTGTAGTGCAAATCTAGCAACACCTTCAGGTCGTTCTCTCAACAACATATATAATCTCTACCTTATATATCAAAGGAATGGAAAAAACATATCCTAACCTATAATTAGGAAGCACCAATTTCCATGCAAAGTGGGAACCTCTCCCTATGTTTATAGATAAAGAAGCAACCCGAGTATTACAAAGTAAACAATAGTAGACTATTACGTGTTTGAACCTTCTCTCTCACATTCCGAGCCTCCTCTTCACTTAGAAACTCGAGTTAATTCAATTCTTGTCAAATCTAAAAATGTTCATCACGCGGACATAACCTATTTCAAACAGCTAGAACGACAAGTCAAGTTACTATTGAGTTGAGGCTAATTTCATGATCGTCACGAGTTAATCAAGGCTAAATTTCAGTAAAAAAATTATTAAGTAAATAACAGAGCAAAGATAAAGCATAATTTCCCCTATAGGATTTTTGTCAAACACCTTGTGCGTATAGATAAAACAAAACTTGCACAAACAAAGATGAGGAAATGTGGGGGATTAGAGAGAGAAGGGAGAGAGGGGACAAAGAGAGGAGAGATACGAATCTATAGGTGGACTTCTTCTAGACGTTATGGATGGCAGCGGTGGCGCCATGACCAATGATGGAAGCGTCTAAGATGATGGCAAGCAGCGATGTGCGCACTGGGGTGCTTCTTCAATGCAGGATCTTCCTCACCACCTCGATTCCTGTGGCTCACGCATCCCCTGCCAATTCAAGCACTGATTATGGAGGAGAAGATTAAGGGGAGAGGGGATGTGGCCTGGAAGAGAAGGGGCCTGTCACGGGAGGCAGGGCGAGGAAGAAGATAGGCTACCATGGGGTTGGAGGAGAATGTGGGAGGAGGAGGACGAGCAGGGACGGGAGAGGAACAACAGTGAGGGTGACGGCTAGGGTTTCCACTGCAGGTGTGGATGCACAACATCTTTTATACCACCACGAGAAAAAAAGAACGAGTGACCGAGATCTCTCTGAGATGAATTGAACGACCTAAAATTGAAAGTTGCTGTGGTGAGCCCTTCTACCCCCCTCAGTTATACTCTTAGATAGATATTTGTGTACTGAATTTCACCTTGCATTTTTTCATTTCAAATAAATCACCACCATTCAATTCTTGTATATTGTCACTTAGAACCATAAGTTTAAGAAAACTTGTCAAGCAACAATAGCAATAAAATGATTTCTTCATCTTTACCTTTTACAGCAGTCGCAAGCGGATGAGCCCAGCTCTCGCATATTGTCAAATCGTTGATTGGTGAATCGAAGCATTCTTGAAAGTTGTTACATCACCTGCTAGATGTACACATACCCATTGTATAATATTTAGCACATAACACAATAAAAAATAGTAGCGGCCCGCAAAAGGGAACTACCCAATCTCCTCAACAAATTCACCTTAGAGGTAAAAATGTATGATGGCAGCATAATCAATCTTTTTTGTAAACCTGATTATGACAACTAAATTTTAAATCATGGCATGATGGGGAACAAGGAAATGATGGAAATTTATCACCACCACCAAAATCCTCCATATATAGCAGACTATCTGTTATGTCCTGATGCTAACACTGGCTAGCTCCTTTAACAAAGAAATAGAAACAAATGATTTAGTCTACATTGTATAGTGAAATGTATACATGTAGCATAATCTTTCTTTCTGAGAAATGATCTAGCTTGACACGTTCTAATGAAATGAACATAGCTGCTCAATAAACTTCTAGATCAAACAATTAGTAGGCACCAAAAAATAATTCAAATAAACAATTTAGATTCATAACCTTGCTCTTCTCCCTTGTACCAGCCTGCAACTGCATAGAGATGCCTTACACAACACTGCGCTGCCTCATAGGCACTCCATGGATGAGCTTGACTGTGCTAGAGAGGAATTGCCCTTGGCAGCGGTAGTGAGAAGGGTAAACGAATAATATTCTTTACCTGAATAAAACCATTGCACGCATGAGAGACTAAAGCTGATCTGAAATAGGAAAAGGTTGTTTCATTTATGTCCACTCTCCAGCTAATAAGTCTTGTTACATTACCCGACTCCATTAAATAAACACTATGGACACAAACTTAGGAAAGTCTATCAAATGCATATATTTTGTGCTTCAAATATATACATGACAATTACAAAATTTCTCATTGAAACAAAAATACATGCCTCATCTTATGACATAATTTTCAGTATACAACCCTCAAGTATGCAGACAAAAAACAGAGAAATGTTCAACTTTGATAACATCAAAATGATGTAAAGCACGGATGCAGGATCATGAGAGAGAAAGAGAGAGAGGGAGGGAGAGAGAGAGAGGGAGAGGGAGAGAGAGAGATCAGGCAGGGTCTAGCAAGATGGGAGGACTCCGACCACCACTTCCATGGATGCCTATACCTCGGGCTTGGCAAAAGTGTGCTCTGTTAAGGCTAGATTCTCCCATATATTTGAGGTGTGAGAGAGGGAGAGGCTGGGAGGACTAGGGGCTTACCAACAAATGGTTGGTGACCGTGTGAACAAGGGGACTCCATGAGGAAGAAGAGGCGGGGAAACACCAGCAACTGTGCTAGTCGCTGACGCCCTCCTGGACAAACCAAGACCTACCATTGCTTATTGGAGGCCTCTGATACGTCATAAACGTATCTATAATTTTTGATGCTCCATGCTTGTTTTGTACCAACTTTCTTATGTTTTGTTTACACTTTGAGGTATTTTTATACATTTTCTGGAACTAACTTATTAACAAGATGTCGTAGTGCCAGTTGCCTATTTTCTGCTGTTTTTGGTTTTAGAAAAGCTAGTAAGGAAATATTCTCGGAATTGAACGGGACAAAAGCCAAAGTCAATATTTTACCAGAAGGAACATGGAGTCCGAAGGGCAGTCGAAGTGGGGCCACGAGGTGGCCACACCTAGGGCTGGCCTGGCCACCCCTAGGCGTGCCGCCCCATGGTGTGGGCCCCTCGGGTTCCCACTACATTGCCCCTTCACCTATAGAAGTACCCCGATGCAGAAACCCTAAGTACCTGATAAAAAATCCACGAAAGAGTCTGTAGCCGCCACCATCTCCGTCCCTAGACTAGGGGGGATCCAAAGCTCTTCCCGGCACCCTGCCGGAGGGGAGAGATCATCCTAGAGGCCTTCTTCATCACCATGCCAGCCTCTAGAGTGATGCGTAAGTAGTTCACCCTTGGACTATGGGTCCATACAATAGCTAGATGTTGGTTCTGCTCCTTTGTGCTATCATGTTTAGATCTTGTGAGCTCCGTTCATGATCAAGATCATCTATTTGTAATCATATATGTTGTGTTTGCGTGGATCTGATGGATATTGAGATACTATGTCAGATTGATTATTGATTCTATCATGACTATGTTATTTGTGATCTTGCATGCTCTCCGTTGCTAGTAGCTATCTTGGCCAAGTAGATGCTTGCAAATCCAAGAGGGAGTATTTATGCTCGATAGTAGGTTCATGCCCCTAGTAATTTGGGGAAGTGATAGAAATCTCTAAGGTTGTAGATGTGCTGTTGCTACTAGGGAGAAAAGAACAATCCTTTGTCCCTGGGGCAATTATATTATTTACTTTATACACTTTACTTAATGCAATTATCTGTTGCTTGCAACTTAATACTGGAAGGTGTTCGGATGATAACCTAAAGGCGGATTATTAGTCATAGATGAAGTTGGATTACGGTCTATGTATTATGTTGTAATGCCCAATCCAATCTCATAGGAGTCAAGATGTCTAGTATATGCATTGTTATGCTTTCTCAATCTATAAATTGCCCCGTTGTAATTTGTTCACCCAACATGCTATTTATCTTAAGGAGAAACACCTCTAGTGAACTGTGGACCCTAGTCCATTCCTTTACCATTAATATACCATCTACTGTTTATCGTTTACTGTTTACTTTCTGCAAGCAATTACTATCTTCCACACTATACATTTAATCCTTTGTTTTTAGCAAAACCAGTGAGATTGACAACCTCACTGTAAGTTGGGGCAAAGTTTTGTGGTTGTGTTGTGCAGGATTCCAATTTGCTAGCAACACCTTGGAGTTGTTTCCTTGCTCCTACTGGTTCGATAACCTTGGTTTCATAACTAAGGAAACTTGCTGCTGTGCTCATCATACCTTCCTCTTGGGGTTCCCAACGAGCTCTACATATCTTGAGTTAACAAGCAGTTTTTTCTGGCACCGTTGTTGGGGAGTTAAGGACAGCTTCAATCTCTTCCTCCTCATCAATCACTTTTCAGGGAGAAAGAAGATTCTTGCAAGGGGAGTCTGTCATAACCAATCTCTTTACTTTGTTTTTGTTTTGCTTTATTTTGTTTGCTTATTTTTATCAAAAATACAAAAAAAATAGTTCCTACTATAGTTGTTATTTTTGTTGGTCTATTATTGTCTTGCTTTATCATGCTTTCTATCAATGGTTGGTTTCTTTGAAACTAGATCTTATTAGCAAGGTGGGTTCATGGAAGAACAAAAATATTATGAGGAACACCGCTTGTCACAAAAAGGGAAACACTTATGGGAAAAATAATAAATTGTATACCATTGCTAAAAACGTGTGCTCTACTTATAATGTTACTTATTGCTTTGATAAATCTTGTTTTTTTGAAACTTTTCTACTATAGGAGAGCCCCCCATAGCCCTTTGATAAATCTTGTTGCTATAGGAGGTATAAACACCTCCCTTTTCAATGTGAGTATAATGATAATGTTACCATATCTTCTTATGTTAAGGTAAATTATGACTTTTATGATATGGAACAAATTGAAGAATTTATTGCTTGGAAGGGTGCGTTCGAACTTGCTTATTTGCTTGAAAATACTGATGATGCACCTTATAAATATGAGGTTTATGATATACTTAAATTTTGCTTTGATAATTATAAGGAAGAAAATGGCTATATTCTTAAATATCTTAATAGATGCTCTCCACCAACGGAAGAGACTAATGTCTTGCAGGAGCCTATGGAAGAAGAAATTTCTGAAACTAGAAGCTCATTGGATGAAAAAGAGGAGGAGAGTGATGATCAAGAGGAGGAAGAATGGAGCAGATACCCATGTCTACCTCCCAATAAGAGTAACTCTTTAACTAATACCTTATTTGATCGCCCTCCCTGCTTACCAAAGGAGGATGAGTGTGATATTTATATTGTTGAGTTTGTTCATGATGCTACTGAAAATCATTATGAGAGAGGAAAATATGGTTGTTGGAATTCTCATGTTACTAAAACACCTATCTTTATATTGAAAGTTCCAAAGTTGCTCTTGTTTTATCTACCCCTTCTTGTTATTATGTGCTTCTTTGATTTATTTTCTTACAAGATTCCTATGCATAGGAAGTGGGTTAGACTTAAATGTGTATCATATTTGCTCCTTGATGCTCTCTTTTGCTTCAATTCATATTTCTTATATGAGCATCTTCTCAAATTACTGAGCCTAGCTCAAAGGCGTTAAAGAAAAGCACTATTGGGAGATAACCCAAATTATTTTTACTTTTAGTAAGTTTTTCTTTTGTTGAGTCTTGGAAGTTATTGCCTCGGTAATAACCTCTCCTTATCCTTTTTGTGTGTTTTTTGTGCCAAGAATAACCTTTAATGAGAGAGAAGTAAGACTTGGGAAAGTTGCTGTCCTAAAACAGTTTTTGTGCTTCACTGTAAAAAAATCGTGAAACATCCGTGTATGTCGGATTAAGCTGTAATTCCCTGTGCATATGCCCCAGGTTATTATATAACTTTCATTAGTTTAGCACTTTTCTATTCGAGCAACAGAAGGTCTTCGAGAAAATCGGTTTTTACTTGCTGGTCTGTTTTGATAGATTTCTGCCATTATTTGCATTTGCCTCTTAATCTATTTCTCTTTGAGTTTCTTTGATCACTTGAGCTTTTAGAAGGAATTGCTACAGTAGCTTGTGTTTTAATGGAAGTTTTACTTGTGTTGATGATGGCTCGGTAACGGCACCAGAAAAATGCTAGTGTGATGTTGATGTAGAGCTCGTTGGGAACCCCAAGAGGAAGGTATGATGAGCACAGCAGCAAGTTTCCCTCAGTTATGAAACCAAGGTTTAATCGAACCAGTAGGAGCAAGGAAACACCCCAAAGGTGTTTCTAGCTGAGCCTTGGCAGGGCGCACTACCAGTGCTAGTAGCAACGTGGAGACCTGCACAACACAACCACAGAACTTTGTCCCCAACTTGTGATGAGGTTGTCAATCTCACCGTGTTTTGCTGAAAACAAAGGATTAAACGTATCGAATAGAAAGAAGTAAAAGTTTGCAGAAAGTAAACACAAAGCAGTAAACAATTTGTAGATTGAATGTACAAGAAAAGGACCGGGATCCATAGTTCACTAGAGGTAGCTCTCCTTAAGATAGATAACATGCTGGGTGAACAAATTACAGCGGGGCAATTGACAAACATCGAGAAAGCAATACATGCATATACTAATCATATTGACTCCTTTGAGACTTGATTGGGCATTACAACATTATACATAGACCACCATCCAACTGCATCTATGACTAATAATCCACCTTCAGGTTATCATCCGAACCCCCTCCAGTATTAAGTTGCAAGCAATAGATTATTGCTTTATGAACTTCGTGTAAAGTAAACAATACGATTGTTCTATGAACAAAGGATTGTTGTTTTCTCCCTAGTAGCAACAGCACATCTAGTACCTTAGAGATTTCTATCACTTCCCCAGATTACCAGAGGCATGAACCCACTATCGAGCATAAATACTAACTCTTGGAGTTTCTAGCATCTACTTGGCCAAGATAGCTACTAACAACAGAAAGCATGCAAGATCACAAATAACAAAGACATGGTAGAATCAATAATCCATCTGAAATAGCATCTCAATATCCATCGGATCCCCGCAAACACAACATGCAGAATTACAAATAGATGATCTTGATCATGAATGGAGCTCACAAGATCTAGACATGAAAGCACAAAGGAGGAGAACCAGCCATCTAGCTACTACATGGATCCGTAGTCCAAGGATGAACTACTCACGCATCACACCGGAGGCTTGCATGGTGATGAAGAAGGCCTCCAGGGTGAATTCCCCTCTCCGGCAGGGTGCCAGGAAGAGCTTCAGATCCCTCCCGATCTAGGGATGGAGATGATGGAGGCTACAGACTCTTTCGTGGATTTTTTATTGGGTACTTAGGGTTTTCGTCCCGAGGGCATCTTATAGGCGGAAGGGGAGGCCGAGAGGGTGCCGGAGGCAGCCAGACCACCCCCTGGTGCGGGCCAGGCCTGGCCACGCGGCCAGGTGGTCTGGCCGGCCCCAGCCCTTCTCCGTCTCGTATTCTGGCATCTGATGACTTCCGGAAAAATAGGCACTTTGGCTTTTGTCCTGTCCAATTCCGAGAATATTCATTTTCTGACTTTCCTGGAACCAAAAACAGCAGAAAACAGGCAGCTGGCACTGTGGCTCTTGTTAATAGGTTAGTCCAAGAAATCATATGAAAAGTACTCCCAAGTGTGTACAAAACACAAGAAAGTGGATAAAACCAAGCATGGAACATCAAAAATTATAGATACATTTGCAATGTATTAGTTGACACTAAACCCAAAGACTTATTATCTTGAATACACTAATGTTGCTAATGAAGATTGTGTGAAGATTTTTATGAAGAAAATTTTCAAGTGTAGGAAGAATAATGTGATGAGATGAAGTAAGGACAAAAGCTCAAGCTTGGGTATGCCACCCATGTCACCCCAAGAAATATGCAAGAGGTACACATGTCAAAGATTGGGGATGCCCAAGGCATCCCCTTCTTCATCAATAAAAATCTCATGTTTTCTTCCAAAACACTTCATTTTTATTGTTTCATGCACAATTGTGTTGTTCTTGGAGCGTCTTTATTTTAGTTTTAGTTTTATTTTGTTTGGTTTGCTTAAATAAATTGGTTGGACCCCCGCATTCATATAATATTTCAAATAAGTTAATTGGTGTTAGAAAAGAGTAGGAAGCTTCATGCTTATAAGTGGTACAAAAGAAGTTTGTTTTGATTGTGGCCTAGACTTTATCATGTCATGTTTGATATTTCTTTGACCTTATGCTTAGTGATTATTGCTGTAGCATGACTTGTTCCAAACAATTGATATTGCATAATGTGCCTTGAAAGAATCATGCGCTGTTTTAGCATACAAAAGCATAATATTGTGGTATTCTCCTTTGATGCTTTATTTGGGTTGACTTGGCACATGCTTACACCATGTTAAGATATGAACCAGTCACCTTAGCCTCCATGATCATTTAGTTTTTGACTTGTAATATCACTTTATGCTTTAATTAATAATGTTTTGTCGCTTTGCATGATTATGGCCATTATTACTCTCTTTTAGTTGGTCGCTCCCAGTCTTTTGCTAGCCTCCACCTGTACCAAGTATGAGTTCCACTCATGCATCCAACCCCCAAGAAAACCAAGTTATTCCAAAGAGTACACTATAAATTCCTATGCATGGTGCGTTACACCATTCCAAGTATATTCATGTTTTTATCTACCTTTCGAATTAAACTTATTATGTCAAAATTAGTGATTAAAGCTCTCACAAACTTGATGGCACACTTTATTTTCTTGCACTTAATAAACTTGAACCATTGTGTCCATCTATGTTGCTTATATGCTTGCGCTTTATAAGTTGTGAATTAGCAGAACCATGTACCATGGGGAACACTTTCAATATTGCACTTATTATTCAGTTGATATCATGCTCTTTTGTCTATGGATGTCGTCGGTGTGAAATAAAATGGGAGATTGTAAGCTCATGGAGTTTGTATGTGTGTTAGAGAAACGCCTGGGCGGCTAGCCTAAGCCATGCCTAATCATGGTGGAAACTTGCAGCATAACCATAGTAAGCATTCTGTGAAGCATCCTCAATAAAAACCTATGCAAATAGCAAATAAAAAGATCGCTGAGATGCTCATTGTCTGTTGCCTTGTCATTTTCATATGGGATAGCTCCTGTGTCATGGGGCAAGGGGTACCCCGTTGGCGGTTCTCCATGATACACATGTACTTACAATGACAAGAACTTACTTGTGACTAAAGTTGAGTAGCATGAGGTTCGGTACTTGTAAGCAAGGGGCATGAGATTTTCAACTTATAACTTGTCAAGAATATCCTCATATTTGTGTCACTTTAACCTGAATCACATCAAGATGCTTATGATAGGGGAAATGAAAGCTGAAAGCTAATAAGTACCATAATTTTTGGAAGCTCTTTATAAAACTTGAAATCCCTGCTTCCCTCTGTGAAGGGCCTTTCTTTTTACTTTTATGTTGAGTCTCCATCTTCTACATGTATGCACCAATTGAGAGAGCATAGTGGTCATTCTTAGTTTAATGTACACTGTCCCAAAACTTGTTGATTGATTCATAACTTTGATATTGCTTGTTCTTAAATTATTGGTATCTAGTCACCCTTATGAACTTTGAAGGTGTCCTATGCATTTATGTTTTGCTATACCATGAGGGACAAGCTGAATACCACTCTTATTATGTTTTCTATATGTGAAACAAACAAACGTCTTTCAATGCATTGTTATTCATGATCTTTTGTTTGTGCCTTTTCATGTTACAACATAGTTGCTATGTCTTATTGTTAGAACTTTATCTTTCATGCTCATGTTTAGAGTACTTTGATCCCAGCTATCAATGCTTTACAAATACCGTGATCAAGATTGTGATGGTGCATGTCACCTTAAAAATTATTCTTTTTATCATTTACCTACTCGAGGACGAGCAGGAGTTAAGCTTGGGGATGCTTGATACGTCATAAACGTATCTATAATTTTTGATCCTCCATACTTGTTTTGTATCAACTTTCTTATGTTTTGTTTACATTTTGAGGTATTTTTATACATTTTCTGGAACTAACCTATTAACAAGATGTCGCAGTGCCAGTTGCCTATTTTTTGCTGTTTTTTGTTTCAGAAAATCTAGTAAGGAAATATTCTCGGAATTGGACAGGACAAAAGCCAAACTCAATATTTTACCAGAAGGAACATGGAGTCCGAAGGGCAGCCAAAGTGGGGCCACGAGGTGGCCACACCTAGAGCTGGCCTGGCCACCCCTATGCGCGCCGCCCCATGGTGTGGGCCCCTCGGGTGCCCACTAACCTTGCCCCTTCGCCTATAAAAGTATCCTGATGCAGAAACCCTAAGTACCCGATCAAAAATCCACGAAAGAGTTTGTAGCCGCCGCCATCTCCATCCCTAGGCCAGGGGGGTCCGAAGCTCTTCATGACACCCTGCCGGAGGGGAGAGATCATCCTAGAGGCCTTCTTCATCACCATGCCAGCCTCCGAAGTGGTGCGTGAGTAGCTCACCCTTGGACTATGGGTCCATACAGTAGCTAGATGGTTGGTTCTCCTCCTTTGTGCTATTATGTTTAGATGTTTTGAGCTCCGTTCATGATCAAGATCATCTATTTGTAATTCTATATGTTGTGTTTGCGGGGATCCGCTGGATATTGAGATACTATGTCAGATTGATTATTGATTCTATCATGTCTATGTTATTTGTGATCTTGCATGCTTTTCGTTGCTAGTAGCTATCTTGGCCAAGTAGATGCTTGCAACTCCAAGAGGGAGTATTTATGCTCGATAGTAGGTTCATGCCTCTAGTAATCTAAGGAAGTGATAGAAATCTCTAAGGTTGTAGATGTGTTGTTGGTACTAGGAAGAAAACAACAATCCTTTATTCATGGGGCAATTGTATTGTTTACTTTACACACTTTTCTTATTGCAATTATCTATTGCTTGCAACTTAATACTAGAAGGTGTTTGGATGATAACCTGAAGGTGGATTATTAGTCATAGATGCAGTTGGATTACGATCTATGTATTATGTTGTAATGCCAATCAAATCTTGTAGGAGTCAAGATGTCTAGTATATGCATTGTTATGCTTTCTCAATCTGCCAATTGCCCCGTTGTAATTTGTTTATCCAACATACTATTTATCTTAAGGAGAAACACCTCTAGTGAAATGTGGACCCCAGTCCATTCCTTTACCATTAATATACCATCTACTGTTTACCTTTTACTGTTTACTTTCTGCAAGCAATTACTATCTTCCACACTATACGTTTAATCCTTTGTTTTCAGCAAAACCAGTGAGATTGACAACCTCACTGTAAGTTGGGGAAAAGTTCTATGGTTGTGTTGTGTAGGATTCCAAGTTGCTAGCAACACCTTGGAGTTGTTTTCTTACTCCTACTGGTTCAATAACTTTGGTTTGATAACTGAGGGAAACTTGTTGTTGTGCTCATCATACCTTCATCTTAGGGTTCCCAACGAGCTCTACATATCTTGAGTCAACAAGTAGCCTCCACCTCCATCGCTGCACATCCAGTTGCATCCCACCGAGGTCCTTTGCGCCATTGAAGAAGAGACAGAGATGGTTGCGTTGCTCGTCGGCGTCCTCCTTGCCGAAGGAGAAGGAACGAGGAGGGGAGGGGTTTATGAGAAGGACGGCGGAGGAGGTGGCAGGATTGGGGAGGGAGGGGAACGAGCGTGGATTGGGGAGAATCCGTGCGAGGGGATTGGGGCGGACGGCTAGGGTTAGGACAGCGGGCTGCCAGTTTTATACCACCTGGTAAAAAAATCGTTAACGGCTGAGATTTACTGAGACGAGATCAAACGGACAATCAATTCTGATTTTGCCTAGCCTTGTACTACCCCACCAATTATGTCTTTAGATATTGCAAAGATTCTGCAAGTCCAATACTTAATTTGCGCTACTACCTCATTAGTCCCTTTTCATTTGCATTAACCTTGTTCCTATTTGACCACCGCTGTTGCTCTTTCTGCAAACAGACATGATCGCTTCTAACTTTTATGTATGTCCGTCTACTCTCCAAATAACTCCTTTTAATAGTTCAACACTCTTCAAAATACTTCTCCTTGTATAGGATAGACCAGCAAAAGGTTTTTTTGCCTATGATACCGTGCAAGGGGTGTAACTTAGCTAAGATACAACAACAGCCTCTTTCTTCATTAAATGACATGCCACATAGGCAAAACACCTAGGATACTGCGCTAAGAAACTCCTATTGTGAAAGGCATGATACTAGCTATGATACTCCCACTAGGACCAGCCTAAGGAGTGATTTGCTAGAACTAAACCTGTATGTGGGCACACCCTTGGGCGTCCGCTAGGTGACCACCTCCGTCCGCTTGAGTTATGTGGGACGCCGCTTGATGCTCACTTAATACCTTCCAGTTAAGTGGTGCATGCTCTTCCCACTTAACCATAGTTAAGTAATCAATAGTCACACAACAGTACAGAAACATATCAGTACAGAAAATACACCTACGTAGTCACACAGTACATAGAAAACAGACTTTGCACTTCACAGAGCGGTACACAGAACTAGTACAGATGAAACATACAACCATCACAGATCTTAATATGAAAATATACAGCCATACTAGTTGAATATTACAAACATCAAGATTGGATATTAATACAGCCAGACTAGTTGTGACATGGGTATGCCCAATAGGCACTCGACTACAACCTACCTGGTGCAGCCCGACGGAAGGTCCACTCGAAGAATTGCTAAGGTCCATGACACCTATGACAGTTCGAGTGGTATGAAGCCCATATGGACACGGACTCCCAACATACAAGACAAGGAAAACTCAAGACTAGAGTTGTAATCTAACTTGTAACCAACTCGTATTGGTACCTGAGACCTATCCTCCCCATATATAAAGGCTAGGAGGGTCCAACGTGAAGGTATCCTCTCCCCCAACACGCTACGCCGCAATAGATCTACGATCTCTCATACGCCAGATCCAATCTGCACGACACCGCCATCAGCGACATTGTAATCCTTTGGATCATCATCAATCAAGAGCAGACAAGCAGGAGTAGGGTCCTCTACGAGGCCTGAACCTGGGTAAAACTTGCGTCCATGTGTGCTTGTCTGTTAGCCGATCGAGACTTCCAGCGTTCCCTCCTTCTCCAAAACCCAAGTCCATAACAATGGGTATTGGTGAGTTAAACCCTCGTCAATTGGCGCCGTCTGTGGGAACTGGGAGCGCTGATGTTGCGATCTCGACGGCCCATCACCAGCAATCTACGACTCAACGACTTCTGTGGAGCAGATCTACTTCGACTCCCTCGACAACTCGCGTTCATCCGCTTCATCGCGGTCATCTTCGTCAACTTGCGGCGGCCTATTTGATCTTCACCCGCACGAGCTCGGGACTCGAGGAACAATCCAAATCTATCCAAATTATGGGACTCAGTCTGCAGCATGACAGCGGCCGACCTGCCGACCGGAACAGACTCCGAAAATACAATCCAAGTTGAATAAGTAAGGATCAATATAAGATGGAAACTAAAGAAGAAGCACTCCGACTTGTACATGCACGGTAGGGGCTGAGTTCGATTCAGCTCTGGTCTACGACCTGGTCTAGGCCACGTACGAAGCTGTGAGAAAAAGATTACAACTCTACAATTCTGGATAGATTAGTCCAAGAAATCAATTTTGAAGAAAGATAAGCGATTTGGAGAATAGCGATTGCATGAGATGGAGAGTGTTACTCTACGTGCGACTTCACCTGGTCACGGCAAAACCGAAACGAATTCAAGGATATAGTTTGCACTGGTGAATCAAGTCCTGATAAGACATGTATATCAGTCAAATTGATACGGGGCAAGTCATGCGGCCACCACAGCTGCTGAGGTGTTCACCGGCAGACGACATATACCAGCGCTCTTTCTGCGTTGTAAAACAAAGAAAAACCATGGAATTATGATGCAATGCGCAGTCCACAAATCGAACAGACGATCAACATCGACTAATTCAGCTATCGCCATGTTCAATCCGTGTTTGCCGAGCCACTCGCTGATGCGTCGACACCCTTCCATCGCATGATCCGCCACAATTTTCGACTCTGGTCCGCCGCGTCGATTACGTCTGCTGCGCCACCCACTACAATCTTCGGTTGGGGAAACTCGCTACCGCCATCGGCATCGGCGACTCACTTCCGCGTCGACTTCGGTCCACCACATCGGCTCTCGAACTCCGCCTCGACTACATCGACAATATCGAAGCTACACTAGGGGGCTCCATCGACTCCGCCGCGAGGCCCGTTACCGCATTCGGCTACGGTGACTCACTACGGTCTCTGACTCCGTCCATCTACTGAGTCTTCGACTCCATCACGTGACTCACTGCGGTCTTCAGCTGCGGTCTTCGGGTGAGGTGACCCAATACGGTCTTCGACTGTTGTGGCCCGTTACAGTCTTCATATACGGCAATTCTTCATCACCACACGACTCCGATCCGCCGCGTCGACTACGTTCGCCGCGTGACTCGCTGCCACGTCAACTCTAGTCTTCGACTCTAGTGATTCGCTACGATCTTCGACTCCATCGAGCCGGGGGCTCGGGGGCTCCCTCCGCTTCGGCGACCCGTGTGGTCTTCAACTCCGGTGAAGCGTTGCGGTCTTCGACTCCGCCGACCTATTGAATTTTCGACTCCATCACGCAACTTACTGCGGTCTTCGGCTGCGGCGACGTGCTGCGGTCTTCGACTCTGCCGACCTGCTGTGTCTTCGACTCCTTCACGCGACCCGCTGCAATCTTCAGCTCAGGTGACTCGGGGGCTCCCTCGGCTCCCACGACAGCAAGCCACTACAATCTTCGACTCGCAACCCGCAGGTTGCATCGACTCCCGCAGCCGTGACCCGTCATCGCCATCGGCCAGCGACTCGCTAAAGTCTTCGACTGTGGCTACCCAGTACAATCTTCGGTTGGTGGCGAGTCGCGCACTGGTGTCGAGTCCGTCCACCACATCGGCAGCCAACAAAGCTAAGTTCTCTATTTAATGTTGATTTCTTTCTTAATTTAATCGCACTCGATACACTCGGGGGTTGCGCCCTCTTCGAGTAACCTAATGTGCCATCGATTCCACGCACTTGAGCACCTCATACGTGACAGCCCGAGTAGCTGATTCTGCCTGATCGTCGAATCCTTGAACTCCGAGCACCTCGGCAAGGTACTGAGACTAAAGGGTAATCAGGCTAACGAAAAGGCCTAGCATACAGTGCAAAAGTGTCGACTCGATTGGCACCAGAATTTTACTTTACAAGCTAACAAGCAAATACTCTTTACAAGATACATATACTTCACAATTTTTAATGTTTTATGCAGCTTATAAGGATGTCGACTACATCGAGCAATTCTATCGGGTCCTCCAACAGGAGTCGACAAAACAACTGGCTATGGCATACACTCAAGACCCGAGTCGAGTCCCTCCTCGGATGGTTGCATCGCTTGATGCTACACACATGCGACGTTGGCCACGCACCCGACAAAAGTGACTGCATCGACTCCATTTGCATCATCGACTCACCCATGTTTTCTTCTCGCATGATTGGCGACTACATCTACAAAGATACAAGACTCGAGTCTCTGCCCGAGTCTGCGACTCCGCCAGACACTCGGGGGCTACTCCAAACTGGAGCGCTGGTGGCGCATATACAAGATCCTCGAGTGACACGCTCTGAGTCCTCACTCGAATCTACGATTCGACTAAGGACTCGGGGGCTACTCCCATAGGGAGCGCTGGCCGCGCACCCAAAGAAATTTGTGGAAATATCCAAGCATCATGAAAACCCTTCACTCGCATCTACGATTCGATTGTGGACTTCGGGTTACTCCCATAGGGAGCGCTGAAAGCATATTCGACTGAAACAAGCAACAAAAGACGACAGCAGTCGCAAAAGTTATTTAGTCCCTGCCTAAATCTTCGACTAAAACAAGCAACAAATGACGACAGCAGTCGCAAAAGTTATTTTAGTCCCTGCTTGAGTCTTCGACTCAACCAGGCACTCGGGGGCTACTCCCATAGGGAGCGCTGGTCGCGCACTCTATGATTATTTTTCCTTATACATCGTACTCTGTGTTGATAACATCCACACTCGAATGCTATGGCGACTCCACCTCATAACTTCCCTACAAAGGGACTGCGTCTCCTGGGTCACCCGAATCGTCTCCGCGATGATAAAATTCGGATGCCATGTCTACGACGTAAAGATAAGACCTGAATAAGGCCCGACAACACATCTGCTGCGCACTACCAGAGATATATTCGTGCCTGCAGGTACGATGGATATGCCTTGACGGACACGTCGAGTGCTCACACCCATACACTGCAGTTCGACTCTTGTAAGACCTCCGCGGCATGAGTCGAATTACGCCAGCAATTTCCGGATTCGAGTCCGGGGACTCGAGTTTGAGTAGGTAGCGTTGTTTTTGCCCTAGAGCAATTAACTGGTCTCGATCCATCGAACGCACCAGGCACGTTTACCATCATCCCTATGAACTACTATAATTTCGACTGACCCGATGAACTTCCGGGAGAAGTGCTTCGCACTCGACACAATTGTCGACTCTGATATCCTAATGAAAAGATCAAGACTTCTGAGTCTCCATCTGAATCTACGATTCACATGGACACTCGGGGGCTACTGACATGGGTATGCCTAATAGGCACTCGATTACAACCTACCTGGTGCAGCCCGACGGAAGGCCCACTCGACGAATTGCTAAGGTCCATGACGCCTATGACAGTTCGAGTGGTATGAATCCCATATGGACACGGACTCCCAACGTACAAGACAAGGAAAGCTCAAGACTAGAGTTGTAATCTAACTTGTAACCAACTCGTATTGGTACCTGAGACCTAGCCTCCCCATATATAAAGGCTAGGAGGGTCCAACGAGAAGGTATCCTCTCCCCCAACACGCTACGCCGCAATAGATCTAGACATGGCGACTCCCACAATAGACAATAGATAGATCTACGATCTCTCATACACCAGATCCAATCTGCACGACACTGCCATCAGCGACATTGTAATCCTTTGGATCATCATCAATCAAGAGCAGACAAGCAGGAGTAGGGTCCTCTACGAGGCCTGAACCTGGGTAAACCTTGCGTCCCTGTGTGCTTGTCTGTTAGCCGATCGAGACTTCCAGCGTTCCCTCCTTCTCCAAAACCCAAGTCCATAACAATGGGCATTGATGAGTTAAACCCTCGTCAAGTTGAAAATTACAACACTACCTGCTTCAGCTCGCTCTCGCATGTCCTTTGCATGAAAAATGGAAGTGGTTTTATTGTCAGATAACCCAAATGAAGAATCACAGTAGTGGAAGTAGTTTACCAGCTGCACCGGAGATGTCATCTCTACCTTCGCATTCTTCTTGGACTTCTCTGCCTTTGCATTCTTCACGGATGGTTTTGATTCATCTCGTTTGACAAGCTTATGAAGGATCTTATATAATGAGGTATAAAAACCACTGACGAGGGTTTAACTCATCAATGCCCATTGTTATGGACTTGGGTTTTGGAGAAGGAGGGAACGCTGGAAGTCTTGCTCGGCTAACAGACAAGCACACAGGGACACAAGGTTTACCCAGGTTCAGGCCTCGTAGAGGACCCTACTCCTGCTTGTCTGCTCTTGATTGATGATGATCCAAAGGATTACAATGTCGCTGATGGCGGTGTCGTGCAGATTGGATCTATCTATTGCCTATTGTGGGAGTCGCGATGTCTAGATCTATTGCGGCGTAGCGTGTTGGGGGAGAGGATACCTTCACGTTGGACCCTCCTAGCCTTTATATATGGGGAGGCTAGGTCTCAGGTACCAATACGAGTTGGTTACAAGTTAGATTACAACTCTAGTCTTGAGCTTTCCTTGTCTTGTACGTTGGGAGTCCGTGTCCATATGGGCTTCATACCACTCGAACTGTCATAGGCGTCATGGACCTTAGCAATTCGTCGAGTGGGCCTTCCGTCGGGCTGCACCAGGTAGGTTGTAGTCGAGTGCCTATTGGGCATACCCATGTCAGTAGCCCCCGAGTGTCCATGTGAATCGTAGATTCGGATGGAGACTTAGAAGTCTTGATCTTTTCATTAGGATATCGGAGTCGACAATTGTGTCGAGTGCGAAGCACTTCTCCCGGAAGTTCATCGGGTCAGTCGAAATTATAGTAGTTCATAGGGATGATGGTAAACGTGCCTGGTGCGTTCGATGGATCGAGACCAGTTAATTGCTCTAGGGCAAAAACAACGCTACCTACTCAAACTCGAGTCCCCGGACTCGAATCCGGAAATTGCTGGCGTAATTCGACTCATGCCGCGGAGGTCTTACAAGAGTCGAACTGCAGTGTATGGGTGTGAGCACTCGACGCGTCCGTCAAGGCATATCCATCGTACCTGCAGGCACGAATATATCTCTGGTAGTGCGCAGCAGATGCGTTGCCAGGCCTTATTCAGGTCTTATCTTTACGTCGTAGACGTGGCATCCGAATTTTATCATCGCGGAGACGATTCGGGTGACCTAGGAGACGCAGTCTCTTTGTAGGGAAGTTATGAGGCGGAGTTGCCATAGCATTCGAGTGTGGATGTTATCAACACACAGTACGATGTACAAGGAAAAATAATCATAGGGTGCGCGACCAGCGCTCCCTATGGGAGTAGCCCCCGAGTGCCTGGTTGAGTCGAAGACTCAAGCAGGGACTAAAATAACTTTTGCGACTGCTGTCGTCTTTTGTTGCTTGTTTCAGTCGAAGATTCAGATAGGGACTAAATAACTTTTGCGACTACTGTCGTCTTTTGTTGCTTGTTTCAGTCGAATATGCTTTCAGCGCTCCCTATGGGAGTAACCCGAAGTCCACAATCGAATCGTAGATTCGAGTGAAGGGTTTTGATGATGCTTGGATATTTCCAAAAATTTCTTTGGGTGCGCGGCCAGCGCTCCCTATGGGAGTAGCCCCCCGAGTCCTTAGTCGAATCGTAGATTCGAGTGAGGACTCATAGCGTGTCACTCGAGGATCTTGTATATGCGCCACCAGCGCTCCAGTTTGGAGTAGCCCCCGAGTGTCTGGCGGAGTCGCAGACTCGGGCAGAGACTCGAGTCTTGTATCTTTGTAGATGTAGTCGCCAATCATGCGAGAAGAAAACATGGGTGAGTCGATGATGCAAATGGAGTCGATGCAGTCACTTTTGTCGGGTGCGTGGCCAACGTCGTATGTGTGTAGCATCAAGCGATGCAACCATCCGAGGAGGGACTCGACTCGGGTCTTGAGTGTATGTCATAGCCAGTTGTTTTGTCGACTCCTGTTGGAGGACCCGATAGAATAGCTCGACGCAGTCGACATCCTTATAAGCTGCATAAAACATTAAAAATTGTGAAGTATATATATCTTGTAAAGAGTATTTGCTTGTTAGCTTGTAAAGTAAAATTCTGGTGCCAATCGAGTCGACACTTTTGCACTGTATGCTAGGCCTTTTCGTTAGCCTGATTACACTTAGTCTCAGTACCTTGCCGAGGTGCTCGGAGTTCAAGGATTTGACGATCAGGCAGAATCAGCTACTCGGGCTATCGCGTATGAGGTGCTCAAGTGCGTGGAATCGATGGCACATTAGGTTACTCGAAGAGGGCGCAACCCCTGAGTGTATCGAGTGCGATTAAATTAAGAAAGAAATCAACATTAAATAGAGAACTTAGCTTTGTTGGCTGCCGATGTGGTGGACGGACTCGACACCAGTGCGCGACTCGCCACCAACCGAAGATTGTACTAGGTAGCCGCAGTCGAAGACTTTAGCGAGTCGCTGGCCGATGGCGATGACGGGTGACGGTTGCGGGAGCCGATGCAACCTGCGGGTTGCGAGTCGAAGATTGTAGTGGCTTGCGGTCGTGGGAGCCGAGGGAGCCCTTGAGACACCTGAGCTGAAGATTGCAGCGGGTCGCGTGAAGGAGTCGAAGACACATCAGATCGGCAGAGTCGAAGACCGCAGCAAGTTGCGTGATGGAGTCGAAAATTCAATAGGTCGGCGGAGTCGAAGACCGCAGCGGGTCACCGGAGTTGAAGACCACACGGGTCGCCGAAGCGGAGGGAGCCCCCGAGCCCCCGGCTCGATGGAGTCAAAGATCGTAGCGAATCACTAGAGTCGAAGACTAGAGTTGGCGTGGCAGCGAGTCACACGGCGGATCGGAGTCGCGTGGTGATGAGGAATTGCCGTATATGAAGACTGTAACGGGCCACAACAGTCGAAGACCGTATCGGGTCACCTCACCCGAAGACCGCAGCTGAAGACCGCAGTGAGTCGCGTGATGGAGTTGAAGACTCAGTAGATGGACGAAGTCGGAGACCGTAGTGAGTCACCGTAGCCGAATGCGGTAACGGGCCTCGTGGCGGAGTCGACGGAGCCCCCGAGTGTAGCTTCGATATTGTCGATGTAGTCGAGGCAGAGTTCGAGAGCCGATGTGGTGGACCGAAGTCGACGCGGAAGTGAGTCGCCGATGCCGATGGCGGTAGCGATTTTCCCCAACCGAAGATTGTAGTGGGTGGCGCAGCAGACGTAATCGACGCGGTGGACCAGAGTCGAAGATTGTGGCGGATCATGCGACGGAAGGGTGTCGACGCATCGGCGAGTGGCTCGGCAGACACGGATTGAACATGGCGATAGCTGAATTAGTCGATGTTGATCGTCTGTTCGATTTGTGGACTGCGCATTGCATCATAATTCCATGTTTTTTCTTTGTTTTACAACGCGGAAAGAGCGCTGGTATATGTCGTCTGCCGGTGAACACCTCAGCAGCTGTGGTGGCCGCATGACTTGCCCCGTATCAATTTGACTGATATACATGTCTTATCAGGACTTGATTCACCAGTGCAAACTATATCCTTGAATTCGTTTCGGTTTTGCCGTGACTAGGTGAAGTCGCACGTAGAGTAACACTCTCCATCTCATGCAATCGCTATTCTCCAAATCGCTTATCTTTCTTCACAATTGATTTCTTGGACTAATCTATCCAGAATTGTAGAGTTGTAATCTTTTTCTCGCAGCTTCGTGCGTGGCCTAGACCAGGTCGTAGACCAGAGTTGAATCGAACTCAGCCCCTGCCGTGCATGTACAAGTCGGAGTGCTTCTTCTGTAGTTTCCATCTTATATTGATCCTTACTTATTCAACTTGGATTGTATTTTCGGAGTTTGTTCCGGTCGGCAGGCCGGCCGCTGTCATGCTGCAGGCTGAGTCCCATAATTTGGATAGATTTGGATTGTTCCTCGAGTCCCGAGCTCGTGCGGGTGAAGATCAAATAGGCCGCCGCGAGTTGACGAAGATGACCGCGATGAAGCGGATGAACGCGAGTTGTCGAGGGAGTCGAAGTAGATCCGCTCCGCAGAAGTCGTCGAGTCGTAGATTGCTGGTGATGGGCCGTCGAGATCGCAACATCAGCGCTCCCAGTTCCCACAGACGACGCCAATTGACGAGGGTTTAACTCATCAATACCCATTGTTATGGACTTGGGTTTTGGAGAAGGAGGGAACGCTGGAAGTCTCGATCGGCTAACAGACAAGCACACAGGGACGCAAGGTTTACCCAGGTTCAGGCCTCGTAGAGGACCCTACTCCTGCTTGTCTGCTCTTGATTGATGATGATACAAAGGATTACAATGCGCTGATAGCGGTGTCGTGCAGATTGGATCTGGCGTATGAGAGATCGTAGATCTATCTATTGTCTATTGTGGGAGTCGCGATGTCTAGATCTATTGCGGCGTAGCGTGTTGGGGGAGAGGATACCTTCTCGTTGGACCCTCCTAGCCTTTATATACGGGGAGGCTAGGTCTCAGGTACCAATACGAGTTGGTTACAAGTTAGATTACAACTCTAGTCTTGAGCTTTCCTTGTCTTGTACGTTGGGAGTCCGTGTCCATATGGGCTTCATACCACTCGAACTGTCATAGGCGTCATGGACCTTAGCAATTCGTCGAGTGGGCCTTCCGGCGGGCTGCACTAGGTAGGTTGTAGTCGAGTGCCTATTGGGCATACCCATGTCAACCACTCTTAATGAAGTCTCAAACACTCACATAATCACATATACAATAACTCCCGATAACCACTGGCACATTTGAACGGAAGAAAGAAATTTTCGTATGACAAATAGAAGGTCTTAAACCCTCCTTACAACCTCATCTGCGGTAATTGACTTGTTGAGCCACTCGGTGCAACCTTATCTGCGGCAAGAAAAACTTCTTAGAATGCAAAATCTACAAACATGACATTGAGAGAAATATTACATAATGAAAGGAGTTGAAGCATGAGCCCATCATCCAATCTTAAAAGATATTTGTCAGCGGGCAACATAACAAGGTAAAATAATACAAACCAAGATCCATCCCACATACGACTAAAATTGTCTGGCCAACACAAATCATGTTGCCCATCTCAACAGAAGACCGCCATTTGGATTGTCCAAGCAGGTTAGAGCTGATCGCCCACCATGTTTTCCTTTCAGGCAAGTCTTTCCTAATTAATTTGAAATGTTTGCAAACAAAACATGCCTCGTTTTAGGTGATAATTGTTCAACAATGGATAAACTCAGAACCAGTCTCATGTTTAAAAACATCTTTATGCAGAATGTTGTAGCAATTATATTACGAGCAGATCCATCTATATGAAGCACTATATAAAACACTACATGGGTAAGTTGATGTGCTTGATAAAATAAAACAGTGGGGGAGATGGAATGGGGTCAACCTGGGAGCGGAGGACTGTATTGATCTGTCTAGAATGGCCTCAATCTATGAGAGTTGTCTGCTCCTGCAGGTTCCCGGGCTGTCGCAACTTTGAGGGCGGGTGTTGCCGAGGTCGACCAACAGGGAGAGCAGGATGCTCCCCAAACTCGCCGGCTACATGCGTTCAACTCTGAAAAATCGAGCATAGAGTAAAGGGGAAAACGTACTAAATCTGAAAGGAACAAGATGGAATTAACTCCAGGAGCAGCAATCTTACGTTCTTCCCGCTCTTCTTCTGCTGACCTTGGCTGTCGCCCTGCTCCTCCCCACGGACATCGCCGGGCGCATGCCATTCCTCATGGATCTCGCCGGACGCCGGCCGTTCCCCACGGATCACACCGTACACTGGCTGCTCGAGAAACGGTATGGAGGTGGGCGGGGAAGAGGAGCGGAGGGCTGGGACAGTTCCTTGGGACATGGCGTCCATCTCCATCGCCTTGGAGGCCAGGAGAGGGTCTGGATGCGGCGGGGAGGCGGCGGTAGCGGGCGCGCCGTGACTGTCTGTCATGATTTTGTTAGTGCCGGCGGATGTCCACTTACCGGTTTAAGTGGTCTTGGGCTGGTGGCGCCGTGGGCTGCCCATCTCCACTTACAGGCTGAGCCATGGCCAGCCGATTGATCAGATCGCGTTTGCCGTGAGGGTTTCTCAGCCCGACGATAGGTGTAGCTATTTATTGAGGACAGTACCGCTCGTGTTAACTCGACTGCCGCGTGTAGCCTGAACGTACGATTTTTAGTTTGAGGGCAAGACGGACTCTTCTTTCGCGTCTAGCCTACACGCGACGGACGAAAATGCCTAGGACGAAAACCACCTTAGCCTAAACTAGTAAGCGTTCACGCGACGCACGTCTCATAATTTATAATTAAAATACTTCTTCTGATCCAAATTAATTGATTTCGATTTGTCTAGATTCAGATATATCTATTTTAGTGCTAGACATATTTTAATGCTAGATACATCCGAATATAGGCAAATCTAAATCAATTAATTTGGATCGGAGGGAGTATATATATCTTAAATCTTATTTCTTAGATTTTTACCGAGCAACTTAAATATGTCTGTGCCTACGATGGGAGGAGTACACCTGTAACACGACGGTCCACGCATGTCTTCACATAAAATACACGTTTAATAATTATTTATAAAAAATACACGATTGGTTCCCAAATAAAACTTGTTAGCTGTGCGATAATCAAATAACAAAGAACGAAAATAAAATCGCAGCAAGGGGATACAGATTTAACGTGGAAAACCCTCTTCAACAAAGAGAAGGGAAAACCCACGGGCGTCAGTCAACGAAACTTCACTATAACAGGGATTGTTTACACAACGCCGGGAATTTTACAGATGCAACTTAACCCAGCCGGCGGCTTACAAGAGGTATATATAGCGGCGGTAACCTATGTCATCAACGATCCGCATCGGCCCAAGCCTCTGGCGATAGCCTCGTTTCGCTCCGTCAGTTGGTCTTTACTTTGTAGAATTTGAATCAACATATAACAAAACTTAACAGCAATTTTCATACTAATTGCTACCTATGAGTAACATATTCCGTGATGGACATGTCAAATTAGCTAAAGGCAGCAAACTATAATGTTGATTTAGTAAATTATCACCTACTGAGTAGGTGGTTGCAGCTGATGTAGAACTCAAAGGTCATTTTTTGTTATTTCAGATTCATGGTTTCTAAAGAACCAAATGACCTTTGTCTCAACTTTTGAAGCACCAAAGGAAGATAGTAGTGTAGTATCAAGAGGGAATTAACTCTCAAACTTCCGTTTTGTGTAAGGCAGGCATCAATGGAAGTATGATATTAGTATTACGCTATGTTTTTTTGAAGTAGTAACTCTGGTGGTATATAGACATATGTAGATCGACTTTACTGTTTAGTCTCTTATACATGATATATTGATATTAATAAATAGCACATGGTATGTTGTTTCGAGGCCTTTAAACTCATATTTATAAGCAAACAAAATACATAGTGTTTAAATAGCAGTAGGTTTTTTTCTCCAGAAGTATATAAGTTGTATTGTCATAAATACATGTGTTACCATTGCTATAGTAAAAAGTGCATTTGATATTGTTATATGGTTCCTTTGTACATGTGAACTAATGCATACATGTAGTATTGCGTAGTAAATCGCTATTAGACTTTCAGATATATTATGTGTGGACGATGAGGTATAAGCTTAGCTGTATAATAATACTTGCCTTTTTTCTTTCGAGAATTGTCGTCAACATGAACAATTGAGATGCACCCACTCCCCCAAATCTCTGTGTTAGTAGTCAGACCGTTCCTATATTAACCTGGTATAATAATATATTATGTAGTACTCCCTCTGTTTTACAATATAAGCCTTTTTAGCAAGCTAAACCAGCTTGTTAAAAGTCTTAGCTTGCTAAAAAGGATATTGTGAAACGGAGAGAGTAGTAAGCAGTATTTTTGGGGCATTATGTAGTATCGTAGAAGTGTATGATCAGTTTCGCTCTGTTGTAATCCCATTTCCATGGTGTTAGAATTTGGCGTAATGTGAAGGTGTGTGGTAAATCGCCTGCTTTTAAGGTGTATGATCAGTTTTCTCTGTTTTAATCTTATTCCTATAGTGTTAGAATTTCGAGTGATGTCAAGCTGTGGTTTGTTGCCTACTTTCCTGAGTTTCTCAATGTATTATCGCTATGGATCAGTTTCGCACTGTCATATTCCTGTGTGAAAGTAACTACTGCTTGCACTGTTACTTCAGGAAGCATGGGCTGGGTAGGGGCTCATCTATCTAGGATTATCTGATTTCACAGATAGATCATGGCTAGAAACTTTTCTGTTTGGAATTTCTCTGTGCAATTGAGTGGCGATATTAAGTTGCAACACATGTCCTCTATTCTATCTTTTTTGCTTTGCCAAAGTCATGCTAGGAATATTTGCTTCAAATTAGATGCTCAGTTAATGCTTTGTTAAGTAGGTCTTCTCAACAAACTCTGAATGCAGATCAATTACAGTTGGAAATACCATTGATAGATATTATTTATGACTCATAAGCTAGATGGTTCCCTTGCAGGCCAGTACTTGATGCTCAAGCTTTTTTATAACAGTAGAGTGGTGCCTTATACTGAGGTGTTTGGTAAGGTCAAAGCTAAAACTGTAGGATTTCATGTCACTTGCATATTTAGATAGTTCTGAAATGGTAGTATGTAATATAGTCTTTGTAATGACATGTACGTGCTATATAATTACTCTGCAATATCTCCTGTTTAAAAAGCAATATAGCCAATCAGGCTATCTTACTGAACAATAAGAGCTGTTGTACAACGGCTAATTAGACTGTTTAGTAAATGATCCAGTCTGCATTCATCGTTTTAGACTCGTTGACTCTTCCTAGTTTATCTTGCATTTGGTGCATGTTGCATTGTATGGTATGCCCCCTTTTTTTTGATTAATTTGTTAAATGCTCTTGATACAGGCACAAGTCTGGGCAAGGCAGTTCTAGGTATGTTGGTGTACATGCAAGTAATGCGTAACTGAAACTGCTATTCCGAACATAATGCCCTTTTGTGTTCCCTATCAAAATAGTACTCCAGCTAGCTATGTTGGTGTAGCATGCAAGTAATATTTTTTACTGAAATATTTGTCACCGTTTCATAGGATTGTGAAGGCGGTGCAGGGAGGTGACGGCATTGTGGAGGCAACAAAGGTGCGGGCGCAAACCTGACCGTGCGATGCAGGAGGGTGAAGGTTCTGCCAAGCTACGATCTCGATGTAAGGAGGACGAATGTGCTACAACGGCCCTCGAAGTCGGCGCCCAGGAAAGCGGGATGGCAAAGGCGAGGGCGGCGGCTGTTAGGTGCTCTAGGAAGGTGATATGACAACCCTCGAAGTCCGCATCCAGGAAAGTGGCGATGGCGAAGGAGAGGGCACCATCCAAGAAGACGTCGAGGGCGGTGATGGCGAAGGCGAGTGGCGCTGTCCGTTAGGCGCTTTCGCTCCAGGAAGGAGGTGATGGCGAAGGCGAGGGCGCCGTCTAAGAAGGCGTCGGCAAGGGCGTCGTCCGTCAGGCAGGCGGCGAGGGAGGCGGCGAGGGTGCCTTTTGTGGATCCTCAGCCGCGTTGATCGTGGGAAAGATCAGTTTCTTTTTTCTTGTATAAGGGAAGCGTCACGCGGGGCGGGAGTTTCCGTCAGGCAGAGCGCAGTCCGTCCAACTTATTTGCTAAGTGCACCCAAGAGAAATTGTGGGCTGTTAGATTTAGTTTAGAGCGCCTGATCATGTGGCTGTGGCATGTCTAATGGGGTGTCCGTAGGAAAGTTCTTGTTGTGCCTTTATAAGTAGTAGAGATAATAGTATAGATTAGCTGAGTGCATGTGCGTTGCTATGGAGATAAAAATCAATATACAGAAACGTTTATTATATGTCTTACGTAAATTTTTAAGACCCTAAGAATTAGTGTGAAAGCGTGTGAAACCATTTAAATGAAATGTCTCAAATCTAGACAAACCGGGAATGAAATCCTCCAACCTAATCCTAAACCTACACCCAACCAACCCAATCACACTCGCACGTACACCCCAACCCAGCCACTCAACACAGCACGCACACCACCACACAGCCGCCACCACACACACAAACCTAGCATGCACCTGACCCACACACTACCGCACGCACTCGGTCACACGACACACACCACCCCACCCTTCAGTGAACACCCAACACAACAGACGTACACAACTCCCGCAACACGCCAAAATGTTCATGCACACACGCGATGCACTCACACTATGAGAACCATTCCCAACCAGCCATCGACGCCCTTTTCTCACCGGACCCCCTCCCTCGTCGCGCCACCAACCCCCTCTAAGCCCGAGCACCTCAAGCCCCTACATCGTCACCATCTCACATCGTCTTCCTCCTCGTCTCTGGCCCGTTGTTGAGGCCTCTCCGTCTGGTGTCGAGCCGCGTCGACCAGTCCCCGAGTTCAAGGCCGTCTTTGACCTTCATGTCCTCCTACTCCCATGCTGCCAAGTCAAGCGCCGTCGTCCTGGCCACACCCTACAGTTCGCCAACTGCCGGCTTCCAGTCTACGATAGGCAAGGCACACTGAGGCATAGGTGTGTCCAGACTTGGGCATTTTTCGGGCCGGGCCGGGCTCGGGCCGGGCCGGGCCTGACCAAGCCCGCCCGTGAAAATCCAGGCCCGAGCTCGGCCCGGCTGTTGGGCCTGAAAATCAAGCCCAAGCCCGGCCCGTGCTATACATTTTTCCTCGGGCCGGGCCTTTCCCTAATTTACGCATTCCTCAAGCCCGAGTCCGGCCCGAACACCTTTGGGCCGTAGAATTAGAGCCCAGGCCCGGCCCGCGGACCTCAAAAGCCCGACTCGTCGGGCTTTTTTCGGGCCGGGCCGGGCTGCCCACGCCTAGATATACCTGTGTCCGGGGATGGGTTCTGCATTGATGAGGCCGACGCTGTCCTCCACCATCGTCCTCACGACGCACGTGCGGCCTGAAGCACCTGACTTGACTGAACATGTACGTGCAGTTACACTGATCGTAATTATTACAGAAAGAAAACATGATTTGTAATGTCGGTCACCATTTTTTACCATTTTGATGTAAGATTGGTGAATGTTTGACATCGCCCAATTATCAGCAGGAGCATTCTACTGATGATTCATTCTTGCATTACTGAACCAAGATTCATGTGCACATGATATTTTGGGGGGGGGGGGGGGTGTTAGGGCATCTCCACCAGGTCAACCTGCCCGGACATCCGAACACGTCCGTGCGAACGTGCGGGGCGTGCGAGGTGTCGCAGTGGCTCGACCCATCCGTCCCGACGCGTCCGGCTCGACCCATCGGTGCACCTAATTTGCGTGACCACTAGGTCGGCCCGGACACGGGCGGGTCCCCGGCGTCTTCTCCGTTGGTGCTTCTGGCCCAGCCGTCATCGACTCAGACACAACTGGGGCAGCAATTCAGAGTGGCAGAAGGCTAACCGGCGGCAGCCTGCGCCATCAATGGCGACGAGACGGCACACTGACTGACTGGATGCATCAATGCCGTCTCTTCGGCCTCCATGCCGGCATCCGATGCCGGGCCTTTTTAACTGGCCGCCTGCGGCAAGTTTCTCCCACACCACACCTTTCTCTCCTCCTTTCCATATTCCACTACTTGTAGCTAGTGATGACCGGCGGCAAGGGATCGATAGGAAGGCGTGCCGGCCGTGGACGTCGAGGGGGCGCCGAGGACACGGCCAAGTCAGCGAGCCACCACGCTCTACCTCGACGCCGTCGTCGCCCGACGAGGTCGACCTAGGCATCCAGTTCGCCGTGGCCATCCACGTTAGCATGCCGAGTGACAGGCTGCTCCTGTCCCGCACATTCGTGACCCTGGTCGGCGACCAACCGTCCCTGATTGTCATCCTGCGGGCGAATGGTCTCAGGACCAGCAGGTACCCCGGTCGCTCTGCAGTTCGACCACCTCGGCCAGTTGTACCTCAGCAACAGCTGGGAGTGCTTCGCCTGCACGCACAAGATCGAAGCGGCCAACATCCTCGTCTTCAAGTACGATGGCAAAGGAAGGCTAGGCGCCAGCGTCTTCGACGACAGCATGTGCCGGAGACGGTACCGCCTGATCTCCGACTCCGCCTCTGACACCGACGAGTAGGTTTAGGTTGTGCGCGCACCATGTACCATGTATCGATCCAGGCATTGAACACACTTGCAATGAAAAGCTTTATTCAAGCCTTAGAACTTTTGTTATAAGCATACCACAGACACACCTAAACTACATAACAAAACGGATCAAAGACACCATTCGTCATTAAGAGACCGGATGATCGCTTCCTATATCTGCACCTCCTCTTTAGCTTGGATGAGGCGGGCACTGATACGTTCATTTTGCATCATTATTCTATATCATAATTCACCGTTATTTATTGATATATTTCATATTAAGAGATGATACTTATGTTATTTCACCTGTTTTTGCATGGTTGATGACTTTTGGAGCATGGACCGCTGCAGTCAGGATTCTGATGGAAAAGGTGCTGTTTGGAGGCAAAATTCGCGGAGATCAGAAAATCCAGGAAAATATATAGAAAATCCTTTTGTTCCAGAAAACGAAGACTGCCAGAAGGAGGAGTGGAAATGGGCCATAGGGGCCCACACCACTCCCTGGCGCGGGCCAGCCTAGGCCGCGCCACCAGGTGGTGTGGCTGTCCTGATCCACCTCCAGCTCTCCCCTCTGGCGTATATTATCCTCCCGAAACCCTAAGACTCGAAGAGCGACCACAGAAAGATTTCACCACCTCTACGGGGCGGAAAACACCAAGAGAGAAAGATCTCTTTGGTAGACAGATTTCTGCCGGGGAAATTCCTTCCCGGAGAGGGGACATCGTCGCCATCAACACCACCATCAAGCTGGACTTCATCGGGATCATCATCATCATCACCACCATCATCACCATCAGCACCATCATCACCATCTCCATATTCATGTAACAGTTGGGTTGAATCTTGCATAGTTCTTAGAGGAAACTTTCCCGGTGTTGATTACTCTTTGTAGTTGATTCTGTTGAGTGAACCATTGAATTATTGTTTATATTCAGATTGTTATTCATCATTATTCCATCTCTAATCATGATCCATATGATGTCTTATGAGTAGTTCATTTTGTTCTTGAGGACATGGGAGAAGTCATGTTGTTAGTAGTGGAGTTGTGTTGAGAAAGATTCAATAGTTTGATATTTAAGTTTTGGTGTACTTCTTCTAGTGGTGTCATGTGAATGTCGACTACATGACACTTCACCTATATGGTCCTAGGGGAATGCATTGTGTATTTGGCTACTAATTGTAGGGGTTGCCAGAGTGACAGAAACCTGAACCCCCGTTAGGAAACCATTGCACAAGGGACGTCAGGGTCTTAGGGTTTAAAGTTGTGGTTAGGTTTCTACCTTAATTACTTTCTTGTACTTATGGATGTTTGCAGGGGGTATAATCACAAGTATGTATTAGTCCTAGGAAGGTCGGTACATTAGCATAGGTTCACCCACACAACACTTAGCAAGCTAAAGAAGATTAATCAACTATATGAAGCGAAAGCACTTGAGAATCTTCCCGTGTGTCCTCGAGAACGTTTGGTCATCTTAAGTAATACAACTGGCTTGTCCTTTGCTGCATAAAGGATTAGGCCACTTGCTGCATTTATTATTACTGTCTTTTATTTACTCGTACTTTATTTACTTGCATTATCAAAAACCCCTAAAAATCCGTTTGCTAAGTATTTACAGAGAATTCCTGATCCATACCACTAGCCAACACCTTCTGCTCCTCGTTGGGTTCGACACTCTTACTTATTGAAAATACTGCGATACACCCCCTATACTTATGGGTCATCAAGACTATTTTCTGGCGCTGTTGCCGGGGAGTGAAGCACTATTGGAGAGTGGAACTGGTAAAGGAAACCTCTACTATGAGTATTGTTTACTTCTGTTAGTTGCTTTATTTTCATTATGGATAATTCGCTGAGTTTCTTATTTCGTAATGCTACTACCACTTCTAAGGTAATAGATGAACCACCACCTGCTGAGAATGATGCTTTTAAAATACCTACAAGAATTATTGATCATGTTATGGATAACTACTATGTTGGAGATGGAACTGTCCATCCCGGTGATCATTTGCTCTTTATACACGAATTATGCGGGTTGTTCAAGTGTGCAGGTATTACTACAGATCAAGTTAAGAAGAAGTTATTCTCATTATCACTGAAAGGAAGAGCTGAGGAATGGTATAAGCTACTGAAGAATGGTCAAGCTCTTGAATGGGAGGAAATAGTGCCTCTCTTTTATTCAAAGTTTTATCCTCCTAGTGAGATTCATAAAGATCGGAATCAAATATACAACTTTTGGCCTCTTGATGGAGAGAGTACAACTCAAGCTTGGGGGAGATTGAAGTTACTAATGTTCAAATGTCCCATTCGTGAGCTCCCCAACAATATTATTATCAATAACTTTTATGCAAGGCTTTCTCTTCATGATAAGGATTTATTGGATGCTTTTTGTGCTGGATCATTCACTCGCATGGAAGAAGAAGCTAAATGGGATCTCTTGGACCGTATTCAAGATAATGCTGAAGCATGGGAGAATGACAAAGGAAGAAAGTCAGGTATAAATTATGATTATGAATGCATTGAATCTTTTATGGGAACTGATGACTTTCAAAATATTAAAAATGCTTATGGTCTTGATTTACATGTTATTACAAATTGTTTTAAGGATTTTGCTTCTTATATTGAAATCGCAAAAAAGGGATGGAGCAAGTACCATACACCTTATAAAGATATTGTTGACCGTGTTCCTGTTGGGAGTACTGAGTTTTACACTATTGATCACATCTTACCTGAACCTTATATCGAGAAAATACCCTTCCCGGATAAGGTAAAGGATCATCCTATGATAACTAGTGTAATCACTAAAAGTGCAAAGAGAACTGTAAAACCTGATGAACAAATAAACATTAAACCTGTTGTAGCAATTGTGAAAGACCTTGTCACTAAAAGTATAGAAGATGGACACATAGTCTTTTGTGAGGATGCTTCTAATATTGTCTCACATCCTAATAAAGCTAAAAAAAGCTAGTGTCCCTATGCTTTCTGTTAGAATTGGTGATCATTGCTATTATGGTTTATGTGATATTGGTGCAAGTTCAAGTGCTATTCCTTATGAGCTTTATAAAGAAATTATGCATGAAATTAGTCCCTGCGAGTTGGAAGAGATTGATGTGGTTATTCACCTTGCTAATAGAGAAACCATCTCCCCAATTGGTATTGTGCGGTATGTGGAAGTTCTTTGTGGTATATCCTGCTGATTTTCTAGTACTTGGTTCAGCTGCTAGTAAAACTTATCCCATCATTTTTGGTAGACCTTTCTTGAGTACTTGTGGAGCTATTATAGATTGCAAAAGGGAGAAAATCCTAACTAAGTTTGATGGGGAATCTTATGAGTTTAATTTTTCTAAATTTACTAAAGAACCTTGTGAAAATGAAACTCACAATGAGGATTTTAGAGTTTAACAACTTGCTTCTATCTCTCTTGCTCCTAACAATGCTTTGCAGCAATTTATGGAGGATCATGAAAGTGAAATCTTCATGGAAGAAAGAAATGAGATTGACGAGATTCTCCGTCGTCAACCTAAGATGCTTAAGCACAACTTGCCTGTAGAAGACTTGGGTACCATGTTGCCACCTAAAAAGGATCCGGTTTTCGATCTAAAACCTCTCCCTGACAATCTTAAATATGCTTACATTGATAGTAATAAGATATATCCTGTTATTATTAGATCTAAACTTTCAGGGAAGGAAGAAGAAAGGTTATTGGAGGTACTGAAGAAACACCGAGGGGCTATGGGCTATACTCTGGATGATTTAAAAGGGATTTCTCCTACTATATGTCATCATGCTATCAATATAGAACCAGATGCAAAGCCAGTGGTCGAGCACCAACGGCGGTTAAATCCTAAGATGAAGGAAGTGGTAAGAAATGAGGTATTGAAACTCCTTGATGCTGGTATTATTTACCCTATTGCTGATAGTGGATGGGTTAGTCATGTTCATTGTGTCCCTAAAAAGGGGGAATTACCGTTATCCCTAATGATAATGATGAGCTTATTCCCCAAAGAATAGTAGTAGGCTATAGAATGTGCATCGATTTCAGGAAAGTTAACCAAGTTACTAAGAAAGATCATTACCCACTTCCTTTCATTGATCAAATGTTAGAAAGTTTGTCTAAAAAGACCCTTTTTTGTTTTCTTGATGGATATTCCGGTTTCTCTCAAATTGCTGTTAAACAACAAGATCAAGAAAAAACTACCTTTACATGCCCTTACGGAACTTATGCTTATAGACGTATGCCTTTTGGTTTGTGTAATGCTCCTGCTACTTTTCAAAGATGCATGTCTGCTATCTTTCATGGTTTTTGTGAGGAAATTGTGGAAGTGTTCATGGATGACTTCTCCGTCTATGGAACTTCTTTTGATAATTGTCTGCACAACCTTGATAAAGTTTTGTAGAGGTGTGAAGAAACTAATCTTGTTCTTAATTGGGAGAAATGCCACTTCATGGTTAATGAAGGGATTTTCCTTGGGCATAAGGTTTCCGAAAGAGGCATAGAACTGGATAGAGCTAAAGTTGAGGCAATTGAGAAAATGCCCTGCCTGAGAGACATCAAAGGTATTCGTAGTATCCTTAGTCATGCTGGTTTCTATAGAAGGTTTATTAAAGATTTCTCTAAGATATCAAAACCCCTCACTAATCTTCTTCAAAAAGATGTTCCCTTTGTTTTTTATGATGATTGTAAGGAAGCTTTTGAAACTCTTAAGAAGGATTTAACTACAACTCCTATTGTTCAACCACCTGATTGGAGTTTACCCTTTGAAATAATGTGTGATGCTAGTGATTTTGTTGTAGATGTTGTCCTTGGGCAACGAATTGATAAAAATTTAAACGTTATTCATTATGGTAGTAAGACTCTTGACGTTGCTCAAAGGAATTATGCTACTACTGAAAAAGAATTTCTAGCTGTCGTCTTTGCTTGTGATAAGTTTAGACCTTATATTGTAGACTCAAAAGTCACCATTCATACTGATCATGCTGCTATTAAGTACCTTATGACGAAGAAGGATGCTAAGTCTAGGCTTATTGGGTGCTGCTTTTACAAGAGTTTGATCTGCATATTGTAGATAGGAAAGGTGCTAAAAATCCTTTTGCTGATAATTTATCTCGATTGGAAAATATCTCTTTTGATCCTATGCCTGTTAATGATAGTTTCTCGAATGAACAGTTGGCCGCAATAGGGATAAGCTCACGAGGGAGCCCTTGGTATGCTGATTATGCTAACTTTATTGTCTCCAAGTATTTGCCTCCAACTTTCATAGCTCAGCAAAGAAGGAAGTTCTTTATGATTTGGGGCATTATTTTTGGGATGACCCACACTTATGTAAAGAAGGAGTGGATGGTATTATGCGAAGATGTGTTCCAGAATACGAACAAAAGGAGATATTGCGGAAATGTCATGGTAGCGCCTATGGAGGACATCATGCGGGAGATAGAACTGCGCAAAAGGTGCTACAATCAGGTTTCTACTAGCCTACCCTTTTTAAAGATGCAAGAAAATTTGTTTTATCTTGTGATGAGTGTCAGCGTGTTGGTAATATTTCTAGACGCAATGAAATGCCTATGAACTACTCTCTAGTTATTGAACCCTTTGATTGCTAGGGATTTGACTTTATGGGTCCTTTTCCTCCCTCGAAAGGTTATACTCATATTCTTGTTGCTGTTGATTATGTTACTAAGTGGGTAGAAGCCATACCTATGAAGAGTGCTAATGGGGAGACCTCTTTAAAATGCTTAAGGATGTTATCTTTCCTAAGTTTGGAGTGCCTAGGTATCTTATGACTGATGGAGGTTCTCATTTCATTCATGGTGGTTTTAGAAAGACCCTTGCTAAATATGATGTTAATCATAGAATCGTTTCGGCTTATCACCCCCAAACTAGTGGGCAAGTAGAGTTATCAAATAGAGAAATTAAATCCATCTTGCAAAAGACTGTTAATAGATCTAGAAAAAACTGGGTAAAAAGTTGAATGATGCTTTATGGGATTATAGGACTGCCTATAAAAACCCTATGGGGATGTCTCCTTATAAAATGGTCTGTGGGAAAGCTTGTCACCTACCTTTAGAATTAGAACACAAAGCTTATTGGGCAGTTAAAGAACTTAATAGAGATTGTAAGCTTGCTGGTGAAAAAAGATTATTTGACTTAAGTTCTTTGGACGAATGAAGGAGTGAAGCTTATGAGAATGCTAGACTCTTTAAGGAAAAAGTTAAAAGATGGCATGATAAGCGAATACTTAAGAGAGAATTCCATGTTGGTGAGAAAGTTCTATTGTATAGGTCTCATCTCAGATTTTTTGTAGGAAAACTACTCTCAAAATGGGAAGGACCTTTCGTTATTGAAGAAGTGTACCGTTCAGGAGCAACACAAATTTCTTCTTTAAAATATAACACTACACAAGTAGTGAATGGGAAGCGACTTAAGCACTATATTGCTGGAGATTCTTACAATGAAGATGTTGATGCCTTTCAAGTTATAACTCTGGAAAAATTTATCAAGGATCGAATTCAGAGACCTGCAGAGTCTTTTTTCAAATAGGTAACAGTTCTGGTAAGAAAAGTTCCATGAAAGATCTGTCCAGTTATATTTTTGCAGTTTTTAGCCAATAAAGAAAGCTACAAAGCGAAAGAGGGACAGAAACGGAGCCAGGGTGGCTCACATCACCCTGTGGCGTGGGCCCACCCCTGGCCGTGCCACCAGGTGGTGTGGCCACCCCGGACTCCGCCGCCGACTCGTTTTCTCCCAGTACCTTCCTTTTGTTGTAAAACTTCGTAATATATAATCCCCTGGATCCCCCGAGGTTCGTATATCATGTTCTCGTCGTGTTTTTGTTTCGATTTGTTTCTGACAGGTAGAGTCCCAGATTTGGAGCCACAATGTCTTCCTCTGGATCAACCAAGGAAGATTCCTTTGCGGATATCATCAACCCATACATGAGAGCGTTGAAGATTCATCCCAAGGAGTTGTTGCTTGAAGATGGAGAGGTGGCAATAAAAGAGGTTCAAGGGCCTAAAGGTGAAGGAAGTCTAGAGGACAGGATGGAAGCACTAGAGCAAGAAGTCTTTAGGTACAAGAAGATGGCAGACTGTGAAGTGGATATCATCCACAAGATTTGTTCCGAACTCATCAGTGAGCACCAAAAGGAGACTACTGAGCTCAAGGATGAAGTCCTCTCACTCCGCCAAACAACCAACCAACTACAAGCACAACTCTACGACGTTCAAAATCAAAACTGTGAGTACGAGGTTAGGTTTAAACGTATAAGTGCTGCTGCAAGTTTCAGGATGCTGGAGACCACGATGTCCCTTGTTGATGGGGAGCCCTTACCCTGGAAGTCGGATGATGACGAGAGAATACCACCACCACCGAAGGAGTAATTCGTCATCAGGTTTGGCATCCCCTTGGTTTGTTCCAAGCTTGGGGGAGTGCCACGGTATCACATCACTATCTTCTATCTTTTTACCTTTTTAGTAGAGTCATATCATGAATAGAGAAGTTATCATGTAGGATGGTTTTCATTATGGAAGTGTCCCCTCTCCCGTTAGATATGTATCCCTTGGTGTGAGTTGCCATTATGGAATATTAATGAGAAGTTCTATCATTTACTCTTTTGCATATCTTATATTAGTTTTCAATTCATGGTTATATGATTGATCTTGTTGTTAGTATTGGTATCACTTTGGGATCATTGAGTTAATTTAGTTGGTTTTGGCAAACCTAGCTCGGTCAGTAGCAACACTATTTTTGAGGGCTGAATGAAAAGATAAAAGTACTCTAAAGAAATATAACTTCATCATATTTCTTTCTTGATTTGCTCATAAGTTTAGTATTCTCTGGTTAAGATCTTTTGTGCTTCCAAGGAAGATTGCATGTTTGTTTTTATCACTTGTATGTTTGTTTGTTTCCTTCAACTCTTATACTTGCTACCCAGCCTTGCTAGCCAAAAACCTGTACTGAGAGGGAATTCTTCCCGTGCATCCAATCCTTAAACCAAAACCTATGCCATTTGTGTCCACCATACCTACCTATTAGCATTATTGCTATTCCAAGTAAATTCTTGTTTTTATCTACCTTCCAAATTAAACTTGTTATGTGAAAATTAGTGATTAAAGCTCTCACAAACTTGATGGCACACCTTTACTTTCTTGCATTTAATAAACTTGAACCATTGGGTCCTTCTTTGTTGCGTATATGCTTGCGCTTTATGAGTTGAAGTTAGCAGAACCATGTATCATGGGGAACGCTTTCAACATTGCACTGGTACTTTGTACCTCGTTGATATCATGATTCTTTTTGCCTATGGATCCCGGCGGTGTGAAATAAAAGGGGAACTTGTAAGATCATGGAGTTTATATGTGTGTTAGAGAAATGCCTGGGCCGCTAGCCTAAGCCATGCCTAATCATGGTGGAAACTTGCAGCATAACCATAATAAGCACTCTATGAAGCATCCTCAATAAAAACCTATGCAAACAACAAATAAAAAGATCGATGAGATGCTCATTGTCTGCTTGCCTTGTCATTTTGATTATGGGATAGCTCCTGTATCATGTGCAAGGGGTACCCCGTTGGCGATTCTCTATGATATATACGTATTTAGAATGACAAGAGCTTACTTGTGACTGAAGTTGAGTAGCATGAGGTTCGGTCTTTGTAAGTAAGGGGCATGAGACTTCAACTTATAACTTGTCAAGCATATCCTCTTAGCTGTGTCACTTTAACCTTAATCACCTAAAGATGCCTATGATAGGGGCAATGAGAGCTGAAAGCTAATAAGTACCATAATTTTTGGGAGCCCTTTATGAAACTTGAAATCCTTGCTTCCCTCTATGAAGGGCCTTTCTTTTACCTTTTAGTTGAGTCAGTAAACCTATTCCCCTCTACCTCATCAAGTATTTTGAGTTGTTTTGTTTCATTCATTCATATGATGTTTTATTCAATAATGTTTCTTATGTTCCTTGTTTTGCACTTTGCTCTTATCTTGGTGTTTACTACTTTGAAAACTATCATTGAAAATCAGTTATTTGTGAACTCCAGCAAATTGTCAACTATTCTTCGACCAAGAGCTAAGTTTGCCATTACCAACTATGATTCACTTTATGTATCTTTCTTGTGTTTTCTTTACTTATTGCAAGGTAAGTTATATAATAGTGAGTTGTCTTCTATTATGATCTATGTATTGATGAATGTGATGCTTCTTGTCCGCATTCGTTTATCGACTCTTCACTCCATAAACCCGAGGTCATGTTTATTGAGCTCAGTTTCGCTTGGGGACAAGCGAAGTCTAAGCTTGGGGGGAGTTGATACGTCCATTTTGCATCACTATTCTATATCACAATTCACCGTTATTCATTATTATATTTCATATTAAAAGATGATACTTATGTTATTTCACCTGTTTTTGCATGGTTGATGACTTTTGGAGCATGGACCGCTGTAGTCAGGATTTTGATAGAAAAGGTGCTGTTTGGAGGCAAAATTCGGGAAGATCAGAAAAACCGGGAAAATATATGGAAAATCCTATTTTTCCAGAAGACGAAGGCTGCCAGAAGGAGGAGTGGAGATGGGCCACAGGGGGCCCACACCACCCCCTGGTGCGAGCCAGCCTAGGCCACGCCACCAGGTGGTGTGGCCGCCCTGGTCCACCTCCAGCTCTCCCCTCTGGCGTATATTATCCTCCCAAAAACCTAAAACTCAGGAAGCGACCACAGAAAGATTCCGCCGCCTCTGCGGGGCGGAAAACACCGAGAGAGAAAGATCTCTCCGGTAGACAGATTTCTATCGGGGGAATTCCTTCCCGGAGAGGGGAGATCGTCGCCATCAACACCACCATCAAGCTGGACTTCATCGGGATCATCATCATCATCACCACCATCATCACTATCATCACCATCTCCATATTGCTGTAACAATTGGGTTGAATCTTGCATAGTTCTTAGGGGAAACTTTCCCGGTGTTGATTACTCTTTGTAGTTGATGCTATTGAGTGAACCATTAAATTATTGTTTATGTTCAGATTGTTATTCATCATTATTCCATCTCTGATCATGATCTATATGATGTCTTGTGAGTAGTTCTTTTTGTTCTTGAGGACATGGGAGAAGTCATGTTGTTAGTAGTGGAGTTGTGTTGAGAAAGATTCAATAGTTTGATATTTAAGTTGTGGTGTACTTCTTCTAGTGGTGCCATGTGAACGTTGACTACATGACACTTCACCTATATGGGCCTAGGGGAATGCATTGTGTATTTGGCTACTAATCGGAGGGGTTGTCGGAGTGATAGAAACCTGAACCCCCGTGAGAAAACCATTGCACAAGGGATGTCAGGATCTTAGAGTTTAAAGCTGTGGTTAGGTTTCTACCTTAATTACTTTCTTGTACTTACAGATGTTTGCAAGGGGTATCTCTACTATTAAAGGCAAATACGACATGATGGTTGGTACGTCCGTCGTCCCCCTCCCGTGAGGTAGAAAAAAAATAGCAGCGCCCACGTGCGCCTCATCCAGTCACCCCACTAGGCCACGACTCCATATTTCATTTCAGTTCGTTCGCCTTCTCTCCTAGGGGCAGGTCCACGGATCTGAAGGCAAGACGCGGTTCGCCTACATCCGTGAAGTCTGGCGACAGATCACCTCTCCCCTCCATACGGGCATGGTGCTCTGGCCATGGATGGGGAGTTGAGGCCTAGCTCCTGCTCATCTCCCACATCAAGCCCGCCTTGCCGTCCTTCTTAGGATCCGGCCGCCCTCCTCCACGTCCAGCTCTGGCGCCACTGCTCCTAGCCCTCACGGCCTACCCGCGTATGGATATGTCGTCCCAATTCTATTCCCGACGTCTCCGTCGTCACCAGCTACTCAAACTTCAGATGCTCCCCTCTCTGGTTCTGGTTGTATGAACTTGCTACTATAGTGTGGTATCAGACATTTAAACCTTGCCACTGTTTTGTTCCCTATCCTCTTCTACGCCTGCGAGAGAATCGTCAGAAAAGTTTGCGAGAACAACTTCCGTATGAGCATTCTCAGGGTAGGCTACTCAAACTCACATGATTCAGTTAATTTCTCCACTTGGAATTCCCATGCATTTTTAATTGTTTATCATATTATTACTAATCGATGTTACCAGTCACAAACTATGCAGGACTGCAATTTCCAAGGAAATGTGCTCTCTCTCTTGACATAAAGAAACCATCGGGTTTCAATAACAAGAGTGCCATGTACCTATTTGTCAAACGCCCTAATGTCTCACCTTTTGAATGGTACCATTTTATCCTGGCTGCAAATAAGAACCAATATACAATTTATCCGAGGTTCCTGATTAAGGTTGACTATGATCATGCAGGTATCCGTTCTTCGTCACTTCTGCACCTGGAGATGACTACATGAGCATGATATTCGTACACTCTGGACATATGAACTCAGGAACTTGTTTGGAAATATCAGTTCATGAACACACTTGGGATACAAGTAGCAATGATTTCATTCATTATTAAATAATACTGAGTACTTATATGAGAGCAATTAATGTGGATTACACAAAAAATGAAGAATTCTAAATACTCTATATTTCATATTCATACAGTGTTGTTCGGCACAAATTACTTCCAAGAATGATACCCTTTCAAGACTTGCAACTATGGTTGTCGCAAATTCTTTGAGAGAGGACACCAAGTGAGGTCAGGATGCAAAATTAGTTATTTTGAGTACAAACTTTTAATAACATATCATCATCGTTGTGTCTCCTTTAGATTTCCTAAGGTGTATATTGATTGCCCTTATGGCGCATCGGCGCAAAATTACAAGAAATGCAACATTCTTTGCTTATAGGTCTTGGGATTGGCTTCACTCCTTTCATAAACATACTCAAAGATATCTTGAACTATTTAAAGTCCAATGATGTAAATTTCTTTGACTCCAAAGTATTTCCCAGTGTTATTAGTTTTGACAAATGCATCATTTTTTTGTTGTGAATGGTAGGCATTAATTCCACAATGTGCGCATAGGGAAAGGAGGTTGTTGCAATCCTGACCATGATGGCCATTTTCTTCATTTGATGTTAGATGTGCATTCTATTTACTGCTAGCACATGCATGGTACTGGTCCACAAGCAAGAGAAGGATTCAAACCATCCCAACATGCATGTATAGGAGGTACTTTGATTTTCGTAGGTGTGTAAGAGGTGCAGAACCTGCAGAAGAAATTTGTTCATCCTTGTAGCATGATGACCCACAAGTATAAGGGGTGTATCGCAGTATTTTCGATAAGTAAGAGTGTCGAACCCAACGGGGATCATAAGGTGCTGGCTAGTGGTATGGATCAGGAATTCTCTGCAAATACTTAGCAAACAGATTTTTAGGGGTTTTCGATAAAGCAAGTAAACAAATTACGAGTAAACAAAAGATAGTGGGAATAAATGCAGCAAGTGGTCCAATCCTTTATGCAGCAAAGGACAAGCCGGTTGTATTACTTAAGATGACCAAATGTTCTCGAGGACACATGGGAAGACTGTCAAGTGCTTTCGCTTCATATAGTCGATTAATCTTCTTTAGCTTGCTAAGTGTTGTGTGGGTGAACCTATGCTAATGTACCGCCCCATCCAAGACTAATACATACTTGTGATTATACCCCTTGCAAACATCCGTAAGTACAAGAAAGTAATTAAGGTAGAAATCTAACCACAGCTTTAAACTATAAGACCCTTACGTCCCTTGTGCAATGGTTTCCTAATGGGGGTTCAGGTTTCTGTCACTCCGGCAACCCCTACGATTAGTAGCCAAATACACATTGCATTCTCCTTGGCCCTTATAGGTGAAGTGTCATGTAGTCGACGTTCACATGACACCACTAGAAGAAGTACACCACAACTTAAATAACAATCTATTGAATCTTTCTCAACGCAACTCCACTACTAACAACAAGACTTCTCCCACGTCCTCAAGAACAAAACGAACTACTCACAAGACATCATATGGATCATGATCAGAGATGGAATAATGATGTATAACAATCTGAACATAAACAATAATTCAATGGTTCACTCAATAGCATCAACTACAAAGAGTAATCAACACCGGGAAAGTTTCCCCTATGAACTATGCAAGATTCAACGCAATTGTTATAGCAATATGGAGATGGTGATGAGGGTGCTGATGGTGCTGATGGTGGTGATGATGATGATGATCCCGATGAAGTCCAGCTTGATGGTGGTGTTGATGGCGATGATCTCCCCTCTACGGGAAGGAATTCCCCCTGCAGAAATCTGTCTGCCGGAGAGATCTTTCTCTCTCGGTGTTTTCCGCCCCGCAGAGGTGGCGGAATATTTCTGTGGTGCCTCCTCGAGGCTTAGGGTTTCGGGAGGATGATATACGCCAGAGGGGAGAGGCTGGAGTGGGCCAGGGCGGCCACACCACCTCTAGGCGCGGCCTAGGCCTGCCCGCACCATGGGGTGGTGTGGGCCCCCTGTGGCCCACCTCCACTCCATCTTCTAGCATCCTTAGTCTTCTGGAAAAATAGGATTTTCCATATTTTTTCCCGGATTTTCTGATCTTCACGAATTTTGCCTCCAAACAACACCTTTTCCATCAGAATCCTGACTACAGCGGTCCATGCTCCAAAAGTCATCAACCATGCAAAAATAGATGAAATAACATAAGTATCACCTCTCAATACGAAATATATCAATGAATAATAGTGAATTAAGACATAGAATAGTGATGCAAAATGGACGTATCAACTCCCCTAAGCTTACACTTCGCTTGTCCCCAAGCGAAACTGAGCTCAATAAACATGACCTCAGGTTTATGGAGTGAAGAGTCGATAAAAGAATACAGACAAGAAGCATCACATTCATCAAATACATAGATCATAATAGAAGACAACTCACTATTATATAACTCAACTTGTAATGAGTAAAGGAAACACAATAAACATACATAAAGTAAATCAAAATTGGTAATGGCAAACTTAGCTCTTGGTCGAAGAATAGTTGATAATTTGCTGGAGTTCACAAATAGCTGGTTTTCAAAGAAAGCTTTCAAAGTAGTAAACATCAAGATAAGAGCAATGTGCAAAACAAGGAACATAAGAGACATGATTGAATAAATCATCATATGAATGAATGAAACACATCAACTCAAAATACTTGCTGAGATAGAACGGAATAGGTTTACTGACTCAACTACAAACTAAAAGAAAGGCCCTTCGCAAAGGGAAGCATGGATTGCAAGTCTCATAAAGAGCTCCCAAAAATTATGAGACTTACTAGCTTTCAGCTCTCATTGCCCCTATCATAGGCATCTTTAGGTGATTAAGGTGAAAGTGAGGTCCAATCTGAGTTATATGCTTGACAGACTATAAACTGAAAATCCCAAGTCCCTTGAGTACGAGGTCCGCTCCTCATGATACTCAACTTTAGTTACCGGTAAGTTCTTGTCATCACTAGTGGAAAACGGGCCTCCAGTCCCGGCCCGTAAGGGGCTTTAGTCCCGGTCCTGGTAACCGGGACTGGAGGGGCGGGACTAAAGGCCCACCCACTAGTCCTGGCCCTCTTACTAGCCGGGACCAATGGGCATCCACGTGGCTGTCTCTGCGGGTGCTGGGTGCCCCCCATTAGTCCCGGTTCGTATTACGAACCGGGACAAATGGTTCTCTGCTACGGCAGAGAATTTAATTTGTATTCCTTTTTTTCACTTCAAAATAGTTTTCTACGCTACCACATACCGTACATGTTCATGCATATATAAGATAACTTCTCTTAAGATCGAGCATACAAATATATACATGATAGTTACACATAGAGATCACAATTATTGGGACTGGAGCCTGTCTATTCAATTACACGGTCGGGGATCATCGGCGCCTATTCACACTAAATTCTCCGGCGTCATCTATCATCTCGTTCATCAAGAATCCTGCCAGTTCTTCAGCAATTGCTACTACGTGTTGCTGTGGTAGGAGCTGATCCCGCATTTTCTCGAACTATATAAGAAAAGGATATCAATATGAATATCAATCATGATAACAAAAAGTGACGGTAATAAATGTTATGAATGTATTGCTTACATCGACTCTATAACCATTCAGCTCACTGGTAAACGTGCGAATGAACTCGCAAACGTAGAATCCACATAGATTCGTCCCCTGTGGCTGCCTCGCGCACTTTACGAGAATAGAATTCAATCAAAATAATAATCCAGCATCATAATTGTATTGAAACTAGAAGTAAAGAGATGCGCCTACTACTTACCGAGACCGGCTTAAACGTCAGCTTATCAGTAAAGTCACCCGTAACCGCACTCTTGAACTGGTTCCAAAGCCTACCATGTAACTAAAATGAATGAGTTATTTATTACGTCATATCTCAGGAAATCAATGAAAGAGACCGATGTAGCGCGAAAATTACCTCTGGAGCATGTCCTGCATGTCACCAAACTGTTCCAGGGGTCTCATTAATGGGTCCATGACTTCAACTCTTACCTTATCAAGTTGAATGTCCATGAGAATCCAGTGGAAACTGTACACGTTTATATATACATCAGTGGCTCATCAATTACACTTAACATCGAGTAAGCAAAAGAGAATGTGTACAATAGATTAAGACACTCACGCGAAATTGTAAGGAAACAATATGTGGTCACAGAAATTTTGCTCCATTAGAAACCTTAGAAGGTTTTCCTGTGTGTCCTCGGGTTTATCCTTTAGCGTCCGACAATGTATTTTATCTGGGTCAATGAACCCAACACTGAAGATTGACCTTCTTTTACATTCCATGATCTTCATTCTGCATAATAATAGAGTACAAAAGGATATAATTAGGATAATTACATGCAATGAACTGAACAACTGAAAAAATGAACAGCTTATATATAGACAATGAATTTAACAACTTACAGACAATAGCAACTCATGAGACTTTTGTCGAGGGCGTCGAAAGTGTATAACTGGAAGAGTTCTGGAAACTCAACATGGACCTCTTCTTCTCGGAAGTAGTCATGTGGGACTTTCGCCACGATCATTATTCTCTCCTCCTTTACGACTTTCAAGTACCATTTATGTAAACTCCGCATTTGTGTTGGCAGTTGTTGGAACTGCTCAAAGCTGACCAGAGGCTTCCCTGGGACATATGTAGGGACTACCTGACCCTTGGGTAACTTGTCGTCCTGGGAACCTAGCAATTCCTCAATAGTCACATTCATAGCGGCCGCAAGCTTCTTCGCTTCTTCCATATCCTGCTGGGGAGTGTCATAGGATACCACCTTGAGGGGTGGGATCGATTTTTTGGCCTATTCCCCGAGGTGGGGGACGTCCTTTCTTTTCCCGGTTGCACTTTGACTTGATGATTTACTCCCGCTTGCACTTCTACTTGATTTGCTCTTATTCACTTCCTTCTGAAATGTGCGTCGATAGTCATCTGGCTTATGGTGCAAGTCATATTGCGATTTTGTGTTCAGAAAAGAAAGTGCATACGCTTTTTGCTTCTCGGTGTATACCGGGGCGAGCTCGGGTTTCTTCTTTTGAAGCTGCGCAACACATTCGGTCTAGCGCCTCGCAAAAACACTACTAGAAAATCGCGATGTTTTTGTGCATTGCATCATCATGACCGCATGCTCATGTCATCATGCCACCTTGCATTTGAGCATCGTCATGTCATCTTGCAATTGTTTGCATAAAAATATTTTCGAAAAGTCTATTTTTGTTTTCTAAACGCCCCGTCTTTATTTAAATGAAAACCCCGGGTCTCCGGATTATCTCATTTTGTCTACCAACGGATCTCAACAGCCCCGTTTTAAATAATAAAATTATTTGTTTATTTTTGGGAGGCAGCTAGCCCGCCCCGAAAGCCCAGCCGACCACCTCCAGATTAAAATTCCTACCTACCCCAAAAACACCCAAAACTTATTCTACCAAATAACCCACCCAGCCTATTCTACCCAGCCCCTCCACCTCACCTCACCCTATGGCAGCGCGCCACGTCACCCTGGCCAATTTCACACCCAATCAGCCTGACACCACACCGCCCCAAGTCCCCACCCAGCCACACACACGACACGCCTACCCGCGGGCCACCTCCCCACCTGCCGCCTGACACCAATCCCCATGGCCGACAACGCGCCCACGCCCGTCGCCTGGCCCCACCCCGTTCTCCTCGCGCCGCGTGCCCCGCCTTCCTCTCTCGCACGTCTCCTCCCTTCCTCGCCCGCTTGTGCTCCCCTTCCTCCCCGCGACCGCCTCGCCTACCCCGCCACCGGCGTCCCCTCCGCCACCGCCCTCTACTCCCCGTCGGCCCCGCTCACCCACCGCAGGCCGCCGCCGCCGCGACGACCTCGGCCTCCACCCCGCTCGCCGTCCCCGCTGCCATCTGCTTCCGTCGCCAGATCCTCTCGGGCCGTCTCTTCCCCACCGACGCGCCGCCATACCCCGGCCCCGCCCTCCGGCGCCGCCGCGAGACCACCGTCCTCTCCTCCGCCTTCCCCCTCTGCGCCTGCGCCCCCTCGTCGCCCTGCAAACCGCCGTCCCCGCGCCGCCTCGTCGACGACCCCTCCGCCGCTCGCCGGGGCCTGTGCTTCCCCACATCTGCACGGACTCCGCGCCGGCCTGGCCGTTGACTTCACCATGTCGCCGGCCTCTCTCCACCCCGCCGTTCCGCCGTCTGACCCGGCTCTGGCCGGGTCGTCGTCCCCTATTTCGCCGCCGCCTCGGCCTCCTACTCGCGGGCATCCCCGCCCCCCCCCTCGTCGGTGGGGCCTCAAGCTTGCCGGCACCCTGGGCTCCTCCGCCGGTACTCTGCCCCGCCTCGCATCGCCTCCATCTTCCGAGCCGCCGCCGGTCGACTACCGCAGTGGCACGGTGCCACTGCCCCGAGGTCGCGGTCCTCTACAAATGCCTCGTGGCCCCTGTGTTGGTTCCCTTAGTTGATGTGCCTGTGGTGTGTTGTAAGGAAAAAGCTCCGTTACATCGTGCTTCCAGTGTGTTTGTTGCGAGCGGAAAGGTCTTCTCCGTGTACCCGTGTCGTCATCGAGGTCGATAGACCGACACCAAGCGCCGCACCGACCTGAGACTTCCGTGGCGACAAAAACGGCTAGTCAAGCACGAATTTGATGATGACGCTACAAGAGGTGATCCACCCCGACAAGATCTTCGACATGCGTCGCCATACTCGAAGCCACTTCGCGGACCCGAAGATCACACATGCGACAAGACCTTCTTCCTGCACCGATGCCTGACGACTGTGGATGCGACAAGATCGTCTCTCGGACGCCAAGTTCTTCTTCCCAAACGCCAAGATCGCCCGATGCGCCTCGACGCCGAACCAAGTCCTTCTTCCCGGATGCGACAAGATCTACTTCCGTTGTCAGAGACAGATTCCGTCGAGCCGTTGCCGCCCCCGTCGAACCCTGTCGAACCCCGAACCCCTTGGAGCTCCAGTTCGCCGAACCCTAATGTGCTTCCCTATCCGAGACCCCCATTATTTTTTTTATAATAATAACATTATCACTTGTTGCACATTAAATGGTTCATATTCGCATCGCATCATGTGGGTTTGGGGGCATTAGGCCGATTCACATCATAATTAAATATGGAGTCTATATGAGGGCTTTTCTAGTCTTATATTGGCTCCATTTAAATTTGTGTAGCGAATCGTTGCCCTGTTTCGCCTTGTTAAATCAACATTTAAATTGCGGGGGTTTTAAACAACTTGAACCGTTTAATTAAATGTCGGGACCCCGGTTCCGCTTAATACTGCCTAAATGCACCGCATCTGCATCGTATCATAATCATGCTGGATCTTCTGCCGTAGTATTAAATATTGCATCCGATGTTTCTTCTAGTGTTTGCTTCTTCGCGGATTAGGCCGATGAGTTGATGCGAGTTTCGACAAGTTCTCCGAATATGATCCTGCGGCAGTGTTTTCCCAGGCGAGCATCTCTTCCCCTTCTACCTATTTTGCATTTATAGTCTTTACTTCCCTCTGTTGATCTATTGTTATCCGTGTCGTGATGCTTTAGTTTCCGTATCCTAGTCATACCCCGTACAGCCTCTATAATGCCTTGGACACCCCCTATTACCTGTGTTTGGTAGATAGCTGGCCTTGCGAGTCGTAGTCGCTTGCTCAGGTGTGATCTCGTGGTGTCAAGTACCACAGTTGTTGGAATGCTAGCAGATGTTAATGGTGGAGATGCTTACCGGTGGAGATGATCATGACTTTAAATACAACTATTAAAATGCTAGATATAAATAATGCAGAGGCATCGGTGGGCAATAGATGTTATTTGGTTCTTCCACGCTCACTTGTGTCCCGTAGGACCCCGAGTACTTGATACCTGTTCCTTGATTTTCGCACTATCCACATCCGGGAGGCCTTATGGACCCCCCTGAGCCAGAGCTTGATTCATTTCTATTTCTTGGGGCCACAAGTAGTTTGGGGCTTTATTACTATTCTGTACCTATGCCATGCTTTACTGCTTTATTTAAGATTGTGCGTGGAGCACATGTATTGTTTTGGAACGTGGAATGTTTTCGCGGTATCGACAAGCCCAGTCACATTTTCGAGTTCCCAGTCGTTTACAGCCATTGACACAAACCCTGGGTCCGTTCCGGAGCCGGCCAACTTCGTTGCGGGTAGCTTAGTGGGGTGGCCCCCTGAAATATTTCTGAATCCTGTGATTGCTTTGTCGTGAATGCCTCGTTGGGTTTTGAGTTGGTTTTTCCGAGGTTGATCGAGTGTGTGTTGCTATTCGTGCACCCCTGCAGGGTAAAACTTTCTGAAAGCCGTGTCCGCGGTTATGGACGACTTGGAGCACAGTATCTCGATCATAGACAAGCATAACTAAAGTAGTGCTATAAATTTGACTTAATATGTGACTAGTAATCAGCTCAAGTATAACGGAATGGATATTAAAAATGCCAACAACTGGTGGATCTGTGGTGATCTGTGTCATACTATACCTGCCTAGTAAGTATTGCAACTCCAATGGAATGTGATAAAAGTGCCAACAACTGCTGGGTTTTGGGATTCCTCAAGACAATTATATCTGACTAGTAAATGTTTCAGCTACAACGGAATGGTGATTAAAATTGCCCACTACTTATGCTATCAGGACGGCCCATGCTATCTATATCTGGTTAGTAATTGCTGCAACTATAACGGAATGAGTAAAATTGCCAACTGTGTGAGTTCCTTGGTCCGACTTCCTCGTTTGGTCTCGAGGGGGAAATACCAGGACGGGTTTGTTTGGTGTTAGCTTCAGGTTGGATCCGAAATAATCTTTCTTATCCCTCTCTGATAACCGCCAGTTGTATCGAGTCTCTATAGGTTGTTTAGTGCCGCTGCGCTGCCGCTTCCACCCACCATACCTATGTAGGCGAGAGCCGCCGAATTCTAGCCTCGTCGTGTACTGGCATCAGTACTGACGCTCCTCTTTTTCCTTTGCCCTTTGTTGGCACCCCTTTTGTTTTAGCAGGTTGAGATCGCCGTCGTTAGCAGGGTTACCCTTTTGGCTTGGCCTGGGCAGGGTTATGGACGCCATTGGTTATTCTTCAGGGCTCTTAGCCCCATTTGCATCTTGTCCGTAGTCGGACGCTCTATCGTTTTAACGGTGATTTGGATCTTTGTATATTATATCTGTATTATTGACTCATGGAGTCGCTAATGTATATATATGTTCTGTGGGTCCCATCGAGGACTGTTGTGTAATGGTATTACTTCGTTTTCCACCCGCATGAAAGTGCCTGGTGGGCGTCCTTGAATCATTTTTATGCAGGTTTGGCGGAAAGGGCTAAAACTTGCATAGGGCCGATTTGAGGGTGTTATATTCGGCCTTTACGATCATGTCGGTTTCCTCGTCAGTACGATCATAAGGTCTGATAGGAAGATTCTTATGAGGTACTCTTGGGAGGGGCGACATTTGTCGTTTTGGGCTCCTACGTCGTTTAGTACTAATCGGAGGCTGCGGCGGAGATCGGGATGGACTCGGGCTGTGGTGGTCGTAGTCATGGGGTGGGCTTCTTGGACGTGATGGAGGTGAAGGTGACATGCGACCACTCCGAGGCGGTGTTGGCTTTGGCGTCCAGCCTGGAAGCTTGATGTTGTTCTTGTCCCATAAAATGATACCACCCAGTACTTCTGCGAGTGTCCTCTCACCTTCAGTTCCAGGGATGTCAAGCTCCATTGAGTCCCACCCCATTGCGATTTCATCCACACCAACTTTAGCATAGCCAGCTGGAATCTCACGGCCATGCCAGCGTGCGCCAGGTGGACAAGGTAAAGCACATCCGACCGCCACCTTGACGGATAGGTTCTTCACCTTCTGATGGAGCTCACAAGATGCCTGCTCCTTCATTCCATCCACGGGGTAGCCATGACCGCCATCTACCATACGTGCATCATCATAAGGGACCTCCGATTCAGCCACGCTGCTTTTCCACTGAGATGGGATGGCGGTAATATCGAGTACAGGATCTTGCAGGCGCGCTGCTCCTCAAAGTTCGTCAATCTGTTGCTGATGCATTCGAAGTGTTCCTAGCAACTCGGTGAACCTGTCTCCCTCCTCCTCCTGCCGTCGCCTCTTTGCTCTCTCTCGGCTCCTATAAGTATCTCTGTCTTTGGGAAACCCCATCTCCCACGTATAACTAGGGCCAAGGCCTCGTACACGTCCTCCGCATTCGTCATTCCCGAGGACCTTTGTCAGCAAGTCTTTCTCTGTATCGGGATGGAACTTTGTTGTTCCCGCTTTAATATCCTTCACCACTTTCTGCCATGTATCCCGGGGTATCCTAATCTCGTCACTGCAAATAAGGTCCCCTGTACTTTCGTCATACTCACTCCCATGCCCAAGGAACCAATTCCTTGCCCTCAGATCCCATTCTTCGCGTATTGGTTCTGGAGTGATCCCTTTAGCAAGCAGCTCATTCTCTTTAGCATCCCACTTTGGCATGGCAGCCGCGTAGCCCCCTGGCCCCAGGTGATGGTGATATTTCTTCATCGCGGCATTTTTCTTGTTTTTTTCGACATTTCCATAGCAGGTTGTGACTCCTTGTACTTCACAAATGCATCCCAGTTAGCCTGCTGCTTCGTTAGATAGCATTCAAATTTAGGAGTCTTCTTCGTCTTCTGATAGTTTTGCCATAATGCTTTCTTCCAGTTCTTGAATAGTTTGGCCATCTTCGTAAGAGGCCACTGCTTGACTTTCTTCCTCAATGCAGCTGTGTCGGCATCATCCTCACATTCTGGCAGGGTGAAATGTGTCATGAGGTCATTCCAAAGACCCTCTTTGCACCTGTCGGCGACATACTCACCCTCTTTCGCCCCTTTGGTCTTATTCCACTCTCGAACGGTGATCGGGATGCGATGCCTAACCATAACTCCGCATTGTTGTTTAAATACAGTTTTAGCCTTTTCGGGTTTCACCGGTTCACCCCGTGGTGATACCCGCGTAATTGTATGACGTGTAGATGCGTCCAACTTTTTGGCCGGGCCTCGTTTGGAATATTTTTTGCTCGATGTGGAGGCCTAAGAGAAGAAACATTTGTCAATTTATATATATATATACAACTCAGTTAATGCATCTACTGATCACTAGACTTCATATATATACCTTGCCGTCGGCTTCTCCACCACCGGAGCCGTCGGCTTCTCTACCACCGGAGCCGTCGGCTTCTCCACCACCGGATCCGTCGGCTTCTCCTTGATCATTTCGGTCGACCTCCTCTCCCTCACCGGAGGGGTTCAGATAAATCGACGGAGATTCGGGTGGATCAACATGGGGGGTGTCGTTGATCATATCCTCGAGAATTTCTTCCTGTGCTAGGTCTCTCTGGATTGGATCCATAGTTTTCTACAAAATGCACACAATAACATTTTTTATTCAATATTGCTGCATAAAATAATACTAAACAATAATATGAACACGCAATTTGCTACAATAATACTAAACAATAGCAAAATTCTAGTGATGCCCTAACCCTAACCCTAACTCCGGGGGCCCGCGAGCACCACCACTCGGCTGCCCGCGAGCACTACCACCACCCTAACCCTAAGTCCGGGGGCCCACGAGCACTACCACCCTAACCCTAAGTCCGGGGGCCCGCGAGCACCACCACCCTAACCCTATCTCCGGTAGCCCGCGAGCACCACCACCCTAACCCTAAGTCCGGGGGCCCGCGACCACTACCACCCTAACCCTAAGTCCGGGGGCCCGTGAGCACCACCACTCTAACCCTAAGTTCGGGGGCCCGCGAGCACCACCACCCTAACCCTAAGTCTGGGGGCCCGCGACCACTACCACCCTAACCCTAAGTCCGGGGCCCGCGAGCACCACCACCCTAACCCTAAGTCCGGGGCCCACGAGCACCACCACTCTAACCGTAAGTCCAGGGGCCCGCGACCACTAGCTACTAAATAATATTACAACTACTAAATAATATTACAATTAACACTACTATTACACTACTAAATAATATTACACACAAAATTAAATAATATTACACTACAAAATAAAATTAACTATAAACTACAAAATACTATTACAACTAAATATTACAACTACTACAATTAACTACTACAAAATACTACTACAATTAACTACTACAATTAACAATTACAATTACTACTACAAAATACTACTACAATTAACTATTACAATTACTACTACAAAATACTACTACAATTAACTATTACAATTACTACTACAAAATACTACTACAAAATACTACTACAATTAACTATTACAATTACTACAAACAACTACTACAATTAACTACTACAGTTAACTACTAAATATTACAAAATATTATTACAATTAACTACTACAAAATAAAAAATAGAACTTTGGCCGGGGGCGCCGCCCCGGCCGCATCACCCGCACTGCCGCCGGTGTGCACGGCTGTCGCCGGCCCGGCCTGCTCGCCCATAGTGGCCAGCAGCGCCGCGCCGCCGCGTAGCCGGCCGGACGGAGGAGCGAAGGGGAGGCGGGCCGGTGTACCTCTGCTGGCTGGGGGCGCGCGTGAGGCGGCTGCAGTGGCGGCTGGAGTGAGTGGCGGCGGTGGTGGTTGGGGTGGTGGCGGCCAGAGAGCGAGTCGGGCAGCCTGCCGGCATCGATTCGTCGTCCTCGCGTGCGTGGGTGTTCTCTGCGTGGGGAGAAGAAGGGGCGCGTGGGGAGAAGATATATAGGTGGGGGACCTTTAGTCCCGGTCCATATAACAAACCGGGACTAAAGGGTCATTAGTCCCGGAGCGTTATACGGACCGGGACTAAAGGTCCCCCGTTTAGTCCCGGTGCGTGCCACGCACCGGGACTAAAGGTTTTTGGCACCGTCCAAAGCACGCGCGCCAACGCCACACCTTTAGTCCCGATGTGTAGCACGCACCGGGACTAAAGGTCCTTTTTTTCAAAATTTTCACCCCAGGGGCGCGCTTGTTTAAAAAAAATTCAATTTTCTATTTTAAACATTTGAATTTTACAGTTTTTGCATACTTATGAATTTGAGAAAAATTTCAACATGAAAAGTTCTTGAATTTGAATAAGTAATACAAATCTATTTTCTGTTTTATAAAATAATTATTCTAACTAGTGAAACTAATAACCATTTTGCCATTTTCAATTTAAAAATGCATTAAATATTATATTTTGCATAATTTTGAATAAGTGATTGAAATCAATTTTCTGTTTGATAAAATAATTGTTCTAACTAGTCAAACTATTAACCATTTTGCCATTTTCATTTTAAAAATGCATTAAATATTATATTTTGCATATTTTTGAATAAGTGATTCAAATCAATTTTCTGTTTTATAAAATAATTATTCTAACTAGTCAAACTATTAACGATTTTGCCATTTTCATGTAATTCCGACACTCCGGTGGTCTTCCTTCGGCAAAACCCTAGACCCGGGGCCCCAGATCGTCTACCCTGCCTTATTTTTTCCTGCCCGTTTTCTTCCCGCTCGTTCTCTTCCGGATCGTAGCCCCTTTAGGGTTTAGGGTTTAAGGTTTAGGGTTTTTGGTTTAGGGTTTAGGGTTTTTGGTTTAGGGTTTAGGGTTTTTGGTTTAGGGTTTAGGGTTTTTGGTTTAGGGTTTAGGGTTTTTGGTTTAGGGTTTTTGGTTTAGGGTTTTTGGTTTAGGGTTTAGGGTTTTTGGGTTAGGGTTTAGGGTTTTTAGTGATATCTGCCGCCTCTCTCCACTCTATCCCATGGCTTCCACCATACCTCTAACCCCAGGGAGGTGGAGATGGAGTCTTTCACGGGCTAGCAGGAAAATATTTTCCGAGGCGAAACTTCCGAAGATGCCATAGGGCGTGTGCACCAAGGGCATCTTTGAGAAGTTCCGCCACGGGAGATTTCCCAACCCTTTCCTCCATCCATGGGGATGAAACTCTCCATCCATGTTGGCTTGGTCATTGCCATAGCACATCTAGACTCATATCTGCCGCCTCTCTCCACTCTATCCCATGGCTTCCACCATACCTCTAACCCCAGGGAGGCGGAGATGGAGTCTTTCACGGGCTAGCAGGAAAATATTTTCCGAGGCGGAACTTCCGAAGATGCCATAGGGCGTGTGCACGAAGGGCATCTTCGAGAAGTTCTGCCATGGGAGATTTCCCAACCCTTTCCTCCATCCATGGGGATGAAACTCTCCATCCATGTTGGCTTGTTGAGTTGCTTGCCATGGCGTATCGATGCTCCTTTTATAGGCACGGCGCCGCTTCTACTTTGTCTTCTTCCTCCGACAGGGCGTCGTGCGCTACATGCTTTATCTCATCGAGCAGTGCGTCCACCCACGCGTCCTTATCCCACCGACAGCTTTAGTCCTGGTTTGAGCCCCCACCCGATACTAAAGGTTACCCACGCGTCCTTATCCCACCGACAGTTTTGTTAGATGACACAAAAACCACCTTTAGTCCCGGTTGCACCCACCAGCCGGTACTAAAGGTTAGCCACCCCCCAGATAAGGCCCTCCCAAATAAGCCTCCCCCAGATAAGGCCCCCCATCTTTTGTCCCGGTTTGAGCCCCCACCCGGGATGAAAGTTTCCCGCGCCACTGCGTTACCGCGCTTTCCACCGGTTCCCACCTCTGTCTTCCCGCCATTTTTTCAGTATATATATGTACGCTTGGCCTCCATTTACATATCACATCTAGACTCATCGTTCTCTTCCCATGGCTTCCATCGTATCTCTAACCACCCGGGAGGCGGAGGCGCTTTGCGCCTCGAACTACCCCTACCCACCGGGCTACCGTGTCCCCACCGGCTGGATGCTGAGCGCCAAAGGCGTGCCGGTCCCTCCTGTCCCTCTAGGTGTGGAGCGCCGGATGGCCATCATGAACCACTACTACCTCGAGCTCACGCCAGAGCAGTGGAGGAATCCCAACTGGCATCCCGACTATTTCCCGACTTGGGAAGCCTTCTTCATCAATCGGCGTGAGAGGGCGCTCGCTAGGCACAAGGAGGACGGCCCACCTCCTTCGAACTTCAACGAGGCCGGCCGTCGGCTGTGGTGGCGCGGCCGGACTCTCCAGAGTGTCATGGCCTACAACATGACCGGCAATAACCCCCGCCTGCGGTACCCTCAAATCCAGCCCAGGCATGCCCAACCTTCAAGGTTCGACTACGGCGACCCCGACGGCGACAGCGACGACGACGCCGGCGACTACGACGACTACAGTGGCGCATATTACAGGGCTAGGCAGGAGCATGACTGAATCACTCCAACCATTAGGCATGTTTCTTAATTTTCAGTTGTGCTATGTATCCTTAGTGTTTGTGGGTTCCTTCTCTTGTGATGGTTCCTTCTCTTTGTGTGATCACCTACCGCGGATCAGAACGTCTAGTTTGATTGAGCAAGATGTATTACATGAAAGGGGACCTTTATGTCTCAAATAAAAGGTTTAATACATTACATAGATTTATGTCTCAAATAAAAGGTTTAATTACATAGATTTATGTCTCAAATAAAAGGTTTAATTACATAGATTTATGTCTCAAATAAAAGGTTTAATACATTATTACACATCACCAACATCTAGTGTTGTGGTTTTCTTCTGCACCGTAGCCATGGAGAATCTTCATCATTTAACAGGATGCTTGGGTCAGTTTTCACTTTGAAGGGCGGAATTTCATGAAACTTATTGTAATCTTCTGACATGTCTGTCTTGTCATCCACTCCCACGATGTTTCTTTTCCCTGAAAGAACTATGTGGCACTTTGGCTCATTGTATTCTGTACTCTTTTGCTTATCTTTCCTTTTTCTCGGTTTGGTTGACATGTCCTTCACATAGAAAACCTGAGCCACATCATTGGCTAGGACGAATGGTTCATCCATGTACGCAAGATTGTTGAGATCCACTGTTGTCATGCTGTACTTTTCGTCTACATGTACCCGGCCTCCTGTCAGCTTAACCCATTTGCACCGAAACAAAGCGACCTTAAAAGTAGGTCCATAGTCATGTTCCCATATCTCCTCTATGTACCCATAATATGTGTCAATCTTCCCATTGTCATCTTGCATCAAAGCGGACACCACTGTTTTGGTTGGTGCTCTTTTTTATCTTGGGCGATGGTGTAAAATGTATTCCCATTTATCTCGTACCCTTGGAAAGTACATATAGTCGAAGATGGTAACCTAGCCAACGAGTACAACTCATCTCCAACAGTGGTGTTATTCATGAGATGTGCCTGCAACCAATTGCCAAAATTCTTCTCGTGTTCCCCTTTAATCATGGTTTCAGGCTTCCCCGGGTTTTCGGAGCGTAGAATATTCTTGTGTTTCTCGATATACGGAGCCACCACGGTAGAATTGTGTAGTGTGCTTGAGTGAAAGAATGCCCGTCCATACATACCATTGATTTCCTTCCTAGTGTGCCTTTTCCAGTCATCCTCCCCTCATACCGAGATTCAGGAACACCAATCGGCTTAAGGTCAGGAAGAAAGTCAACACAAAATTGAATGACCTCCCCTGTTCCATAGCCCTTGGAGATGCTTCCTTCTGGCCTAGCACGGTTATGAACATATTTCTTTAAGACTCCCATGAACCTCTCGAAGGGGAACATATTGTGTAGAAACACATGACCAAGAATTCTAATCTCTTCGACTAGGTGAACTAGGAGGTGCGTCATAATATTGAAGAAGGATGGCGGGAACAACAACTCGAAGCTGACCAGACATTGGACCACATCAATCTGTAACCCTGATAGACTTTCTCGATCGATTACCTTCTGAGAAATTACATTGAGGAATGCACATACCTTCACAATGGCTAGTCAAAGATTTTCAGGTAGAATTCCCCTCAATGCAACCGGAAGCAATTGCGTCATAAGAACATGGCAGTCATGAGACTTTAGGTTTTGAAATTTTTTCTCTTTCATATTTACTATTCCCTTTATATTCGACGAGAAGCCAGACGGGACCTTGATACTGAAAAGGACTTCAAAAAATATTTCCTTCTCTTCTTTGGTAAGAGCGTAGCTAGCAAGCCCTTGAAACTGCCCTGGATGCTTGCTGTCTCGTCCTTTATGATGTTGCTGGTCCTCCTGTGCTGCCGGGGTATCTTTTGACTTCCCATACAAGCCCAGGAAGCCTAGAATATTCACGCAAAGATTCTTCGTCAGGTGCATCACGTCGATTGCAGAGCGGACCTCATGCACTTTCCAATAGGGTAGCTCCCAAAATATAGATTTCTTCTTCCACATGGGTGCATGTCCGGTAATGGGGTCTTTCGGAACAGGTTGTCCTCCAGGACCCTTTCCAAAGATTACATCCAAATCCTTGACCATACCAAATACATCAGCACCACTATGGGGGACATGCTTCATCCGGGTTTCTGCCTTGCCATTGAAATGCTTGCCTTTCTTCTTTAAGGGATGATTGGGCGGAAGAAAACGACGATTGTACGGGTACACATTCTTTCTACATTTATCCAGATATATACTTTCAGTCTCATCTAAACAGTGCGTGCATGCATTGTATCCTTTGTTCGTCTGTCCTGAAATGTTACTAAGAGCAGGCCAATCATTGATGGTTACGAACAGCAACGCTTGTAGGTCAAATTCTTGCTGTTTGTGCTCATCCCACACATGTACACCTGGTTTGGCCCACAACTGTAGAAGTTCATCAATTAATGGCCTTAGGTACACATCAATGTTGTTGCCGGGTTGCTTCGGGCCTTGGATGAGCACTGGCATCATAATGAACTTCCGCTTCATGCACAACCAAGGAGGAAGGTTGTAGATACATAGAGTCACGGGCCAGGTGTTGTTACTGCAGTTCTGCTCCCCAAAAGGATTCATGCCATCGGTACTTAGACCAAACCATAAGTTCCTTGCGTCACCAGCAAAGTCCGGGAAGTCTCTCTCGATTTTTCTCCACTGCCGACCATCAACAGGGTGCCTCAACATCCCGTCTTTCTTACGGTCTTCCATGTGCCATCGCAACAACTTGGCATGCTCTTTATTTCTGAACAAACGTTTCAACCGTGGTATTATAGGAGCATACCACATCACCTTGGCAGGAACCCTCTTCCTGGGTTGCTCGCCCTCAACATCACCAGGGTCATCTTTTCTGATCTTATACCGCAATGTAGTGCATACCGGGCATTTATCCATATTCTCGTACTTCTCACCGCGGTAGAGGATGCAGTCATTAGGGCATGCATGTATCTTCTGCACGTCTAATCCTAGAGGGCAGACAAGTTTCTTTGCTTCGTACGTACTGGAGGGAAATTGGTTATTTCTTGGAAGCAACTTCTTCATTATTACCAGCAACTTTTCAAATCCCGAGTCAGTCATACCGGTCTCTGCCTTCCACTTCAACAATTCCAGTGTGCTACCCAGCTTCTTCTGGCCATATTCACAAGTTGGATACAGCAATGTGTTGTGGTCCTATAACATCTGCTCGAACTGCAACCTCTCCTTTTCTGTGTCGCAGTCTCGCCTTGCATCACTAATGACCCGACCAAAATCATCAACAGGCTCATCTGGTTCTTGTTCTTCACCCCCTTATTTTTCATTATCTTCAACTGTGGTATCATCGTATTCAGGGAACATAGATCGGTAGTTGTCATCATCGTTCTCTTCTTCATCGCCGTCTTCCATCATAACCCCTCTTTCTCCGTGCTTGGTCCAAATATTATAGCCGGACATGAAACCGGACATTCCGACATTCAACACATGGATGACTCTTGAGGAAGTGTGAGCCTGCTCATTCCGACATTCAACACATGGACAACACATAAAACCATCCTGCCGCTTGTTCGCCTCGGCCACAAGGCGAAAAGAACGCACGCGTTCTCTGTAAGCGTCAGAGCGTCGGTCACCGTACATCCATGGGTGGCTCATCTGCATCATACAACCATGCATATATATCAAACGCAATCACGATGCTTAAATTAGTACCACGCAGTCAGAACGAGAAAATAGTTGCTAACCTTTTAGGACACTTCAAAACAAAGAGGAGAAACCTTAAGTGTCGCTCTGGCACCTCATATCATATTTTGTCTTATGTGAACTCAAGTGGCATCGCTCTAATAGGCATTTCACCGAACACCTCTAGTGCATATGAAGAAAAAAGTTAGCACAAAGTTATACCCACCTAGGAAAAAAACAGGAGAGAGTGGAGGGCTAGGTGCATATATATAGGGCCAGGCCATTAGTCCCGGTTTGAGATACAAACTGGGACTAAAGGTTCTGCCAGGAGCACGCGCGCCGGCCCAGACCCATTTGTCCCAGTTTGTATCTCAAACTGGGATTAATGGTTCCTTACGGACCGGGACAAAGTGCCTCGGCCTCCTCGGGCCGTCTGGTTCGGACCATTAGTCCCGGCCCCAGCCACGGCCGGGACTAGTGGCCCGAACCAAAGGCCCATTTTCTACTAGTGCATCATAAGTATGTGCGTATCATGGAGAACCGCCAACGGGGTACCCCTTGCCCGATACGGAAGAATCCCCATATCAAAATGACAAGGCAAGCAGACAATGAGTATCTCAGCAATCTTCTTATTTACCATGGGAAAATGGTGCTTTTTTTTCTCTCTTTCCTCTTTTCATAGTATCTCTTTTTTTCTTTTCTTTTTCTCAATAGCTATCTCTCTCTTTTTATATATAAGAAGAATGCTTCATAAATATCATTATGGTTACGCTGTAGGTTTCCACCATGTCAGCATGGATTAGACCAGTGGCCCAGGCGTTTCTCTAACACACATACATAACTCCATGGACTTACAAGCTCCCCTTTTATTTCACACCGACGACATCCGCAAACAAAATAGAAAGGTATCAACTGGGTATATATTTACAAGTGTTGAAAGCGTTCCCCATGACAGCACGGTTCTGCTAATCCCCAACCTATAATTTGCAAGCATATAACTTTCATGGAGAGTTCACAATGGTTCAGGTTTATTAAATGCAAGAAAGTAAAGTGTGCCATCAAGTTCGTGAGAGATTTAATCACTAATTTTCACATAACAAGTTTAATTTGGGAGGTAGACAAAACAATAATTTACTTGGAATAGCAATAATGCTACTAGGTAGGTATGGTGGACGCAAATGGCAAGGGTTTTGGTTTAAAGGAGGTGGATGCATGAGAAGAATACCCTCTCAATACAGGTTTTTGGCTAGCAAGGCTGGGTAGCAAGTATAAGAGTTGAAGGAAACAAACAAACATACAAGTGATAAAAACGAACATGCAATGTTCCTTGGACGCACAAAAGATCTTAACTAGAGAATACTAGACTTATGAGCAAATCAAGAAAGAAAGATGATGAAATTATTTTTCTCTAGAGTACTTCTATCTTTTTCTTTTCAACTCTCAAAAAGGTGTTGCTACTGACCGAGCCAGGTTTGCCAAAACCAACTAAATTAACTCAATGATCCCAGAGTGCTACCAATACTAACAACAAGATCAAACATATAACCACGAATTGAAAACTAAAATAAGCTATGCAAAAGAGTGAATGATAGAACTTCTCATTAATATTCCATAACAGAAAATCACACTAAGGGATACATATCTAACGAGAGAGGAGACACTTCCATAATGCAAACCATACTACATAATAACTCCTCTATTCATGATATGACTCTACTAATAAGGTAAAAAGATAGAAGATAGTGATATGATACCGCGGCACTCCCCCAAGCTTGGAACAAACCAAGGGGATGCCAAACCTGATGACGAATTACTCCTTAGGTGGTGGTGGTATCCTTTTGATGAGCTCTCTGATTAGTTTCCCCAAGTCCTCAATCTCGAAGGTGAGATTATGAATCAGCTGTGAGATTTGCTCAATGCGGCTCATGATCATGTCGTGTTGAGAATTCCATCTCTTGCTATTCTTTCTCCCACTCTTCCTCCTTGAAGTCTTGTTTTCCTGCATGGCTAGAACGAGGCAAATCCCAATTGGAGGGTAATTTCCCCTTGGGCATATTCTGGTATTGATGCTCATGGATAAGAGTGTGGAAAGGATTCTTGGTGCGTGGAGGAAGTGACCAGGGATCTGAACGGTGATGAGGAGGCTTCCCTCCAATGGCTGGGTTTGCCACCACTCCAATGCTTGCAATGGTAGTGCCGGTGTGCTTTGCCTCCTCTTCACCTTCACTCTTGATCTCCTTCTCCTTCCTGGGGTCTTGGAGGTCTTCCTCCATAGGTTCCTTCTCTTTATCCTTGGCGGACACCATTGTGCTTCTAAACCTTCAAAGAGTATGTCCTGGCAGAAACAGATCGAAACAAAAACATGACGAAAACATGATATACGGACCTTGGGGGGTCTGAGGGTTATATATTACGAAGTTTCATATCAAAAGGAAGGTACTGGGAGAAAACGAGTCAGAGGCGGAGTCCGGGGCGGACTCACCACCTGGTGGCGCGGCCAGGGGAGGGCCCGCGCCACAGGGTGGTGTGAGCCACCCTGGCTCCGTTTCCGTCTCTTTTTCGCTTTGTAGCTTTCCTTATTGACTGAAAACTGCAAAAATATAGTTGGATTGCATTTTCGCGGAACTTTTCTTACCAGAAATGTTACCTATTTGAAAACAGACTCTGCAGGTCTCTGAATTTGGTATCTAGTGGATCCTTCTGGAGTCATCACTTGAATAACATCAATATCTTTATCTTCATATACTTATTACTTGAGTCATAAAACCCTTCTCTTCCTTATTACACCATTTCTCCACTTCCTGGAAATTTCTTTCACACAAAACTTCACACAGTTCTCATTAGCAACATTAGTATAAGTGAAGTTATAAAACCTTTTGAGTCCAACTTCAACTGAAAACCATCAAAACAAAATCTACTATAGCAAATCCTTCCGAAGACCCAAAAAGAATTCAAGAAGGAAATCGAATAAAGAAGCAAATGCAAGATTGGTAAAATCTGTCAAAACAGACCAACAGGTAAAGATCAATTTTTTCAAAAATCTTCTGTTGCTCAAATCAAAAAGTGAAAAACTAACGAGAGTTAAATAACAACCTGGGGCAGAAGCAAAAAAAATTACAGCTCAATCCGACATACAGAGATCTCTCACGAATTTTTACGGTGAAGCACAAAAATCTGTTTCGGGACAGCAACTTCCCCAAATCTTACTTCTCTCTCATTAGAGGTTGATCTTGACACAAAAACCACACAAAACGGATAAGGAGCGGTTATTACCGAAGTAATAACTTCCAAGACTCATAGAAACAAAAACAAACTAAAAGCAAAAACAAATTGGGTTGTCTCCCATAAAGCTCTTTCTTTATAGCCATTAAGATGGGCATGATAATTTTGAAGAAGCTCTCATAGGGATATGGATTGAAGTGAAAGAGAGCATTAAGAAGCAAAAACACACACACATTTAAGTCTAACCCACTTCCTATGCAAGGGGATTTTGTAAGCAAACAAGTTATTGAAACCACAGGCAACTTGCATAAGAAGGCAAAAGAAGTGCAACATAAAAACTTTCAGCATAAAACGAGGAAACTTGATATTATTGAGATACATAAGAACACTTTTCCCTCTGTCATAGTAGCTTTAAGTATCATGCACAAACTTAACAATATAGCTATCACAGGGACCATCATAACAATGATCACTTGTTCTAACATAAAACACAGGAATACTAGCTCTCATAGCACTACTATGTGAAACAATATTAGAGGTATCCTTACAAAGGATAGTGTGTCCCTCTTTTTCATATTTAGCAACAAAGTCTTTCACATTTGCTACCATAGGTTCATCAACCATTGGTTTATTAGGTTCAACAGCTTTATTCATACTTTCATCTACCATACTAGCCATCATAGAATATTCCTTTACCTTAACTGGGAAAGGCATTTTCTCGATATAAGGTTTAGGTAAAACATGATTAGCAGTATAAACTTCAGTATTTCTTGCAGGAACACTCTTAGAAACATCTTTATAAGGTTCATGATACTTATTCCACTTCTTTTTAGGCACTTCAATGTAGGAAGCAAAGGCCTTAAAATAAGAAGCAATAGCTTGAGAATCTAAACCATAAGCATTTTTAATATTTTGAAAGTCATAAGTTCCCATAAAAGATTCAATACATTCATAATCATAATTTATACCTGACTTTCTACCTTTGTCATTCTCCCAAGCTTCAACATTGTCTTGAATATGGTCTAGAAGGTCCCATTTAGCTTCTTCTTCCATATGAGTGAATGATCCAGCACAAGAGGCATCCAATAAATCCTTGTCATGCAGAGCGAGCCTTGCATAAAAGTTGTTGATAATAATATTATTGGGGAGCTCATGAATGGGACATTTGAGCATTAGTAACTTCAATCTCCCCCAAGCTTGAGCTATACTCTCTCCATCAAGAGGCCAAAAGTTGTATATTTGATTGCGATCTTTATGAATCTCACTAGGAGGATAAAACTTTGAATAAAAGAGAGGCACTATTTCCTCCCATTCTAGAGCTTGACCATTCTTCAGCAGCTTATACCATTCCTCAGCTCTACCTTTCAGTGATAATGAGAATAACTTCTTCTTAACTTGATCTTTAGTAATACCTGCACACTTGAACAACCCGCATAATTCGTGTATAAAGAGTAAATGATCACCGGGATGGCCAGTTCCATCCCCAACATAGTAGTTATCCATAACACGATAAATAATGCTTGTAGGTATTTTGAAAACATCATTCTCAGTAGGTGGTGGCTTATCTACTACCTTAGCAGTGGTAGTAGCATTACCAAATAAGAAACTCAGCGAATTTTCCATAACGAAAATAAAGCAACTAGCAGTAGTAAACAATACTCACAGTAGAAGTTTCCTTTCCCAGTTCCACTCTCCAATAGCGCTTCACTCCCCGGCAACGGCGCCAGAAAATAGTCTTGATGACCCACAAGTATAGGGGGTGTATCCAAGTATTTTCGATAAGTAAGAGTGTCGAACCCAACGAGGAGTAGAAGGTGCTGGCTAGTGGTATGGATCAGGAATTCTCTGCAAATACTTAGCAACCAGATTTTTAGGGGTTTTCGATAAAGCAAGTAAACAAAGTACGAGTAAACAAAAGAGAGTGGGAATAAATGCAGCAAGTGGCCCAATCCTTTATGCAGCAAAGGACAAGCCGGTTGTATTACTTAAGATGACCAAACGTTCTCAAGGACACATGGGAAGACTGTCAAGTGCTTTCGCTTCATATAGTCGATTAATCTTCTTTAGCTTGCTAAGTGTTGTGTGGGTGAACCTATGCTAATGTACCGCCCCATCCAAGACTAATACATACTTGTGATTATACCCCTTGCAAACATCCGTAAGTACAAGAAAGTAATTAAGGTAGAAATCTAACCACAGCTTTAAACTATAAGACCCTTACGTCCCTTGTGCAATGGTTTCCTAATGGGGGTTCAGGTTTCTGTCACTCCGGCAACCCCTACGATTAGTAGCCAAATACACATTGCATTCTCCTTGGCCCTTATAGGTGAAGTGTCATGTAGTCGACGTTCACATGACACCACTAGAAGAAGTACACCACAACTTAAATAACAATCTATTGAATCTTTCTCAACGCAACTCCACTACTAACAACAAGACTTCTCCCACGTCCTCAAGAACAAAACGAACTACTCACAAGACATCATATGGATCATGATCAGAGATGGAATAATGATGTATAACAATCTGAACATAAACAATATTTCAATGGTTCACTCAGTAGCATCAACTACAAAGAGTAATCAACACCGAGAAAGTTTCCCCTATGAACTCTTCAAGATTCAACGCAATTGTTACAACAATATGGAGATGGTGATGAGGGTGCTGATGGTGATGATGGTGGTGATGATGATGATGATCCCGATGAAGTCCAGCTTGATGGTGGTGTTGATGGCGACGATCTCCCCTCTCCGGGAAGGAATTCCCCTGGTAGAAATCTGTCTGCCGGAGAGATCTTTCTCTCTCGGTGTTTTCCGCCCTGCAGAGGCGGCAGAATCTTTCTATGGTCCCTCGTCGAGTCTTAGGGTTTAGGGAGGATGATATACGCCAGAGGGGAGAAGCTGGAGTGGGCCAGGGCGGCCACACCACCTCCAGGCGCGGCCTAGGCCTGCCCGCGCCATGGGGTGGTGTGGGCCCCCTGTGGCCCACCTCCACTGCATCTTCTAGCATCCTTAGTCTTCTGGAAAAATAGGATTTTTCGTATATTTTCTCGGATTTTCTGATCTTCGCGATTTTGCCTCCAAATAGCACCTTTTCCATCAGAATCCTGACTGCAGCGGTCCATGCTCCAAAAGTCATCAACCATGCAAAAATAGATGAAATAACATAAGTATCACCTCTCAATACGAAATATATCAATAAATAATAGTTAATTAAGACATAGAATAGTGATGCAAAATAGACATATCATAGCATATCAGAGTTAATGGGATAATAGTGTTATACTTCCTTTTATAGTCCTTTGGTCTATAAGTTTGCGTGTGCTACTCCGTTCATCCATGTGTCTCTAAGAAACCCATACTTTTTATTTCGTTAGTTTCTTAACACACTTAAAACTTTATTGTTGTGCCAACAAGAAGTCGTAGTTTTTATTTGTCCAGGTCTCAGTAGCTCCCTTTTTTATCTATGTAACTGCAGGTAGTACTAAAGTCTACTCTTGTGTAATATATTAGTAAACTTTCTATAGATGCTTCAGGGCTCATCTCATAGATAATCCAAGAAGAGGAACTAATTTGGCCACTACGATGTGGACTGTGCATTGGATTGGTAAGTATATTTTTGGTCAGACCACTTTGTGTTTCTCTAAACCATTTCTAATTGTTTGGTGAAATTTCAAGTTTGGTCATGCCAAACATGAATATCCAGTTTCACAAACTGTTGTTGCTTCACGTTTGTATCGAAAGTTCTGAATCTAAATCCATAACATGTTTTCAGCATTAATCCCTATGTGATCCTTTGCTACTACCATGATTAATCGGCTTCATTGATTATCTGTTTTCTATTACTCATAGTATGCATCTACCTAAGAGGATAGTTTTAGGACAGTTTTACTATAGAGTGATTATCATACTTACTAGCATATATCGACATGGTGTTTCTCGTCATGTTTTACACTACTAATTGTAAACTGTTTTACCAAAGTGGACCTCACGCTTTAGCATAGAGAAAGCTTTCAGGTCAGTTTCGACAAGATGATGGTACTCCCTCCGGCCCAAATTTGTTGACTTAGATTTGTCGAAGATTCAATTGTATCTAGACATGAATTAGTATTAGATACATTTGTATCTTGACAAATTTGATTCATCTAATTTTGGTCGGAGAGAGTACTAATTGTAGATCTTAGCTAAGGAGAACCTCAAGCTGGGAATGTTAAGGAGCTGAAAGAAGCTTGGAAGAATGTAGAATACTCAATAAGCATATTACGTCCATTTCAAGTAAACTGGTAGCTTATTAGGATAAATTGACTTCAATGTTTTATGGATTTTCTTAGGCGTGTTAAAATACTCTATGGATTGAAATACGATTCGTTTTGTGGTTATAAATTCATATGTTCATATGTAATTCTTTAGATGTTCTACCTCAACAGATCCTTTCTCACAGGATTTTTTTGCATTTTGAACTAAGAAAAGAATAAAAAAGTCACCAAAGAGAGGACATCACGGTTTCAACAACAATAGTTAGGCAGAAAAGAATCAGCCTGATCCTACGGACAGCATGTACGTATGTACCTTTCTCTTATTTCTGCCACACGACAATCGACTTGCTGTCTGCAGGTGCTTCGGATTTGTTATCTTCGTGATCATTTGTTAGCCTGTACTTTTTTGTTTTAGTTGGAGTGGTATCATGATTCTTAACACAACTTATCCTCTGCTGCATCGACGGCCGAAGCCTGACCACAGTACTCGGCACCAAAATTATTACTCTCTCCGATCCAAATTAGTTGACTTGGTTTTGTCTTGAGGGAGTATAGTTTATCTCAGGTAAGACATATGCGGTGGACAGTGGAGTTTGAACCTTAAACTGCACGCAGTAGCAAAGTGGAACATACGAGTACCCTACTGGACACTGCCAGTAAATTCCACCAGTGGTATAAAATGATGCCCTATTTTGTTTGATTTAGTCAAGCGGGATTTTCTAAGATTATGGTTTACTCTATGATAAGAATGGTCATATAAAGTTTTAGTTCTTGTGGCAGGCTGTAATATCTTTAAGCCCACTGAATTCAGATTTGCTATTCAGACATATATGTATTCGTATTGTTATTTGGCTATTTCACTACCGGATCTTGTTCTTCACATGACAGCAAGAGTGAAATTTGAAAGCGTGCAACAGATCTCTATCTCTACTATATAAAAAGAACAAGGTGTACGGGACAAGTTTGGTTCACGGGAACATAAGAGTTGCATAGCAAAATGTCTTATGGAGTCTTGAACTAAAGAAGCACTTGCAAGTTCAATAGTGAACGAAGAATTTTTTTCGATGTGTTGTACTGGATAATTTAATTTTCAATTCGAGTGTTTGTTAACGTGGATGGGTTGCAAACTAAAGTAACTTTTTTCCCTAAAGACTATATTTATATAGTTTTTAGAAGAACGGAGAAATGTTTTGACTTCTGATGGCTCAATGCACGGCGCCTAGAAAAGTGCTTGGTGCGTGGTTGATGTAGAGCTCGTTGGGAACCCCAAGAGGAAGGTATGATGAGCACAACAACAAGTTTCCCTCAGTTATGAAACCAAGGTTTAATCGAACTAGTAGGAGCAAGGAAACACCCCAAATGTGTTACTAGCTGAGCTTTGGGAGGGCGCACTACCGGTGCTAGTAGCAACGTGGAAACCTGCACAACACAACCACAAAACTTTGTCCCCAACTTGCGATGAGGTTGTCAATCTCACCGTGTTTTGCAGAAAACAAAGGATTAAACGTATCGAATGGAAAGAAGTGAAAGTTTGCAGAAAGTAAACACAAAGTAGTAAACAGATTGTAGATTGTATGTAAAGTAAAGGACCGAGATCCATAGTTCACTAGAGGTGGCTCTCCTTAGATAGATAACATGTTGGGTGAACAAATTACAGCGGGGCAATTGACAAACATCGAGAAAGCAATACATGCATATACTAATCATCTTGACTCCTTTGAGATTCGATTGGGCATTATAACATTATACATAGACCGCCATCCAACTGCATCTATGACCACTAATCCACCTTCAGGTTATCATCCGAACCCCCTCCAGTATTAAGTTGCAAGCAACAGATTATTGCTTTACGAACTGCGTGTAAAGTAAATAATACGATTGTTCTATGAACAAAGGATTGTTGTTTTTTCCCTAGTAGCAACATCACATCTAATACCTTAGAGATTTCTATCACTTCCCCAGATTACCAGAGGCATGAACTCACTATCGAGCATAAATACTAACTCTTGGAGTTGCTAGCATCTACTTGGCCAAGATAGCTACTAACAACAGAAAGCATGCAAGATCACAAATAACAAAGACATGATAGAATCAATAATCAATCTGGAATAGCATCTCAATATCCATCGGATCCCCGCAAACACATACTCATGTATGAATTACAAATAGATGATCTTGATCATGAACGGAGCTCACAAGATCTAGACATGAAAGCACAAAGGAGGAGAACCAGCCATCTAGCTACTACATGGATCCGTAGTCCAAGGATGAACTACTCACGCATCACACCGGAGGCTTGCATGGTGATGAAGAAGGCCTCCAGGGTGAATTCCCCTCTCCGGCAGGGTGCCGGGAAGAGCTTCAGATCCCTCCCGATCTAGGGATGGAGATGATGGCAGCTACAGACTGTTTCCTGGATTTTTGATCGGGCCCTCAGGGTTTTCGTCTGGAGGGAATCTTATAGTCGGAAGGGGAGGCCGAGGGGGTGCCGGGAGCAGCCATACCACCCCCTGGCGCGGGCCAGGCCTGGTCGCGTGGCCAGGTGGTGTGTTGGCCCCCTGGACCCTCTCCGTCTCGTATTCTGGCACTTGATGACTTCTGGAAAAATAGGAACTTTGGCTTTTGTCCCTTCCAATTCCAAGAAAATTCATTTTTGACTTTCCTGGAACCAAAAACAGCAGAAAACAGGCAGCTGGCACTGTGGCTCTTGTTAATAGGTTAGTCCAAGAAATCATATGAAAAGTACTCCAAAGTTGGAACAAAACACAAGAAAGTGGATAAAACCAAGCATGGAACATCAAAAATTATAGATACATTTGCAATGTATCAACTTCCCCAAGCTTAACTCCTGCTCGTCCTCGAGTAGGTAAGTGATAAAAAGAAAGAATAATTTTTGAGGTGACATGCACCATCAAAGACTTGATCAAAGTATTTGTAAACATTCAAAGCTGGGATCATAGTACTTCAATCATAACATGAAAGACAAAGTTCTAGAAATAAGCAAAGAAACTATGATGCAACATGAAAAGGCACAAACAAAAGATTCATGAATAACAATGCTTTGCAAGACGTTTGTTTGTTTCACATAAAGAAAACATAGCATAATAGTATTCAGCTTGTCCCTCAATAGAGTAGCAAATATAAATGCATAGGACACCTTCAAAGTTCATAAGAGTGACTAGATACAATAGTTTAAAACAAGCAATAACAAGTTATGCATCAATCCAGTAGTCTTGGGACAATGCACATAGAACTAAGAACGGCCGCTATGCTCTCAAAGTAGGTGCATAAAGGTAGAAGGTGGAGACTCAATATTGTTGGAGATATGCCCAAGAGGCAATAATAAAAGTGGTTATTATTATATCTTTGTGTTTATGATGAATATTTACATCCCATGCTATAATTGTATTATTAGGAAACACTAATACATGTGTGTTTTGTAAACATAAGAGAGTCCCTAGTAAGCCTCTTGTTGAACTAGCTTGTTGATTAATTGATGATTATGGTTTCCTGATCATGGACATTAGGATGTGATTAATAACAAGGTCATATCATTAGGAGAATGATGTGATGGACACACACACCCATAGTAAGCATAGCATAAGATCAAGTCATTAAGTTCGTATTGCTGTAAGCTTTCAAACACATAGTAACCTATTCCTTCGACCATGAGGTTATGTTAATCACCATCACTGGATGAATACTTTGATGACATCAAACGCCGCTTCGTAACTGGGTGGTTATAAAAGTGTCATTGGGTATTCTGAAAGTATGTGTTGAAGCTCATGAACCAAGATTTGGATTTGTCCATCCATATGACGGATAGATATGCTCTGGGCCCTCTCGGTGGAATGTCATCTAGTTAGCTTGCAAGCATGTGACTAGGTCACAAGGGATGACATATCACGGAACGAGTAAAGAGTACTTATCAGTAACGAGGTAGAACTAGGTATGGAGATACCGACGATCAAACCTCAGATAAGTATAATATCGTGAGACAAAGGGAATTAGTTTCGTATGTAAATGGTTCAATCGATCGCGAAGTCATCGTTGAGTATGTGGGAGCCATTATGGATCTCCAGGTCCCGCTGATGGTTATTGATATGAGATGTGTCTCTATCATGTCTACATATTCACGAACCGTAGGGTGACACACTTAAGGTTCGAAGTTATTTTAAGTAGATATGGAATGTGCGTTGGAGACCGAATGTTGTTCGGAGTCTCGGAATGGATCCGGGACATCACGAGGAGATCCGGAATGGTCCGGAGAATAAGATTCATATATAGGAGATCATTTTATGAGATAGGAAATGTTCCGGAGTGTTTGTATGAGAGTACTAGAAGGTTTCGGAATGTTCCGGAAGGTTCTGGAAGATATCTTGGAGTTTGCTTGAAAATCAAGATAGGGATCAAGGAGTCCTGGTGGCTCAAGATACGGATTCGTGGGGGAGGAGGACTCCTCCCCCCACCTCCAACCCGCCGGCCAAGGGAGGAGAGGAGTCCTACAAGGACTCCCCTCCCCATGGCGCCATCCCCTCTTTAAATAGAGGGGCAGGGGGCGCCCCCTCCTCCCTTGCTCTCATAATCCCCAATCTCTGCCGCCTCTCTCCTCCACCATATTCTGCACAGGCATAGGCGAAGCCCTGCAGAATTCTCTACTCCACCACCACCACCACGCCGTCGTGCTGCTGGGATTCCGTGGAGAAGATCTACTACCTCCGCTGCTCGCTGGAACGGGGAGAGGAAGGTCTGCTTCGACTCCGCACGTGTGACTGGCTACGGAAGCGCTGCCGAATCGTGGCGCCGGAAGGATCGTCAACTTGACCAAGGGCGGAAGCGCTGCTGGAACGCGACGCCGGAAGGATCGTCTACTTGACCGAAGGCAGAAGCGCTGCTGGAACGCAACGCCGGAAGGATCGGCCACACGATCTTGAGATCGGCAAGTGATCGACTACATCAACCACGAGATCTAATCTCGTTAACGCTTTCGGATCTACGAGGGTTAGTTCCCATCTATCTCGTTGCTCATGTCTAATAGATTAGATCTTGGCTTTTATCTAGATTAGATCTAGGTTTTGTTCGTTCTCGCGGTAGAAATTTTTTGTTTTCCATGCTACGAACCCATCAGTGGTATCAGAGCCGTATCTATGCGTAGATCTGTTGCACGAGTAGAACACAATGTTTTGTGGGCGTTGATGCTTTTGTTGTCGGTGTCTTAGCGTGTACTTTGCATCTTGCGGCATGGTGGGATGAAGCGGCTCGGGCTAACATTACATGTCATCGCACATGAGACTTGCTCCACGCTTGACGTGCAACTTGCTTTGCACAAGTGGCTTTGCGGGTGTCTGTCTCTCCCACCATAGTTAAGATTCAATTTACAATGAGCATCTTGACAACACTTGTATCAACGTTGTGGTCCTTGTTCGTAGGTAAGATCGGTCTTATGCGAAAGCCCCAAACCACGTAAAACATGCAAAGAAAATTAGAGGCGTCTAACTTGTTTTTGCAGGGGTTTTGTGATGTGATATGGCCAACATGTGATTGTGATTGTATTTGATGTATGCAATGATCCTTGTTGTAATATGGCAACCGGCAGGAGCCTAATGGTTGTCTTTAATTCTGTTAAGACCTGCGTGTCTATTCATCTTGTAATAGCTTTATTCCAAGTAGTTGTAATAGTTGCTGGTGATGATGGACAACCATGAGGCGGCGCCACTGACCTTGACGCAATGCTGGTGATGATGGAGATCATGTTCGTGCTTTGGAGATGGAGATCAAAGGCGCAAGAAGAAAAGGCCATATCATATCACACTAATTATGAATTGCCTGTGATGTTAATCCTTTATGCATCTTGTATTGCTTAGATCGCGACGGTAGCATTATAAGATGATCCCTCTCACTAAATATCAAGTAATAAAGTGTTCACCCTTAGTTGGCACCGTTGCTAAGACTCGTCGTTTCGAAGCATCTCGTGATGATCGGATGTGATAGATTCTACGTGTGCATACAACGGGTGCAAGCCAGATTTGCACATGCGGAAACTAAGGTTATCTTGACGAGCCTAGCATGTACAGACATGGTCTCGGAACACGGAATACCGAAAGGTAGAGCATGAGTCATATAATTGATATGATGAACATGAAGATTGTTCGCCGATGAAACTACATCTTCTCTCGTGAAGATCAGACTTGGTGTAGTAGACTTGGTTCGTGTAATCACTAAGACAATGTGAGGGATGTTGTTTTGAGTGGGAGTTCACCTAGTTAGTTTAATAATTAAATTTGAACTCAATTTGTCATAAACTTAGTCTAAACTACTTGCAAATTGTTGTAGATTATGGCGACCCCCTCCATCAATTTCAATGCGTTCCTAGAGAAAGAAAAGCTTAAAAATAATGGAAGCAATTTCACGGACTGGTTCCGTGGACTGAAGATCGTCCTCAGGGCTGGTCAGTTGACCTATGTGCTCGATGCACCGCTAGGTGACCCACCTGCAGATAATGCCACCGATGACGAAAAGAATGTTTTCGCCACTCGGAAGAATCATTACTCCACAGTTCAGTGTGCCATCCTGTACGGTTTAGAAGCGGAGCTCCAACAGCGTTTTGAGCACCACGACCCGTTCGAGATCATTAAGGAGCTCAGGCTAATTTTTGAGACTCGCGCGGCAATGGAGAGCTATGAGGCCTCCGAGAAATTCTTTAACTGTAAAATGGATGAAGGAAGCTCCGTTAGCGAGCACGTGCTCACCATGTCTGGGTACGCTAAGAAGCTCCAAGAGTTGGGAATATCGATTCCTAATGAATTGGGGATTCACCGTCTCCTTCAATCACTGCCACCAAGTTATAAGAACTTTGTGATGAACTACAACATGCACTGCATGAACAAGACGTTGCCTGAACTGTCGTCCATGCTGAAAACTGCTGAAGTGGAGATCAAGAAGGAGCAACAAGTGTTGATGGTCAATAAGACCACCAATTTCAAGAAACGGGGTAAGCCTAAGAACAAGGGAAACTTCAAGAAGGACGGCAAGAAAGCTGCCGCACCTGCTAAGAAGCCAAAGGCTGGTCCTAAACCTGAAACTGAGTGCTTCTACTGCAAGGGAGCTGGTCACTGGAAGCGTAACTGCCCCAAGTACCTGGCGGATCTAAAGAACGGCAACATCAAGAAGAAAGGTATATTTGATATATATGTTATAGATGTGTATCTTACTAGTAATCGTAGTAGTGCCTGGGTATTTGATACTGGTTCGGTTGCTCATATATGTAACTCGAAACAGGAGCTACGGAATAAACGAAGACTGGCAAGAGACGAGGTGACGATGCGCGTTGGAAATGGCTCCAAGGTTGATGTGATCGCAGTCGGCACGCTCCCTCTACATCTACCTTCGGGATTAGTTTTAAATTTAAATAATTGTTATTTGGTGCCTGCGTTAAGCATGAACATTATATCTGGATCCTGTTTATTGCGAGACGGTTACTCTTTTAAGTCTGAGAATAAAGGTTGTTCGATTTATATGAGTAATATCTTTTATGGTAATGCACCTGAGATGAATGGTTTATTCTTACTGAATCTCGATAGTAGTGATACACATGTTCACAACATAGATGCCAAACGAATTAAATTGAATGATAATTCTACATACATGTGGCACTGTCGTCTTGGTCACATTGGAGTAAAGCGTATGAAGAAACTCCATTCAGATGGACTTCTTGAATCACTTGATTTTGAATCACTTGAAAGATGCGAAGCATGTCTAATGGGAAAAATGACTAAGACTCCATTCTCTGGTACAATGGAGCGAGCTACAGACTTATTGGAAATAATACATACCGATGTGTGCGGTCCAATGAGTGTAGCATCGCGTGGTGGATATCGTTATGTTCTCACTTTCACGGATGACTTGAGTAGATATGGGTATGTCTACTTCATGAAACATAAGTCCGAAACTTTTGAGAAGTTTAAGGATTTTCAAAGTGAAGTGGAGAATCATCGTAACAAGAAGATTAAGTTTCTGCGTTCTGATCGCGGGGGTGAATATCTAAGTTACGAGTTTGGCATGCATTTAAAGAAATGTGGAATACTTTCACAGTTGACACCGCCGGGAACACCACAGCGTAATGGTGTGTCCGAACGTCGTAATCAAACTCTCTTAGATATGGTTCGGTCTATGATGTCTCTTACAGATTTACCGTTATCATTTTGGGGCTATGCATTAGAGACAGCCGCATTCACTTTAAATAGGGCACCATCTAAATCCGTTGAAACGACACCGTACGAATTGTGGTTTGGTAAGAAACCTAAGTTGTCGTTCCTTAAAGTTTGGGGTTGCGAAGCATATGTAAAGAAGTTACAACCTGATAAGCTAGAACCCAAAGCGGAGAAATGCGTCTTCATAGGATACCCTAAAGAAACAATTGGGTATACCTTCTATCATAGATCCGAAGGCAAAGTTTTTGTTGCAAAGAATGGATCCTTTCTTGAGAAGGAGTTTCTCTCGAAAGAAGTGACTGGAAGGAAAGTAGAACTCGATGAGGTTATTGAACCTTCTCTCGGATTTGAGAGTAGCACAGCACCGGAAGATGTTTTGGTGCCGCCTGCACCAATTGAAGAGGAAGCTAATGATAATGATCATGAAACTTCGAACGAAGTTACTACTGAACCTCGCAGGTCAACGAGGGTTCGTACCACTCCTGATTGGTATGACTCTGCCTTGAACGTCATGTTGGTGGACAACGCTGATGACCCTGCGACGTGTGAAGAAGCTATGATGAGCCCAGATTCCGACAAATGGCTAGAAGCTATGAAATCCGAAATGGGATCCATGTACGAAAACCAAGTGTGGACTTTGGTGGACTTACCGGATGGCCGTAAGGCTGTCGAGAACAAATGGATTTTCAAGAGAAAAACAGGTGCTGATGGTAATATTACCGTCTATAAAGCTCGACTTGTCGCGAAAGGGTTCCGACAAATTCAAGGAGTTGACTATGATGAGACATTCTCACCAGTAGCGAAGCTAAAATCTATGAGGATTTTGTTAGCAATTGCTACACATTTCGATTATGAGATTTGGCAGATGGATGTCAAAACGGCGTTCCTTAATGGTGACATTGAGGAAGAGTTGTATATGGTACAACCCAAAGGTTTTGTCGATCCTAAAGATGCTGACAAGGTATGCAAACTTCAGCGCTCCATTTATGGACTGAAGCAAGCATCCCGTAGTTGGAATTAGCGTTTTGATAAGGTAATCAAAAACTTTGGATTTATACAAACTTATGGAGAAGCTTGTATTTACAAGAAAGTGAGTGGGAGCTCTGTAGCATTCCTAGTACTGTATGTAGATGACATATTGTTGATTGGGAATGATATAGAACTTCTTAATAGCGTCAAAACCTATTTGAATAATAGTTTTTCAATGAAGGATCTTGGCGAAGCGGCATACATTCTAGGCATCAAGATTTATAGAGATAGATCAAGACGCCTAATAGGGCTTTCACAAAGTACATACTTGGACAAAGTTCTAAAGAAGTTTAGAATGGAAGATAGCAAGAAAGGGTTCGTGCCCATGTTGTCAGGTAAGACCTTGAGTAAAACTCAAAGTCCAGCTACGGCAGAAGATAGAGAGAAAATGAATAAAATTCCCTATGCCTCGGCCATAGGTTCTATCATGTATGCCATGATGTGTACAAGACCGGATATAGCACATGCTGTTAGTTTGACTAGCAGATATCAAAGTGATCCTGGAGAGGAACACTGGACAGCGGTCAAGAATATCCTAAAGTACCTAAATAGGACTAAGGATATGGTTCTTTCTTATGGAGGTGATGAACAGCTTGTTGTAAACGGTTACACCGATGCTAGTTGGAACACCGACCCGGATGACTCAAAGTCACAGTCGGGTTACGTATTTATTTTGAATGGTGCTGTAGTGAGCTGGAGGAGTGCGAAGCAAAGCGTTGTGGCGAAATCTTCAACTGAATCGGAATACATAGCTGCTTCGGAGGCTGCACAAGAAGCCGTTTGGATGAAGGAATTCATTACTGAACTCGGCGTGGTTCCCAGTGCGTTGGACCCAATGGCCATCTACTGTGACAACACAGGTGCATAGCTAATGCGCAGGAGCCAAGGTCACATAGCAAGCTGAAGCACATCAAGCTACGTTTCCACGCTATTCGCGAGTATGTCCGAGATGGTGACATAAAGATTTGCAAAGTACACACTGATCTGAATGTGGCAGATCTGTTGACTAAACCTCTCCCTAGGGCAAAGCATGACCAACACCAGAACGCCATGGGTGTTCGGTATATTACCATGTAATCTAGATTATTGACTCTAGTGCAAGTGGGAGACTGTTGGAGATATGCCCAAGAGGCAATAATAAAAGTGGTTATTATTATATCTTTGTGTTTATGATGAATATTTACATCCCATGCTATAATTGTATTATTAGGAAACACTAATACATGTGTGTTTTGTAAACATAAGAGAGTCCCTAGTAAGCCTCTTGTTGAACTAGCTTGTTGATTAATTGATGATTATGGTTTCCTGATCATGGACATTAGGATGTGATTAATAACAAGGTCATATCATTAGGAGAATGATGTGATGGAAACACACACCCATAGTAAGCATAGCATAAGATCAAGTCATTAAGTTCGTATTGCTGTAAGCTTTCAAACACATAGTAACCTATTCCTTCGACCATGAGGTTATGTTAATCACCATCACTGGATGAATACTTTGATGACATCAAACGCCGCTTCGTAACTGGGTGGTTATAAAAGTGTCATTGGGTATTCTGAAAGTATGTGTTGAAGCTCATGAACCAAGATTGGGATTTGTCCATCCATATGACGGATAGATATGCTCTGGGCCCTCTCGGTGGAATGTCATCTAGTTAGCTTGCAAGCATGTGACTAGGTCACAAGGGATGACATATCACGGAACGAGTAAAGAGTACTTATCAGTAACGAGGTAGAACTAGGTATGGAGATACCGACGATCAAACCTCGGATAAGTATAATATCGTGAGACAAAGGGAATTAGTTTCGTATGTAAATGGTTCAATCGATCGCGAAGTCATCGTTGAGTATGTGGGAGCCATTATGGATCTCCAGGTCCCGCTGATGGTTATTGATATGAGATGTGTCTCTATCATGTCTACATATTCACGAACCGTAGGGTGACACACTTAAGGTTCGAAGTTATTTTAAGTAGATATGGAATGTGCGTTGGAGACCGAATGTTGTTCGGAGTCTCGGAATGGATCCGGGACATCACGAGGAGATCCGGAATGGTCCGGAGAATAAGATTCATATATAGGAGATCATTTTATGAGATAGGAAATGTTCCGGAGTGTTTGTATGAGAGTACTAGAAGGTTTCAGAATGTTCCGGAAGGTTTTGGAAGATATCTTGGAGTTGGCTTGAAAATCAAGAGAGGGATCAAGGAGTCCTGGTGGGTCAAGATACGGATTCGTGGGGGAGGAGGACTCCTCCCCCCACCTCCAACCCACCGGCCAAGGGAGGAGAGGAGTCCTACAAGGACTCCCCTCCCCATGGCGCCATCCCCTCTTTAAATAGAGGGGCAGGGGGCGCCCCCTCCTCCCTTGCTCTCATAATCCCCAATCTCTGCCGCCTCTCTCCTCCACCATATTCTGCACAGGCATAGGCGAAGCCCTGCAGAATTCTCTACTCCACCACCACCACCACGCCGTCGTGCTGCTGGGATTCCGTGGAGAAGATCTACTACCTCCGCTGCTCGCTGGAACGGGGAGAGGAAGGTCTGCTTCGACTCCGCACGTGTGACCGGCTACGGAAGCGCTGCCGAATCGTGGCGCCGGAAGGATTGTCAACTTGACCAAGGGCGGAAGCGCTGCTGGAATGCGACACCGGAAGGATCGTCTACTTGACCGAAGGCAGAAGCGCTACTGGAACGCGACGCCGGAAGGATCGTCCACACGATCTTGAGATCGGCAAGTGATCGACTACATCAACCACGAGATCTAATCTCGTTAACGCTTTCGGATCTACGAGGGTTAGTTCCCATCTATCTCGTTGCTCATGTCTAATAGATTAGATCTTGGCTTTTATCTAGATTAGATCTAGGTTTTGTTCGTTCTCGCGGTAGAATTTTTTTGTTTTCCATGCTACGAACCCATCAAATATAATGGTGGAAGAAAGGCCTTTATAAAAGGAAGTAGGGATTCAAGTCTCATAAAGAGCTTCCAAAAAATATGGTACTTATAGCTTTCAGCTCTCATTGCCCTTATCATAAGCATCTTGAAGTGATTAAGGTTAAAGTGAACAAACTATGGTGTACATGCTTGACGAAGTATAAGTTAGAAATCTCATGTCCCTTGTATACGAGGGTCGCTCCTCATGCTACTCAAGTTTAGTCACCGGTAAGTTCTTGTCATTGTAAGTACATGTGTATCATAGAGAACCGCCAACGGGGTACCCCTTGCCCGATGATACGGAAGAATCCCCATATCAAAATGACAAGGCAAGCAGACAACGAGCATCTCAACAATCTTCTTATTTACCATGGGAATATGGTGCTTTTTTCTCTCTTTCCTATTTTCATAATCTCTTTTTTTTCTCTTTTCTCTTTTTTTCTTAATATAGGACTCTTTTTTATAAGAAGAATGCTTCATAGACAGCTCATTATGGTTACGCTGTAGGTTTCCACCATGTCAGCATGGATTAGACCAGCGGCCCAGGCGTTTCTCTAACACATATACATAACTCCATGGACTTACAAGCTCCCCTTTCATTTCACACCGACGACATCCATATACAAAAGAGCATGATATCAACTAGGTACAAGTACCAAGTGCAATGTTGAAAGCGTTCCCCATGAAAGCATGGTTTGTCTAATTCCCAACAAATAAGTGCAAGCATATACAACATAGACGACACAATGGTTCAAGTTTATTAAGGGCAAGAAAAGTAAAGTGTGCCATCAAGTTCGTGAGAGCTTTAATCACTAGTTTTCTCATAACAAGTTTAATTTGGAAGGTAAACAAAAGCATGAATATACTTGGAATAGCATAAGCTAGTAGGTAGGTATGGTGGACTCTTTGGAATAACTTGGTTTAGGGAGTTGGATGCATGAGTGGAACTCATACTTTGTTGTGGAGGCTAGCAAAAGACTGGGAGCGACAAACTAAGAGAGCAATAATGGCCATAATCATGGTGAGCGACAAAACATCATTGATCAAAGCATAAAGTGATACTACAAGTTGAAAACTAAAGGATCATAAAGGCTATGGTGACTTGAGATAGTCATAACATGGTGTGAGCATGTGCCAAGTCAACCCAAATAAAGCATCAAAGGAGAATACCACTATACTATGCTTTAATATGCTAAAACAACGCATGATTCATCCAAGGCACATTAAGCAATCTCAATTGTTTATAACAAGTCATGCTAAAACAAAGAATACTAAGCATAAAGCCAAAATAATATCAAGCATGGCATGACAGAGCATATGCCATAGTCAAAAACGAGCTCTTTTTACCACATAAGCATGAACTTTCCTACTCTTTTCCAAACCAAACCAAACTATTTGCAAACCAATGTATGAAAGAGGGGGTCCAACCAATTTATTCAGAAAACTAGCTAACCAAAGCAAACGAAAAACCAAAACGAAAACGAAAAATAAGACGCTCCAAGAACAACACAACCATGCATGAAACAATAAAAATTAAACGTTTGGAAGAAACCTAGTATTTTTATTGATGAAGAAGGGGATGCCTTGGGCATCCCCAAGCTTTGACGCTTGTACTTCTTGGATATTTATTGGGGTGACACGCCTGGCATCCCTAAGCTTGAGCTTTAGTCCATCCTTCATCTCATTACTCATTCTTTCCATACACCTGAAATTTTTCCTTCATACAAAACTTCACACAATCTTTATTAGCAACATTAGTGCACTCAAGATAAATAAGTCTTAAGGTTCAGTTCTAACACCAAATAAACTTCCATTAGAACACTAGCTACTGTAGCACTTCCCTCAAAAAGCTCAATTCCCCAAAAGAACTCAAAAAGGAACCAACAAGAAGCAAATGCAGAAAATGGCAGAAATCTGTCAAAACAGACCAGCAGGTAAAGACGAATTTTTTCGAAGACCTTCTATTGCTCAAATCAAAAAAAATTGAACTACTGAAAGTTAGATAACAACCTGGGGAAGAAGCACAAAAATTCACGCCTCAAAAAGACGTTAAGATATTTTACATGAATGTTTACGGTGAAGAACAGAAATCTGTTTCGGGACAGCAACTTTCCCAGTCATTACTTCTCTCTCATTAGAGGTTACTCTTGGCACAAAAAGCAAATAAAAAGGATAAGGAAAGGTTATTACAGAGGTAATAACTTCCAAGACTCATCTAAAACTTTTGGGTTATCTCCCAATAAGTACTTTTCTTTAACGCCTTTAAGTTAGGCATAAGAAGCAAAGAAAGAATCAAGTGTTCTCAAATGAAGAAGCATTAAGACCAAATTTTGTTTTCATAGGAGAAGCAAAAGAAATCTTTTCTCTCTTTTTAGGGAAGTGTTCTATACCTTTTTTGAGTGGGAGTTGATATTTAATGGTGCCTTATTTCATATCAATGATGGCACCAATAGTTCTAAGAAAAGGTCTTCCCAAAGTAATAGGATAAGAAGCATTGTATTCAACATCCAAAACATAGAAATCAATGGGGACATTGGCATTGTTAACCATAATAAGAACATCATTAAGACTCCCCATGAGTTTCTTTTTAGCATTATCATCAAGTGGGACATTCAAATAACAATCTTCAAGTGGAGGTAAATCATATCATAAATCCTTCTAGGCATAATAGAAACACTACTATCAAGATCACATAAAGCTTTGAAACCAAAGTCATTCACTTTCATATTAATGATGGGTTCCCAACCATCTTCTTGTTTTATAGGAATAGAAGCTTTATGTTTCATCTTTTCTTCTTTAATCTTTATGAGAGCATCAGTAATGTGTTTTGTAAAGGCCATGTTCATAGCACTAGCATTAGGACTTTTAGCAAGCTTTTTTAGGAACTTAATAACTTCAGAGATATTACAACCATCAAGATCAAAATCAATTGTATCATCTAAAGTAGTAGAACTATTACTAGCCTCAACACTAGTGGTGGTAATAGTAGAAACACTAATGTTTCTAGCAATTTCATCTTCTCTTTCCCACTTAGCATGTAATTCAGCTAATAGTCTAACATTTTCATCAATTCTTACTTGTATAGCATTAGTAGCTGCAAAGGGATTATCATTAGTTTCAGGTTTAGCAGCCATTTTATTCAAAGAATATTGAGCTTCAGCTAAAGATGCTATATTTCTTTCAGCATTAGAGAGTTTTTCCTCAATAGTTTTATTGAAAGCAGTTTGCTTACTAATAAAGTCTTTAAGCATAACTTCAAGTTCAGAGGGAGCACTCCTATTATTGTTGTAGGGACTTCCATAAGCATTACCATTGTTGGGAGGATATGGCTTATAATTGTTGTTACCAAAATTACTCCTATAAGCATTATTGCCATAAGCATTGTTGCCAAAATTGTTATTTCTTATGAAGTTCACATCAACTTGCTCTTCTTGAGCAACCAAAGAGGCTAACGGAACATTATTTGGATCAATATGGGCTTTCCCATTAACAAGCATAGACATAATATTATCAATCTTATCACTCAAGGAGGAAGTTTCCTCAACAGAATTTACCTTCCTACCTTGTGGAGCTCTCTCAGTATGCCATTCAGCATAATTAACCATCATATTGTCCAGCACCCAGAGTGATGGTCATAAAGGTACCTCCAGCAGCAGAGTCCAATAGGTTCCTTGAAGAATAGTTCAATCCTGCATAAAAAGTTTGGATGATCATCCAAGCAGTCAGTCCATGAGTGGGACAATTCTTTACCAAAGATTTCATTCTTTCCCAAGCTTGAGCAACATGCTCATTATCAAGTTGTTTAAACTTCATTATTTCACTTCTCATGGATATAATCTTAGCAGGAGGATATTATTTTCCAATAAAAGCATCTTTGCACTTAGTCCAAGAATCAATATTATTCCTAGTTAAGGAATTCCACCATTCTTTAGCTTTTCCTTTCAAAGAGAAAGGAAACAATTTGAGCTTAATAATATCACCATCTATATCCTTATGCTTTTGCATCTCACAAAGTTCAACAAAATTATTTAGATGGGAAGTAGCATCTTCATTACCAATACTAGAGAATTGCTCTCTCATAACAAGATTGAGCAAAGCAGGTTTTATCTCAAAGAAAGTAGCTTTAGGAACATGTGGAGCAATAGGTGTGCTCATAAAATGATTGTTGTTGGTGCTAGTGAAGTCACACAACTTAGTGTTTTCAAGAGTAGTCATTTTTTGGGTTTTCAAATAAGAAAGCAAACAAGTAAAATTAATTTTTTTGTGTTTTTGATAACAAAACAAGCAAACAAAGCAAAAAAAGAAACTAAGCAAAACAAAAATAACAAAGTAAAGATATTGGTTATGAGGGACTCCCCTTGTGAAGATGTCCTTGACTCCCTGGCAACAGCAACAGAAAAATGCTTGATGGCTCAATGCACGGCGCCTAGAAAAGTGCTTGGTGCGTGGTTGATGTAGAGCTCGTTGGGAACCCCAAGAGGAAGGTATGATGAGCACAACAACAAGTTTCCCTCAGTTATGAAACCAAGGTTTAATCGAACTAGTAGGAGCAAGGAAACACCCCAAATGTGTTACTAGCTGAGCTTTGGGAGGGCGCACTACCGGTGCTAGTAGCAACGTGGAAACCTGCACAACACAACCACAAAACTTTGTCCCCAACTTGCGATGAGGTTGTCAATCTCACCGTGTTTTGCAGAAAACAAAGGATTAAACGTATCGAATGGAAAGAAGTGAAAGTTTGCAGAAAGTAAACACAAAGTAGTAAACAGATTGTAGATTGTATGTAAAGTAAAGGACCGAGATCCATAGTTCACTAGAGGTGGCTCTCCTTAGATAGATAACATGTTGGGTGAACAAATTACAGCGGGGCAATTGACAAACATCGAGAAAGCAATACATGCATATACTAATCATCTTGACTCCTTTGAGATTCGATTGGGCATTATAACATTATACATAGACCGCCATCCAACTGCATCTATGACCACTAATCCACCTTCAGGTTATCATCCGAACCCCCTCCAGTATTAAGTTGCAAGCAACAGATTATTGCTTTACGAACTGCGTGTAAAGTAAACAATACGATTGTTCTATGAACAAAGGATTATTGTTTTTTCCCTAGTAGCAACATCACATCTAGTACCTTAGAGATTTCTGTCACTTTCCCAGATTACCAGAGGCATGAACTCACTATCGAGCATAAATACTAACTCTTGGAGTTGCTAGCATCTACTTGGCCAAGATAACTACTAACAACGGAAAGCATGCAAGATCACAAATAACAAAGACATGATAGAATCAATAATCAATCTGAAATAGCATCTCAATATCCATCGGATCCCCGCAAACACATACTCATGTATGAATTACAAATAGATGATCTTGATCATGAACGGAGCTCACAAGATCTAGACATGAAAGCACAAAGGAGGAGAACCAGCCATCTAGCTACTACATGGATCTGTAGTCCAAGGATGAACTACTCACGCATCACACCGGAGGCTTGCATGGTGATGAAGAAGGCCTCCAGGGTGAATTCCCCTCTCCGGCAGGGTGCCGGGAAGAGCTTCAGATCCCTCCCAATCTAGGGATGGAGATGACGGCGGCTACAGACTCTTTCGTGGATTTTTGATCAGGCCCTCAGGGTTTTCGTCCTGAGGGCATCTTATAGTCGGAAGGGGAGGCCGAGGTGGTGCCGGGAGCGGCCACACCACCCCCTGGCGCGGGCCAGGCCTGGCCGCGTGGCCAGGTGGTGTGGTGGCCCCCTGGCCCCTCTCCGTCTCGTATTCTGGCACTTGATGACTTCCGAAAAAATAGGCACTTTGGATTTTGTCCCGTCCAATTCTGAGAATATTCATTTTCTGACTTTCCTGGAACCAAAAACAGCAGAAAACAGGCAGCTGTCACTATGGCTCTTGTTAATAGGTTAGTCCAAGAAATCATATGAAAAGTACTCCAAAGTTGGAATAAAACACAAGAAAGTGGATAAAACCAAGCATGGAACATCAAAAATTATAGATACATTTGAAATGTATCAACTTCCACGAGATATCTACTTGGAACCTAATTGGCATGGGGATCTACAAACAAAATACTCCCTTCGATCCAAATTAATTGACTCAGATTTGTCTAGATTCGGATGTATCTAGACATGTTTTAGTACTAGATACATTCGAATCTAGACAAATCTGAGTCAATTAATTTGGATCGGAGGGAGTACATCATGTCCGTTGTTATCCGTATATAGTTTTCTTTCATGATCCCGAGCCATCCGGTATTTATTTAATCATCACTTTATTGCAGTTAGATTGACGTGACAAGTACTTTGTTTGCAACAAGTTTAAGGTTAGGATTGTCGCAATACAGTCGTAAGGCGCGCGTGAAGTACGCGTTGCGCCGTTGCGTATTACAATGTTGTTTAGATTAATGTTGTTCTGTCTAACTTTGTTACCGCGTGGCAACGGACGGGTATTCACCTATGTAGCATCCCATCTGTCTAACATCTGTAATGCTACATGGTCTAATAATAAAATGCTACTTCCTACATATAATTGTTGCACCATAATTTTATCATGCTCATGTCATCATGCCACCTTGCATTTGAGCATCATATAAAACCCTTTTCATTTGGTTCTTATCACATATGCATTTATTAATTGTTTTTGCCTCTTGATACATTGTAGTTGGCTCTTGATATATTGTTAATGCCCAAATTGATTTGGGGGCATATCTCTTTCAACTCCACCACCTTAACTTGTCACCACCTTATAATTCCACCATCCTAATTATACATGAGCTTTTACATTTCCCTTTGGCATTTAAAATCTAGCTCATATGTGTTGGGTTGGATCCACTCTTTCTACATGCTTCCATACATGATACATGTTGTTCTCACAATATTGACTATGGGAAGCCTTATGTCCACTTTTGCATGACATGTGAGTAGAAATGATGCATCTAAGTTTATATATGGATTTTATTTACTATATGCTCATGTATGGAGCTATATTTGGCTACAAGTGCTCTAGTGGAAAATGCACACTACCATGGTCAATTATCCTCATACATGTGCATATACTAAATATTCCATATGTCAAGCAAGCTTCTTCTTTGAATGGTTTTAATCAAATACTTTGGCATGCATGCAAGAATATATGACCATGATTGCAGTTAGTTGTTTTCACAACTAGAATCGGGAGCATTTATTCTTGTGCATGGCCCATGCAAGGCCTCACTTGTTCTTCATTTTTGGGGCTCCTTTGGAATATTTTTGAGTGGTGTTTGCTTGAACTCAAATGAACAAAGGCACCCTTTTAAGTACTTCTTTTCCACTTGTCCTCCACCTTAGCCCCCCAACTATCTCTCCCACTTATTCCACCATATACACTTGCATGTGTGTGCCTACATATGCCATTTTTCTTTCTCTTCCTTTTATCTTTCTTCTCCAGCTAAGCCGAGTCTCTCTCTCTCTAAACCTAGCTACTTCACACTCACCTCACCACCACCTGGATCAGCCCCATCCGAGCCACCCCTTGCTCAACACCGCTCTAGACCGAACCACCTTTCTCTCTACCCTAGCCGAGCACGCCTCCCCTCTCGATTCCTCTCTCTCTCTCTCTCTCTCGCTGCCAAGATGGGTCTACCCGAGCCAACCTTCCTCTCTGCCTGGCCCAGCTGTAGCCACCACCCCTTGCCCATGCCATCCCTCCTCTAGACCTAGCCGAGCATCACCCTCTCTCTCTGTTTCTTCTCCCTCGCTGCCGTGCAGACCCCACCCGAGGCCTCCTATATTCCTCTCTAGTCCCAGCTGTAGCCACACCCTAGACCCAACCCTCCTGAGCCGTGCCCACCGCGTGAGAAGGGGAAGGAGGAAAGGATACACGCCACCTTTTCCTCCCCGAGCCCCATGTGACCCCCTTTGCCTCAGCCTTATCTACCCTTCCCTCTGCCTTGCGCTGCACCCCCAGATCCACCTAGGGCCCTGCCCTTCCCCCTCTTCTTCCCCACCTACCACCACCCTCTCTCTTCCATCTCCGGCGACCACCGTCGGTGTCGTCTCGCCCTAGCTGCTAGGAGGAGGCGGACATGGTGTGTGGTTGTCGAGGAAGGCCATGAGGACCCCAACATCGCCCCAGTACACGGAGACGAGGAGTAGACGGCCGGATCCACTGCATCCTGACGCGTCCAGCGAGCAAACCCTAGCCTCGGTCTGCCTGCTACGTCGCCGTTCCGTGGCGCCCCAACCCGATCCATCGCCATCGACACCACCACGGTGAGCCGCTGAGTTCCCCAGACAATTTCCTCCTCGCCGTCTGTACCTGGTAGCACCGGTCCGTCCGTCGAGCGCTCTCAGTGCACCGCCATTCGCGTGTGTTCCCCACTGTTGCGCCTCTGTAGGATACCTAGCCGCGCGGCGCTCACCCAACATCAAACCCCCAGCTAGCCCAGTGGTCGCCGCCGCCGCGCGCACGCGCTAGGTCGCGGGTTCGACCCCGTCCGCACCTCTGTTGTCCCGTCCGCGCGCGCGCCGTCAGTTTCGTCAGAAGCGGGGGAAGAAAAACAGTACCGCGTTGTCTTTTGCACATACCCCCCCTGCAGTTTTGCGTTCTCAACCCGCGGTTCCGCCTAGCCCCATCTGTTTGTCGCTGTGGAACTTTTGCGAGCAGGAACCCCAGGTTTTAGAATCCTCAACCCGCGCTCCACTTGAGCCCCACCTGTCAGCGTCTAGGACGTTTTACAAAAAGGCTCCCATTTTTCTATAACCTCAACCCGCAGTCCCCGTCCGTGTCATGTGTCCGCCGCCTCTCAACCACTGGCGCGTGGGGCCGTTTGCGGCATGGGCCCGCTTGTCAGCTGCTGAGGTTGGCTAAGCTCGCGGTGAGAAAAGCCTTGCCGCGCCGTTTCCTCCAACATAGCGCAGGCCCACCTGTCTGTGACTCGGGCTAAGTTCCCCTGGGTATAAAAAGTCTGCGCGTTTATCTGTTTCATAAAAATAATTCCAGAAATAGTTTAATCTGTTTTAAATCCAGAAATTAATAACTTTTAATTAACAAATCAAAATAATACAAATGATATATGTTTTTGAATCAGAAAAATGTGAGGAATTCAAATCTGCCATCCAAATTAATGTTTGACTATTTTAAATTTTCGAAAATTGTTTAATTGCATTCAAAATGCCTTTTCTCAATTAATTAATAACTTTAAATCTATAACTCCAAATTTGACATATAATATGTCTAAATCGATGAGTGCGACGAGCCCGTTCTAACTATGTATTCCATGTTCTGAATTGCAGCATGCATCATATAAATTATAAGTGGAAAGCAAGTGTTATGGGAGCAAAACATGACTAAAATTTAATAAAATGCTTTATTCTTGTACCCCACACCTCACCCATGCCATGCTACATTATTGCCATGTAAATTGTGCATCATTCATCATGGCATGCTTGTTTGCTTGTCGCATTTTATTCATATGCTTGTGCACTTTATTTATGTTGGCCCTTGTTTCTTTGGTTCTTCTTCGAATAGACGCCGAGCAGGGGAAATATCAGGAATCCCAGGAGTACTACCCAGATCCGTCTCTCGCTTCAACTGAGCTGCTAGGCAAGCACTACCACATGCTTGCATTCATATAGTACCTATTGCCTCTATCTTATTCCTGCATCATTGAGTCGCGATTGCATTAAATTGAATCCCAAGTACTGCATAGCCTTTACTTTTAAACCCCACTGAAGCTTGTTCCTCCATCCCATGAGCCATTACTACAGGAGTTGTTTGAGCCATGCGAGTCGTAGAACAGCATGTGTAAGGTATGTGAGTGTCTGATGGATAACGAGGTACCTAAACAACTTAACCTGAGTAGTAATGGGATAACTAATGAAAGAGGCACTGGTGAGCAATATCTGTTATTTGGTTTTTCATGCTCACTTGTGTCCCGTAGGACCCCGAGTACTTTATTCCTGTTCCTTGACTATTCGCACTATCCACATCCGGGAGACCGTGGACCCCCCCTGAGCCAGAGCTTGATTCATTTCTATTTCTTGGGGCCACAAACTAGTTTGGGGTTTTACTACTATCCTATACTTATGCCATATTTTACTGCTTTATTTAAGATTGTGCGTGGATCACCTGTACTGTTTTGGATCGCGCCATGTTTTCGCGGTATCGACAAGCCCTGTCACATTTTCGGGTTCCCAGTCGTTACAGCCGTCGTCGCAAACCCTGGGTCCGTCTCGGAGCCGGCCGACTTCATTGCGGGTAGCTTATTGGGGTGGCCCCCTGAAATATTCCTGAATCCTGTGATCGCTTTATCGTGAATGCCTCGTTGGGTTTTGAGTTGGTTTTTCCGAGGTTGATCGAGTGTGTGTTGCTATTTGTGCACCGCTGCAGGGTAAATCTTTCTAAAAGCCGTGTCCGCGGTTATGGACGACTTGGAGCACAGTTTCTCGATCATAGACAAGTATAACTAAAGTACCGCTTTTAATCTGACTAAATACCTATATAGTAAATAGTGCAATACTCATGGAATGGTTAATAAAACTGCCAACGGATGGGTTGTTCATCTGCTTTCTCGTTGGTAAGCGAGAAGGAGGATGGATCTGTTACTTTATACTGTTATAACTGTTGTTACTAATTAACGGACATCCGTCTATAATTGGTTAGGCGGATGGTTAGCGAGTATCTATAGACTTGTTAGTTATTATCTTTTGCTGCAATTGCGTCACCCCAGGTATATGTCCCCTTTAGAGGCATAAAGACTTGCTGAGTACCCCTAGGGTCTCACACGATAAATTGTTTGATTCAGATGAACAGGTGTATTCGCAAGATGGATACTGGGTGGAGGAGTCCGATGATGTTGGAAACGATCACTCGGTGTAGAGATTCCGGGGATTGGGATCCGCGAGATCTGTGGGCGGGATGTGTTTATTTATGTGGCATCTTATGCCAATTTGCTTTTTATCCCTACTCGGATCTTGTTCTCCACTTCCGCCTGATACTCTGATGTTTGATGTATGAGGAGCTATCCTACCATATTATCTCTATCTAGGATATTTGGATCTTGTCGTATGGCGTTGCAATATTTCTATTTCTTTTAGATGGAATGGCTCTGAGAACTATTGTATGGTAGCTTGCATACATACTCACTTGTGTATGTATTTGATCTCTTCGCCTGTTGCCTACGCTGCTCGCTCATGTCCCGATGTCTTGGAAGTGGTTAGGACGACCGACGGGTCTACACGTGGGTGGCCCCTGGGCCCCCGCTGTACTATTTTAACCACTTCCGGTTCATCCAGGCTTGAACTTAGAGCGTAGGGTCCGAGGTAGTTACAAGCTAGTAATCACAAGTATGTATTAGTCCTAGGAAGGTCGGTACATTAGCACAGGTTCACCAACACAACACTTAGAAAGCTAAAGAAGATTAATCAACTATATGAAGCGAAAGCACTTGACAATCTACCTGTGTGTCCTCGAGAACGTTTGGTCATCTTAAGTAATACAACCGGTTTGTCCTTTGCTGCATAAAGGATTGGGCCACTTGCTGCATTTATTCTTATTGTCTTTTATTTACTCGTACTTTATTTACTTGCATTATCAAAAACTCCTAAAAATCCGTTTGCTAAGTATTTGCAGAGAATTCCTGATCCATACCACTAGCCAACACCTTCTGCTCCTCGTTGGGTTCGACACTCTTACTTATCGAAAATACTGTGATGCATCCCCTATACTTGTGGGTCATCAGGCACGTAGGGAAGCGTCGGCGGGATTGGCCTGCACCGCTTCTCGGGGCTCGGCCCACACCAATGCCAGCTGGTCCCATCGACGGTTCTCTAGCAGGAAGACGCGTTCCTCCACGTCGAGCACGAAAGGCTCGTCGGTGGTCACATGATGGTTGTAGAAACGGCGACACGGCAGTGGTGAAAGAGCATGTGGGCCCCCATGTATGGTTTTGGTAATTAATGACAATTTTTATGGACTAATGTGTGTATTAAGTTGCACTTGTAGGAATTTTCCATTGGCATCGCTTGGAGTATGTGTTGGCTCCAAAGTGGAATATATGAAGAAGAAGATGTGTTGTGTAAGCTCAAAATGCGTCATCCCTAGAAGATCTCATGTTTGATGCTTGCTATCCTCGGTGATTATGGATCGATGAAGACAAGGTCAAAGGAAGCTCAAGGCAAAGGTATTCTTGATAGGTTTTCCCTTTTGCCGGTCTCGTGTTGGTAGTTGAGAGACCGGGTTTAGGATAGATAGCCGTACTATCAATGCAGCCTAGATCATCTGCCCCGCCCGGTGGCTTCATCCGGTGGTACCGGCCCAATGCGGTAGTACCACCCGGTGGTTTCACCAGAGCCAGCGCTTCCCAGCCTAGCCGCCTCACTCCGCTTGCTCGCTTCCAGCCGCACGCGCTGACTTGCTCTCCCACGCGCTCCTGCCACTCCTTCTCTCGCTCGCGTGCGTTGTGCCCTCCTCGATCCCCTGTTGGATCGTTCGCCCCAGGCTATTGCTGCCTCGCTACGGGTTGCCTCGCAGCGGCCCAGCTCGCTGCCACTCGCGTTGGGCCCGCGCAGCCGCCCGGCTCGTGCGCGCGTGCCCAGGCGCCCTCGCCCGATCCCCTTCTTCGATCACTGCTACTGCTCGCCTGTTGCTAGCGTTGCTGGGAGGCTGGGCGGTAGTACCAGTCCAGTCCGGTACTACCGGCCCAATAGGGAATCTGGCCCCAACAGGATGTTTTCCTGGCCCCTCTATAAAAGGCTTCTCTCTCTATTTTTGCTAGTAGTTCTTCCTCTATTTTCTTCAAGCCTTTTGCCTACTATTTGACATATCTCTTAGCTTGATTTTTTGACCCCCCTCCAATGATTCTTGCCCATATTTGAGGGGAAGGTAGAGGGGATCTAGATCTATATTTTGACCAAACCAAATCACCTCTTTGTGAGTGAATCTTTGGCATCTAGATCTTTAGGGCATTTTGTATTTCCCTTTTGTGTTCTTCCTCTCTTGTTCCCCCAATTTCTTTAGTAGCCTTGTTGGAATTTGAGAGTGAAGATTTGGGGCATCTTTGTGGTGTTCTTGCCCTTTGCATTTGATGCATCGGTTTGTGTTCTCTCCGGAGGATTTGGTTGGTGATATTCATTGTTGCTTGTCCCTCTTGGGTTCTTGGAACCCTAGACGGTTGTGTGGCCTTTGTGGCATGTTCTTGGGGTCTTCAATTAAGTTGTGAAGCTCCCCCAAGATTGAGACCTTGGTGGCGATTATTGGGAGCCTCCAATTAAGTTGTGGAGATAGCCCCAATCTTGTACGGGTTTGGTGACCATCCTCAAGTGTCCCATAGTGGAACGGGTGCTTGCCCGCATGGTGGGTGCACGGGAGAATAGGATTAGGCCTTTGTGGCGTTGGTGGTCTTAGTATCGCCCACCCCTCCAAGGAGACGTACTCCCTTGTTGGGAGGAACTCGGTAAAACATCGTCGTCCCCGCGTGCCTCGAATATCTCTATACCCGATCTCCTGACTTATGCACTTTATATTGTGATAGCTGTCGTGCTTGAAGTAATCTATATTGCTATCGCATTATTGCTTGTCTTGCTTAGCATAAGTTGTTGGTCCACATAGGTGAACGTTAGTATATCTATGCTTTGTGCTTAATAAAAGAATACGCTAGTTTTATTCCGCCTTTATTAAGCCCATCTCGTAGAAGTTTTAAACCGCCTATTCACCCCCTCTAGGCGGCATCCGTGATCTTTCAATTGGTATCAGAGCGAGGTCTCTCGCTTTTTGGCTTCACCGCCTTGAGAGTATAGATATCGGCTAGTGGAGTAGTGCATGATTCCTATTATATATTTGATGGCACAAATTATGGTGTTTGGAAATCTCGCATGCTAGATTACTTTCAGGACATTCACCCATCTATCGAGGGAATTCTATATATGGGTTTGTCTTCTCCTATAGATCCCCAAAACGAATCTTTAGAAGAGAAGATGAAATTTTATATAGATGCTCAAGCTACTAAAATGCTTTTACTTGTTGTGATCAATGTAGTTATTTCTTCAATCATGCCTTATCGAAGTGCTCATGAGATATGGACAAAGCTTCAAGATAAATATGGAGTGTCCAACACTATTGACGATGATTGTTTTCCCTCCACCTCCGGCCGTGATGAGGTCTCATCTTCTACCACTTCACCTACATGTGATTTTTCACAAGGTAATGATATGCTGAGTGGTGATAGAAGTTGCAATTTGTATAGTGAGCTTACTATTGATTATCCATCATATCTATCTAGTTGCAACATTCTATCTTTGGACTCTAACACTTGTAGCACTCGAAACCCCTCATATGCTAGTGTTGGTAGTCCTTGCATAACCTGTAGAAATGGCTTGAATAATTCACATGATGATATGCTTGCTTTGTCTTATGGCCATGATAAAAATGCATCTATTTCCTCTAGTGTTTGTGTTGCTAACCATGTAGAGGAAACCGAATATTATGTGGGTCAAGACAAGGTTTTGGATGGAGCTTCAAGTTCAATCTCACCTTCACCTTCTTCCGATTCTCACATATTCCTTATGGCTAAGGGGACTAAGGTAACCTCTTTAGATCCCATGACATCTTATAATGATGATGATGATGTTGTGGATGATTATAGTGAGGAAGAAGAGGATGTGATTGCCTCTTTAGATGAAAAGGGCGAGGTTGTTTATCATGCTCTAGTTAAGAATAATATTGCTTGCTCTAAATTTGTTGAAATCTTAACTTTTGCTATGGAGAGCAAGAAAATTATTAAGCAATTGAAAGCTCAAGATGAGGAGCAAGATCACACCATTGAAAAACTTCAAAGCCTCTCTAATGATCTAAGAAAAGCTTATATGGAAGAACAAACCACAAATGAATCTCTTGAGGAGACTTTTGCTCTAGAATTATCTAGAGTAAAGGAAAACCATGATAGAGAACTCGTGGTGGCAAGTTCTCTCAAAACTAAAAATGATAAACTTGTAGTTGCCCATGCTAAACTCGTTGAGGATTTTAAGCACCTAAAAATGCCTCTCGGGTCATTAAGAGTGAGCTCATCAAACTCACCGAGTCACATGAGCAACTTAAAGCTTCATATTCAAAAGAGCTTGCAAAGTTGCCCTCACCTATTGCTATTAGTGATGATGCTTGTGCTACTAACTCTATTTCTTGTGAAGCATCAATATGGAAGGAGAATGTTGAGCTAAAGGCTCAACTTGCTTTGCTAACTAGCAAATATGGGAAATTGGAAGAAAGTCATGTTAAGCTCTCAAGCTCACATGAGGATCTTCTAGTCTCCCATGATAAGCTAAATTTAGCTCATGAGGCCATTATGTCAAAGGTAACATCTAGTGGGCCTCATGTGGACATTAGCACTACTTCTACTCCTAATGTGATATTGCCATGTGCTAGTCCTTGTAATTCATACACTCATGCTATTGCTACATCTTGTGATGAATTACATTCTTTGCCTTGTTTCTCTAACAATGAAAATTCTAGTTCCTCTACTATTGTTGTTGATACTAACCATGTAGAGGAAAACAAGAAGCTCAAGGCTCAAGTCACTTCTTTGAAGAATGACTTGAAAAGGGGTCATAAAGGGAAGGCCACACTCAACCACATCTTGATTGTGCAAAAATCCCCCAATGACAAGAGTGGACTTGGATTTAAATCCAATATCAACTACAAGTCCACTAACAAGTTGAAGCACAAGAGCAACAAGAAGAATGGCCAAGTTCAAGCAAAGTATCCAGCCAACATTATTTGCTTCAAGTGCAAGGAAGAAGGGCATCATGTTAGATCTTGCCCATTGAAGAAGAAGCCTCTTGGTGTGAAGCAACAAGGGAAGCGGCCTCAAGCTCTACCTCAAGTGGTAGATGGGCCTCTTCCTAAGAGGACTACTCGAGCTCTTCCTCAAGTTGTGGAATCACACAATAAGAAAGCTAGCAAGACAAGAACTTGCTATATTTGTCGTGAGAAGGGGCACATTTCTTCCTCATTCACTAGTGGTAACTACTCATCCAACCCTATCATGATTGATGATGCTTATTCACTTCGTAAGGATGAGGTTGGCAATGTGTTTGCCAAATTTATTGGTGCTAAAAGTGGTGTTAAGAAAATAACCATTTGGGTTGCCAAGCCTATTGTGACTAACTTCTTTGGACCCAGCTTGGTTGGGGACCAACAAGACAAAACTTGATCAATAGGTGATTTTGGGAGGACAATGGAGACTTGGTTTCATCATGAAGAATTGAGGGATCTTCATATATTATATTTGTCAAGCTAAGTCATGTGGATTATATTGCCTCTATCATATTACCAATGTTCCTCCTTGCGGTAACATGTGCTTAACTCATTACATTGAAAGTTACTCGCCCCTTATGCATGTGTTGGTTTTGTACCTTGCATGTTTGTTGTATATGTTGTGCTTACCATTTTATTATCTTGAGTTATCAAGTATATTTGTGTTTGTTGGTTTGCACATCATGTATGAGTGTTTCTTTTGTTGGAGCTATTGTTGACTGGGAATATACAAAATCATGCATATGATTCACCATTCCCAAATATGTCACCCTTTTCTCAACTTCTCTCATGTGCAATAGTGAGATTTTGCTAGTGATTTTTCCTTTGTGATACTTGTTGCCTTTCTCCATATATTACAACCATCTCCTTTTCCCTTGGTGATTGTTGTAATATATGTAGTGTGTTGGTGTTTTAAGTTCATGAATGAACAATAAGATAAAATTGTGCCTTTGGCCATGCTTACAAGCAAAAATCTTACTGGTATATATTATGACTTCATTTTGGTTTTTATGAGCTTCCTTGAGTATCTTGTTTATGTGTGCATATTCCTTTGTGATGCATTCCACTTAGAAACTTATACACATAAGAGAAGATAATTTTAGTTGAGATTTTTATTCCTTGGATACCACCTTTTATTCCTTTTTCATTCTTCGGTGGCTTCCAAAATTATTTGCCTATGAGTGCTTGTTCCTCTTGTTTGCATCTTTGGGCAGTCATATTTATTCGCTCTTGCCTTGTATTGTTAAATGAACTTGGATGAGTGAGGATTCCACGATTATGCACTTTGTTCCCAAAATTAATTATCATAATTGGTGCATAATCTTTGGGGAGCTCCTCTAATTCATTTAATAATGCTCATTTGTCTTCTTTCTATTGTGTTGTGTTTTAAATGCTTATGGGGGCGCGAGGATTCCATATATGTGCATGATGTATTCATATGCAACTATTCTATTTGTGCACAAATCTTGGGGAGCTTCTCTATTTTCATTTAAAACACACTTTTGATCTTATCATAATATCTTGGTATGTACATTTGGTATCATTTGTTGTTTTCATTTGGTTCTTTTGGATCTTTTGGTTGCTTGCGTCATTTGTTGATGCTTCTTTTATTTTGTTTCTTTGGCAATCTTTTGGTCCTCAATATAGTCCTACTTCCTCCCAAGTATTCATCATTGGATTTGTGTGAATGCACACCTTTGGAAGAATTATCACTATATTGGCCTTCTAGAACTTCTCACCCATTTCGGAAATCAATGCCAATGGGGGAGAAGTTTTAGAGGGTTTAAGGGAAGTTGGCTCTTGCTTTGAGTTTGTTCTTAAGCATTTGCATTTCATGCTATTTCATCTTTGTGTTGCCTATCATGTGGTATATATAGAGGAAACTCCACCAATGATAATGATTGACAATATATGCAATGAAATTCAAGTTCATCACACATGCATAGATTATGGGGGAGTTTGCTCTATAAATTGTGGTGGTACCAATATCACATACTTGTCTAGTATTTGATATTGGGGCTACCATGTTAGTCATTAAATTCATTATATAAACCCTCTCAAAGGGATTGTCATCAATTACCAAAATGGGGGATATTGAAAGAGCATGTGGGCCCCATGTGTGGTTTTGGTAATTAATGAAAAAGTTTATGGACTAATGTGTGTATTAAGTTGCACTTGTAGGAATTTGTCCATTGGCATCGCTTGGAGTATGTGTTGGCACCAAGGTGGAATATATGAAGAAGAAAATGTGTTGTGCAAGCTCAAAATGCGTCATCCCTAGAAGATATCATGTTTGATGCTTGCTATCCTCGGCGATTATGGATCGATGAAGACAAGGTCAAAGGGTGCTCAAGGCAAAGGTATTCTTGATAGGTTTTCCCTTTTGCCAGTCTCGTGTTGGTAGTTGAGAGACCGGATTTAGGATAGATAGCCGTACTATCAAGAGGGGCTCTTGAGTGAGTAACTCGATCATATCGTTCGGAGAGAGCTCAAACCTTTGCATACTTGCATCATCATATTTGGTTGTTTCTTTGTCTTATCCATGTGAGGATATATAGTTTGTGGTAATCTTCATAACAAGCTCTTATTCATCAAAATCGGATCTCCCTTTTATATCTTGCTGTGATTTTGATCTTGGCGGTTGATACATTGCAAATGTATCTATAATTTTTGATGTTCCATGCTTGGTTTTATCCACTTTCTTGTGTTTTGTCCACACTTTGGAGTACTTTTCATATGATTTCTTAGACTAACCTATTAGCAAGAGCCACAGTGCCAGCTGCCTATTTTCTGCTATTTTTGGTTCCAAGAAAGTCAGAAAATGAATATTCTTCGAATTGGACGGGACAAAAGCCAAAGTGCCTATTTTTCCGGGAGTCATCAGATGCCTAAATACGAGACGGGGAGGGGCCAGGGGCCAGCCACACCATAGGGTGGTGCGGGTCCCCCTTGGCCGCGCCACCAGGTGGTGTGGGCCCCTCCGGCCTCCACCGACCTTGCCCTTTCGCCTATAAGAAGCCCCCGATGCGAAAACCCTAAATCATCAACCAGAAATCCACGAAAAGTTCCGCTGCACCGCCACCACCGAAGGGGAGATTCGGGGAACAGAAAGTCTCTGTTCCGGCACCCTGCCGGGACGGGGAAGTGCCCCCAGAGCCATCTCCATCAATATCCACCACCATCTCCATCACCATTGCTGATTCTCATGATGAGGAGGGAGTAGTTCTCTCTCGAGGCTAAGGGTTCTACCGATAGCTATGTGTTCATCTCTCTATCTATGCATGATCTTATTGAGATCATGAGCTTGTAATCTATAGATCTACCTTGCTACTCAAGTGCTTTAATGAATCTCTGCTCTCCCCATGTGTGTGAAAGTGACAGCGTGCTCACCATGGTGGCACTTAGGCTAGAGATTACAAATACTTGTTATGAGTTATATTTGGAGTTGGATGTTTCTATGAAATTGTGGTGTTTGTTGGACTCATCTAGTACTCAAGGTGACAATGTGGGGTTTTCTAGATGGGAAAGGCTTACTTTGAGGTGTGTTGTTATAGCCCTACCAACGATTAGAGTGTCCAACCGGAGAGTAGTTAAGAGTAGTATCATGAAGAGAATATATTTATATGAGAGTGTTCACTAGTGAAAGTATGATCCCTAGGCCTTGTTTCTAAGCATTGATACACCGTTTGCAATTAGATCTGTTACATGTTTACTTGCTTCCATCTTTATTCCTGTTTGCCTTTAGTCTCTTCCACGCCATCAAAGTATTTTCTAGCACCGTTACCACTTATAATTATCTATACCACTTGTACTTCACTATCTCTTCGCCGAACTAGTGCACCTATACACCTGACAAGTGTATTGGGTGTGTTGGGGACACAAGAGACTTCTTGTATCTTGATTGCAGGATTGCTTGAGAGGGGATACCTTTGACCACTTCCTCCCTGAGTTCGATAAACCTTGGGTGATCCACTTAAGGGAAAACTTGCTACTATTCTACAAACCTCTGCACTTGGAGGCCCAACAACTGTCTACAAGAATAGAAGTGCGTAGACATCAGCGGTTTTCCGGATTCTCACCAAGTGAGGTATCTCACATTATAATACTAGATACATTCTCACAAGGTTATATCCAATATTTTCACCTTTTATTGGGTAGCTCTTTTGGTCCTCTTTCCAATGGAATTGGAATCGGGTCAATCAGAGTTACCAATCAAAAGTTATCGCCATTGCAATATTTGCCTTTTTATTTTAAAAGAAAAAAAGGAAAAAGCTTTTTCGAGCTGCGGTACTACCACCGGCTGCTACCGCTCGTGTCTGAGTTGCGTGTCCCAGCTCGTCTGCCCCACCCGGTGGCTTCATCCGGTGGTACCGGCCCAATGCGGTAGTACCGACCGGGCGGGCCGGTACTACCGGGCCGGCCCACTAGAGCCAGCGCTTCCCAGCCCAGCCACCTCGCTCCGCTTGCTCGCTTCCAGCCACGTGCGCTGCCTCGCTCTCCCGAGCGCCCCTGCCACTCCTTCTCTTGCTCGCGTGAGCTACGCTCTCCCTGATCCCCTGCTGGATAATTTGCCCCAGGCTGCTGCTGCCTCGCTGTGGGCTTCCTCACTGCGGGCTGCCTCGCAGCAGCCTAGCTCGCTGCCGCTCGCGTTGGGCCCATGCAACCACCCGGCTTGTGTGTGTGTGCCCAGGCGCCCTCGCCCGATCCCCTTCTTCGATCGCTGCTGCTGCTCGCCTGTTGCTACCGCTGCTGGGAGGCTGGGCGGTAGTACCGGTCCAGTCTGGTACTACCGGCCCAGCAGGGAATCTGGCCCCAACGGGCTGTTTTCTTAGCCCCTCTATAAAAGGCTTCTCTCTCTATTTTTTCTAGTAGTTCTTTCTCTATTTTCTTCAAGCCTTTTGCCTACTCTTTGACACATCTCTTGGCTTGATTTTTTGACCCCCCTCCAATGATTCTTGCCCATATTTGTGGGGAAGGTAGAGGGGATCTAGATCTATATTTTGACCAAACCAAATTACCTCTTTGTGAGTGAATCTTTGGCATCTAGATATTTAGGGCATTTTGTGTTTCCCTTTTGTGTTATTCCTCTCTTGTTCCCCCAATTTCTTTAGTAGCCTTGTTGGAACTTGAGAGTGAAGATTTGGGGCATCTTTGTGGTGTTCTTGCCCTTTGCATTTGGTGCATCGGTTTGTGTTCTCTCCGGAGGATTTGGCTGGTGATATTCATTGTTGCTTGTCCCTCTTGGGTTCTTGGAACCCTAGACGGTTGTGTGTCCTTTGTGGCATGTTCTTGGGGTCTTCAATTAAGTTGTGAAGCTCCCCCAAGATTGAGGCCTTGGTGGCGATTATTGGGAGCCTCCAATTAAGTTGTGGAGATAGCCCCAATCTTGTACGGGTTTGGTGACCATCCTCAAGTGTCCCATAGTGGAACAAGTGCTTGCCCGCTTGGTGGGTGCTCGGGAGAATAGGGTGAGGCCTTTGTGGCATTGGTGGTCTTAGTACCTCCCACCCCTCCAAGGAGACGTACTCCCTTGTTGGGAGGAACTCGGTAAAACATCGTCGTCCCCGCGTGCCTCGATTATCTCTATACCCGAGCTCTTGACTTATGCACTTTATATTGTGATAGCTGTCGTGCTTGAAGTAATCTATATTGCTATCGCATTGTTGCTTGTCTTGCTTAGCATAAGTTGTTGGTGCACATAGGTGAACCTTAGTATATCTAGGCTTTGTGCTTAATAAAAGAATACACTAGTTTTATTCCGCCTTTATTAAGCCCATCTCGTAAAAGTTTTAAACCGCCTATTCACCCCCCCTCTAGGCGGCATCCGTGATCTTTCAATTGGTATCAGAGCGAGGTCTCTCGCTTTTAGGCTGCACCGCCTTGAGAGTAAAGATGTCGTCTAGTGGAGTAGTGCATGATTCCTATTATATATTTGATGGCACAAATTATGGTGTTTGGAAATATCGCATGCTAGATTACTTTCGGGACATTCACCCATCTATTGAGGGAATTCTATATATGGGTTTGTCTTCTCCTATGGATCCCCAAAATGAATCTTTAGAGGAGAAAATGAACTCTTATATGGATGCTCAAGCTACTAAAATGCTTTTACTTGTTGTGAGAAATGTAGTTATTTCTTCAATCATGCCTTATCGAAGTGCTCATGAGATATGGACAAAGCTTCAAGATAAATATGGAGTGTCCAACACTATTGACGCTGATTGTTTTCCCTCCACCTCCGGACGTGATGAGGTCTCATCTTCTACCACTTCACCTACATGTGATTTTTCACAAGGTAATGATATGGTGAGTGGTGGTAGAACTTGCAATTTGGATAGTGAGCTTACTATTGATTATCCATCATCTCTATCTAGTTGCAATATTCTATCTTTGGACTCTAACACTTGTATCAATCGAAACCCCTCATATGCTAGTGTTGGTAGTCCTTGCATATCATGTAGAAATGGCTTGAATAATTCACATGATGATATGCTTGCTTTGTATTATGGCCATGATAAAAATGCATCTATTTCCTCTAGTGCTTGTGTTGCTAACGATGTAGAGGAAACCGAAGATTATGTGGGTCAAGACAAGGTTTTGGATGGAGCTTCAAGTTCAATCTCACCTTCACCTTCTTCCGATTCTCACATATGCCTTATGGCTAAGGGAACTAAGGTAAACTCTTTAGATCCCATGGCATCTTATAATGATGATGATGTTGTGGATGATGATAGTGAGGAAGAAGAGGATGCGATTGCCTCTTTAGATGAAAAGGGTGAGGTTGTTTATCGTGCTCTAGTTAAGAATAATATTGCTTGCTCTAAATTTGTTGAAATCTTAACTTTTGCTATGGAGAGCAAGAAAATTATTAAGCAATTGCAAGCTCAAGCTGAGGAGCAAGAGCACACCATTGAAAAACTTCAAAGCCTCTCTAATGATATAAGAAAATCTTATTATGAAGAACCAATCACAAAGGAATCTCTTAAGGAGACTTTTGCTCTAGAATTATCTAGAGTAAAGTAAAACCATGATTGAGAATTTGTGGTGGCAAGTTCTCTAAAAACTAAAAATGATAAACTTGTAGTTGCCCATGCTAAACTCGTTGAGGATTTTAAGCACCTCAAAAATGGCTCTCGGGTCGTTAAGAGTGAGCTCATCAAACTCATCGAGTCAAATGAGCAACTTAAAGCTTCATATTCAAAAGAGCTTGCAAAGTTGCCCTCACCTATTGCTATTAGTGATGATGCTTGTGCTACTAACTCTATTTCTTGTGAAGCATCAATATTGAAGGAGAATGTTGAGCTAAAGGCTCAACTTGCTTTGCTAACTAGCAAATATGGGAAATTGGAAGAAAGTCATGTTAAGCTCTCAAGCTCACATGAGGATCTTCTAGTCTCCCATGATAAGCTAAATTTAGCTCATGAGGCCATTATGTCAAAGGTAACATCTAGTGGGCCTCATGTGGACATTAGCACTACTTCTACTCCTAATGTGATATTGCCATGTGCTAGTCCTTGTAATTCATACACTCATGCTATTGCTACATCTTGTGATGAATTACATTCTTTGCCTTGTTTCTCTAACAATGAAAATTCTAGTTCCTCTACTATTGTTGTTGATACTAACCATGTAGAGGAAAACAAGAAGCTCAAGGCTCAAGTCACTTCTTTGAAGAATGACTTGAAAAGGGGTCATAAAGGGAAGGCCACACTCAACCACATCTTGATTGTGCAAAAATCCCCCAATGACAAGAGTGGACTTGGATTTAAATCCAATATCAACAACAAGTCCACTAACAAGTTGAAGCACAAGAGCAACAAGAAGAATGGCCAAGTTCAAGCAAAGTATCCAGCCAACATTATTTGCTTCAAGTGCAAGGAAGAAGGGCGTCATGTTAGATCTTGCCCATTGAAGAAGAAGCCTCTTGGTGTGAAGCAACAAGGGAAGCGGCCTCAAGCTCTACCTCAAGTGGTAGATGGGCCTCTTCCTAAGAGGACTACTCGAGCTCTTCCTCAAGTTGTGGAATCACACAATAAGAAAGCTAGCAAGACAAGAACTTGCTATATTTGTCGTGAGAAGGGGCACATTTCTTCCTCATTCACTAGTGGTAACTACTCATCCAACCCTATCATGATTGATGATGCTTATTCACTTCGTAAGGATGAGGTTGGCAATGTGTTTGCCAAATTTATTGGTGCTAAAAGTGGTGTTAAGAAAATAACCATTTGGGTTGCCAAGCCTATTGTGACTAACTTCTTTGGACCCAGCTTGGTTGGGGACCAACAAGCCAAAACTTGATCAATAGGTGATTTTGGGAGGACAATGGAGACTTGGTTTCATCATGAAGAATTGAGGGATCTTCATATATTATATTTCTCAAGCCAAGTCATGTGGATTATATTGCATCTATCATATTACCAATGTTCCTCCTTGCGGTAACATGTGCTTAACTCATTACATTGAAAGTTACTCGCCCCTTATGCATGTGTTGGTTTTGTACCTGGCATGTTTGTTGTATATGTTGTTCTTACCATTTTATTATCTTGAGTTATCAAGTATATTTGTGTTTGATGGTTTGCACATCATGTATGAGTGTTTCTTTTGTTGAATTTTATTTGGTACCTTATTTAGCTCTTGTGAGAGATTAATGGACTATCCCATTTTGGGGGAGTGTTATGCTCAGGCATTCCACAATCCTAATATGTGTGTACATGAGGAATACCACCTAGTATTGATAGTGAAATATTATCTAGTCTCTATGTGGTATGTGTCCCATGAGAAATTCATGTTGTATAGTGTCCATTAATTATCTCTATATGGATCCTTTTGCCTCGTGGTGAGATTTATGGTTTATCACATTATGGGGGAGTCATATGCTTAGTGCATATTACAAGCCTAGAAAATTTGAAAATTCGAGGTTGTGTCACCTAGAATTGATATTGATTATTATCTAGCTCCTATGTGACACATTTTCTCAAACAAGTTCAATGCCTTTATTCCTCATATTTTGGATCTTGTTTGTGAGAGTGTTTCTTGGTATGTGTTTCCTCATTTTTATATCTCTATATCATCATGGAAACCATTAGCTTCAACTTACTCTAATCACTAGTGATTGTGTGACTATTGGAAGCTACCAAGAATCTCTTTCGGAGCATCAAGCTTAATTCTTATATGTGTTATATGCTTCTTTGTGTGAATGTGATCTTGGATGTCCTTGTGAACTACCTCGGGAATATTATTCCCAATACTTCTTGTCCTTGGACAATTAGTACTATTTATGGTAGAATCTTTGGATAATATTCACTTTGGCCTTGGTTTATTTTTGTCCTATCTTTGGCCAAGAAATTTTTTTGTGTTTCTCCCAAGATTTCCTTGCATCTTATGGATCTTCTTATTTTATTGGTATCCTCTTGTGTTTTATTTAATGTAGGTTGTAGTGATGATCTCATTTGTGTGCATTTTGCATTCAAAAGCAAGAATCCTAATAATGTACTACTTATGGGTGAGCTCTCCTATATTATTTAGAACACTCATATTTATGCTTCTTGTTTGGTCCATATCATGTTTTATGTTATTGGAAGTTCTATCTTTCCGTTTTGGTATTTTGTGCCATCATGAAAAGTGTGTGAGTTTGCTTTATGTGTTGGAACCTTGCTCTTTTGGGAGTTGGTTTTGTCTCATTCCTTGTTTCGTGTTTTGACCTTCTAGAATGAGATAAATCCTTGAGAATTTGTGGTCTTGTGTCTATATTTTGCTCTTTGGCTTTTGCCTTATTCATTTGTTGAACTTGTGATCATTAATGTGTTGAATTGGTTCTTTGATACAATTTGGACACCTTTTATCGTGTCAGACTCTTGTGTGTGCCATCTCGGTTTACTTGGTGTTTTTGTTCAAATTGCATCTCCTAGTTGGTTCTTGAAAGCCTTGTGCATGCATATACCCTACATGTTTATTTCATGGCATGCTTGCTTTCTTAGATCCAATATATAGGGGAAACTCCACCAAATCCTAATTGGCTAGGATGTACATGAAATTCAATTTTATATCAATATGCACATATTTATGTGGAGTCTCTCCTATGTATTGTAGTTGCACTAACTACTTTGGACCCAATATGTTTGGGGGCTATTTTGTACTTCATGTGTTTTAGGTACATTAGAGATATATTGGATGCTTGTCTCTCAATGTTGGAGAAATGGTGCTTTCATGGAAATCGGAGTCAAGCTATAGGATGATCTAGGACTTCATATCCTCTACACCTACCAATTATATCTCGGTAACAAGTATCTCTCTCCCATGCTCATATATTGATTCCAACCATTTGTGGGTTGCCTTCTAGCATGATCCTTTGTATTTGTATTTGTTATGTTTTTAGACTTGGTTTTAAGAGAACTCCCTATTGCAAATGTGTGTAAGTTGAGATTAGTGTATATAACTGGGAATGAACGATCTCATCCAATCCCTACCATCCCCATGGCCTACATCGGGGGATTACTAACTCATAGATGGGGGAAACATGGATGGTCGATGGAGAAGCGATGGTGATGATGATGGCGATGATCTCCTCCAATTCCCCATCCCAGCAGGGTGCCAGAACAGAGTTTCTAGTTCCGAATCATGGAATCTGGTGGTGGCGGCGGAGTGGAACTCTTTCTGGAAAAACGTCGAACCCCCCTAGGTTTTTAGGTTAGGAGGCAACTTATAGGCGAAGAGGGAGGCCGAGGAGGTGCCTGGGGCGGCCACACCACCCCTAGGCGTGGCCAGGCCTAGCCCGCGCGACCAGGTGGTGTGGCTGGGCCCCAGCCCCTCTCCGTCTCGTATTCTGGCTCCTGGTGTCCCTTGGTGAAAAACTGACTTTGGCTTTTGTCCCGTCCAATTCCGAGAATATTCATTTTCTGACTTTCCTGGATCAAAAAATAGCAGAAAACAGGTAGCTGGCACTGTGGCTCTTGTTAATAGGTTAGTCCAAGAAATCATATGAAAAGTACTCCAAAGTGTGGACAAAACATAAGAAAGTAGATAAAACCAAACATGGAACATCAAAAATTATGGATATGTTTGCAACGTATCAACATCCCCAAGCTTAACTCCTGCTCATCCTCGAGTCGGTAAGTGATAAAAAAGAAAGAATAATTTTTGAGGTGGCATGCACCATCATAAACTTGATAAAAGTATTTGTAAAACAATGATAGCTAGGATCATAGTACTTCAATCATATCATGAAAGACAAAGTTCTAACAATAAGGAAACGCAACTAATTTGCAACATGAAAAGGCACAAACAAAAGATTCATGAATAACAATGCTTTGCAAGACGTTTGTTTGTTTCACATTAAGAAAACATAGCATAGTGGCATTCCGCTTGTCCCTCATAGAGTAGCAAACATAAATGCATAGGACACCTTCAAAGTTCATAAGAGTGACTAGATACAAATAGTTTAAAACAAGCAATATCAAAGCTACGCATCAATCAACAAGTCTTGGGACAATGCACATAGAACTAAGAATGGCCACTGTGCTCACAAAGTAGGTGCATAAAGATAGAAGGTGGAGACTCGACATAAAAGTAAAAGAAAGACCTTCATAGAAGGAATTAGGGATTCAAGTTTCATAAAGAGCTTCCAAAAATTATGGTACTTATTAGCTTTCATCTCTCATTGCCCCTATCATAAGCATCTTGAAGTGATTAAGGTTAAAGTGAACAAACTATGAAGTATATGCTTGAAAAAGTATAAGTTGGAAATCTCATGTCCCTTGAATACGAGGGTCGCTCCTCATGCTACTCAAGTTTAGTTACCGGTAAGTTCTTGTCATTGTAAGTACATGTGTATCATAGAGAACCGCCAACGGGGTACCCCTTGCCCGATGATACAGAAGAATCCCCATATCAAAATGACAAGGCAAGCAGACAACAAGCACTCAACAATCTTCTTATTTACCATAGGAAAATGGTGCTTTTTTCTCTCTTTCCTCTTTTCTCATATCTCTTTTTTCCTTTTTCTCTGTTTCTCAATATCTGACACTTTTTTTATAAGAAGAATGCTTCATAGACAACTCATTATGGTTACGCTGCACGTTTCCACCATGACGACATGGATTAGACCAGCGGCACAGGCGTTTCTCTAACATACATACATAACTCCATGGACTTACAAGCTCCCCTTTCATTTCACACCGACGACATCCATAGACAAAAGAGCATGATATCAACTAGGTACAAAGTATAAGTGCAATGTTGAAAGCGTTCCCCATGACAACATGGTTTTGCTAATCCCCAACATATAAGTGCAAGCATATACAACATAGACGACACAATGGTTCAAGTTTATTAAGGGCAAGAAAAGTAAAGTGTGCCATCAAGTTCGTGAGAGCTTTAATCACTAGTTTTCTCATAACAAGTTGAATTCGGAAGGTAGATAAAAACATGAATATACTTGGAATAGCAAATGCTAATAGGTAAGTATGGTGGACTCTTTGGAATAACTTGGTTTTATTTGGAGTTGGATGCATGAGTGGAACTCATACTTGGTATGGAGGCTACCAAAAGACTAGGAGTGACCAACTAAGAAGCAACAATGGCCATAATCATGTAGAGCGACAAAACATCATTAATCACAGCAGAAAGTGATACTACAAGTTGAAAACTAAAGGATCATAAAGGCTATGGTGACTTGGGATAGTCATAACATGGTGTGATCATGCGCCAAGTCAACCCAAATAAAGCAACAAAGGAGAATACCACAATACTATGCTTTAATATGCTAAAACAACGCATGATTCTTCCAAGGCACATTAAGCAATATCAATTGTTTATAAAATGTCATGCTATAGCAAAGAATGCTAAGCATAAAGTCAAAACAATATCAAGCATGGCATGACAAAGCATAGGATACAGTCAAAAACAAGCTCTCTTTACCACTTAAGCATGAACTTTCCTACTCTTTTCCAATCCAAACCAAACTATTTGAAAACCAATGCATCAAAGAGGGTTCCACCCAATTTATTCAGCAAACTAAGAAAACCAAGCAAACTAAAAACCAAAATGAAAACAAAAAAGAAGACGCTCCAAGAAAAATACAATTGTGCATGAAACAATAAAAGTGAAGAGTTTGGAAGAAACATGGGATTTTTATTGATGAAGAAGGGGATGCCTTGGGCATCCACAAGCTTTGACGCTTGTACCTCTTGAATATTTCTTGGGATGACACGGGTGGCATCTCCAAGCTTGAGCTTTAGTCCATCCTTCATCTCATTACTCATTCCTCCCATACACCTAAATTTTTTCCTTCATACAAAACTTCACACAATCTTTTATTAGCAACATTAGTGCACTCAAGATAATAGGTCTTTAGGTTCAGTTCCAACACCAATAAAACTTCCATTAAAACACAAGATACTATAGCACTTCCCTCAAAAATCTCAATTCCGCGAAAGAACTCAAAAGGGAATCAACAAGAAGCAAATGCAAATAAAGGCAGAAATCTGTCAAAACAGACCAGCAGGTAAAGACGGATTTTTTCAAAGACCTTCTGTTGCTCAAATCGAAAAGTGTTGAACTAACGAAAGTTAGATAACAGCCTGGGGCAGAAGCACAAAAATTAACGACTCAAAAGGACTTACAGAGATTTTACACGAATTTTTACGGTGAAGCACAGAAATCTGTTTTGGGACATCAACTTTCCCAACCATTACTTCTCTCTCATTAGAGGTTACTCTTGGCACAAAAAACAAAAAAAAGGATAAGGAGCAGTTATTACTGAATTAGTAACTTCCAAGACTCATCTAAATATTTTGGGTTATCTCCCAATAAGTACTTTTCTTTAACGCCTTTAAGTTAGGCATGATAGTTTGAGAGGATGCTCACATAAGAAATATGAATTGAAGTAAAAGAGAGCATCAAGAAGTAAATTCAAAACACATTTAAGTCTAACCCACTTCCTATGCATATGAAAACTTTCAGCACATAGAGAGGTGTTTCAATACCATGAAAACTTCTACAACCATATTTTCCTCTCTCATAATAATTTTCAGTAGCCTCATGAATAAACTCAACAATATAACTATCACATAAAGCATGCTTTTCATGTTCTACAAAAACATATTTTTTATCAAGCTCAAAACAGTGGGATTAAAACCTTCAAACCCACTTTAACAATTCTATAACAAGATGACTGATCATTCAATATAGGACCATCATCTAGAGCTTTATCATAAACAATTTCTAAGAAAAGCTCTTTAGTACCATGCATCTCGAAGTTAGGCACAAATAAAGGATTATCACAGATAACATGAGAATAACATTCATCCTCCTTTGGTAAGCATGGGAGACAATCAAATAATGTAAGGGATAAAAAGTTACTCTCATTAGAAGGTAGGCATGGGTAGCTAATCCATTCTTCCTCCTTTTGTTCATCATTCTCATCCTCTTTTTCATCTAATGAGCTTTCAGGTTCATCAATTTCTTCTTCCATAAGATCCTGCAAGGCATTAGTCTCTTCCATTTGTGGAAAGCATCTATTAATATATTTAAGAATATAGCCATTTTCTTCCTTGTAATTATCAAAGCAAAATTTAAGTATATCATAAAACATCATATTTATAAGGTGAATCATCAATATTTTCAAGCAAACAAGCAAGTTCAAATGCACCCTTCCAAGCAATAAATTCCTTAGTTTGTTCCACATCATAAAAGTCATAATTTCCCTTAACAGAAGAAGATATGGTAACATCATCATTATACTAACATTGAAAAGGGAGGTGTTTATACCTCCTATAGCAACAAGATTTATCAAAGCAATAAGTAACATTATAAGTAGAGCACACGTTTATAGCAATGGTATGCAATTTATCAATTTTTTCCCATAAGTGTTTCCCTTTTTGTGACAAGCGGTGTTCCTTATAATAATATTTTTGTTCTTCCGTGAACCCACCTTGCCAATAAGATTCAGTTTCAAAGAAACCAACCATTGATAGAAAGCATGATAAAGCAAGACAATAACAGACCAACGAAAATATCAACTAGAGTAGGAACTAATTTTTTTTGTATTTTTGATAAAGAAACAAGCAAACAAGGTGGAAATAAACTAAGCTTGAACAGCAGTGGTTCCAAGTGAACTTGATAAATAAAGCTATGCTCCCCGGTAACGGCGCCAGAAAATAGTCTTGATGACCCACAAGTATAGGGGGTGTATCGCAGTATTTTCGAGGGAAGTGAAACCCAATTTATTGATTCGACACAAGGGGAGCAAAAGAATATTTATAATCCTTAAAAACTGAGTTGTCAATTCAGCTACACCTGGAAACAATCTTGCTCACAGAAGTCTATCAGTAGCAACAGTTTTGTAGTAGCAACAGTAAAGTAATAGCAGTAGTAAAAGTAAAGACAGTAGTAACAATTGCAGTAAATGGTAGAATTAAAGCGCGGTAGGCATAGGGATGGATGGATGGGCGTTGCATGGACAAGACAATTCATATAGCAATCAGAACATAGGGCATTTGCAGATAAATAAGATAAAGCATCCAAGTACTAGATAATCATAGGCATGTGTTCCATATATAGTCATACGTGCTCGCAATGAGAACTTGCACAACATCTTTTGCCCCATCAGCCCATTTACAGCGGGGCCTCAAGGGAACTACTGGCAATTAGGGTGCTCCTTTTAATAAAGCATCGGAGCAAAGCATTAACACTTTGTGAACACATGTGATCCTCACATCAAAGCCATTCCCTCTGGTTATCCCGATTTCTGTCACTTTGGGGCCATTGGTTTCGGACAACAACGTGTGTATACAACTTGCAGGTAAGATCATAAACAATACTATCATAATGAATCAATAACATGTTCAGATCTGAAATCATGGCACTCGGGCCCTAGTGACAAGCATTAAGCATAACAAGTTGCAACAAAGTCAAAAAGCACTAATAATAGTGTCAACACCCGGATTTTTAATCCCAGATGCATGTTATGCCATACATCGCAATCCTAGGATTACCATTTTTGCGAGACATAGCAGATTGGATATCACAATACATCATCCATTACAAACCATAATAAAGTCTTACACAAATAAAGGATCTCATGATCTAGTCTTAGTACAAACAAGTAGCGGAATAAATAGCGTAGCGGTGGGCTCCATCTTTAGTGGCACAGGCAATGCTGACGATGGGAGATGATCCTAGTTGTCGTAGCCATCCTGTTGTCCTTCCTCCAGGTAGTCCTCCTCATAGTCTGGCCACGGGAATAGCCAGGGACAAAAGCCATGAGTACTCTTTAAGTACTCACAAACTATCACTAATAGGTAAGGTAGTTCTAGTAGGAATGCTAAGTTCTAAGTTTATTTGTAAAGCTAGGTTTGAAACCTAAGCTGAGTTCAGAAACAAAGAAAGATAAAATAAGTTTGAAATCACCTAAGTGGGAACTTAGTTGTCATAGTCACAACCCTGTTGTGGTCAAGTCATGTCACAATTCATTTCATAAGTTGTTTTGAAAACATCGAACAACGGAATAGTATGGCCTCTCCAACTATCCATAACCGCGGACACGGGTATTCAAATAGTTTGACACTCTGCAGAGGTGGTACACTTTCACCACAAGATTTGATACATCTGTCAGGGATAACCCTGAATCATCATACTTAGTATGCAGATAATCAAACATAACCTTTCCTTTACACACTCTAGTATAAGCACCTCTCCTATGAGTATGGCCTCCCGGCCATGACCATCTGTCATCCTGGGCACTGCATAGGTGGACAACATTGAGAGGTAGCCTCAGCTCAAATCTCTCCCGCGAGGGAACTAATACTAATGCATATGAACTTCCGGCTAAGCCTTACCCAATTCAGGTATTGTGGTTGTACGGTAAAATTGGGATGGTATCGCATCCGAACCCAACCATTAGTTTTTTTATAAAAGGGCTAAGGCTCATGCCTCAACATTTTCATCATCATAAACCATTTGTGTTTCTCAACACATGTCAAAACATCTCAATGGAAGGACTCATCATTTCAAGGTTTTCATAAGTCATTTTCACCAAGTATTCCCATCTAAAGTGATCAAGTTTTTGGTATAACTCTAAGCTACTAAGTTAAGAGTGTTCACTAAGGTGGGATGCTAAGATCAATCTCATGCCATAGAATCACATCTAAGTCTAACTATATAGGTCAACTTTTATACTATTTATGCTACCTCTAAACAAGGAAAGGACTTTGGTAAAGTAAAGGAAGTAAATCTTGTAAATGAAACTTGGAATAGGTATAAGTCAGAATGGTATAACCAAAGCATGCCTAATGCCTTTATTTAGGTTATGTAGCTTGCAAGGGTTAGCTTGCATTGTTAATGATGGATTGCAAGTATTAGCTTGCCAATAATAGCTTGCATAGTTAAGACACTTGCAAGTATTAGCTTTCCTTGGTTGGTGCAGTGGTTGAAATTCTCTTCCTCCTCTTCTTGGTAGAACTCCTCCTCCTCGTAGACTTGGTTGGTACTATCGTCTATAAATACATACGGGATACACAATCACCAAACAATACTTAACTAGTCTACTTAGCACACCAAGGCACACATTTGATGGTCTAGTATCATCACAAACACCACAAGGTTTAAGGAACTAGCTTCATTTATTTTATTTGAGAAAAGTAATTTCTACTCATTGAAATTAACTAAGATTTAATATTCTCCAATTAAAATATAGGATCATGTGGACACATGTCATCACCATATATTCTAACATATCGGAATGTGATTTAAGGGTTGGATCACATTTTAATAAGTTTAAGTTTAATACTTAATGATTAAAAGTGACTAGAAATGCCTATATAGCATTATTTTGGTACTAGTCCAAAGTCACTGCATGGAAACCTTAATACTATTACATATTCAGATAGGTATGGTTAATGTGATTTTTGATAGTTGGAATCAACTCAAAAGCTATTATGGTTGATTTTATAAAATGTTTGAATGTGCAAAAGCTTCTGTCTTGTTATTTTTACTAGGAGAGATCTCTAACTCTACATGATTTTAATCCAACGGGCTTGGATAGAGATTTTCATTACCTTTCCAACAAAATTGGAATCACTCAATTTGGATTTGTAAAATGCTCTGAATTGATTTTTAAACTAAGGGACAGATTCTAGTTTAAGTCTAAAAAGAAAAATCCTAATTTGAATTAACTGGGTCGCGCGGGAACACTAACGGGCCGGCCCAGATTCACTTCGCGGCGTTGAGGGCTGCTGACAGGGGGTCCGCCTGTCAGTGACTCATTACACGCAAAGCGGTACGTGGCGAGATGGACCCTAGGATTAGAACCAGATCTAACGGCTCACGGTCGTCGTCGACGACGGACTCGTCGCCGGCGAGAATGAACCCTAGCAGCTCGGTGGGGGTGTAGTGGGGATGTACCGGGGCTCCAGCTAGTGCGGCGAGGCGGGCAAACAACGAGTAGACGACGACGAGCTTAGGAGAAGTCGTGGCAGGGGTTGAGATGGACGAAATCAATGGCAACGTCTCCTCCTCTACTGCGGCTGCCTCCGGTGAAATTCCGGCGACCTGCTGCTCGAGCTGCTCTGGCGAGATGTGGGGAAGGACTGGTGGAGAGAGGGGAGTGGAATGGTGTGGCGGTTGAGGCTGTAGAAGGCCTCCTTATATAGGCTCGAGGAGGGGACCGGAGGGGCGACGACGAGCTCATCATTGACGACGATACAAAGGCCTCCTGCCGGTCCTCTACGGCTTTATGGCGCAGCTAGGGATGGTGGCTAACGGTCGGGAGCGTCGCACGCTCTAGGGGACAAAGGTGGTGCTCGACGTGGTTCCCGGCGAGTGTGGGTCGCACGGCGGTGCACGACCGTGTCTGGCGGGGTGAGGTGGTCAAGGTGGAGCGGCGTGCATGGTCCGCGGTCGAGGCGCAGCCTGTGGCGTGCTGGCGGTGAGGACGCTCTAGCGTGCTCTGACGCGATGCAGAGACTGAGTGCGCCGCGGCGCTGGGGTGGTCCAGTGGCTAGCAGGGGCCGTGGGATGGACCGTGGGCGGTGGTGAGGTCACGCCTCACTCCCTAGAGCGGCGGAGAGGGGATGGCGGTCTGATGTGGCTTGTGCACGTTTGGACGGCGAGCATGGCCTCGGGGTGGCGGTGAACTGTTGCCCTAGGCCATTGGGTAGGTCCTTGATGGACTGGTTGGGTTTAGGGGAGACAAGGGCATTGATTTGAGTTCAAATGGCTCGACAAAATTTGATCAAAAACAGTGATAGTTAGGCCAGTTTGATTCAACCCACCAATTGTTCGATCAAATGGTCGCATGCATTCAAATTTGGAATTTTGAAATGAAATTTGGTGGATTTTTGGTCTCATGCTTGAGCATCTCTGGTTTCTAGGATTTGTCAAGTGGAATTCATTTGAGTGGTTTTTGAATAAGTGTGATCTATACATATGAACTAGATTCAATTTTCAATTGTCATTTAAAATTAGAGTTTGAATGTTTTTGGGAGATCACAAAGTGGGCCTTGGCACATCACTACTTGTACTAGTAAGGGGTGCAAAGAACCACAATTGTCTCTGTTAGAATTTGAGTGCTAGGAACACCCAAAGTGGGCTAGGTGATTAAAATCGCAAAAGTGACCATTTCCTTTATTTAATTCTTTTTGATTTCTTTTTCTTTGGTTTTTGCTTGGGAATGATCTAGATGAGGTGACATTCATCATAAAACCATTTCACAACCCTTAGAAAAAACAATCATGGCATTTCACACAACTCCTATTTTAAATGCACACACATATGAATGCTTAAAGATTTTTAAATGGAAAAAGGTTTTGTTAACCCTAAATTGGGTAGATTTGATCTTGATTAACTCTAATTAAAAGTTTGGGATGTTACAATCCTTCCCCCCTTAAACAAAATCTCGTCCCGAGATTTAAGAAAGAAAACTAGGAACTAAAGAGATCTGGGAACTCAGTCCTAATGTAATCTTCTCGCTCCCAAGTAGCTTCTTCTTCGGTATGGTTGCTCCATTGAATCTTGAGAAATTTGATACTCCTGGTCCTGGTGGTTCTGTAGGCTTCCTCCAAGATACGGATGGGCACTTCACGATACGTCAGATCCTTGTTGATATCAACAGCTCGGTGATCGATGTTCTTGAAAACTTCGGTCTTCTCCGGCACTGCTAGGCATTTGCGAAGTAACGAGATATGGAACACATTGTGGATGGCTGACATCTCCTCTAGTAGTTCCAGTTGATATAATACTTCTCCTCGATGATTCAGAATCTTGAAGGGTCCGATATATCTGGGGGCTAACTTTCCTTTCAGACTAAAACGTTGGGTTCCCTTCAATGGCGAAACCTTGAGATACACAAAATCTCCGACATTGAAAGTCAGGTCTCTTCTTCTCTTGTCAGGATAACTCTTCTGTCTGGATTGGGTGGTCTTGAGGTGCTCACGGACTTTGTGAACTTTCTCTTCAGCTTCTCTTAGGATGTCGGGTCCAAAAATCTGACTCTCTCCTACTCGCGACCAATTCAAAGGGGTACAACACTTTCTTCCGTATAGGAACTCAAATGGTGCCATTTGCAAACTGGCTTGATAGCTGTTGTTATATGAGAATTCTGCGAAAGGCAGCCAATCTTCCCATTTTGATCCATACTCTAACACACAAGCTCTCAACATATCCTCTAGGATTTGGTTGACTCTTTCAGTCTGTCCATCGGGTTGCGGGTGATAAGTTGTGTTGAAATTTAACTTGGTTCCTAATCCTTCTTGGACTTTCTGCCAAAATCTCGAGGTAAATTGGGTTCCTCAATCCGATACTATGGTCTTGGGGTTTCCATGCAGACTAACGATTCTAGCAATGTACAGCTCTGCTAGCTTCGAACTCTGGTAGGTTGTCTTGACAGGTATAAAATGAGCTACCTTGGACAGTCTATCAACAATGACCCAGATTGAGTCATTTCCCCTACTAGAAGTAGGAAACCCGGTGATAAAGTCCATTCCGACGGAATCCCATTTCCATTCCGGAATCTGCAATGGTTGCAATAGTCCTAAGGGTCTCTGATGTTCCGCTTTGACTCTTTGACAGATATCACACTTGGCAATGTAGCTTCCGATTTCTCTCATCATCTTGTGCCACCAAAATTGCTCTTTTAGATCTTGATACATCTTTGTTCCTCTGGGGTGGATAGAATAAAGAGTATCATGAGCTTCTTGCATGATCACTTGCTTCAGCTCCGAATCTGCTGGCACATCGATACGTCCTTTGTACCACATAACTCCTTCTTCTTCTTCTTCGGTGAATCCAGGTGCCTTTCTTGTACCAGTACGATGTTTGATTCTGTCAATACTTTCATTTCCCTTCTAGGCTTCCTTGATTTGGCTAATCAAAGTGGGTTGAAGTTCAATGCTAGCTAAAATCCTTGGCTAACTAGCTCAGTTCTAAACTGCTCCAATTCCTCATACAAACTTGGTTGCTTCTCCTTGATCATGGTGTTTAGCCTACACGGCAATCTGCTAAGAGCATCCGCTACCACATTGGCTTTGCCGGGGTGATAGTGAATGTCAAGGTCATAATCCTTGATTAACTCTATCCATCTCCTTTGCCTCATATTCAGCTCCTTCTGAGTGAAAATATACTTCAAGCTTTTGTGATCTGAGTAAATCTCACAGCGATTACCCATAAGATAATGACGCCATGTCTTCAATGCCAAAACTACGGCTGCTAACTCAAGATCATGGGTAGGATAGTTCTGCTCATGCTGCTTCAGTTGTCGAGACAGATATGCGATGACTTTGTCTTCTTGCATCAATACACATCCGAGACCAATCTTGGATGCATCACAATACACATCAAACGGCTTCTTGATATCTGGCATGATTAATATTGGGGCTGAAATCAATCTCTTCTTCAGCTCTTGGAAACTTGCTTCACATTTGTCGGTCCATTCAAACTTCTTGTCCTTCTTCAACACTTGAGTCATGGGTCTTGCTATGCTCGAAAATCCTTCTACGAACTTGCGGTAGTATCCCGCTAATCTGAGAAATGCACGGAGTTGGGTTTGAGTGCTTGGGTCCATTCTTCGACATCTTTGATCTTGGTGGGATCAACAGTTACTCCTCCGGCAGACACAATATGTCCTAGGAATCCTACTTATTTTAGCCAAAACTCACATTTGCTAAACTTGGCATACAACCGATGGTCTCTAAGGGTTTCAAGGATGATTCTCAGATGTTGCTCATGCTCTTCTTCTGACTTGGAGTAGATAAGGATATCATCGATAAACACAACGACAAACTTATCTAGAATATTCATAAAGATCTTATTCATGAGATTCATGAAATAAGAAGGGGCATTGGTTAATCCAAAATACATGACCGTATACTCGTATAATCCATAACGAGTAGTAAAGGCGGTCTTCGGAATATCCGTTGCACGAATCTTAAGTTGGTGATAACCAGTCCTAAGATAAATCTTAGAGAACACATTTGCTCTAGTCAACTGATCAAATAGATCCTCTATCTTTGGCAAAGGGTACTTGATGGTGACGTCATTCAGCTTCTTGTAATCTATGCACAAACAGTTGCCTCCATCTTTCTTGTCAACGAATAACACTGGCGATCTCCATGGCGATGCGCTTGGTTGAATCAAGCCTGTTGCCAACATAGCATCTAGCTGCTTCTTCAATTCCACTAACTCTGAGGGGTTCATACTATAGGGTCTCTAGGCTATGGGTCCGGTTCCGGGGATTAGTTCAATAATGAACTCAATATCCCTATCTCGGGGCATACCGGGAAATTCATCTGGGAGTACGTCAGGGTATTCATAGACTACTCTGACTTGGTCTATGGTGGGTAGGGCTAGACTCTTGTTACACTTGAATTGACGGGGCAAGGTTTCAGATATATGTTCTACTGAGACTCCAGAGCTACTGGTCATGGTGATGGCTTTCTTGGCACAATCAATCAATCCTTTATGCTTTGACATCCAATCCATTCCTAGTAATACTTTCAAACCTTTGGTTCCAAGTACTATTAGATTGGCATAAAAATCTATCCCATGTATTCTGATAGGCACAGCTTTGCAAATTTTTCTAGCTTTTGTAGTTGAACCGGGGATTTGAACTATCATGACATGCTTCAAGTTGGTTGGGTGAATCTTACTAGTGCATGCAAATTCTTCAGTGACAAATGAGTGCGATGCTCCAGAATCAAACAACACTCTTGCAAAAACTGAGTTGACAGAAAACATACCTAGCACTACATCTGGCGCTTCTTAGGCTTCTTCGGCATTCATGTGGAAGAGACGGCAATTGCGGTTGTGAGGGTTCCCTGGGGCGAATATTCTTCCTAGTTGAACATGACGCTGCTGTGGAGCTGGGGCATTCACATTGGCAGTGGCGGCAATCTTCTTGGGACACTCATTGGAATAGCGACCCTTCACTCCACACTCGAAACAAGTGATCTGAGACTTGTCTTTTGCTGCCACGGGCACAGCATTGCTTCCAGTTCTAGGTGTAGTGTTGTTGTTGTTGTGGTGGTGATGGTGCTTGGGAGGTGCATGGTTGAAATTGCTGGAGTTGCCAGGGTGATTGTTGTTTCCTCCGGACTTCACATTTCCTCCGCTACGGTTGGGGTAGCTTGGGCGAGACATTGGAGGTTGATTGTTCCGCGGTGCATATCCTGCAGAAGGGTTGGGATGGTACTTTTGGTGACTCTTGGATCCAGCTTGGTGCATCATACGACGTTTGTGGTTGTCGCTTTCTTGATTGATCTTCCCTTCCATCTAAATGGCAGAGTTGACCGGCTCTTTGAGATCCTCGAAACGGATGTTGACGAGGACAGTCTGCATCTCATCATGCAGTCCGTTCAGGAATCTCTCCTTCTTCTTGGCCTTCGTGTTGATCTCATTAGGTGCATACCTGGCAAGGGACAAGAATCTATCACAGTACTCCACTACAGTTATTCTGCCTTGCTTCAGCTCTCTAAATTCATCCCTCATTCGGGTGACTAGACCCTGTGGCACGTAGGTGCGGCTGAACTTGATTTTGAAGGCTTCCCATGTCATCACTTGACCTTGGTTCATTGTGCGGGTGTTGTTCCACCATGCTCTTGCATCTCCTGCCAAATAGTGGGTGGCAAAAAGAACCTTCTCGTTGGCATCCACTCTGGCTACCTACTAGCTAAAGATTGGGGGATTGGTATTCTGGAAGTTTTTGAGTTTGGATCCATGATGATCCTGATTTCCATGGTTCTGGTTGTTGTGAGCCATCTGGGCGATCTGCTGCAATGTTGCTAGATTAGCTTGGTGTCTACCCTACTAGCTTCATGGTCTACAATGAGAGTCTGCAGAATCTACAGCATTGGGTCTTGCGACGAGCTGCTCCCTCCTTGGTTTCCACGAGTCATCTGAAGATTGAGATAGATAAAGGGGTAAGAGGGAAAGTTCTAAGGTTCATGGTTTTGATTTCAAAGCTAAAACTTTGAGTTTGACTCAGGTTTTGCAACTAACTTCTTTTCATTCATTGAAGCAAATCACACGATACAAACACACACGCACCACAACATCACAGGAAAACAGATGGTTTTAAGAACCATTCTGCAAGCTACGATACAATGGGACTGATACTCTTCACTCTACGATAGTGCTCTAGTGCATCTACTCATCATCGATGAAGTCGGAGTCATCATCGTCGGTGTAGAAGTCCACGACATCCTCCTCCAGATAGTCATCATCATTGCTGAGGTATGAGTCAATATCCCCTTGGATATCTTCACCTTCCTCTTCTTCTTCTTTTGCTGCAATTTGAGCTTCTTGCTCCTTGATGGTCTTCTCGAGGTCGGCCACCTTCTTGCGAAGACGGTCGATGGTGCGATCCTTCTTTGCATGTTGACGGTGAAGAGACTGACGATCCTTGACTAGCAATGAGAACGTCTGGGCCTTCTGGGCGGCAAGGGCGGGGTTATTGTTGGCAGCCTCTCTAGCATTGTCCAACTCCTTATGTCTGTCATACAGTAGGAAGTCGAGGTTCTCCACTTGAAACTTCAATATTGGGTGACTTGGCATCCCTAGCGGCATTCCCATGGAATCACGCCTTGCATAGTGAACAAAGCGGGTTCCTTGGATTAGGTTGACACTCTGGGCACACAGACGTGCAAGAGCTTCATGCATTGCCCTGGCTAATCCATCTAGCCAATTGTTCTCTCTCACGGAGAACTGAATCCTCCCAGGTACCGGTGCTTCTATCTTGCCTCGAAGATCAGCAGTCACTAGCCATTGTAAATCTCCTCCTGGTGGACCCGGGAGTTGAGCTCCAAGAAATTCTGGATGCGGACGCTCCAAGAACTCAGATAGTGAATCCAGATCCCTCTCGAAGATCAGTTGGCCTCCGTTGCCCAACTAGTAGAACTTATTGTATTGTCCTTCCATTTATAAGAATTTAGGATGAGAAAGTTAGTGAAGTGATCAAGTGTGTCAAGTTTTATGTACTAATGTAAGAATTTGGAGGAACATGAATTTTTTTGAGAGAAAGAATTCCCAAGGGTAAGAGAGGAAATAGTTTTCATAAATACTCACTTTGGTTTTTGAAACTAAGTTTTTGTTTCGGACGTCCATTCTAACTAGGGTCTCCTATGGTCAGGATGGCTCTGATACCAACTTGTCAACACCCGGATTTTTAATCTCAGAGGCCTGTTATGCCATACATCGCAATCCCAGGATTACCATTTTTGCGAGACATAACAGATTGGATATCACAGTACATCATCCATTACAAACCATAATAAAGTCTTACACAAATAAAGGATCTCATGATCCAGTCTTAGTACAAACAAGTAGCGGAATAAATAGCGTAGCAGTAGGCTCCATCTTCAGTGTCACAGGCAATGCTGATGATGGGAGATGATCCTAGTTGTCGTAGATGTCCTGATGTCCTTCCTCCAGGTAGTCCTCCTCATAGTCTGGCCACGAGAATAGACAGGGACAAAATCCATGAGTACTCTTTAAGTACTCGCAAACTATCACTAATAGGTAAGGTAGTTCTAGTAGGAATGCTAAGTTCTAAGTTTATTTGTAAAGCTAGGTTTGAAACCTAAGCTGAGTTTAGAAACAAAGAAAGATAAAATAAGTTTGAAATCACCTAAGTGGGAACTTAGTTGTCATAGTCACAACCCTGTTGTGGTCAAGTCAAGTCACAATTCATTTCATAAGTTGTTTTGATAAACATCTGACAACGGAACAGTATGGCCACTCCAACTGTCCATTACCGCGGACGTGGCTATTCGAATAGTTTAACACTCTGCAGAGGTGGTACACTTTCACCACAAGATTCGATACATCTATCAGGGATAACCCTGAATCATCATAATTAGTATGCAGATAATCAAACATAACCTTTCCTTTACACACTCTAGTATAAGCACCTCTCCTATGAGTATGGCCTCCCAGCCATGACCATCTGTCATCCTAGGCACTGCATAGGTGTACAACATTGAAAGGTAGCCTCATCTCAAACCTCTCCCACGAGGGAACTAATACTAATGCATATAAACTTCCGGCTAAGCCTTACCCAATTCAGGTATTGTGGTTGTACGGTAAAATTGGAATGGTATCGCATCCGAACCCAACCATCAGTTTTTTTATAAAAGGGCTAAGGCTCATGCCTCAACATTTTCATCATCATAAACCATTTGTGTTTCTCAACACATGTCAAAACATCTCAATGGAAGGACTCATCATTTCAAGGTTTTCATAAGTCATTTTCACCAAGTATTCCCATCTAAAGTGATCAAGTTTTTGGTATAACTCTAAGCTACTAAGTTAAGAGTGTTCACTAAGGTGGGATGCTAAGATCAATCTCATGCCATAGAATCACATCTAAGTCTAACTAGATAGGTCAACTTTTATACTATTTATGCTACCTCTAAACAAGGAAAGGACTTTGGTAAAGTAAAGGAAGTAAATCTTGTAAATGAAACTTGGAATAGGTATAAGTCAGAATGGTATAACCAAAGCATGCCTAATGCCTTTACTTAGGTTATGTAGCTTGCAAGGGTTAGCTTGCATTGTTAATGATGGATTGCAAGTATTAGCTTGCCAATAATAGCTTGCATAGTTAAGACACTTGCAAGTATTAGCTTTCCTTGGTTGGTGCAGTGGTTGAAATTCTCTTCCTCCTCTTCTTGGTAGAACTCCTCCTCCTCGTAGACTTGGTTGGTACTATCGTCTATAAATACATACGGGATACACAATCACCAAACAATACTTAACTAGTCTACTTAGCACACCAAGGCACACATTTGATGGTCTAGTATCATCACAAACACCACAAGGTTTAATGAACTAGCTTCATTTATTTTATTTGAGAAAAGTAATTTCTACTCATTGAAATTATCTAAGATTTAATATTCTCCAATTAAAATATAGGATCATGTGGACACATGTCATCACCACATATTCTAACATATGGGAATGTGATTTAAGGGTTGAATCACATTTTAATAAGTTTAATAATTAATGATTTAAAGTGACTAGAAATGCCTATATAGCATTATTTTGGTACTAGTCCAAAGTCACTGCATGCAAACCTTAATATTATTACATATTCAGATAGGTATGGTTAAATGTGATTTTTGAGGGTTGGAATCAACTCAAAAGCTATTATGGTTGATTTTATAAAAATGTTTGAATGTGCAAAACCTTCTTTCTTGTTATTTTTACTAGGAGAGATCTCTAGCTCTAAAAGATTTAAATCCAACGGGCTTGGATAGAGATTTTCATTACCTTTCCAACAAAATTGGAATCACTCAATTTGGATTTGTAAAATGCTCTGAATTGATTTTTAAACTAAGGGACATATTCTAGTTTAAGTCTAAAAAGAAAAATCCTAATTTGATTTAACTGGGTCGCGCGGGAACACTAACGGGCCGGCCTAGATTCACTCCTCGGTGCTAAGGGCTGCTGACAGGGGGGTCCGCCTGTCAGTGACTCATTACACGCTCGAAGCGGTACGGGGCGAGATGGACCGTAGGATTAGAACTAGATCTAACGGCTCACGGTCGTCGTCGACGACGGACTCGTCGCCGGCGAGACTGAACCCTAGCGGCTTGGTGGGGGTGCAGTGGGGACGTACCGGGGCTCCAGCTAGTGCGGCGAGGCGGGCAAACGAACGAGTAGACGACGACGAGCTTAGGAGAAGTCGCGGCAGGGGTTGAGATGGACGAAATCAATGGCAACGTCTCCTCCTCTACTGCGGCTGCCTCCGGTGAAATTCCGGCGACCTGCTGCTCGAGCTGCTCTGGCGAGATGTGGGGAAGGACTGGTGGAGAGAGGGGAGTGGAATGGTGTGGCGGTTGAGGCTGTAGAAGGCCTCCTTATATAGGCTCAAGGAGGGGACCGAAGGGGCGACGGCGAGCTCGTCGGTGACGACGATACATGGGCCTAGAGGCATGGGCGGCGTAGGTGGACGGTGGCTTGCCTCCTGGCGGTCCTCTACGGCTTTATGGTGCAGCTAGGGGCAGTGGCTAACGGTCGGGAGCGTCGCGCGCTCTGGGGGATAGAGGTGGTGCTTGACGTGGTTCACGGTGACTGTTGGTCACGTGCCGGTACACGGCCGTGTCTGGCGGGGAGAGGTGGTCAAGGCGGAGCGACGTGCATGGTCTGCGGTCGAGGCGCGGTCTGTGGCGTGCTGGCGGTGAGGGCGCTCTGGCGTGCTCTGGCGCGGTGTAGAGACTTAGTGCGGCGCGGCTCTAGGGTGGTCCAGTGGCTAGCAGGGCCATGGGGTGGACCGTCGGCGGCGGTGAGGTCACGCCTCACTCCCTGGAGCGGCGGAGAGGGGCTGGCGGTCTGCTGCGGCTTGTGCACGTTTGGCCGGCGAGCATGGCCTCGGGGTGGCGGTGAACTGTTGCCCTAGGCCATTGGGTAGGTCCTTGATGGACTGGTTGGGTTTAGGGGAGACAAGGGCATTGATTTGAGTTCAAATGGCTCGACAAAATTTGAGCAAAAACAGTGATAGTTAGGCCAGTTTGATTGTGCCCACCAAGTGTTCGATCAAATGGCCGCATGAATTCAAATTTGGAATTTTGAAATGAAATTTGGTGGAGTTGTTGGTCTCATGCTTGAGAATCCCTGGTTGCTAGGATTTTTCAAGTGGAATTCATTTGAGTGGTTTTTGTAAAAGTGTGATCTATACATATGAACTAGATTCAATTTTCAATTGTCATTTAAAATTAGAGTTTGAATGTTTTTGGGAGATCACAGAGTGTGCCTTGGCACATTACTACTTGTACTAGCAAGGGGTGCAAAGAACCATAATTGTCTCTGTTCGAATTTGAGTGCTAGGAACACCCAAAGTGGGCTAGGTGATTAAAATGGCAAAAGTGACCATTTCCTTTATTTAATTCTTTTTGATTTCTTTTTCTTTGGTTTTTTCTTGGGAATGATTTAGATGAGGTGACATTCATCATAGAACCATTTCACAACCATTAGAACAAACAATCATGGCGTTTCACACAACTCCTATTTTAAATGCACACACATATGAATGCTTAAAGATTTTTAAATGGAAAAAGGTTTTGTTAACCCTAAATTGGGTAGATTTGATCTTGATTAACCCTGATTAAAACTTTGGGATGTTACAAGTAGATACTAGGCACCATGTCCTAACAATCCGATGCAATTACAATGAACGATCTCATCCAATCCCTACCATCCCCATGGCCTACAGCGGGGGATTACTCACTCATAGATGGTGGAAACATGGATGGTCGATGGAGAAGCGATGGTGATGATGATGGCGATGATCTCCTCCAATTCCCCGTCCCAGCAGGGTGCCAGAATGGAGTTTCTGGTTCTGAATCGTGGAATCTGGTGGTGGCGGCGGAGCGGAACTCTTTCTGGAAAAACGTCGACCCCCCCTGGGTTTTTAGGTCAGGAGGCAACTTATAGGCAAAGAGGGAGCCCGAGGGGGTGCCTGGGGAAAGCCACACCACCCCCAGGCGCGGCCAGGCCTAGCCCGCGCGGCCAGGTGGTGTGGCTGAGCCCCAGCCCCTCTCCGTCTTGTATTCTGGCTTCTGGTGTCCCTCGGTGAAAAACTGACTTTGGCTTTTGTCCCGTCCAATTCCGAGAATATTCATTTTCTGACTTTTCTGGAACCAAAAACAGCAGAAAATAGGTAGCTGGCACTGTGGCTCTTGTTAATAGGTTAGTCCAAGAAATTATATGAAATGTACTCCAAAGTGTGGACAAAACATAAGAAAGTAGATAAAACCAAGCATGGAACATAAAAAATTATGGATACGTTTGCAACGTATCAATGATCTACGAATTCATATCCTGTACATCCTACCAATTATATCTCGGTAACAAGTATCTCTCTCCCATGCTCATATCTTGATTCCAACCATTTGTGGATTGCCTTCTAGCATGATCCTTTGTATTTGTATTTTTTGTGTTTCTAACCTTGGTTTTAAGAGAACTCCCTATTGCAAATGTGTGTAAGTTGAGATTAGTGTATATAATCGGGACTATACAAAATCATGCATATGATTCACCATTCCTAAATATGTCACCCTTTTCTCAACTTCTCTCATGTGCAATAGTGAGATTTTGCTAGTGATTTTTCCTTTTTGATACTTGTTGCCTTTCTCCATATATTCCAACTATCTCCTTTTCCCTTGGTGATTGATGTAATATATGTAGTGTGTTGGTGTTTTAAGTTCATGAATGAACAATAAGATAAAATTGTGCATTTGGCCATGCTTACAAGCAAAAATCTTATTGGTATATATTATGACTTCATTTTGATTTTTATGAGCTTTCTTGAGTATCTTGTTTGTGTGCATATTCCTTTGTGGACATATGTCTTTGTGATGCATTCCACTTAGAAACTTGTACACATAAGAGAAGATAATTTTAGTTGAGATTTTTATTCCTTGGATACCACCTTTTATTCCTTTTTGATTCTTCGGTGGCTTCCAAATTTATTTGCCTATGTATGCCTGTTCCTCTTGTTTGCATCTTCGGGCACTCATATTTATTCGCTCTTGCCTTGTATTGTTAAATGAACTTGGATGAGTGAGGATTTCATGATTATGCACTTTTTTCCCAAAATTAATTATCATAATTGGTGCATAATCTTTGGGGAGCTCCTCTAATTCATTTAATTATGCTCATTTGTCTTCTTTATATTGTGTTGTGTTTTAAATGCTTATGGGGGAGCGAGGATTTCATATTTGTGCATAATGTATTCATATGCAACTATTCTATTTATGCACAAATCTTGGGGAGCTTCTCTATTTTCATTTAAAACACACTTTTGATCTTATCATAATATCTTGGTATGTACATTTGGTATCATTTGTTATTTTCATTTGGTTCTTTTGGATCTTGTGGTTGCTTGCGTCATTTGTTGATGCTTCTTTTATTTTGTTTCTTTGGCAATCTTTGGGTCCTCAATATAGTCCTACTTCCTCCCAAGTATTTATCATTGGATTTGTGCGAATGCACACCTTTGAAGGAATTATCACTATATTGGCCTTCTAGAACTTGTCACCCATTTCGACAATCGATGCCAATGGGGGAGAAATTTTAGAGGGTTTAAGGGATGTTACCTCTTGCTTTGAGTTTGTTTTAAGCATTTGCATTTCATGCTATTGCATCTTTGTGTTGCCTATCATGTGGTATATATAGAGGAAACTCCACCAATGATATGCAATGAAATTCAAGTTCATCACACATGCATAGATTGTGGGGGAGTTTGCTCTATATATTGTGGTGGTACCAATATCACATACTTGTGTTGTATTTGATATTGGGGCTACCATGTTAGTCATTAAATTCATTATATAAACCCTCTCAAAGGGATTGTCATCAATTACCAAAATGGGGGATATTGAAAGAGCATGTGGGCCCCCATGTGTGGTTTTGGTAATTGATGACAATCTTTATAGACTAATGTATGTATTAAGTTGCACTTGTAGGAATTTGTCCATTGGCATCGCTTGGAGTATGTGTTGCCTCCAAGGTGAAATATATGAAGAAGATGTGTTGTGCAAGCTCAAAATGTGTCATCCCTATAAGATCTCATGTTTGATGCTTGCTATGCTCGGTGATTATGGATCGATGAAGACAAGGTCAAAGGATGCTCAAGGTATTCTCGATAGGTTTCCCTTTTGCCGATCTCGTGTTGGTAGTTGAGAGACCGGGTTTAGGATAGATAGCCATACTATCAAGAGGGGCTCTCGAGTGAGTAACTCGGTCATATCGTTGGAAGAGAGCTCAAACCTTTGCATACTTGCATCATCATATTTGGTTGTTTATTTGTCTTATCCATGTGAGCATATAGAGCTTGTTGTAATCTTTACAACAACCTCTTGTTCATCAAAATCGGATCTCCCTTTTATATCTTGTTGCGATTTTGATCTTGGCGGTTTTCCGGATTCTCACCAAGTGAGGTATCTCACATTATAATACTAGATACATTCTCATTTGGTAATATCCAATATTTTCATCTTTTATTTGGTAGCTCTTGCCGTCCTCTTTTCAACCCAATTGGAATCGGGTCAATCGGAGTTACCAATCAAAAGTTATCACCATTGCAATATTTGTCTTTTTATTTTAAAAGAAAAAAAGGAAAAAGCTTTTTCGGGCCGCGGTACGACTGTTTCCTTGTCCCGCTGCCGCGTCCGGATGCGTCAAGGCCGGCCATGGCGCACGTGTTGACGGCCGGCTTCCGTCACCTGCACGAGCCGCCGCGAGATGGCCGAGCAGCTGAGTCTTCCAATATTCCTTGGTATATTGAGCGATCGACTCATTGTACTACACGGGAGAACATACGGTAGGATAGCGTATAGCGAGAGTTAACAAACCAAGTTTGGTAGGATTTAGTTCGCGCGCGGGGCGAGAGTTAGGGTGGGACCAACGACGACGGACGCCCCTGCCGCCCGCCGCCCTTGTCCCCGGCGCTCACCGCCGTCTAGCTAGCTAACTTAATGACGATGGATAGTAACACCTAGCTAGCTACCTTTTTGCCAAAAAAAAAAGCTAGCTACCTAGCTATGGAATCTGGATATATGAAATTGATCGGGAGATGGATAGTACACCACATAGGTAGCTATAGTTCCCATGTCCATCAGTTTGCTTGCTCCAGTCCGTGCCCCTACTGCTTGCGTGCGTCAACGACGACGACCTGAGCACGTTCCGCTGCCGCTCGCCATGGTCTCTGCGAGCAACAACGGCAGCAGGACGACGTACGAAACTCAGAACAAACGAAAACCTCCTCAAGACAAATTATATACTGTAGCAGAGATCATGGATCACATTAGAACATACCAATAGCAGGTTTAAAAACTGAAACATGATCTTGCTTTACTCAAACGAATGCATTGAGTCATTACATGTGGCAACTTTCGTAGAGACCTGATATCTAGAAAAAACCAATATTTGGGAAGGCTACATAACATATCCAATACGGGATATGCCCAGTGATCTGATTATATTAACCAATGGCACTGTTAAAAAATTAAATACTTAATACTTGCAAAATCTGTAAACAAACATTGAAAACTATGTAAAAATGCTTTGATCAGATGATCAAAAAATTAATAGGAAATCTGGAAAGATCTAACACTACAAAAGCTATCTACTCATATAGGATTAACAATTACTACAGAAATATCGGATGGACCTAAACCTTATATAGTGTTCATGATTGGAGCAACTTCATGTACTTACCAGATGTATATGTTGCGCTCCGGCGTGCACTCCCAATTTGGAACGGCTCCACCCCAAACCAAGCTTTCCCTTTTGGTTGTTGTGTACTTAATGTGGTGCGGTAATAATTAAAATAGCTGAACAACACAGAGACGCTGCAAACTTGCTTGCATGTTTGACACTGCTCTAGAATTGAAATACAACAAACCTACAATGAACCGAAGGGAAAATGGAGTTATGGTGAGGTGGTGATGTCCACTTGACTGAATTTCGAAGGGAACATAAAAGATGGGGGAGAGAGAAGACCAGATTGAGGGGAAGGAGGTGGAGTGGGGAGATGAAGTAAGGAATAGGTCACATGCACGGTGGAGTTCCCACGCTGGTTGGTCGATGGACTCACCGCTAGGCACGCCCCACGGGCCCGTGGCCCCGGAGCTGCCTGTCGTCTTGGTCTCGCCGGCAGCGCTGCCACCTATCCTCTGCTTCATCCTGGATCAAACAGAGGCTAGCGCTGGGCATAAACTTGGAGGAGACGTGAGCAGAGGGCTGGCTGGACACGGTGCCGATGGGAGGTGTGGCGACGACCACCGGTGCTAGGCCACTTGGGTGGGGAGGAGCACTGTTGTTGGCCACCTCATGAAGAGGAGGACGGTCGGTGGATTGCCCAAGCCTTGGGTGCGGGGAGGAGGTGAAAGGAAAGTTTCCGTAGGCGGTGGCGAATGCGTGTACAGGACATGAGGATAAGAAAATGACTAAGAGGGGGAGTTATAATATCTCGGACACTACGCTCTAATTAACAAGCTAGGAATGAACCCAAAGTGCATAAGGTGTCCTACTGAGGAGGCCCAAGGGTCACCCACGTGTAGGTCCCGTTTGAACGGAACAGGGCACAGTATCGGCCAACCATCCTATCCACTGTGCAAGAACATCGTGACGAGAATGAGCGACGTAGTCGACAGGTAAAGCGGTCAGACATACACAAGTGTGTATGTCCTCGACATACACAAGTATATCAGAGTCAGACCATCTAAAAAAATAGAAATATTACAACGTCATACGACATGATCAAAATATCCTAGATAGATATAATAGTTTAGGATACATCCTCGTACATCAATCAACATAGTATCAAGCGAAAGTAGAAGACCAGATCCGAGTACGGATAAGAAGTAAATTGGCATGAAATGCCATGAAAATAAGCACATCCCGCCCACAGTTCTCATGGATCTCCATCCCCAGAATCTCTACACTTGACAGTCGTTGCCACCATCATCAGTCTCTTCGACCTAGTAACCTTCCTAGAAGTATTCCTGTCCATCTGAACCAAATATTTATCGTATGAGACCCTAGGGATACTCAGCAAGTCTTAATGCATCTAAAGGAAATAACCTGGAGATGACGCAATTGCAACGAAAGATAAGAGCTAAACAGTTCTATAGACACGCTACACATTTGGCCAACCAGAGATGGACGGACGCTCGTTAATTAGTAACAACAGTTATATAAGTAACATAAATAAACATCACTCGCCCTCCTTCTCGCTTACCGATGAGAAGATGGAAGAACATCCCATCCATTGACAATTTTATTAACCATTTCATGAGTATTGCACTATTTACTAGTCATGTCTTAATCAAATTAAAGACGATACTTTAGTTATGCTTGTCTATGGTCGAGAAACTATGCTCCAAGTCGTCCATAACCGCGGACACCTCTTTCAGAAAGATGTACTCTGTAGGGTGCACAAATAGCAACACACACACGATCAACCTCGGGAAGAACAAATAAAACGCAACGAGGCCTCACGACAATGTATTCACATGATTCATAAATTATTTTAGGGGACCACCCCACAAAGCTGCCTACAATGAAGTTGGCCGGCTCTAAGACAAACCCATGGTCAATGGCTGTAAACGACTGGAAACCCGAAAGTGTGATTGGGCTTGTCGATACAGCGTAAACGTGGCACGGGGTTCCTAAATAGTACAGGTGCTCCACACACAATCGTAAATAAAGCAGTAAAACATGATATAAGTACATGATAGTAATAAAGCCCCAAACTAGTTTATGGCACCAACAAATAAAGTGAGAATCAAGCTCATGCGAAGGGGGATCCATAGAGTTTTCCGTATGTGGATATTGCGAATAGTCAAGGAACATGAATCAAGTACTCGGGATAAGTGAGCTTAAAGAACCAAGTAGCAGATAATGCCCACCGGTGTCTCTTTCATTAGTTATCCCATTACTACTCAGATTAAGTTGTTTAGATATCTCGTTATCTAAAGATTTACATAAATCCTACACATGCAATTCTACGACTCGTATGGCTCAAACAGTTCATGCAGTAATGGCTAATGAGATTGAGGTACAAGCTTCGGTAGGTTTAAAAGTAAAGACTATGCAATACTTGGAATTCAATTTAATGCAATCGCGACTCAATGATGCAAGAATAAGATAAAAGTATAGGTACTATATGTATGCAAGTATGGGGAATTGCTTACCTGGCAGTTCAGTTGCGAAATAAGAAGTGTCCAGATAATACTCCTGAGCCTCCTGGTATTCTCCTTGCTTAGTGTTTATCCAGATAAAAACCAAACACACAAAGACCAAAATAAATATATTGCACAGTCATATAAATCATATGCAACAAGCAAATAAGATATGTCATGATAGAATGATGCACAATTGCATGGTATAACATAGCATGGCATGGATGAGGTGTGGGGACAATAATAAAGCACTTTATTAATTTATTTATGCATGAGTTCTGATTATTTAATATTTATATAATGCATAATTCAGTTCATATCATAGATTTCATAATCAGACCGGGCTCGTTGCGCTGATCGATTTAGACATATTATTTGTCGAATTTAGAATTACAAAATTAAAGTTATAGATTTATTAAGAAAGGCATTTATTAACATTTAAATAATTTCAAAATTTTAACAAAAATTATATTAGATGGCATATTTCAATTTCTGGCATTTTTATGATTAGAAAACATATATTATATGTATTATTTGAACTTATGAATTTAAAATCATTATTAAATACAAACAATTTAAATTAGGCAAAAAGTTAAAGGTTTGACTAGATGGAGTTGACTCTAGTCAAATTTATAATTAGATTTGAATTCATATTTGAAAATCATTTATTTTTCATTTTGACTGTATTTACAAATTTTAAACAGTTTTGTAGATATGAATTTATTTTAATTAGAAACGAAACTGGAATTTAGAGAAAAAAAAGGGTTAAGGCAGATGGGCCTCCCGGAAGTTTGCTGGGCCGTTGTGCTGGTTATCCGACGCGCGTGGGCAGAGGATAAATCGCCGGCTGGCCGAAATCGCGCTGGTCCCGGGAGGGCCTGCGGTGACGAAAAGGGAAAAATCAGAGGGCCGGTTTGCAAACAAAAAAAAAGATCGGTCGGGATGTTCTTTCTGAATCAAAAAGACTTCGCCAGAGAGAATGCAGCTAGCTCGGCCGATCTTTGGGAGAGGATTCTGAACTAGTTTTTGCTCCGTTTTTAGTTATGTTTGATGCTGCACGTAGATAGGACATAGAGGTACAACTTTGATCAAGGAAGTTCCGTCCGAGGACGACTGGGGAAGATGCGATCGAGCGGGAAACCCAGGCGAAAATCTTGGACGTGAACTGACGGAAAAACGAGCAGTTCGTAGAGTTCTGATGCGAACTTTAGAAGACGATTCCCGGAGTTGTAGATCATCGACTGGAGCATGGTTGGGCTTGGTTGAAAGAGGAGACATCAGGGAGTAAAACTGTTGTTTTGTGTTTCGGCGAAGAAGGTTTTCTCAAAAAAAAGAACGACGGGAAAACGACGGGGATCAGAGGTGCTGAGAGATGTCGTTGGCCCGACGGACATTTTCAGTTTATACGTAGATCGGGCTGACTTTGTAAGAGATTTCTGAAGAACTGAGCGCGCCGTTTTGCAGACAACCTGCTGCGGCATGGAGAGGGAACATCCACCTATGCAGGAGGGTGCTGGGATCCTCCGGTGGTTGACTGAGTTCGCCGGAAAAACGATGGAACCAGGGGGCTGCAAAGGCTGTCTGCGGCTGAACTGCGCGCGGCGAGCGACGGCGAACGGTGGCGGCCAGAAGGTGCGCGTCCAGGTGCACGTCGCGGTACAGGAAACTAGAAAGCAATGGAAGCACATGGGAAGAGAGAAGCTCACATCGGTCCTTTCGGACAAGGTAGGCGAGCCGGAGGTTGTCGAGGACGGCGGCAAGGTGGACGGCAGCGGTGTCTGCGGCGGCACGGACGGCGTCGCGTTCCCGGCTGCGGCTGCTTGCTGGCTTGCTCCAGGAAGAAGAGGTGGACGACGAGGGAGGCGACGGTGGCCCCGGCTTAGCTGCTCCAGAGGCCGAAGGAGGAGATCGGCGACTCGTACATGGCGGCGTGGGCGTCGGTGGCGAGTGGCTTGGAGGAGTAGAGATGGGAGACTCGAGATCCAGAGATAGGAGAGGGGTGTTTGGGAGGAGACCGATCTTGTTTATATGGTTGAATGTGCGTCGGTGGCGATTGACGGAGCCAGGTTCTCACCTTGAGGGGGGCAAAATGGACACGAGGGAAGCAGAGTTAACTACATTAGCAAGATATTTGCATTCTAAAGCCTAGAATTCTTCCAAAATTTTAACCATGGGGGTGGCTAAGCCCCCCTCGTCCCCCCTTGTCTGCGTCTCCGTGAAACCAACATAATCTTTAATACCATCACTATAAAAAAACTACCATCCAAACACAATACTAGTAATAATGTCTAGCAGGTAAAACCAACATAGTCTAAGTGATAAACTTCTGCATACTCCAAAACCATTTATGACAAGAATGTGTCCTATCGATCAAAAACAAAGTTTCAAAATATTGGTGAGGATTGTGTGAAACGTGAGGTGATAATTGTGAAGGTGCTACTCCCGGAACTCCCCATACATGACGTCCTCAAGGATTATCTAAAAACATGAAAGGAACAAGGGTGAGTACAAAGACTCAACAAGTTTAAGCAAATAGTAATTTTACATAAATCAAAACACTAGGACATCATTAAACATCATTCATCCACTAGAACATAAAATTATGTCGTACATGACTATATGATCATCTCATCTCATCGTGAATACCAGTATCGCTTGAGTGAACACGCGTCGACATCCACTCACTCCAACTCGTGAAGGGTGTGTACCACCCGGTAAAACCACTACTAAAAAATCGATGTGTTTTGTCTTTGTGCATCATCATGATAGCATGCTCATGTCATCATGGCACATTGCATTTGAGCATCTTCATGTCCATATCCATATCCATATTATTTGCCAAAACTATTTTATAAAAGTCTATATTTGTTTCTAAATATCCCCACAGTCTTTATCTCAAATCAAAACACCCGTATCTTTCAGATCTTTGGTTTGTCTAAAAACTATTTACAAACATCTTTAAAAAATAAAATAAATAAAAACGTTTTGTCCTGGGAGGCAGTCCAACCGGTCAGGCGAGAGGCCCAACTGGCCAAACCACCTACACCTGGCCCAAAAGAAACCCTAGTCTAAACCCTAACCCTAGCTACCACCAGCTCCTCACAACCACAACCGCCAGCCGTCGCCGCCACAGATAAACACACACACCCACTGCGTTGCATCGCAAACCCCACCCTATACACAACACGCACACCACGCGACACGCCGTAGCCCTAGCCCCACTCTACACTGCACTACGACGCACACACAAGGAAACCACGCTTCTTCTTGGCCCCACCCTGTCATGCCAGCGTGACCGAACCACCAACTCCACCCGCCCACCAACCACAAACCCCGCTGGCCCCGATCCTACCTCCTAGACGCGTCGTCCGCCCCGCTCCCCTCGCCCTCTTCCCACACCCCGCGCCTCTCCCCATCTCGCGAACCCCGTCGCCATCTGAACCCTGTCGCCGCCTCGGATCCCCGTCCCCACGAGCATCATCGCCAGGCTTTCCTCTTCCGCACGTCCTCCAACCCTGCCCCGCGTGCGGTCTCGCCAGCTTCCTCGGAGCTCCGCCCGGTCGGCGCGACCTCCCCCTCGCCTCGAGTCTCCCTGCCCCAAGCTCGTCTCTGTCGCTCGCCTCCGCCCAAGCAGAGGACCCCGTCGAGCAGAGCTCGTCCTCGCCGTGCCCAGCGCCACAGGATGACCAAGGTCTCCTATGGCACCGCCCCCCGAGCTTCTCCCGGCCGTCCTGGACCATCGCGCCGCCGCCGTCCCTGGGTGCCTCCACCGGCCTCGCTGATCCTCGACCCGCGCATCCTCCTCGCCCGTCCCTCTACGGCTGCCGCCCACCATCTACGTAGAAGCTGCGTTCGAGCTGGCCACGTATGATGGCCTCGTGCAGGTGCCATGCGTGCAGGACACCAACTGTCATGGTGTGGAACACGGCAGTGCCATCGGGGATGGCATGAGAGGGGACAATCAGGATGCTATCGATGGATACTCGCAATGGGTTAGGCACAGATACTGCAAACACATCGATGTACCCAGGTTCAGAGCCCTCTTCTTGAGGTAACACTCCTACTCCTGCCAGGATTTACTATATGGGGAGCAGATGCTCACAAGTGCTCCTAGAATTGTTTCTCTAGCTGCTATCGAGAGCTAGAGGAAGATGAACTACTCAACTTGTCGATTCTGGCTAACTTCTAACTTGTAATGCCTTACCTAGAACCCTGGGACTACCCTTCCTTATATACTGGTGGAAGGGTAGGTTACAATGTGGAATCTAGGGTTTACTATTTAGGCTTTGGGTTTACAAAGCATTACCGCTTTGGGCGTCACCCGGTGCTTTATCCATCAGCTTGGTGCTTTATCCGTTAGTCGGAGCTTTATCCGTCAGCCGGTGCTTTACTCGTCAGCCTTTAGCCTTGGCGCTTTGGCATCCTCGTCTGGTAGTGCCAGCCAGGCGACACGCTAGCCTGTCCGGTCAAGGGTGCGCTCAGCAAGGAGCGTCACCCTGCCCCATACTAGTGGCCAACGGATCCGAGGCAGCCAGGTAGAGGTGGCCACCCAGCCGGCTATCCTAGCCCCTGGCTAGACGCATCAGCCGGGGAATCTTGAGGCAGATCGGGTGGAGCATTCCACTCGGATGTGGTTCTTTGTCTCGCGGCCATCTAGCTAGATCTCCCTAGAGCCGGCCAGTTTGATCCTGGCTTGGCCTACCCGGGGGTCATCCCCTTGAAACTAGTCCCCGAGCGTGTTGGGACTTCGTTTTGTAGGGAAGTTCCTGCGTGCTCACTAGCGGTTCTTGAAATGATTGCTGTTGAAGACTGTATCACAACCTATCTTGTAGTGTTTGTCATGTAGTTCTTGTTGTTTTCCGGCTCGAGATGCTTGTCGTCCCCGGCTGGATTTTTCCGGCTATGGGTCTGGTGGCCCACCCACAGGGTGTGAGCAGCGATTGAGTCTCCCGACTGCCGTAACCGGCGAGGAGGTGAATTGCCCCGTCGATGATGTTAGTGATGTCGTTGTCTAGGCATGCCTCTCCTGGCGCACGTCGTGTCAGATTGACCTCTTGGCCTGCCACTGCAGCTTGGGTAACTGCGCACATGCCTTCATCATAGCGGTTTCTTGGAGATCGTGTGCGCGCTTGGCCTTTGCGGTAATGCCTGCAGGATCTTTTGTGGGAGTTGCTCCGGCACACGTGATCTAGAACCAAAGCGTTGTGGTGGGAGTGGAGCGGTTCCTTGCCACGTGGCGGAGGGGGGAGCGGGGCTGCGGTTGCCTTGCCTCGATAAATAGGAGTGCGAGGGAGGGTTCTTCCCCTACTTCAACTTCTCCCAGCACCTCTTTCTTCTGCCATTCGCACTCGGCTTCCTTGCGCCACCACTTTCTGGTCGACGGCGCCGCCGTCATCCCTCTGCAACGACGGGACCTTAGTTTTCCCCTGCTACCACCACAACTACCAGGATGCTGCTAGATCAGGCCGGTGGCTGGTGCAGATCATATGTTACCGATGAGCTTATCCAGAAATACTGGCGGGGGAAATTCCTCCCGTCGGAACATCTGGTGAGGAATCGCCTCGTGCCGGAGGGGGAGCGGGTGCCTAACCCTCAGCCAAGGGAATCCATCATCTTCCTCGCCCACTTTGCTCATGGGCTTGGCCTACCCCTGAGCAGGTTCGTCCTCGAGATTCTTGTATCCTTCGACCTCCAACTCCACCACTTTGGGGCCAATGCCATTGCACAGTTGATGCATCACGCGACCTACTACGAAGCCTTCTTGGGGGTTTGCACCGACACGGTGAACTTCTTGAAGGTTTAGGTGGTGGGGAAGGGCGACCCCCTAATGGAGACAGGCCGCTGCGCCATCTACCCGCGGCCTTCGTCGGTGGTTCCGCGATTGGAGATGCCCGACATCGTCAAGTTGTGGCAGCGCTACTACTTCTACGTGCGCAACCACACTGAGGTGGACTGGATGAAGGTGTCGGCGTTTGCCAATGTCCTCTCCACCCGGAAGGCGTGGACCGTCCATAATCTGGGCGCCCAGGCCGACATGGAGCGGATGGCTACCCGCGTGGGGGTGTTGGTGGAGAAGGAGCAGCTCACCGCCTGGGACATCCTACTGTCCTGGATGATGAGACGCGTGCTTACGTTGCAGCAGTGGTCGCACAAGATGTGCCATCTGTTCGGCGCCTTGGATCCTACCCAGGTGTCTCGGCTGGATGTGCCGTTCGGGGCCCTTCGAGAGTGGCTTGCCACCATCTCGAAGGAGACACTAACGGGGAACTGGACCTTCTCCTGCCGGCCATACCACCGCAGTCGGCTGCCTCCGAAGGTTAGCTTCCTTTCTTTTCTTCCAGGTGAACGTGTCGTAGGGATCTCCTCCTGCCTCTTATTTCCCCCTTGTTGAGTAGCTTTTTACGGCACAGCTAGGGGAGGATGGCATGGGGGACCATGAGCTTCCCTCCTTCTCGGTTGACTTCAAGCCGGGGAAACTCCCTACACAGGATCCGGAGTGCTTCCCCACCCGGGCCGACGAGGGCTCCGAGTTCCCAGCCAGTGAGGATGCGCTCTTAGTCCTTGTTGATTTTATTTTCCTTTAGACTCGCGCATGATGTTCTGTCTATGGCCTGAAGCAGCCGCACATGGAGTGGATGCGGATCCGGCTGAGGTTGCCACCTCTCGGGCCAGGGGAAACGGGCTTCCTCGTCTAGTGCCGCCCTAGCTGGGGGGGGGGCTCGAAGAGGGTCGTCAGCCAAGGGCCGCATCCGCCACGCCAAGCGTCGCCGGGTACATGCCCTTGCCTCCTTTTCTTTGCATGGCTGTCGGCTTGCACCTCACTCATTGTGCTCTTCTTGCTTCTCGTGTAGTGAGGGGATGTCCTTGGATGGTTCCATGGCCATCGCCACCGCGTCAAAACCTCATTCGCCTGTGGCTGAGGGGCCCACTGCATTGGCTGTAGTCTTTGATGCTAAGTCAGTTGAGGCTGTAGCCTCTGCTCCCAAGCCAGTCGAGGCTGCAGTTTCTGCTGTCAAGCTGGCCGAGGCTGCTGCGGATGCAGCGGAGACGGTGGTGGCTGCTACAGATGTGACGGAGGCGGTGATGCTGCCCACGCCCCTGATCTTGCATCGGGCCTCTGTCGCCTCTAGGCTCGCTGATCTGTTCTCAGCTCCTAGCCAAGCTCAAACGGGTTTTGCCGCCTATCAGGTGGAGGAGCCCGTGGAGGTGGCAAGGGAGGCTCCCGCACGGCCAGCGGTCGAGGACGGCGGACGGGAGTTGGCCCTCGGCTCGGGCGCTGCTGCTCCGGAGGCGGCGCATGCAGCCTCCGGTGATGACGATGACCTCCAGCTCACCGGCTAGCGGGCAACTCCGGCTGTGCCGCCGCCAGATTCCGTCTTGGCACAGCTCTCCGAGTTGGCGCCTGTTGCCCTTGGCTAGGGTCGTCACCTGGTGGAGGTGATGAAGTAGGGGCTTCGCAAGGCCAAGGCGTTGGGGGCATCCCACGAGGTAAATATCTTCTTCGCCACTTTCACTGTCTTTCCTTGTCGTTGCTATCTTTTCACTGTGCCTTCCTTGCAGAAAGCCTTTGCCGAAGCCGCCAAGACCTCGCAGGACCTGGGCGTAAGATTGCTTGATCTGCCATGTCCTCCTAGTTATGCAGGTTTTCATGTTTCTTGTTGACCGTTGGGTACCCTCCTATACCTCTGCTAGCGGACAAGGAGCGGGAGGTGGACAGGCTGAAGGTGGAAGTTGTCCGACTGGAGGAATCCAACCATACCCGCTAGACCCAAATCGGCCAGTTGCTGCAGCACCAACAACAGATGGAGGTCAAGGCTGGCCAGGCCAAGAAGGTCACCGACAACCGGACTGAGCCGCTAAAGAACCTTGAGAAGCTTTACGCCCAACAGGAGGAGACGCTCAAGACCGCCCAGGCGAAGGAGAAGGTGGTGTTGGCGAAGTTGTGTCAGGTTGCTGAAATCATCATCAGTAAGTGGCTCTTTCCTTAGAGACCTTTTTGTCTTGTTCTATAGCCGGTTTTTTATAGCCCTTTCTTTCTTGGGTGCAGCCCAGTACCCTGAGGCGACCGATCAAGCACTGGCCTTCATCCCGGAGGTGGACTCTGGGCGCGACCTTTGTCTGGAGGAGCTGATGGTCGTCGTGTGCAAAGAGGGCAAACAGCTGCGGGATGCTGCCCTTGACGTCCACGAGTATGTCTAGCCGGACTCCACTCCGCTGGCTACCATGGAGGCCTTAGCGAAGAAGCTTCTTGCTGCTCCCGATCTGATGGATGTGGCAAGGGACTGGGCAGCTCGTGGAGGCGCGGAGATGGTGCTGGCCCTACTGAAGTCCTAGTACCCCTACATGGACCTGCAGAGTCTCTACGAAGGGTTTTGCCAAGGGACTAGCTATGACTAGCTTCGTGCTGAAATTCATGACATTTGCTCCCGCGGTGTCAAGATTGGAAGCTTCGTCCAGCTGGACCGGGACTTTAGTGATCCGGTCGGCTCGGAGGGGTACCACTAGAGCCCGCTGGCGGCTCCGGTCGGTGCTCCGACTGCGATGGGCCCTGCCTCTGTCGATGCCGCCTCCAGTAGCCACGCTCCTGCCGACGCCTCTAGCCCTTCCACTGAGCCCCAAGCCCGATCTCCGAAATGCCGGGAGTATTTGTATTTAGCTAGAAACTTGCTTGTTTATCTGTTTGAACAATTTGTCCTCCTGTAGTGAACTTTGTCAGGAGCTTCGTCTCCCTTTGTGATGTTGCCTTGTGCTCTTCTTGTGTGCACTTTGCCTTGTGTTGCACTTGTTGTGTGCTTTCTTCTGTGTGGGGGCACGCGAGCGCACCTATAGGGTGTAGTCCCTGAGGTTCGAGCCGGCTGGAGAATACAACCGGGTCGAAGCTCCTTTATGTTGTTGCTTGATGTAGGTTTATTACGTGAGGGCACGCAAGCGCACCCACAAGGTGTAATCCCCGAGGTTCGGGCCGGCTGGAGAATACAGCCGGGTTGAAGCTCCTTGTTTATTCCTTTGCCGTCTGGTGGCTAGGCTCTGGCTCTAGCACTTTGGATCATGCAAAGATGAAAACACAAGCAATAGGTTATGCGTTAGTCATGCATAGGGTAGATATAGTCTATAGTTGTTTGCTTGGCTGAAAACTTTGTTGCTTCGCATGAAACTAATAGCTTAATCCTTTTGTTAGCGAGCATTAGCCATTAAAGCCGTGCCCTTGTCGGTTGTTTAGCCGAAAGCAATGGTTTTCTTAGTTAGCGTACTGCGCAATACTTCGGGTTTTAGCTATCGACTTCGAGCGAGTGAGTGCAACTAGAATGTCCAGACGTCTTGTTTTCCTTAGGACTTATCCTGTATGGGTCCTTGAGTTTTTTGCTCTTACCATGTCTGTCAGCCGGCTTGCGGTCTATAGCCGGAATCAAAGAGGGATCTCCTAGAGCCGCGTACAGTACTTCATCTTCTAGAATGCACGGCCGTCTGGGCTAGCCGGTGAGTCCCTGAGACAGACTACCAGGTCCGGGGTTAGAAAATAATGCAACCGGAAAACTTCAAGTTATACAGCAGGAAATGCCAAATTATTATGGAGTCCCCAAGACTATGTCGAGTCTCCTCAGCTTGTTCATTACATGAAGGTAAGATACATTTGCCCTTTACTCAGGTGTAGAATGGGCGAAGCAGGTTTGCATTCCACGGGCGTTCAGTTTCTTCGTCGAAATAGTCCATCTTGTTCTTTTCCCGCTGGCGGGCGTCAATAAGGTAGTAGGAGTTGTTGTGCAACGCCCGACTGATGATGAATGGCCCCTGGAGCTAGCTTGTGCATTCCCTTGGTGTCTTATACCAGCCGCAAGACTAGGTCTCCCTCTCGGAGCGAGATGTTGCGAATCCGGCTGGCGTGGTAATGGCACAGGTTCTGCTGGTAGATAGCGGACCTGGACAAGGCCAACTCTCGCGCTTCTTCAAGGATATCAACGATGTATTCCCGTGCTTCCTTTGCCTGCTGTTCATTGTATAACAGCTTGCGCGGTGCTTCAAACTCGATGTCAGTTGGCAGGACTGCCTCTGCTCTGTAGACGAGGAAGAATGGTGTGTAGCCGATGGAGCGATTTGGCATTATGCGCAGGCTCCACAACATAGCTGACTGCTCCTCTATCCAGCATCTGGGAGTCCTCATGAGCGGCTCGATCAGCCTTTGCTTGATTCCGGCTAGGACCATACCATTTGATCGCTCACACTATCCATTGGATTTGGGGTGCGCGACAGATGCCAAATCCAGGCGGATGCCTTTGTCACCACAGAATCGCGCGAAGGCCCCTTTGGTGAAGTTTGTGCCATTGTCGGTGATGATGCTGTTGGGGTAGCCAAAACGCGTGATGATGTCGATGAAGAACTTGACCACTGTCGGTCCGTCTAGTTTCTTGATTGGCTTTGCCTCGATCCACTTGGTGAACTTGTCCATGGCCACCAACAAGTGTGCCATGCCGGATCGGGCTATGTTGAAGGGGTTTACCATATCCAAGCCCCAGGCGGCAAATGGCCAGGTGATAGGGATTGTCTTGAGTGCTGATGATGGAGTGTGTTTTGGTGGGAGAATCGCTGGCACCCATTGCATGCCTTCACCAGCTGCTTGACGTCCTCCAGCGTCATGGGCTAGTAAAACCCATGGCGGAATGCTTTTGCCACTATGGCTCGCGATGATGCATAGGGACTGCACTCGCCTTGGTGAATGTCCACCAGCAGCCAAATTCCTTCTTCTTGGCTTACACAGCGCTAGTATATTCCTCCCACACTGCGCCTGTAGAGCTCGTTGTTGATGACGGTGTACGCGCTTGCCCTGCGCTTTACTTGCCTTGCCTCGACATCGCTGTCGGGTAGCTCCCCTTTAGCTAGGAAGTTCATGAATGGCTTTCCCCATGGAGGCGTCTCCCGGATGACGCAGACGGTCTGCATGATCAGCCTAACTTCCTCGCTTCCGGTCGTCTCGGGCTCGTTAGGTGGCCTGCCGGGTGGGGGGCCTGAGCCGACACCCCGAGTTGCTAGAGCCAGCTGGAGGTGTCGCGGCCTTTGGCCTGACACTCCCCGAGGTGGAGGTGGCAGTCCCCGGGTACGGCACGGCAGTCCCCGCCACCTTGGCTGCAGCTTCGGGTTGCTTGGAGCCGGCAGTCCTTAGGTCCACGTCAAGCAAGATGGAGTCGGACTCCAGAGAGGGCGTGATGGAGGGCTTGCACAAGTGCTCGAGGGCGACTCCAGGTGGAATTGCTTCCCCTGTTGACTCGACGCGGGTGAGTGTGTCCACGGATTCATTGTTTGCTCGAGGCACATAATGAAACTCGCATCCTTCAAAACAGGCACAGAGCTGCTGTACAAAGAAGCGATATAGCGCCATGTTTTCATCCTTGGCATCCCAATCGCCTGACACTTGCTACACCACAAAATCCGAGTCGTCGAAGCAGAGGATGCATCTGATGCCGATCTCTTTTGCCATCTTGAGGCCATGGATGGGCGCTTCGTACTCGGTGACGTTGTTGGACGTGCGGAAGTGGATCTGTAGGACTTACTCCAGTCGGTCTCCCTTTGGAGAGGTGATGACGACTCCAGCTTCGAGTCCCCCGTACATCTTGGAGCTGTCAAAGTGTAGATTCCAATGGGTGGAGTCAGGGCATGGAGGCAGGTACTACCCAATCGACGAGGAAGTCCGCCAGGGCTTGAGACTTGATCACCATTCTTGGCTCGTACCTGATGCAGTGCGCGACGAGCTCTATTGTCCATTTCGCCACCTGGCATGTGGCGTCCTTGTTGCTGATGATCTCCGCCAGGGGGGCTAACGCCACTACCCGGATGGAGTGCTCTTAGAAGTAGTGCTTTAGTTTCTTGGCGGCCATGTACACGCCATACACCATCTTCTGATAGTGAGGGTAGTTCTGCTTTGACAACAAGAGTACCTCACTCAGGTAGTACACCAGGCGTTGAACCGGATTGGCCTTTCCTTATTCTGGTCTTTCCACCACCAACACGACACTGATGACCCGGTTGGTAGCTGCAATGTACATCAGCATTGGCTCCTTCTCGGCGGGGGCCGCCAGTATCGGTGGAGAGGATAACATGCGCTTGAGATCTGCACCCTGAGCGAGCTCAATGCCCCGACATCAGTCGGGAATATGGACAGCGAAAGAAGTTGTGAGTCCGATCTAGCAAGAGAAGACGGAGCCTACGGCTCCGGATCTGAAAGCTGCAGGAGCAACAACTTCCCCAGCCATTACATGTGCGCTGTCATCAACACGGGCAGCAACGACACTCAGGACAACACTGGTACTGGCGGTGGCATCCTAGTCACGAACGGTGGCCCCTCCAATAGCACCCCCACTGACAACGGGCCAACAGGCCATCCTCCTGGTGAAGGACCCATCCCAGAAGATTAGCCACACCTCTCTGCGAATGAACATACTCGAGAGCGCGTATTGATCAAGCTCAATGATGCTGAGTGGGCTCGCTGCAGGAAGGACCTACAGGGTAACTCCCTACCACCAAACTCATCACAAGAGATGCTGATGGGTTATCACTAGCTGCTTAAGGAGGAGTTCAAGCGCCAACAAGTAATCGCCTAGCTTGACGAGCACAGGAGGGCAGCGGATGAGTCGAGCCTCCGATGAGCTCAACTCTCTTCCATCGGAGGATCCTCCTCCAGAGGCAAAGATCAGGAAGCCGCCAAAAGACGCTCTCGACTGGCTTGCCTCACTGGTACGGAGCAAGAAGAGGCCAGTCGAGTCATCGACTTCTCGTCCATGACGGTGGACACGCGGGGCAACGTGCTCCCAAAAACACCGTAGGCAGCGGCGACGGGAGCCACCATGTACATGCTTAACAACCAGCCGCCAGCTGGGGACCCACAGTCTGCCATGCACCAATCTATGATCGCTAGCCTGGGACTAGTCGAAGCTACGCTCACCAAGGATTTAACGCTGGAGCCAAGGAAAGGCAAGGCTCTGGCCAAATACTACTCTCCTTCCTCCTCCAGCGATGACGACCATGATTTGTCATGGCGACACTGCTCACGACGACACGACTACGACCACGACACGCGTGATGACATCACACGGCGCAAAGTCGAAAAGATGCACGCAAGGCACGCCTGCTCGACTAACTCGGAAGATGATGGGATGGAGATCTACAGCACCAGCTGCTTCAGCAGAGCTATACGATAAAAGCGAATGCCAAAAGGGTTCAAACTCCCATCGGAGAACCCGAATTTCGACAGCCTCCAAGACCCGAAGATCTGACTGGAGGATCATGTTTCCTCCATCAGGCTGCATGGCGGAACCACGAGCACGACCATGCAATGCCTCCAGCTACAGCTTCAAGGCGCGGCCCGTGCATGGCTTAACAACCTCCCGGGCGGGTCGATTCGTAGCTGGGATGAGCTGGTCTACAACTTCATGCGAAACTTCAAGGGCACTTACAAAAGGCCTGCATCAATCGAAGAATTGAGAGCCTGCTATCAAAAGACTAGCGAGTCGTTGTGCTCATACATTCAGAGGTGGTCCATCATCAAAAGCTCTATAGGGGACATCTCCGAGCATCACGCAATCGACGCATTGAATAGCGGCGTATGCTAAAGAGAGCTTAGGGAGAAGCTGGGCCGATCGAAGCCCAAAACAATCGACCACCTGATGGAGATCATGAACAGGTGGGCTGATGGAGAGGACTCGGTGAAAAAACAGTGCCCACTCAAACGATGATGACGACCTCCGTCGCAGACGCGATCGCCGAGGAAAACGCTGGATGAGCGGTTACGAGGACCGTGAGGAAGTCGACATGGTCGCGGCTGGCTACGCCAATAAACGCGACGACAACAACCGCAATAGCGGATACCGTAGTGGTGGATACAGCAACAGTGGGAAAACCGTGCAGGTATGGCAACACTGTACCCGCGATGAGGCACCTGGAACATCTATCCAGGACAAACTGTCCGGACCTTGCAACGTACACTTCTACATCAACAAACACAACAGTAAGAAAAAATCCAGTCACCTCCTGAAGGACTTCCGCGAGTTCCTCAGGCTCCATGAAGGCCTAGCCCAGATGAACCGCGACGCGATAAACCAAGGCTACGGAGCTTCCCTGGGTGTCGTGGCCCACGGAGCGCCACCACCACCACCCGGGCCACCCCCACCTGCGGCTGTGATAGTCCAGAATAATGGAGGTGAGAAGTACCCATGACCGCTGGGGAATATGGGCATGATCCAAAACGGACGCCCTCCAATAGAGTGCAAAAGTCAATCACTCACCAAATAAATTTGGTGGTCAATTGTCCACCCCAACAATTGAGTACCTCACTGGGTGCGAGTCCTGTATCACCTTCGATAAGCGCGATCACCCGCGCCAGGTGCCTCACTCGGGCCACTCGCCTTTGGTGCTCGAGGAAAAAATTGGCGGCTTCGAGATGAGTCACGTCTTCATGGACGGTGGCAGCAGCATCAACCTCATGTTTGTCAGCACCTTGCGCGCCATACGAATCCCCCTGTCGTGCCTGGAAACCTCCAACACAATGTTCCACAGCATCGTCCCAGGGAAGGGCGTATACCCCCTGGGCAAAATCAGCTTGGACGTCATCTTCGGCACGCCAACAAACTTCCGGCGAGAATGCATCGAATTCAAAGTGGTGGCTGGCCCTCGCAATACCATTGCATCCTCGGACGTGTCGCGTTCGCGAGGTTCATGGCGGTACCACACTATGCCTACCCGTAGATGAAGATGCCGGGCCCTAACGGCATTATCACCGTCAACGGAAGCTTCGAGAGGCCAGACAGCTGTGACCGGGAATTCAACAGAATCTCCCAGTCTTTCGACATGCAGGAGGAGCTGGCGAGGCTGAAGGAGTCGACAAACAACAATCTACCTCCTCCAAGTAAGCCAAACTCACCTAATTAGTCCTTCGACTCATCGGTCCACACCAAGGCGGTCCAGGTCCATCCAACGGACCCCACCAAGACGGCCCTCATCGCCAACAACTTGAGTCCCGCATAGGAACTCGTGCTCGTCGAATTCCTCCATGAGCACTGGGAAATCTTTTCCTGGTGTCCAGCGGACATGCCAGGGGTTCCTAGGGATTCACCGAGCACTCACTCAACGTAAATCCTGAAGCAAGACTAGTGTAGCAGACGATACATCGACTGTCGGAGCCAAGGGAAAAAGCGGTCGGTATGGAAGTCAACAGACTCCTCGACGCTAAGTTCATACGAGAAATCAAGGAAAGCACCTGGGTAGAAAACCTCGTACTCGTTCCTAAAAAGGACACGGATATCCTACAAATATGCGTGGACTTTACTTCCTTGAACAAACATTTCCCAAAGGATCACTTCCCCTATTGCCGCAAATCGACCAGATAATCGATTCTACCACGAGATGCGAGCGCCTCTGCTTCCTCGACGCCTACTCAGGCTACCATAAAATTCGAATGAAGTAGGAAGACCAGGATAAAACTATCTTCATCATGCCCTTTGGCGTCTTCTGCTACACAACGATGCCCTTCAGGCTGAAAAACGCAGGGGCCACCTACCAGCGGTGTATGCAGGCCTGCCTCAAGAGCCAGCTTGGCCGCAAAATTCAAGTCTACATCAACGACATCGTCGTCAAAACTAAGGAGGAAGCCTCATTACTCGACGACCTCCGTGAGACCTTCGATAACCTCGACCGCTACTAGATCAAGCTAAAACTGGACAAATGCGCCTTTGGCGTACCATCTAGGCAACTGCTCGGGTACCTCATCTCCGTGAGGGGGATCGAGGCTAACACGAAGAAAATAAAGGCCATACTGGCCATGGAGAAGCCAAAGAACATCAAAGGCTTCCAGTAGCTAGCTGGGCGAATCGCGACACTTAGCCGATTCATCTGTCGAATGGGCAAGAAGGCACTTCCGTTCTACCAGCTCCTTTGCAAAGCTGAAAAGTTCGAGTGGACGGAAGAAGCACAAGAAGCATTCAAAGACCTCAAGCATCTACTATCCACCTTGCCAGTGTTGGTAACACCTCGGGAGAAGGAGCACCTGTTGCTATACATCTTTGCCACCAACCAGGTGGTTAGTACCGTGCTCGTAGTAGAATGAGCCGAAGAAAATAAAGTCCACGGAGTACAGCGCCCAGGCTACTACCTTAGCGAGGTGCTCACACTGACAAAACAACGGTACCCGCATTATCAGAAGCTGGCATATGGCATCTTCATGACAACCCGACGCTGTGCCGCTACTTCTAGGAGCACCCCATCATTGTGGTGAACGACGCTCCACTAGGGCACATCCTCAACAACCCCGACGCCACCGAACGAGTTGCGCTTTGGGGGATAGAACTGTCTCCGTGAGACATCACATACGAGAAGCGAGACACAATCATGTCACAAGTACTTTCGGACTTCCTTGTCCACTGGATGGAGAACCAGCTCCTCGACACACCAGACATATCCTGTCTATGGAATGCACTTCGATGGATCAAAACATCGAGAGGGAGCTGGTGCTGGCGTCATCTTGACATCGCCACAAGGTGACAAGATGAGGTACGTTCTGCGAATGCAGTTCCGCGCCTCCAACAATGAAGTTGAATACAAGGCCTTGCTCCATGGGATGCAGATGGCCAAAGCGTGCAGCGCAACACGACTCGTCATATACAGTGACTCTAAGATGGTAGTGGATCAAACCATGAACCAGTGCGACGCCCTGAGAGACAACGTGATCGCCTACCACAACCTCTATGACACACTCGAAGGCGACTTTGATGGCTGCGAACTGCGGCACGTTGGCTGCGAGAGCAACGAAGAGGAAAACACACTCGCCAACATTGGCTCCACCTATGCCCCGGTGCCACTTGGAGTATTCCTAGAGCAAATCAGGGAACGCTCCATCAAGCCAAAGGCTCGAGAGCAGCAAACCAGCACGTCAAAGGACTCGGGGCTATGTCGCATGATGAACTTAAAGAACTTGAGGATAAGGAGCAAGAAACAGGACTCGATGGCCCCATGGAGGTCATGATGATCGAGCCATCTTGGATGCAACCATACATCACATACCTGCTCAGCAAAAGGTTGCCAGATGACTCGACATATAGCGCAATGATCCAAGGCTTTTGCCATCATCAACGGCAAACTGTATAAGCGCATCATCATAGGAGTCCTTCAACGATGCTTATCCAACGGAGATGGAAGATCCATCCTCCTCGAGAAACACAAAGGCACTTGCGGCCATCACACCAGAAGTCACGCCCTCGTCGCCAAAGCTCTAGGAGCTGGATTCTATTGGCCAATGGCAATGCACGGTGTTTAGGACATCGTCCAGAGATGCAATGCTTGCTAGAGATTTGCGGACAAACCGCACGCACCTGGCGCAGAGCTCAGGACAATACTCGTGGCCTGGCCCTTCGCGCAATCGGGACTCGACATGGTCAGCAAGCTGCAAAAATCTTCACCTAGAGGGTACGTCTAACTCCTTGTCGCAGTCGACAAATTCATCAAGTGGATTGAGGCCATGCTGGTGACAAATCAATTAGGGGCCACCGCCGTCAAATTCTTTGAGTCCATCGTCTTCCGGTTTGGGGTGCCACACAACATCTGTTGGGAATATGCCCTAGAGGCAATCATGTATGATGTTATTCCCAATGTATTCATGAAGTTATTATCCTTGTATGAACTACTAATATGTATAATTGAATATGTGATTCGATTGTGTAACTATATATTCATGTTGTTCGTACTAGTTGTCCTTGGTCATTGAGGTTGTGTTGGACGCACAACTTAGACTAATGTGAAAGTCGGCTGATGACTCGGTTCCACTTGTCATGAGCATAGAGATGCTATTCCGACTTACACGGATTCAGCTAAAGAGTTTAGCGAGTCGGACTGACCCATATTGAGATACAACGAATAAGTCATCATTTGTATATCTCAATCAATGTAATCCTTAGACCTGAGGTTATTGCATAATCTGAGTTGAGGATCACCGACTTAGGTTCTGTCAAATGTTGTTCCGCCACTGGGCAGTTATAAAGATGGAGTTTGGGTCGACTGAGAATCAAGCTGCGTGATGTGAATAACCAAGATGGGATTTTGCCCCTCCTTCTGGAGAGATATTCTCTGGGCCCTCTCAGAAGATATGATTCGGAAAGCATGGCCATGCACGACTCGGTTAAGTGTTAACCAAGGCGATCGACTAAGAGTTAGTCGGATGAATCACTTATCTCGGATCGAGAAAGAGAGTCGAACTATTTAAGAGATGACGATTATTCGCCTATAGTTCGACAAGGTATATTGTGAGGCAAAAGGGACTTAGACAAAAGTTTCATTGGAAGGTATGTCGTCATGACTCTTTGGTACTTGGGAGTTGGCACGTTCTGCTAGGAGCCTCTACCGACTGATCGGTCACGAGTGAGACTTGGATCATGTCCAGGTTATCATGATCCTGTCGGGTCACACACTTAAGAGCGGGAGCATATTTGGGTTGGACCCAAAAAGGAAACGGACTAAGTCAGTGAGTTGGACCCGAAGTGACTAATATAGGCCTTTTATTGAATGGGCCACAAGTGAGTGGAGCCCACTTTCACTCCCTATATAAGCTGGGGCGCAGGTGCTTAGAGCACATGGTTAGGTCACTCCATGTGTTGGAAACCCTAGCTCCAGTCTAGTCCTGTCGCCGCCGTACCGGACCTAGCAGTCCATCGCCGGCTCTCCTCCTCGTACATGTGGATGCTGGCGAAGGTGTTGTATGTTCAGCACTTCGATGATCGTGGATCGGAACGGATCGTGAGGACTGGACTGCATCAAGTGACGTGCTACATCGATTCCGCAACCGCACGTCTAGTGGTAATTCTCGTGGCCTACTACCTCAGCTAGATCTTGGGATCACCGCGTAGGGAAAAAGTTTTGTTTATCTCTGCGTGCCCCAACAACATCATCATGGACAACAGAACAAACTTCACCTTGAACAAATTCTAGGATTTCTGCGAAAACCTAGGAATCAACATCAGCTACGCTTTGGTGGCACACCCTCGGACCAATGGTCAAGTCGAAAAGGCCAACGGCCTCGTCTGCAGCGGCATCAAGAAAAGGCTCCTCAGACCACTCGAAAGAGCTGCTGGGTGCTGGCTTGAGGAGCTACCATCGGTACTATGGAGCCTGCGCACAACTCCAAACAGCGCCACATGCTATAGTCCGCTCTTCATGGTACACGGCGCCGAGGCAGTACTACCTACAGAAGTACTCTACAAGGCCCCAAGGTTCATAGGATATAGTGAGGCGGAATCAATTGCCGCACTCAAAGACTCTATCGACCTCCTCGATGAAGCATGTGAGATAGCAGCGGAACGATCCATGATCTACCAGCAAAATCTCCACAACTACCACAACCGAAGACTATACCCAAGATCCTTCGTCGAAGGAGACCTCGTCCTACGACTGAAGCAGCAAGGACACCTCAAGCTTGAGTCCCCTTGGGAGGGACCCTATGTGATTACCGAAGTAATCCTAGGTGGCGCCTATCGCCTAAAAGATGTAGAGACTGGATTCACATACTCCAACCCCTAGAACGTCGTGCATCTACGTCGTTTCTACCCTTCGATGTTTTTACTTTACAAATAAGGCTACTCAGCCAGGCTACTTAGCCACACATTGTATCTCCTGATATTCTATGAATAAATAAAGCTAAGTGCCTCCAACCTTGTGTTTCTGTTTTTAATTGCAATTACATCACTCGGGGACTGTGCCACCCTTCTACCTCGTTACACGAATAACGCAGTAACCTGAGTAGCTGACATACTATTAATCGAACCCTTGGTAAATCCAACCCAGCTACAACGCACCTGACAGGTTGACAAGGTGCTAAGATAAGTATGCATCAGGCTAACGAAAAGGAACTCTAGAGTACAAGCTACTCGAAAAATACACAAGCTAGCAAGCTTTACATGAAAACGGGTAACAAAAACACCCAACTCACTTATACGAACTTCACAACACCTATACATCTCTGTGCAGGTCCAAAACTACTCTACTTGTTGGGAATATGCCCTAGAGGCAATCATGTATGATGTTATCCCCAATGTATTCATAAAGTTATTGTCCATGTATGAACTGCTGATATGTATCATTAAATATGTGATTCGATTGTGGAACTATATATTCATGTTGTTCATACTAGTTGTCCTTGGTTGTTGAGGTTGTGCTGGACACACAACTTAGACTAATGTGAAAGTCGGCTTGAAGACTCGGTTCCACTTGTCATGGGCATGGAGATGCTATTCCGACTTACACGGGTTCGGTTAAAGAGTTTAGCGAATCGGACCGACCCATAGTTGAGATGCAACGAGCATGTTGTCATTTGCAGTCTCAAGCAATGGAATCCTTTGACCTGAGGTAATTGCATGATCCGAGTTGTGGATCACCAACTTAGGTTCTATCAAACGTTGTTCCGTAAATGGACAGTTATAAAGGTAGAGTTCGGGTTGGTTGTGAAGCAAGCTGTGTGACGTGGATTACCAAGATGGGATTTTCCCCTCTGTAATGGAGAGATATTCTCTGGGCCCTCTCATGTGATATGATTCAGAAGCATGTCCATGCGCGACTTGTTTAAGTGTTAACCAAGGGTTCAGACTAAGTGTTAGTCTAGTGAATCGTATATCACGGAACAAGAAGAGAGAGTCGAGCTATTAAAGGGATGGAAACAACTCGCCTATAGCTTGAAAAGATATATCGTGAGGCAAAGGGACTTGGACGAAAGTCACATTGAGAAAGGTTTGTCTTCTGACTTTACGGCGCTTGGGAGTTGGCACGTCTTGCTAGAGGCCACTACCAACTATCGACTCGAAGTGGTGACTCGTGTCGTGTCTAGGTGTACGTGAACCTACAGGGTCACACACTTAAGGGTAAGGAGCCCATGTGGATTAGATCCATGTGGAGATTGGGGTAGGACCTAGATGGGCCTCAAGTATTGAGCCCAGCTAGGAGTGTATATAAGTGGAGTGACAAGGGATTGTCCCTGACCTAGCCGTCACTTTCTCCACTCCCATTTCAGGCTAGACATGATCTAGCAGTCCTCTTCCTGGAGCTCCTTCCTATACGTGTGGATACCGGTAGAGGCGTTGCACATGCGGCGCTGGGGACAAGAAGGTCCGTGGGGATCTAGATGTGCTATACGAAGGATCGTTCGGCACGGCATCAACTGACGCGCTTCATCAATAATCCGCATATGCGCGTCTAGTGGTAAATCTCGTGGCCTATCCCCTGAGCTAGATCTTGGGAGTACCGCATAGGGTGAAGTTTTGTTTATCTCTGCGTGGCCCAACACTACTGGCATAAAAGGAGAAAGTTGGTACGCTCCTCGAACAACTCGATGATATCTTCGGCCGGCTGATCAACCGCCAAATAATAGGGCACCATGTTCCACGCCATCCCCTCTGGAGGAGGTGGCGGTCCTGCAGCAACAGCTACCAAATCTAGATCGGGTCGATGCAGGCGCACAAGTGCTAGTGCAGCCTTGGCACCCATGACTAACCACTGGCGCACACACTCGCGAACTATGTTGGCATCCTGGAACTTATTCAATAAAGCTAACAAGATTGAAGGCATCACGTCCAAGGGGAACATCGCCCGAAAGATGTGCTTCAAGCGCGACTGCGCCTTCTTCAAATAAAGTAGCACCTGCGGCACACGATCCTGCAATATCGCCAACGCGACTACACGATCCCGGTCAACCCAAAAGTACCCGCTAGATTCTAGTTGATCCTAGGTCAAGCTGGTCAGATGAATGGTGACTCGGTCCCTCTCTTCCCGCGGACGGTGAGCACTAACAACTGCAAGGAGCAGCAAAAAGCATAAGGGTAACTCACCGCCACATGTGGCTAGAAAAGGAGAAGAAGCTAAGGAAACTAACACTCCAATTGCTCATTCAGCTGAGCCACCTCGCCAAGAAGATATTTCTCCCATTCACTGGCTTTTTCTGCCTTCGACTTCCACACGTCAGCGCTACCTTGGATCATGGGCATCTCTCGCTTGAAGTGTTTTATGCAATCACGCAATCGAGATAACAACGACAATTCCTCCACCTTTGAATGTGGTGGTGCCACAGGTTCATGGGTGGGACGTGTGTCAGATGGATCACTCGGAGGACCCTATCCGCGTAGAGGAATAGACAGATAAGACCAACCATTCAAAATAACACCAAAAGTAGAAGCATTGAAGTTTAGCAAGTCTCAAAACAGGCACTCCCCACAAGCAGAACGTAAGTCAAAAGAAGACTGGAGAAGCTAAAATATTACAAAAGGACGACAAAGGGATATCCTACAATTACGCATTGGCACTCGAGGGCTTTCTCAAGTCAGTAGTAGCCTCCGACGTTGCAGCCTTTTTGGTTGCAGCATCTGATGCCGCAGCCTTTGTCGTCTTCGACCGCCTCAGCTCCACCGAGTACTTTGCGAGTGTCTCAGTGAGCCGAGGCCCATATTTATGACAATGAGTGGCAAAGGGAGAAAACACTACCTGCTGTCCATCTGTAGTAACTGGCATCACCATGGAGACCATGCTAGGGTTCAGATTAACATGATGGGCTTGCACCATCGTGAATCCCATGGTCGCTCTGACCCTCCTCTGGGAATTCTTGAAATCCATGGGAACGCCTTCAGTGAAGGACTCTAGCAAGCCATCAAGATCTTCGATAAGCTTGCCCTTGGGGACCATCTCCTCTCGAAGACGCCCAAGAACACCCTTGGCCTTCTCGAGGGAATCCTTGACAGAGACGCCGTGGTCTTTGACTGCAGCTATGGCGCCGACCAAAGCATCTTGGCGGGTTAAAGCTTGAGCATCGAAGTCTACACTCGCAGCATCTGCAGAAGACACAGATGAGCACAACCAAATGCAGAGCAAAAATGGTGTAGCATCACACCTGAGAGTGCCTTAGCAACAGAGAAAAGCTGTTCCACGAACACTTTCTCCCTATCAGCTGCAGCGGAACACAGGTCCTCCTCACGCTTCTTAGACTCCTGGGTGGAGCGTTCCAAGTCTTCGAGTGCCTCATCACGTTTCTTCTCCGCTACGGCAAGACCCTTTTGGAGGGAATTGGAGCGATGAAGGAGTTCATTGTTCTCACCTGCAAAGGGAGATAGAAAAACTTCTGTGCCAACAATACAAATATAAAAGTGCAAGTTCACCTTCAAACGCGCGATGCTAGGTCTCCAACAAGGCATGCTGACGTCCCATCGACGTACTCTGTTCGGCGAGGCAAATAGATTCCTTCAAAATAGGCTGCAAGAAGAGAAGCATTAGCACCAACCTAGTTTCGACTGACATAGTCAAGAAAACTTACATGCTCCTCCAGGGACTCTGAAGTTTCCTTCTGCGTATACGTCCAGGCAACCATCTGGTGCCCTAGTGTGGGGGGGAGGACTTGAAGAATTGGCACCGGAGGTGGCCGCCACCTGGGGAGAATGCGACTACTCTACCACATCCTTATCTTTGGAGTCCGCGACTCCAGACTCCGTCACAAAGCGGCAGTCATCGGATGACGACAATGCAGTTTTGCTACAATAAAAACATAAAAAAACAACTTCAGAGAAAAATATTTCAGGACATAAGGTCAAATTAGCAGAAGTACAAACTTACCAGTCGAAGTCATCGAGGTCAAAAGAATCCTTAGACACCTCCTTCGGCGTCCTCAGCTTCCTCCATGGAGGAGGAGCCACGGTGCATACAAGCACCACCGGGATTGGCTCATCTACCTCAGTCGAAGGACCCTCCGGCGTCGCCGGCAAAGAAGCATCCGAGTCATCGCTTCGGGAGCGTTTGCGAGTTCCATTCTCGCTGGACTCGGGGGCTTCCCGCTCTTCAGCGACAGGGACGGTGGAGCCCGACTCATCCTCCTCTTCCGCTTCGCGAGGGATTACTCCCTCTGACTGAGGTGGCAGCACAGTGGCCACTTTCCAGTCCTAGAACAAGAGACGGCGTCAGTATAAAGGAAAACCTAGAAAATATAACAAGAAAACTACCTCAGGTGGAGGGTGACTCGCACAGAACGGAGGCACAACTGAGTCACCAGGGAGTTTCTCCTTGGTTATATACTTGGTCAGCATCCAAAACCTCCTGTCTACTTCACCTGAAGAAATATCTTCTCGGGAGATGCGGGTGACGTCTTCAACACCAGTCCAGCAGTACATCGGATACGCCCTAGCCTACAGCGGCTGCACTCGACGACACATCCAGGTGCGAATGAGGTCTGCGCCGCCCACTTCCTTCCCTCGGATGATTTGAAGGTTGTAGACACGCTTGTACAGAGCCTTAGTTTCTTCGGCTTTGCCAGGCATCACTGTGTTCTTCCATGACCTCCTCCTTTTGCAATCCGTCTTTGAATCAAAAGGTGCGAGTCTAAAGTGTTCGTCGTTGGCCTTCTGGTCGCGGATGTTGAACCATTTATCCCTCCATCCTTGGATATATGCATTGAATTTGATGGAGAAATATTGGACACTGGGGTCTACATGGATCCCGTAGCCTCCTATATCGTAGACTACCGACCCAGAGCCCGACCGCCGCTTCAATTTGAAAAGTTTTTTGAAAAGACCAAAGTGTGGCTCGATTCCGAGCCAGCACTCACAAAGAGTGATGTAGCAAGCAATCCAGAGAATGGGATTGGGGGTCAGCTGATGAAGCTGGAGCCCGTAGAAGCAGAGTAACCCTTGTATAAACTTGTGGAGGGGGAGAGAGAGGCCACGAATGACAAAAGCGAGAAACATCACCCGAAATCCGGCAGCGGGATCGGGGATTACCTCGTCGCCGGGCATCTGGAAATCATCTTCAGTAGCTGGGAGACTGCCATCCTAGCTCCAGTTGAAGATCTCCGTCTCCTTTATGGCGGACCGCTACCATGATCCATTCATGACGCGCATGCCCACACCCTTCTTCTTGGCAGCTGCAGCTGCAGTACCAGAGCCCGTAGCGACGGTGGCCTTATTCTTGGCTGCAACGGTGGCGGCCACAGATCTAGCGGCGGAGGCGCCCTTCTTCTTCCCCATCTTACACTTGCGGTGGGAGCACAAAAAGTAGCTGGGGAAGGTCTTGAGGCCATCCAACGTAGCAATGGAGGTGCGAGCAATGGAACAACAGTGAGCAACAATGGAGGCAGAGCGCGAGGGAGAATATGAAGTGTGGGGAAAAATTACCGCACGGAGAACCCTACTTAACCTCAGCACAGATGCAATCCAACGGCCAGAAGCGTAGCAACCAGACGCGTGGCGCAAATCACGATGGACGCGTGGTGATGCAAACGGTGAATCATCACCCCACTTTTCCCATTACACGCGAGAATCAAGGAGACGTAGTTAATACCGAAGATTACACACGTCTGTTCAAATCCAAGTCAGAAATGGGGTCCCACCTTCGTCACGTCCCGTCAAAACCGCTCACATGGACCAGCAAGGTCATCTCATCGTCAGCACTGACGTTATCCACTCCAGCAGGAGCATCTTTTGACTAATCTAGTCCTCATTTGACTCTTCAACTCGACCAAGCACTCGGGGGTTACTCCTAACAGGAGCAGTGGCCGCGCACCCGAAAATTACATGGGCATAGAAACTTTTCAACAAGGTAACTATACTTAAAACCCTCACTCAAATCAACGATTCGATTTTGGACTCGGGGTTACTCCCATAGGGAGTACCGAAAGCATATTCCACTGAAACAAGCAAAAGATGACAACATTCAAAAACATTCATAGTCCCCACTCGAGTCTACGACTCGAGGGCTACTCCCATAGGGAGCGCTGACCGCGCACCCTATGTTTTTTCTTTTACTAAATGTGTGATTGACTACGTCCACACTCGAAAGCATTGGCGACTCTGCCTCATATTTTCCCTGCAAGGAGACTGCGTCTCCTACGCCACCCGAATCATCTCCACGATGACAAAATTCAGATGACATGCTTGCAGCATGAAGATAAGACCTGAAGAAGGACTGACAACGCACCTGTTGTGCTCTACCAGAAATAATCTGTGCCTGCAGGTACGATGAAATAAGACTTGACGGACACGTCGAGTGCTCACACTTATATACTGGGATTCGATTCTATAAAACCTATATGCATGAGTCGAATTATGCCAGCACTTTTCCGAATTCCAGTTCGGGGACTCGAGTTTGAGTAGATTGCCTTGTTTTGCCCTAAGACAGTTAACTGATCCCGATACATCGGATGAATTAGGCATGCATATCGACAATCCCTATGACATAAATTGAAGCACCTTAAAACATGCTCGGTTATGCACTTGAAGGCTTCATAAGTCTCCACTCAAATCTGCAATTCGACTAGACACTCGGGGGCTACTAACGTGGGCATACCCTACATGTACTCGTGATCAACATATACGGTCCAGTCCAGAAGAAGCCCACGACGTTGCTAAGGCCCAATCGAGATTCAGGTGACCTGGGAGACTTCGACTCCTTGGAGAACACGGCAAGATACAAGATAGAAGTTTAAAGGGAAAACCCTAATATGTAACCGACTTAACCTGTTATCCCGAGACCTAGCCTATCTATATAAAGTCTAGGAGGGGGCAGCGAGGAGGATATCCACAACCCTAGTTTCCACACCATCGCCAGATTGCATCTATGCACCCCTGTAAATTTCGACTCCTCGATAATTCCAAGAGCAGACAAGCAGGAGTAGGATTCTCTACGAGGCCTGAACCTACGTAAACCTCGTGTCACCTATGTACTTGTTTGCTAGCCGATCGATGCCTCCAGTGCTCCCCACTTCCTTGAACCTAAGTCCATATACAATGGGCATTGATGATTTAACCCCTCGTCAACACCAATTCGATGTGGTGCCCCGTGCATGCTAACTACACCGGGAGATTTTGCTACAGACGGTCATCATCGTTGCTACCGACAGCCAGCGAATTTGCTACATATGGAGCCACGGATTTTCATGTTGGGGTTCTTTTTGCTATGGCCCCGGGGTTTGCTACATACACACATATTTTTTGCTCCAACTGTTGTGTGCTTTTGCTATAATATTGTAAAAATTTTGCAACAAGATGACCGGCGATAGTCTACGGAGAAGTCATTTTGCTAGGTAGCAACTTTTTTATAAGGTCTCCAACGATGTCTCCGGTGAAATCTATTTTTTCTACATTAGCACATTTCGTTGCTACCACCGTTTTGTGGTTTCACTACAATAGCGTAATTTTTTTTGCTACGAGGTCTCCGACGACGTTTTTTTTCGGCGAGAGTTTCCGTCGATGTCTCCGACGAAGCCGATTTTGCTACATTAGGAAAAAACTTTGCTACATGGTCTCCGGCGAGGTCTCTGACAAACTCTCCGACAAGGTCCAGTATGTCTATACTTTTTCTGGACTGAACCGTTTTCTGCTACATGTTGTAAAAGCGGGCCTTGTTTTGGCAAAAACGGGAATGTTTGTAGCAAAAGCGGGATTTAAGAATTTTTGGGGACACATGTCAGTAGTGAGAGGCGGGGGATCGGAGGAAATATCCCCGGAGTATGTGTAGCACTGCCCATAAAAAATATCAAACACCTAAACACCGCCGACACGTCAATATTGGATTGTATTAAATTGGAAATCTATAGTCGCTGAAAGGCAATGATGTTGATCGCTAATAGGATGCTAATTGGTCCAACTTTAATATATTACTAGGTGGGCGTGCGAGCTTCTTCTCGCCACCTATATCGTATTTGATATCGCGAGCGAGTATGCGGGTTTTCGGTCATGCCCTTATTTTTATGTCTAGTTCTTTCAATACACTAATAGTGCATACACGATTAATTGGTGGAGTGGTGTTAGCACTTAGGCCCAATCTTATTATCAGAATCTTATTATTACAATATAAATGGATATTTACAGGTTAAAAATAAATAAATATTTATTTTCTTTCTCTAAGCACATGATTTCTTTAACTAGTAAGTTAACACATGAAGGATCGGTGATATAAAATTCAGGATCAATTATGCCCACCTATAGTAATTTTGCAAATTAAGAAGAAGAATAAAAAAGAGAGATGGGGAGAATAAAATGACAGCTCAACCGGGGGCGGATTCTGCACTCACCATATTCACAACAACGCATACTTAGAACATCTGCTTATTTCTCACAGGTTGAAGGAGAAGAGAGAGCTGAGAGTGGAGGAGAGGAGCAGATGAGAAGGGTGGACGAAATGAGGAGGAAGCGCCCTTTCTCATGTCTGGACAAAGACTATCTAGAAGGTTTAGAAGGAGTGACCCGCCCAGTCGCCTCTCTCTCCCATGTAGTGCTGCCCTAGAGTCGACGTAAGCACGCCTACTTCGCAGGCTCAACTCCACGCCAGAGGCCCTACCGTGAGATGCGTCTCCAAGCCCCCCGCCTGTAGTGTCTTATCACTGCTGGCTCGTCCTCCCGCGCGACACCTCCGCCTATAGCAACGCTTCCGTGCACCCCTCCTAGCGCATGGTTGCATGGTGGTCGAGATGAGGCATGGGGAGGCAGCCTAAAGGAGTTGTGGACGAGCTTGATTAGAGTGGTAGCAGTCAAAGAATCGTATGCAGCAGCTGGAAACCCTAGCCTGGAGCTCTCGAAGAAGACGAATAGAGAGGGTCAACTTCATGAAAAATCGCTTTAGAGCACGGGCTCCATGGATCTCTTTTTGATTTTCTTAAAATTTATCAAATATTTTCGAAAAATACCTACGTATAGCCAACAGTATTAAATACATGTCCGTAAAAATTTAATGGAAAATATCTTATATTTCGGGAACAAAAAAAAGTGACAAATATGACAATTTTGGAAAAAGGAGACCCATTCAAAATTGCATTGTTTATGTTTAGATCTGATTTATTTTTTATTTTTTAGGAGACCAGAATACAAAGTATTTTCACATAATATTTGGTACGTGTGTATTATAAATTATTATCTGTATCTAGATATTTTTACTGAATTTTTTTAAATATTTAAATTTGATTTTTTTTGAAAAACACAAGATCCACCATGGAGTCTGCCCGGGCCCGCACTCCCTAGACACAGGATGTGCAAGTGCCCTCATTGCTCATGCATGCCACTAAGTTTAGGGTATAGTATAATAATTATTATTACTAGATGGACCCATAGATGGACCCATCACGTTCTGCTAACAACATTTAAATTTTATGCCGAGAGTGTTCGAGCAACAAAAACATGAGCACGCACATGATGACCAGAAGCCGATGTGCCTGACAGTGCAACATAATCACCATTGGATAACCCGAATATGTAGAACACAAAAGGCAAGCATAAATATAACAACAAGCAAGATACGCGAAAAATGAAACAAGATACTAGTCAAGTTTAAATAGCGAAAATAAACTACCAACATGCTTTCAACCACGGTGACCTTGCGCCAGCTGCTCGATACCCATCCAAGGAATCAAAAAATAGAAGACCCTAACCAGACGCACCCCCAAACGTGCCATGTAGAACACCGACAAAATTTAGAACGCACTTAGAAAATCAACACCGAGACGCGCACTCGCCGGAGCACTAACTACATGTGCACACCACACTCATAATGACACACCACACTCACAACGATAGGAACAGACCCGTCAAATGAACGGCAATAATCAATCCAAGTAGCAGTAGCCCCGTGCAGCCCAACCACACACGTGCACTTCCCAAAACAGCAGCAGCAACAAACCAATCACAATAGCAATCAAAGAAAATAGCCCATGAGATACGTCACAGCCACCCCAAATCCACACGTACCGCACAACACATCCACACACTATCCCCAAGTCCCAACCAACGGCTGCACCGATGATCAGCACAACTCCACAACATAAACACATCCATACATTGAACACACCCCACGCCGGAGCCAACCCCCACAACATGGAAAAAATGCAGAGCGAGGGAAACGAACACAAGCGAGTGTGACATCCGCACATAGAGCCCGCCTAGACCGACGGAGCAAAGAAGGCGAGGAAGCAGGAGGCCGTCCAACATGAAATGAAACCACCGACATATCAAGAAGAGCAGGAGAAAGATTGACACGACAGCCGAAGAAACCGCGAAGCGACCCCGCACCTAAATTATAAATCCTAGTTCCACCAATGGGCTGCGCGCCACTATGGTTAGGTATTTGTCGATGGCAAAAAAATATAAGTGAGTGAGTTGTTAACGGTAAAAGGAGAGATGAGTGAATAGTTTAAAAAGATGATCGAGTCATTGGTTGGACCAGAAAAACCGGAACCAACAAATCAGGCAGTTTCTTAAGCGGAACAGATAGTTCCCGCTACCAGAATGGGATAGGATGTTCAAACCGAACATTATTGTGGCTTTGTCAATTGGACCAGAAAAACCGAAACCAACAAATCAGACAGTTTCTCAAGCACAACGGATAATTACCGCCACCAGAATGAGATAAGATGTTTGAACCGGACATTACTGGGGCAAACTGGCTAGTAAATCTGAGCGGTTGAACCGGGTCACGGAACTTGCGACTGAGAAAAATACATGCGCTAGCCAGATGTTGAACCCACGCACACGTATAGAGAAAGCCTAAATTATGGCCAATAATTAACTTGCATCTACTGTTCCATGCCAAATCGAATTATCTCAAACTATTTTATATTTTTTGGATATATCAATCCATGATCTTTTGTATATTAAATCAAACGAACCGGTTATATTTGTCTGATCAAACGACCCGATGAACCAGCAGCCTAACCAGTTTACTCACCGGTCTAGTCTTTTAAACTATATATGGATGGATGGATCCGCATGTGGATGTGGTATCATGGTTTAGTTGGAGGAGCTTAGAAGAAAGGAGAGGCCACCAATTCTAGGGAGGTTAGTTCTTGTAAGGAATTTCTATTCTTAGACTGGTCTAATATTTACTAAACTGGGCGGACCCGCATGTGTACTCCTGCATGCAGCCTAAATAGAAAAGGACAAAAATTAAACACATATGCATGCGCGAGCTGGTGGGAGATCCAAGGTCTAATCACAAAACAGAGCCGACGTCATCAGCATTTAATACGTAAATATGAATATTCAAAAAGTTTTGTATTTCAAATATTTTATCTGATTTAGCATTCACTTTGACCGTTCGACTAGTCGTGACGAGATCTTCCCATGTTGTATGTTTCGATGAAAAAATTGAACCCAAAAGTTATCCACCTATAATACATGAGTTATCCATGCAATTGTATGTATGGTATCCATGTTCTAACACTTAAGTCACCCATACTATAAACAAGTGGTGTGAATACAACGCATCTACGAGCGATGAAAGCTCGGTACCCTAACACCCTTCGAGGTTTCGTCACTCGTATGAGGCGGTAGCGGCGACTATCGTCGCATAGAAGACAAGTAGCCATGAGGGGGTCCTCGAGGCATGGGAAAAAGTGGGGTATAAGACGTATGGTTGTACGGGACGGTGAGCACACAGGTTTTAGATTCGATTGCGGTTTTCGGATCCTACTTCCTGCTATAATCCGCTCTATCGGCGAAGCTGAAGGTTTACATAGGATTACAAGGATCGGTATCGCCTGTGCGAGTTGTGAGATTGGTTGCCCTAAAGGCTGGTCCCTAGGTCGGCTTATATAGTCATCCGACCTAGGGTTTATAGGAGAAACCTATCCGGCTACGATACAAAGTCGGTACATACAACAACTTGGATTACACATCTATCTACAGGCCTAAGTCGGTAAGTCTTCTAGGCCTTCACGTAGCCGGATGTGCCTCCGTCTTCTTTCCCTGACTGGGCCGCCTGTGGAGCAAACCTCTAACCAGGAAGTGGGCCACCCTGGTCACTGAATAGCCGTGGGTATACCCGAAAAGTATATCCCCAACAGTAGCCCCCTGAAGCCTCCAAGATCCAAAGTCGAATTTCTTCATCTAGCTTCAACGTTCTTTGGCTGCAAAATCTTGAAGGGTTCCTGAAACTCCAAATACAAACTGTAGGATCCGATTCATTATGAGTCAGATTTGTTGATTCATCATTCTTTTTCCGATGCTCATTTCAAACCGAGTCGGCAATTTCTCTAGTGATGTATCCCGACAACTTTTCAGGATTTGTCACGTTAGTAACACTTATCCTATAAGTGTGACCATTTGTGGATCCCTTGTCGAGCGGAACCGAGATATTGTTTCAATGTGCACACGGAGATCAAGGAGGCGGAGCCTTCGTATGGAAGTTGCCCCATGTGCTCCGTGATGTGTGGCGGAAATCCGGCACGATTAACGCTAATCTTGGTGCAAATTGGCTATGAAGAGGGGGAAATCACCTCATTTTCTTCACTTCTATGCCATAGTATCTTCTTCCTCGCGTCCCTCTACGCTCCCCCGTCTCCTTATCTCCACCACCGGAACCACAACTCTGCCAGTTCTCGGCTCTCCAGCGAGATGGCCGATTCCACTTCTACGGCGGGCGCGACATCAACGTCGACCGCGACAGAGGAGAGGAAGTGGCGTGGGATTTGGATCCCATGCCTCATCGACGACGAGAAGACGCAACAGATGGAGGATGAGGAATATCTTCCTCCTGACGCATGGCGGAGCAGCATCAGCGAAGCGATTCTAGTGCCACGTGACGGCGAGCGCGTCCACTTCACAACGCACGTCAATAGTGGGTTGAGTTTTCCACCGTCAGAATTCTTCTTCGAGGTAACTAATTACTACGGCATCTAACTCCATAATCTCCCCCAACTTGTTGTTAGAGCTTAGTGCCCATGCGGCTCTTAGTGAGGGGTATCTTAGAATCAAACTGAGTCTTATTCTTTTCTGGTACTACTTTGGTACCCGGAAGAATTCCATTACTGCCTGTATTCCTTAGAATACCAGAAATCTTAGCTTAGTCCTTAGTAGATACCTATTCTATCCCACGATTTTAGCTAGTGAGTTAGTGAAGAGATGGCCAGCAACATTCTTTTACCATAAGGACATGACAACTCCTAGCAAAGATGAAAGTTCGCCGGTTTTTGCTGAAAGTGCCACAACCCACCAAGATTCGTGGGAGGCAGAAGCGCTGATGTCTACGCACTTCTATTCTTGTAGACAGTTGTTGGGCCTCCAAGTGCAGAGGTTTGTAGAACAGCATCAAGTTTTCCCTTAAGTGGATCACCCAAGGTTTATCGAACTCAGGGAGGAAGTGTTCAAAGGTATTCCCTCTCAAGCAACCCTGCAATCAAGATACAAGAAGTCTCTTGTGTCCCCAACACACCCAAAACACTTGTCAGGTGTATAGGTGCACTAGTTCGGCGAAGAGATAGTGAAATACAAGTGGTATAGATAATTATAAGTGGCAACGGTGATAGAAAATAACTTGATGGCGTGAAAAAACTAAAGGAAAACTGAAATAAAGATGGAAGCAAGCAAACATGTAACAGATCTAGTAGAAAACAAAGTATCAATTCTTAGAAACAAGGCCTAGGGATCATACTTTCGCTAGTGAACACTCTCATATAAATATATTCTTCTTTATGATACTACTCTTAACTACTCTCCGGTTGAACACTCTAATCGATGGTAGGGCTATAAAAGCACACCTCAAAGTCCATCTTTCCCATCTAGAAAACCCCACACTGTCACCATGAGCTCTAGATGGTTCCAACAAACACCACAATTTCATAAAGACATCCAACTCCAAATATAACTCATAACAAGTATTTGAAATCTCTAGCCTAAGTGCCACCATGGTGAGCACGCCGCCACTTTCACACACATGGGGAGAGCAGAGATTCATTAAAGCACTTGAGTAGCAGAATAGATCTATAGATTACAAGCTCATGATCTCAATAAGATCATGCATAGAGAGAGAGATGAACACATAGCTACCGGTAGAACCCTTAGCCTCGAGAGAGAACTACTCCCTCCTCATCATGGGAATCAGCAATGGTGATGGAGATGGTGGTGGAGATCGATGGAGATGGCTCCGGGGGCACTTCCCCGTCCCGGCAGGGTGCCGGAACAGAGACTTTCTGTCCCCCGAATCTCTCCTTTGGTGGCGGCGGCGCTGCGGAACTTTTCGTGGCTGGAGGCTTGATTATTTAGGGTTTATGCATCGGGAGGCTTCTTATAGGCGAAGAGGCAAGGTCGGTGGGAGGCCAGGGGGCCCACACCACCTGGTGGCGCGGCCAGGGCTAACCCGCGCCACCACATGGTGTGGCCGCCCTGTGGCCCCTCTCCGTCTCGTCTTCTGGCTCCGTGAGTCTTCCGATAAAATATCAACTTTGGCTTTTGTCCCGTCCAATTCCGAGAATATTCATTTTCTGACTTCTTGGAACCAAAAACAGCAGAAAATAGGCAGCTGGCTCTATGGCATCTTGTTAATAAGTTAGTCCAAGAAATCATACGAAAAGTACTCCAAAGTGTGGACAAAACATAAGAAAGTAGATAAAACCAAGCATGGAACATTAAAAATTATAGATACATTTGCAATGTATCAAGCGCCAACACTATCTGATGACTTGATCTAAGACAAGAGGCGGATCAAGTTTTTGACGAAGAAGAAAGGTTTGAGGGGATCTGACTTGGTGCATTGCTGGTTGAAACAAAGAATCGAACCTCTGCCGCACCACGGTGACCGACTAATGCATTCAGTTACCCTTGACAAGAAGGATAGCTTGAAGGTTAGTCCAAATCGGATTCCCTCGAAGGATTACAAGACACGGATCCAATGGCTGATCAAGGAACAGATGAATAAGAAAGTCCCGGAGATCTCCATGCACATGTATACTACAGAGAGACCCATGACTCCGGTAAACCTTTCGACTTATCTATTTTATTCATCATCATATCCATACTTTATTATGTTATACTGAAGTGTTCATTTTATCTTTCATATTGCTGCCCAGCACGAGTCAGAACTTGCTCCGATCGAGTGTTACCCTCTAAAAGATCCGGAAGTGATCGAGGAGGAGGAGACGGAAGAGCAACAAGAGATGCCTTCCATAAAACACAAGGCTCCTATTGTTTTGGCTGGCGCATAAGTGTTATTGTTCGTCAAGAAGTAAGATCTTTATCATAATTTTTATTTTATTTGTATTCTTTCTGAGTCACAACAATTTCCATTTTGTGACTCAGAGCTATACCTTTGGGAAATGGAAAGGGAAATCGTACGGAAAACTGACCAAGAAGCTACGCCAGCTAAAGCTCAATTTGACTTCACTAGCGATAACACCTCTGACTCACAACACTTCATCTCTATCGGCGGATATTTTATCTCCATGTGCTGATGATGTTGAGGCTCATGCTGAAAAGCCTATGAACACTAGTTCAAAAACCTAAGGCACATTAGTGGCTTGGAAACTGATAAGGGTGAACCCTCTAAGGGTAAGGATCCCACGACTGGTTCTTTTGCTGACGAACTACTAAAAGTTCCTGGCTCTGCTAGCCTTGGTCTCACTAGGAAGAAAGTGGAAGACATTCATAAGATTTGTCTTTCATGCCTGGAGGCCAGAAAAGTATTCACTGACGAAGCAGCTCAAGAAATTTAAGACGCGAAGCTTGAAATCTTGCTCGAGCAGATCAAGATCTGGGAAGAAATATAAGGGTTGGTGTAGCTCCGCCTCCACAAGTACATCCCTTAACTTTGCCCAAGAAAGTTTTCGATGAAATGCATGCCAGCTTCTAGAAGTTGCATCGCGAGCATATTGTATGTTTTTTCCGACTCTTTTTATATTCTTTGTATCATATCCTCTAGCACCGAAGCATTAGGTCAGATAGGAACTAGGAGTAAAGGATTCGAGGTAATGATTTTTGGATGCCAAAGAACGAAGTAGTGTATCTCCCAAGGCTCGTGCTGAAATTTAACTTAGTTAAAAGAACTACCAGAGTCTTAGTAGCTCTCTGACTGTGGTTATTATTCCGACGTACAGAAAATTGTGTGTTACAACTAGGAACTGTTGAAGAATATATGCACCAAACAGAAACATATCAAATCTCTCCAGCTTCAAAATGTCCAGCTGAAGGTGGAAACGGAGGAGGTAGGAGGTAAGCATTTCCGACTCTCCTATTTTCTTATTGTTTCTTGCCGAATTGTAATCTGACTATCTTTTCTTTTTGTCATTTTAGACTTGCTGAAATAGTCTCGCAAGCATGTGGAGGAGGTAGATAACTTTAAGGTCTTGAAGTTGGAGAACATCAGACTCTATGAAAAACTTGAGAAACTCAAGAAAGAGCACGAAGAAAGCGTGAAAATCTCCTAGAGTCCAACGACCACGCCACCGAGAAACTCAGCAAAACCTTGGCCCTCCGGGACAAAGAGGTTGAAAATCTTAAATAAAAAATGAGTAGGCAAGGCGAGATCACCCATGCACACCAGGATGAACTCCAAAGCTTGAGGGAGGAGAAAATTCAAATAGATCAATCGATCTTTGGTAATTTGCCAATGCCATATATTTTTCCTTTGTAAAATTTTCCGACTATTTTTGTCATATTTTTTACTTTGTCTTTTCGTAGAGCCTCTTAACGTTATGGATGGCTCATCTTATGAGTCTCGCTTAGATCGACTTGTCCAATTCTTGAAGAAACTGGCAAATCTGTTAATCTCTCTGACCTAGACAAGTTGTCTAGTTTTGAGATGAGGGACAAGGCCAAGGAATTTCCGAACCTGATTGAGGACTAGAATATGTCATATACCCGGACAGCTGCCCAGAATGCCCTTACCATGGTGGTAGTATGGAAATCTGGTAAGTGACCAAGGGTATTTCGACTGTCGATGAAGACGGTAAAAACCAACACATCGGAGCCATTTGGGAGTCTTATGCTGGATACATTAGAGCCATCGGATCCATGGGAACCAAGACAATTTATGTGGCTGTGTTGTATTGTAAGAACTTATGCATTTACTCTAGCACTTGTTTGATTTTGTGGTGCTCAAAAATTTATTAAGCACTTTTTGTTTATCTGGATTTTTCACTTGTCCCTTTTGTGAGCCAGCCAACCTTCAACACGGAAATAGTGCCTAGCAATGAAGCTCAATTTCTAAATAGAATCGGCTTCTAGTTCCAAAAATTAACTACTCGGAAAATGCTCGCGTCCAAGCAATCAGACAAATAACCCGAGTCTAAATAGAAAATGAGACTTACACACGAAGGTAGCATTTTATAGAGTCGAAAATCTAATCAGAAGAAACATGGGCATAAAGTACTTTGAAGCATTCTGAGATTTTTCGAGTTTGACACGATCATTCAGAAATAAGATGGTACTAAGAACCTAGAAAAACTTTGAGGCAACCAATACTTTATTTCACTTTGAACATGTACATATGATTACAAGAAAAGAAACTTAAGAATAGAAGGGACATAGATGTGCAATATTCTGTGGACGATCTAACTCATCCAGATTTGTACTACCACGTCATCTCTCTTTCTCTTCCGAGTATCTGGTCTTTCCTTGACTAGTCTCGTATCCGTTAAATAATATGACCCATTATGCAATACTCTGCTGGTCATAAAAGGTCCTTCCAAAATCAGGGAAAGTTTATGCTTTCTTTTTTGCACTAGTCAGAGAACTAAGTTGCCTTCCCTGCGTAACTTCAACTGATAGGATGCAGATCTTTGTTTAGCAATGATGCACACTTCCACGAGAATATCGAGGTCATCTTGTCAAGAAACTTCAGCATCTTCTTCGACATATGCAACAACTCAGGGAGAAATATGGATTAGATCGCTTGGAAGTACTGCCTTTGCACCGAAAGAAAGGTGTGTATCCGTTTGACCTATTTAGAGTTGGTCGTAAGATCTAGGTAACAAATGGTAACTTGCACCCTGAGCCCCCACAACATGATGAAGTTGTGCTTCGAGGCGAGGTCGGAGGCCCTGTAAGATACACTACAAGAAAAGTTGGCTTTTACAACGGACGATTTTCGTGGTTGAAGGCCCTTTTTCATGGCTAAAAAGTCTTCTACGACGGATACCCTTCGTGGTAAAAGCCCAGTCATAAAATAATCTACCATAGTTTTTTTCCTGACCATGGCGGATCGCAACCTTCAGCCACGAAAACTTGTTCCATCGTAGATCTGTTTGTCAGCCGCGTTGACCGCTGACATCATGCAAACTGCCACGTGGTAGCCGCCGTTAGCGGCCAGTTACTAGTTAACGGGCATAGAAACCGTGGAAGAAGCCAGGCCCAGCGAAGGCCTGCTAAATACTAACTGGTTCGGCCCATTAGGGGAGCCGAATAAGAAGATGGCTCGCTACTGTTTTGTCCTGCACTATTTGAAATGGGCCCAAAGTTGCAGCCAACAGCGGCCTGCGAACTTTCAGGCCCAATTCTGTTTTGGCCTAAAGAAGGCCCATGATGGTCCAACACTCCACGGCCCATTAGCAGCCTGCACCAAGTCGCTCCTGTACATTTAAGGCCTGCGGCGGCCCATCACTGTTTATCGTAGCCCATCGTGGGCCGCCTACTAACGGCTCTTGTCTGAGATGGCCCGTTACAGTTCGGGCCTGTTACGGTCCTAGCCTTTCACTCTTCCGGGCTTTACCTATTCAGGTCCACAAGCGGCCCTTTACTGTTCTAGTCTGGAAAATGTGTTGGCCTGTTACTGCCCTCACCTAGAAATTTCTCGGGCCGTCACTGTTCTAGCTTGTCACTATTCTGGACTTTCAGTGTTGCGGCCCTTTACTGTTGAGGCCAGCTACTGTTTTGGCCTGTTACTGTTCTGGAGTTCACGACTTCTTGCCTATTACTACGATGGGTTGTTTCTGTTACGGCCTGCTACTGTTAAGGCCTGTTACTATTATGGCCTGTTACTGTTATGATATGTTACTCTTACGGCATGTTACCATTATGGCCTGTTACTGTTACGTCTAGTTACAACTTGTAGGTCGGTCCATTACGTTTATGACCTTTTACACTTTCGGCCTTTTCTGAAGCCCATGCCATTATCATAAAACGTCTATATAATCTAGCATTTTTTACTATTCATCATCGGCCGAATACACGACGGACCAATAACAAAGCATGGTACTGTTCCCTAATCGACCTGCCTGGCGTAGTTACCGTAACGACCACCGCAATGTGTGGACGGTGTCAACTAAATATATATGTGGCCTATGCGAGTTATCTAGATATTACATCAGCTGCAAACTTCTTAAAATTATTACATATTATCAAATCAAGGGAAAGAAAAGTCGGCATTTCAGTTGACAATCAAGTTGATAGCAGAGTCCTCCATTGGTCACCTGCATCTTCCTTTTAGTGTGACAGCTACATTGGAGGAGACATGATCTTGCAGCCCCGTCTTTGGTGGCAATAGCAATAATTTCACCTTGAAACTAAGTAATAAAAAGTTAATACATCAAACAAGACAAACTACTCATTTGACTGATATGATAGGAGCTATGATCTGGAGTTTACAACTGGTCAATGGTTCAATTATTGACCAACATGTCAAACAAACAGGACAAGCAAACATGCATTAAACAAGTGTGCCTACCGTGAAATGTGCAATCAAAAAATGTGTGTGTGTGGCTTAGAATTTCAGCAAAAATAAACTAGCCAGGTCATTTCAACAAATATATATAGAAGCAGTTCTATACCCTAAAATGCAAGAGACGTCGGGTGACTCGGAATTGGCGCTGAGACACAAAATGGCATGAAGTTACTATCATTGCGAAGAATGAACCAGATAGAAATTATAACCGCATCATATGAGAACTTGTAGAGCCGGAATGAAAACCACGAATGAACTATATATTGTAGAGGATAGTTATGTCGTGACTTAGGATGAACCAGACCCAGGACCAGATGCAAGATATAATGGCGTCGCTCGTGAACCTGTAGAGCGGGACAAACAAGCATTAGACAAGTGTGCCTAGAATGAAATGAGCAATCAAACAAAGTGTTTCTTAGAATTTCAGCAAATATAAACAAGCAAGGTCATTTCAGCAAATATAAATGGAAGAAGTGGCATCTCCTGGAATGCATAGTCGTTGGGTGACTCAGAATTTGCGGTGAGCTACACAATGGCATGTAGTTACTGTCATAGCTAAGAATCAACCAGATAGAAATTATAATGACATCATAAGAGAACTTCTACAACAGGAATGCAAACCACGAGTGAACTACATAGTAGAGGACAATTATGCCGTTGTCAGGACAAACCAGCACCAGATAAGGAATTAATGGCATCCCTTGTGAACCTGTAGAATAGGCTATGCAAACCAACATGTTAATTGTTCCATTTTGAGCTACATGCAAGTAAAAGGAAATAGTTAGTGATGCAGCTTTTGAAGAAGTAGATGGCAACAACAAAATTATAATCGAATTAGTACAAAGAGTTTAAGTTGCTACTACAGGACAGCAGAACGGTGCCAAGGAGGAAATAATAGTAGGAACTGATCTCAGGACAAACCAGATAGATTCAACAACTATAGAGCAGGGAATCCTTACTAATATTTTCTGCTGACTTCAGATTTTTCAAGAATTACACGGTAGCAGGCAATTACTATTGTATGTAATAGCTAAGAACATGTGTATGACAAAATAACAGACATGTCCATGACTTGAAATTTATAGAGCAGCGAATGCGAACCAACATGTCTAATAACCTTATATGTACTAGCACGAAGAACATGCATGTCCACTGACTTGTATGTACAAGTACGATGACAAAAATGCAGTTCACTGCGACATGTTTGAACCTGCTATACTGCTGACAAAACAAAAACGGGTTGCAGATTTGGTTAACCTTGGTCGGAGAGGCGGTACCGTGCGGGTGACGTCCAGGTCACCGAGGGTGCTGCGGTTGCGGTGGCTATTGGATTCGGGGAAGCCGATCTTGGGCGGTCGATGCTGGCTTGAGCGCGGTGGATGAGAGCGTCGCTGAGGCAGATCCAGTGCAGGGAACGGCGACAGCCGAGCAGCTGGTCTAGAGCGGTGGACATGGAATTCCCTGAACTAGATCACGTCCGGTGTACACCAGTGAAGCGGATCCGGTACGATTGGGTAGCTTTCGGCTACCGGGAAGCAGAGCTTGGGCGGTCGATGACACCATCGGCGTGGTGAACGACACCACAACTCCAGTGTAGTGGCAGAGAGACCCGGTGAACCAGATCCGGTGGGTGAGCATCGGTGAAGAGGCTCCGCGGTGGTGCACGAGACCGCTGCTCAAGCGGGTCCAGCCGCCGTGGAATTGCCGCTGGCCGGTGTGCGTTGTGGTCGTGGAGGTGAGGGTGTGGGAGAGAGGGGTTGGGATTTTTGGAAGGACCAGCGAGAAAATCTAGGCGAATCCGGACTAAGGAGGTGAACAGAAACATAAATTATGATCGTGCCCCCAAGGTACCTAATTTACCTTGGCCATAGGGTGTTAGAACAATGGGTAGAATCAGAATTTTGAAGTCAAAAGTTTTTGAAACTGAGGGGCAGGAAATGCTTCAAGATCGGTGTGTGATTTTGCCACTTGATTGAGATATTAAATTTTGCGACCGTCCATCTAATAATAATATAAAAATGGTACTGCCCCAGTGGGATATTTTGCCTCAAAGTTTTTGAAACTGAGGGGCGGGAAATTCTTCAAAGTCAGTGTATGGTTTAGCCACTCGATTGAGATTTTGAATTTGACAAGTGCCCATCTGATAATAGTACAAAAATGGTACTACCCTGGTGGGAGATTTTGCCTCAAAGTTTTTGAAATGGAGGGTCGGGAAATGCTTCAAAGTCGGTGTGCGGTTTTGCCGCTCTATTGAGATTTTGAATTTGACTAGTGCCCATCTTCTGATAATAATACAAAAATGGTACTCCCCCGGTGGGAGATTGTGCCTCAAAGTTTTTGAAACGGAGGGGCGGGAAATGCTTCAAAGTGGGTGTGCGGTTTTACCGCTCGATTGAGATTTTGAATTTGACAAGCGCCCATTTGATACTAATAATAATATAAAAATGGTACTCCCTAGGTAGGAGATTTTGGCTCAAAGTTTTTGAAACGGTTAGGCGGAAAATGCTTCAAAGTCGGTATGTGTGATTTTGCCGCTCGATTGAGATTTTGAATTTTGCTAGCGTCCATGTACTATTAGTAGTAGTAAAAAAAGGTGGTATAATCTACGGCTATATGGTCAAGAATTCATGACCGAGAGTCACATCAACTGATCATCCATATAACCATACTTGAGGTACTCCCTATGTTCGGTATTACTAGGCCGGAGTAGTACTAGTTTGGAGAATTAACTTCACCTACTCGCTTTATAGCTAGTTATTGCATGCAGTAGTAATCCTAAAATCCAGCCAATGCACATGTCCACCGCATCTAATTGAAAACATGCAAGCCAATGGATGCACTCCCGTTTTAACAAAATGATCGGCCAGGAGCATTACACGACGTGGTGGTTCATATTTTACGGTCAACAAGAGGAGTAATTAAGCAAAACTAGGAGCATTAATTGGTCCTCCGGCCTAGCAATTGAGGCTGTAAAATAATTAAGAGGTATATACACCTTTAGTCCCACATCTTGCACCGCGAGAGCGTTTTAGTCCCATATATTGAAAAATGAGCAATACTAGTCCCTCAACTTATATCTCAAGAGCATTTTAGTCCAATTTAATGGAATTTCAGTGAATTTGACTTAATTTGTCCACAAATGACATTGATTTTTTTAAAATGACCCATCTATATTTTTATATCATTTGTGTCCCTATGCGGACTAATAAATGGGCCACCTGTTAGTAGACGTACAAATAAAATAGTTAAATATCTAAGAGGAGAATGGATTCGAACTTAACACTTTTGTACAACGACACATACACCCACAAGACACTATGCCGGTAGATGCCCACGACTACTCATGTGAGACGAGGAGTACATGAGAGGACGTAATTATGCCAGACGAGGAGTACTTGATAGGAAGTAATTATTTATACAATAAAAATCACATACGAACATAAAAAGTGCTCACGTCTATGTTGGTACGGTCCATAATATCAATTGTATAGCTTTGTCGTTAACCTAATAGCTAGCTGTAGTGTCTAAAATAAACTTGAGTTTTTTCTTATTCACAAAAATGAAAAGGAATAAAGTTGAGTTGCTATTGTAGCCCAGAACACATATTTTTGAATATCCAAAATAAAGAACACATCAGCCAAAGTGCTCTTCAGTTAATCACTTCTGTGTGTATGTTGTAGTGGCAAGGTTGATTTCTTCAGTAGCGCAGGTAATCAGTTCGATACCCTACAATGCATTGTTAGTTTATCTTATTTGTTTTCTTATTCAGATCCTCCTGTCAAGTCATACCAAGGTCACAACTGGCAAGCAGAAAATACATAGGGGTCATTTTGCAAAAATTATGATGCCACATGTCACTTCCATAATTAGTTACAACGAATTCGAACAAAATCATAGAAATTTGATTGAACTGGACTAAAATGTTCTGGTTACAAGTTGTGGGGCTAGTGTTGCTCACTTTGCAAGATGTGGGACTAAAACGCTCCTGCGGTGCAAGTTGTGGGACTAAAAACGTATATACCTTAATAATTAACGACAGTGCTATTGAGAGAACATGAGGTTTTTAGCTCCACGGAGCATACACCCCATCCGGTCACATGGTGAGCATCCAAGGATACAGCCAAAAAGCTAAATGGAAAAATGGAAAATGCCCTGCGTTTGTGTGTGTCCTGAGGGACCAGGGAGCACAGGTTTTCTTCTTAGATTTTGGGATAATTAAATACAATGAGGTTATGATACGACTACTAGTATCATCCTACAGCTACACACTCGCGTGCTCCCAGGATTCGTAAGCTAGTGTGCACGACCGTTGTACCGTAATTAGTACGCGTGTGCATGTGCATGCCCGTGCCAGTTTGATGAAACACGCCTACGGTTGCTGTGTGCATCCGTCATATCGTTTCCACACGATTCGCTTGGCTTTCCCAGGCCTTTGTTTAAATGTGTCTCTCTAGAACCACTTCCTATGCCAGTCGGTGGGACCGAGACCACACGAACGCCATCATCCATGGCCGGCAAGAAGCAGGAGGACTCTCCGTGGGCTGGTCTCCCTGATGGACTCGTCCAGAAGATAGGTGACATCTTCCTTTCGACGGACGACTTCAACTACTATGCCGCCTTTCGGGCAGTCTGCAGCGCCTCGCACGGCTTCACGGAGGAGCGCTTTATGCCAGCCAACTGGATTGTTCTAGAGCACCAGTTGTCAGAGGAGTATCAGGTAGAAGACGCCACCATCACGTTGCTGAACGTGAGAACTGATAGCCACCTTGAGAACAGGATTAGTCGGGTTATTCGCAGGTGCTTTCTTTATATTCATCTGTATATATGCGCTCCTTTTTTTGCATTCACATCCTATACTATTTGTTTTTCAAGTTCTGTTTCTTCGTCCACTTATTGCCCATGGTTTTGCTCCATGATTTACCTGGATTGAATTTCAGTCTGTTTACCTTGACTGAATCTTTGTTTCTCCTCCCTCTATCTCTAGAAGGTACTTTTATGTCGGTAGCACAACCGGCGGCCTCCTTGTGCTTGGACAGAGGGTGCAGCCATACAAGACCCAGTTGTACAACCCCTTCTCAAGCGCTATCAAGCGCCTGATGGCAGAGATACCGATCGAGTAGGTGGCTTCTGTCGCTGTGACGATGTTCCCGTCGTTGATGGTGTTTACATCAAACCATCAGAACACCACCATTCGGTGGGCGGATGAGAGCACGGAGGAAGGGAGTCGCCTAGTCTTTGGTGAAGGGTGGTACTCACCGTATGACTTCGCGGAACTCCGGAGCATGACTTCTTATACCGGTGATGTTTTTGTCATAGACAGATACAGGTCTGTCCTCTCGACTATGTGTGATGCTGCTCATGGAGATGTCTAGCTGCAGCGCTCCGCACAAACCCTAGAGATGCATCCCACCGTTGCAGTCCCTATTCCGGGCTGCCAGTTCCCAGAGAATCGTTTTTACCTCATCGAGTCCGGCGGGGAGTTGCTGTTTGTTGTGAGTGGACCGGTCTATGGCGGCAGGCCGGTTGTTTACCGGGTTGATACCCAGAACCGTGTCCTTCAGCCGATCAGAGGCATCGGAAGTTGTGCTCTCTTCGTTGCTCATAATCGGTGCGTCTGCGTCGACATCGCCTGGGTACCCACGGTGCAGGCCGGCAGCATATACTATGCGGACCTATCTGAGATTAGATCTTACAACTTTGAGGCTCTTGCGTGTGAAGAGGAGCCAAGCGTTGTATATGGGTATGGAGTAGGAGGATTATGGATCAATGACCGTCCTTTCGAACTCGATCAATTGCTGGCGGAGTATTGCAGAATCGTCGAGCATTCTGAGCTACAGATGGTGACGCCTTATGGCGAGGATGGTACCACGCACTACGATTACTACGACGACTATCCATTAGATTGATGGATTTTGTGGGTCTGCTCCTGATGTATTCTCTTCAGGTCAACTCTTTATGTGCTCACTTTGTTGAGTGAATGTCTATGTATTTTGCAAGTTCTTTGGTGCCCATGTAATACAATGGATGTTCTCTCTATTCTGGTAGATCGTGTGTTGTACCTCTTACAATTTCACTGTTTTTTCATGTGTGTGTAGTAATTCTGATAGATGCTCAGTTTGTAACAATCCTCAAACAACTTACAATTGCAAATCACAGTAGATTATTACAATCCTCAGTAAACTTGATAGTAATAAAATGAAGCATAAAAGTTGGATCTGAGTCCAGACAACTAAAAAAACACCATAACTGGTGCTATAGAAAAGGTCTCTATGGAGCTTGCATCCCGAGACATGTAACAACTGGCTTCCCATTAGAGCTAAAGATGAGATTATTAAGTATGTTCAGTGTTAAAGCTTGCCTGTTTTTCAATTCATATAAGTCTTTGCGTGCTATGGTGAGTACTGAATCTGTTTTGTTGGCTTATTGCTCAACAATATCACATGCATCTTGGAGGGCATCCTCAAATAATCTTTCGGCAAAAAACGAGGATCAGTCGAAACGGTGTGCCATGAGCAATAGGTATTGTCACTGTTGCTGTGTGAAACAAAATCTAAACTTCGAGAAGCGGGTCTTTGTTCGGCATTCAGAGGGTCATTTGCAGCCTGAAACAAACACAAAACAAGTTATAACAGCATTACCATGCAATCACACCACCATGAATTTTAAATGTGTCAATGCGGTAATATATAAGGAAGGAAGCAATTAACAGTGGTGGCTCATACATCTATTTCTTCTTGAATAAGTGGACGAGCTGGCACGATGGAGCGATGCGAGCATGTGCTTCTCTGTGAAATGACCGCTCTACTTGGAGATGGCTGAGACCAAGACAAAACAAGTTACTTAAACAACAGACTTGGAAAACAAACTACAAGTTCATTTTGAATAACAATGCGAGCAATCAACGAAAGTACCTCATGCAGACTGCCCAAACTAGAATGTGCAGAACATGAATAAAATGAATATTAAAACTAAGCCATTATGTTTCTCATATATAAACTAGCCAAGAACTACAAAATGAAATCTGCCACTGATTTAATCATAGACAAAAAAAGAGCAACTCAGCCAATAAAAACACATCAATTGTGAGCCTCGAATATGCTAGCCCGATAATTTCAGACAAACAATGAATCAAGCAATCATACATTGAATTATTCATGAATAGCTAGATAATTTCAACGCTTCGGCGGCCTGAGAACAACAAACTGAACCATCAAGTGCCTCGTATTAAAATAGCCAGTTCATGTAACTATGATACATAGTAGATACAAGAGTGAGATGAACTGCACAAAGTTGCTTATGATACATGTGTGGATTTTATCGCTAGTGTGGCCTTGTTCTTATTCTCAGACAACTCAGATGCAATACACCCGACCTCTCCATATCTAGGAAATGGAACTAAGCACATGAAAAAAAAGCAGACCATAGTGGGGCTATAATGTTTGACACTAATTTTTGGCAAAAAAAATATGAAAACAAGAAAGACAAATGGTAAATTTAAGCAAACAAAAAATGTGGAAAGGACCAAACTTCAGGTGGGGGGCCTTACGGTAGGTGTTACACGAGATCTATGGCAGCTCGTGTGGACAGGCGGAGTTTGTAATCCATTGTTGCTCCTCTGCATAAAGGTAAGGCCAACTGTAAATACAAATAGGTTCCAACATGATATACGTTGGCATGAAGTGAAACAAAAGTGACGGGGTCTTACGAGATCATAGGAGCCATTCGCTCTATGATATTGTGTGCAAACTGAGGCTGCTCCTTACATAATAACATCAAACAGTTTCAGCCACAGGTTAAGAGGGATCAAATCGACAGTATATAATGGTCAAATAGTATGACGTGTGTAAACGTGTAGTATCAGATAGCATGACAATAACACGATGGAAATACTATAGTTCATAAATCGGCGAATGAGAGAGATATTATATAATCATATCTCATGTGGACAGGTACATCAGAGAATGTAAACAAATATGTTAAGTGACTAATAATTCACAAAGAAATAGTACAGTACATAAAAGCAATTCAATGCGTGGAGTTTAAGCATACCCACAATGGGTTAATTTAGTACTCCCCCCTTTCAAAATATAAGATGTTTTAGCTGTGTGAAAAGAGTGCATCTATACCTCTTTTAGTGTGTAGGTTCATCTAGGTTTGGAGTGAACCTACACACTAAAATTAGTCTGGATACACTTCTTTCACAAAGCTAAAGCATCTTATATTTTGAAACAGAGGGAGTACATAACAGGTGTATATAAAGTAAAGAACCTGTTAGTTAGGAAATTTAGCACGAATACAATACATTGCCAACAAACAAATCGTCCAGGGAGATCTGGTTTTACCTCAGTCGGGGCAGTGTCTAGGCCTCCTCCGCATCCTCACGGTTCACGTCGAGGTCGCCGAAGGTGCTACAGTCGTAGTGGGTGTCGGCGACGGGAAAGCAGATCTTGGGCAGACGGGGATACGAGTAGAACGCTGGACCACGGCGTTGATGACCCACAAGTATAGGGGGTGTATCACAGTATTTTCGATAAGTAAGAGTGTCGAACCCAACGAGGAGCAGAAGGTGTTGACGAGTGGCTTGGAGCAGGAATTCTCTGTAAATACTTAGCAAACAGATTTTTAGGAGTTTTTGATAATGCAGATAAATAAAGTACGAGTAAATAAAAGACAATAAGAATAAATGCAGCAAGTTTCCCAATCCTTTCTTTAGCAAAGGACAAGTCGGTTGTATTACTTAAGATGACCAAACGTTCTCGAGGACACACGGGAATATCGTCAAGTGCTTTCGCTTTATATAGTTGATTAATCTTCTTTAGTTTGCTAAATGTTGTGTGGGTGAACCTATGCTAAGTTACCGACCTTCCTAGGACTAATACATACTTGTTATTATACCCCTTGCAAGCATCCACAAGTACAAGAAAGTAATAAAGGTAGAAACCTAACCACAGCTTTAAACTCTAAGACCCTGACATCCCTTGTGCAAAGGTTTCCTAACGGGGGTTCAGGTTTCTGTCACTTTGGCAACCCCTACGATTAGTAGCCAAATACACAATGCATTCCCCTATGGCCATAAAGGTGAAGTGTCATGTAGTCGACGTTCACATGACACCACTAGAAGAATAACACCACAACTTAAATACCAAACCATTAAATCTTTCTCAACACAACTCCACTAATAACAACATGACTTCTCCCATGTCCTCAAGAACTAAACAAACTACTCACAAGACATCATATGGATCAAGATCAGAGATGAAATAATGATAAGTAACAATCTGAACATAAACGATAATTCAATGGTTCACTCAATAGCATCAACTACAAGGAGTAATCAACACCCGTAAAGTTTCCCCAAATAACAATGGAAGATTCAACCCAATTGTTACAGCGGTATGGAGTGGTGATGATGATGCTGGTGGAGATGATGGTGGTGATGATGATGATGATCCTGATGAAGTCCAGCTTGATGGTGGTGTTTATGGCGACGATCTCCCCTCTCTGGGAAGGAATTTCCCTGGTAGAATTCTGTCTGCCGGAGAAATCTTTCTCTCTCTATAGTTTTCCGCCCGGCAGAGGCAGCGGAATCTTTCGGTGGTCCCTCCCCGGTATTAGGGTTTTGTGGGGATAATATACACCAAAGGGGAGAGCCAGGAGTGGGCCAGGGTGGCCACACCACCTGGTGGCGTGGCCAGGGTGACCCGCGCCAGGGGGTGGTGTGGGCCCCCTGTGGCCCATCTCCACTCCCCCTTTTGGCATCCTTCGTCTTCTGGAAAATAGATTTTCCATGTATTTTCCCGGATTTTCTGATCTTCACGAATTTCGTCTCCAAACAACCCCTTTTCCATCAGAATCCTGACTGTAGCGGTCCATGCTACAAAAGTCATCAACCATGCAAATATAGATGAAATAACATAAGTATCAACTCTTAATATGAAATATATCAATGAATAACAGTAAATCATGATATAGAATAGTGATGCAAAATGGACGTATCAACTCCCCCAAGCTTAGACTTTGCTTGTCCCCAAGCGAAAAATGAGCTCAATAAACATGACCTTAGGTTTATGGAGTGAAGAGTCGATAAAAGAATACGGACAAGAAGCATCACATTCATCAATACACAAATCACAATAGAAGACAACTCACCATTATATAACTTAACTTGCAATAGGTAAAGGAAACACAAATAAAGACACACAAAGTAAATCATAATTGGTAATGGCAAACTTTGCTCTTGGTTGAAGAATAGTTAACAATTTGCAGGAGTTCAAACATAATGGTTTTTCAATGATAGCTTTCAAAGTAATAAACTCTAAGATAAGAGAAATGTGCAAAACAAGGAACATAAGAAACATGATTCAATAAATCATCATATGAATGAATGAAACACAACAACTCAAAATACTTGATGAGATAGAAAGGAATAGGTTTACTGACTCAACTTAAAAAGTAAAAGATAAGCCCTTCGCAGAGGGAAGCAGGGACTTCAAGTTTCATAAAGAGCTTCCAAAAATTATGGTTCTTATTAGTTTTTAGCTCTCATTGCCCCTATCATAAGCATCTTGAGGTGCTTAAGGTTAAAGTGAACAAATATGAGGATATGCTTGACAAGGCATAAGTTGAAACCTCATGCCCCTTGCTTACGAGTACCGAACCTCATGCTACTCAACTTCAGTCACAAATAAGCTCTTGTCATTGTAAGTACATATATATCATAGAGAACCGCCAATGGGGTACCCCTTGCCCCATGACACATGAGCTATCCCATATCAAAATGACAAGGCAACAGACAATGAGCATCTCAGCGATCTTTTTATTTGCTATTTGCATAGGTTTTTATTTAGGATGCTTCATAGAATGCTCATTATGGTTATGCTGCAAGTTTCCACCATTATTAGGCATGGCTTAGGCTAGAGGCCCAGGCGTTTCTCTTAGACACATACAAACTCCATGATCTTAGAAGTTCCCCTTTTATTTCACACTGCCAGGCTCCATAGGCAAAAGAATCATGATATCAACGGAATATAAGTGCAATGTTGAAAGCATTCCCCATGTTACATGGTTCTACTAACTTCAACTTATAAAGAGCAAGCATATACGCAACATAGATGGGCACAATGGTTCAAGTTTATTAAGTGCAAGAAAGTAAATTGTGCCATCAAGTTTGTGAGAGCTTTAATCACTAATTTTCACATAACAAGTTTAATTCGGAAGGTAGATAAAAACATGAATTTACTTGGAATTGCAATAATGCTAATAGGTAGGTATGGTGGACACAAATGGCATAGGTTTTTGTTTAAGGATTGGATGCACGAGAAGCATTCCCTCTCAGTACAGGTTTTTGGCTAGCAAGGCTAGGTAGCATGTATAACAGTTGAGGGAAACAAACAAACAAACATACAAGTGATAAAAACAAACATGCAATCTTCCTTGCAAGCACGAAAGATCTTAACTAGAGAATACTACGCTTATGAGCAACTCAAGAAAGATGATGATGAAGTTATATTTCTTTAGAGTACTTTTATCTTTTCATTCAATTCTCAAAATAATGTTGCTACTATCCGAGCCAGGTTTGCCAAAGCCAACTAAATTTACTCAAATATCCCAAAGTGATACCAATACTAACAACAAGATCAATCATATAACAGGAATCGAAAACTAATATAAGATATGCAAAAGAGTAAATGATAGAACTTCTCATTAATATTCCATAATGAAAAATCACACCAAGGGATACATAGAGATCTAACGAGAGGGGAGAATCTTACATAATGCAAACCATCCTACACGATAACTTCTCTATTCATGATATGACTCTAGTAAAAAGGTAAAAAGATAGAAGATAGTGATGTGATACCGCGGCACTCCCCCAAGCTTGGAACAAACCAAGGGGATGCCAAAACCTGATGACGAATTACTCCTTTGGTGGTGGTGGTGTTCTCTCGATGAGCTTTTCGATCAATTTACTCAAGTCCTCAATCTTGAAGGTGAGAGTACGAATCAACTCCAAGTTGTTGTCGATGCGGTGTATGATCATATCAGGTTGTGAATCCTATCTAGTACAATTCTTTCCCCACTCTTCCTCCTTGAAGTCTTCTTTTCCTACATGTCTAGAATGAGGCATATCCCAATTGGAGGGTAGTTTCTCCTTGGGCATATTCTAGAATTGATGCTCATGGATAAGGGTATGGAAGGGATTATTGGTGCGTGGAGAAGGTGATCGAGGAGCCAAACAGTGACGCGGAGGCTTCCCTCCAGTTGACATCCGTGCAGTCCTTTTGATCCTGACAGGGTTTGCCACCACTCCAATGCTTAAAATGGTAGTGTCGGTGTGTGGATCCTGGCTTTTCTTTGCCTCCTCTTCATCTTTACTCTCGATCTCCTTCTCCTGCCCAGGGTCTTGGGGATCCTCCTCCGTAGGCTCCTTTCCCTTATCCTTGGCGGAGACCATTGTGCTTCTAAACTTTAAGAATAGTTCCAGGAAGAAACAAATCAAAACGAAAACACAACGAGAACACGATATACGAACCTCGGGGGATACAAGGGATTATATATTACGAATTTTTACAACAAAAGGAAGGTATTGGGAGAAAATGGGTCGAAGACGGGCTCCGGGGTGGCCACACCACCTGGTGGCATGGCTAGGGGGACCGCGCCAGGGGGTGGTGTGAGCCACCCTCGCTCCGTTTCCGTCCCTCTTTCGCTTCGTTGCTTTCCTTGTTGGATAAAAACTGCAAAAATATAACTGGACAGATTTTTCGCGGACGTTTCCGTACCAGAACTATCACAAGAACCATTGTAGCAATGATCACTTATTCTAACAGAAAACACAGGAATACTAGTTCTTGTAACACTACTTTGTGAAACAACATTAGAGGTATCCTTACAGAGGATAGTGTGTCCATCTTCTACATATTCAGTGACATAGTCTTTCACGTTCGCTATCATAGGTTCAGCAGCTACCTGTTCATCAGGTTCAACAGCTTTATTTGTACTTTCATTAACCATACTAGCTATCATAGAATGTTCTTTTATCTTAACTGGGAAAGGCATTTTCTCAATGTAAGGTTCGAGTTAAACATGATTAGTAGTATAAACTTCAGTATTTCTTGCAGGAATACTATTAGCAATATCTAGGTTCATGATACTTATTCCACTTCTTTTTAGGAACTTCAATATAAGAAGCAAAAGCCTTAAAATAAGTGGCAATAGCTTGAGAGTCTAGACCATAAGCATTTTTAATATTTTGAAAGTCATCAGTTCCTATAAAAGATTCAATGCATTCATAATCATAATTTGTACCTGACTTTCTTCCTTTATCATTCTCCCATGCTTCAGCATTTTCTTGAATACGGTCTAGAAGATCCCATTTGGCTTCTTCTTCTTCCATGCGTGTAAATGATCTAGCACAAGAAGCATCCAATAGATCCTTATCATGAAGAGAAATCCTTGCATAAAAGTTATTGATAATAATATTGTTGGGGAGCTCATGAATAGGACATTTGAGCATTAGTAACTTCAATCTCCCCCAAGCTTGGGCTATACTCTATCCATCAAGAGGCCAAAAGTTGTATATTTTATTCCGATCTTTATGAATCTCACTAGGAGGATAAAATTTTGAATAAATGAGAGGCACTATTTCCTCCCATTTAAGAGATTGGCCATTCTTCAGCAGCTTATACCATTCCTCATCTCTTCCTTTCAGCGATAATGAGAATAACTTCTTCTTGACTTGATCTGTTGTAAAATACCTGCACACTTAAACAACCCGCATAATTCGTGTATAAAGAGAAAATGATCACCGGGATGGACAGTTCCATCTCCAAAATAGTAGTTATCCATAACACGCTCACCAATTCTTGTAGGTATTTTGAAAGTATCATTTTCAACAGGTGGTGGTTCATCTACTACCTTAGCAGTGGTAGTAGCATTACGAAATAAGAAACTCAGTGAATTGTCCATATTGAAATAAAGCAACTAATAGAAATAAACAATACTCACAGTAGAAGTTTCCTTTACCAGTTCCACTCTCCAATAGCGCTTCACTCCCCGGCAACGACGCTGGAAAATAGTCTTGATGACCCACAAGTATAGGGGGTGTATCACAGTATTTTCGATAAGTAAGAGTGTCAAACCCAACGAGGAGCAGAAGGTGTTGACAAGTGTCTTGGAGCAGGAATTCTCTGTAAATACTTAGCAAACAGATTTTTAGGGGTTTTTGATAATGCAGATAAATAAAGTACAAGTAAATAAAAGTCAATAAGAATAAATGCAGCAAGTGGCCCAATCCTTTCTTTAGCAAAGGACAAGCCGGTTGTGTTACTTAAGATGACCAAACGTTCTCGAGGACAGACAGGAATATCGTCAAGTGCTTTCGCTTCATATAGTTGATTAATCTTCTTTAGTTTGCTAAGTGTTGTGTGGGTGAACCTATGCTAATGTACCGACCTTCCTAGGACTAATACATACTTGTGATTATACCCCTTGCAAGCATCCGCAAGTACAAGAAAGTAATAAAGGTAGAAACCTAACCACAACTTTAAACTCTAAGACCCTGACATCCCTTGTGCAAAGGTTTCCTAACGGGGGTTCAGGTTTCTGTCACTCCGGCAACCCCTAAAATTAGTAGCCAAATACACAATGCATTCCCCTAGGCCCATAGAGGTGAAGTGTCATGTAGTCGACGTTCACATGACACCACTAGAAGAATAACACTACAACTTAAATATCAAACCGTTGAATCTTTCTCAACACAACTCCACTACTAACAACATGGCTTCTCCCATGTCCTCAAGAACTAAACGAACTACTCACAAGACATCATATGGATCAAGATCAAAGATGAAATAATGATAAGTAACAATCTGAACATAAACGATAATTCAATGGTTCACTCAATAACATCAACTACAAGGAGTAATCAACACCGGGAAAGTTTCCCCTAAGAACTATGCAAGATTCAACCCAATTGTTACAGCGGTATGGAGTGGTGATGATGATGTTGGTGGAGATGATGGTGTTGATAATGATGATGATCCCGATGAAGTCCATCTTGATGGTGGTGTTGATGGCGACGATCTCCCCTCTCCGGGAAAGAATTTCCCTAGCAGAATTCTTTCTGCCAGATTCTCTCTCTGTAGTTTTCCTCCCGCAGATGCGGTGGAATCTTTCTGTGGTCCCTCCCTGGTATTAGGGTTTCGCGGGGATAATATACGCCAAACGAAAGAGCTAGGAGTGGTCTAGAGTGGCCACACCACCTGGTGGCACGGCCAGGTGTGGCCCGCGCTAGTGGGTGGTGTGGGACCCCTGTGGCCCATCTCCACTCCCCTTCTGACATCCTTTGTCTTCTAGGAAAATAGAATTTTCCATATATTTTCCCGTATTTTCTGATCTTCGCGAATTTCACCTCCAAACAACCCTTTTTCCATCAGAATCCTGACTGCAGCGGTCCATGCTCCAAAAGTCATCAACCATGCAAATATAGATAAAATAACATAAGTATAAACTCTTAATATGAAATATATCAATGAATAACAGTAAATTATGATATAGAATAGTGATGCAAAATGGATGTATCAGGCGTCCGTGGAGCAGATCCTAGGCGATCGATGATGTGCTCAGCACGTCGGACAAGAGGGTTCATTGAGCAGATCAGGTGTGCGGGTATGCCGGCTAAATTGCAGTGGGGATGTTCCGGCCGGTGACGTATTCCTGGAGGAGAGAGGGGAGTGGGATGGGGTGGGGTTGGGTTTAGGTACTGCTAGCACTATACTGGGAAAATTACGAGTGAATCCCCCCACCCACCAAATTTAATAGGGGTCGAATGGGAATTTCAAAGTATCTGAAATTTTGGGGCATGAACTATGTCTGGATGCGCGGGATCATTTTCAAAAGGTGTTCAAAATTTTCATGATGCAAAGTCTTAGCTAGAAGTCGAACCACTCGTCAAAACTCTCTGTGGTTTCTGATATATTAATTAACCGCTCGAGGGGTACCTCCAAAAGCTTTTTTCATAAAACTTTCAAATCAACCTACAATTTATTACTTGTAGTTCAAGTTCGACCAAATTTCATTAAATTAAAGAGCAATCTATCGCACTTAGTTGTAGCTCAAGTTTGACCTAATTTCATTAAACTGTCAAGACACAAAATCTTAGCAAGAAGATGAACCAATCGTCAGAACTCTCTTTTGGTTTATGATAGTATATTAATTGACCCCCACACGCCCCCTCCGATGGGTACCTCTAAGAGCTTTTTTGTAAAACTTTCAAAGCAACCTACACAGTTTACTTGTAGTAGTTCAAATTTTACCTATTATATTTTTTTCGCTTTGCCTATTATAATTTTATATAGTGATGATATGCCAGATGTCTATTATCTGAGTCTCACGTGTAGGGCACGTGAAATTTACTAGTACTTGTAGTTTCAAATTTGACCTAATTTCGATACATCGACATAAAGTCATTCTAATGGGAAGAGTTAGCTAGGAGGTTTGAAATATCATAAAACATGGGAATCATTGGTACAACATGTTGGTCCAATATTTATGTATGTAAACTTGGCTTGTGGCATTCAGATCCAATATTCTTCGGACTTTTCTTTAGGAAAAAGAACAACCTTGCTCGTATTCTTAACTCGGAAAATATAGAATTGAATGTTCTTTCTTGATAGTTGGAAACTCACACCGACGACACTATTTACCTCAAGAAGATGCACCGATGATCTACCTATGAAAAGACATTTAATTCAAAAGCAATCTATGGTGTTTAGTTCTAGCTATCTCAAGTTTGACCTAATTTCATTAAATTATCAATATGCAAAGTCTTAGCAAGAACTTGAACTTATCGCCGAAACTCTCACTAGTTTCTGGTATATTAATTTTGAACCCTCGATGGGTATGTCCAAAAGATTTTTCGTAAATCTATCAAAGCAAAACCTACAATTTACTTGTAGTGTCAAATTTGACCTAATTCTGAGATATCGAGATAAAGTTATTCAAATGTGCGGGGGATAGCTATAGGAAGCTTCAAAACCCATAAAACATGGGAATCACAAGTACAACATGTTGTCGGTCCACTATATATATATGTCTGTCAACTTGGCTTGTGGCATCCACATCGAATATTCTTTGGACTTCTCTTTACGGAAAATAACAACTAACCTCGTTTGTCTTCACTCGGAAAACATAGAATTCAATGTTCTTTCCTGGTAGTTGGACACTCACACCCTGACACTGCTTACTACTAGAAAATGCATCTACCTCTGAAATGATATTTAATTCAAGAGCTATCTATTGTGCTTAGTTGTAGCTCAAGTTTGACCTAATTAATTTAGTTTAATTGTCAAGATGCAAAATCCTAGCAAGAAGTTGAACCTATCATCAAAACTCTCATTGTTTTCAGATATAATAATTGTGACCCCTCGATGGGTACCTCCAAATTAAAAGCTTTTTCATAAAAATTACAAAGCAAAACCTATAATTTACTTGTAGTTTCAAATTTGACCCAATTTCGATAAATCGACTTAAAGTCATTAAAATGGGCAGAGTAAGCTAGGAAGTTTGAAACCTCATAAATAAAACATGAGAATCGTTGGTACAACATGTTTTCAATCGACTATATATGTATGTCACCTTGGCTTGTGGCATTGATACATTGCAAATATATCTATATTTTGATGTTCCATGCTTGGTTTTATCTACTTTCTTATGTTTTCTCCACACTTTGAAGTACTTTTCATATGATTTCTTGGACTAACCTATTAACAAGAGCCACAGTGCTAACTGCTTGTTTTCTGCTGTTTTTGGTTCTAGGAAAGTCAAAAAATGAATATTCTCGGAATTGGATGGGACAAAAGCCAAAGTTCCTATTTTACCAGAAGACTCCCGGAGCTAGAATATGAGACGGAGTGGGGCTGGGGCCCAGTGTAACACCCTCAAATCGGCCCTATGCAAGTTTTAGCCCTTTCCGCCAAACCCGCATAGAAACGATTCAAGGACGCCCACTAGGCACGTTCGTGCGGGTGGAAAACGAAGTAATAACATTACACAACAGTCCTTGATGGGACCCACCGAACAGATATATATACAACAGCGACTCCCTGAGTCAAGAATACAGATATACAATACAAAGATCCAAATCACCTTGGAAACGATAGAGCGTCCGACTACTGACAAGATGCAAATGGGGCTAAGAGCCCTGAAGAATAACCAATGGCGTCCATAACGCTGCCTAGGCCAAGCCGGAAGGGTAACCCTACTAACGACGTCGATCTCAAACCTGCTAAAACAAAAGGGGTGCCGACAAAGGGCAAACGAAAAAGAGGAGCGTCAGTACTGAGGCCAGTACACGGCGAGGCTAGAATTCGGCGGCTCTCGCCTACATAGGTAGGGTGGGCTGAAGCGGCAGCGCAGCGGCACTAATAACCTATAGAGACTCGGTATCACTGGCGGCTATTAGAGAGGGGTAAGAAAGATCTATTCGGATCCAACCTGAAGCTAACACCAAACAAACCCATCTTGGTATTTCCCCCTCGAGACCAAGCGAGGAAGTCGGACCAAGGAACTCACACAGTTGGCAATTTTATTCATCCCATTATAGTTGCAGCAATTACTAATCAGATATAGATAACATGACTCATCCTGAAGCATAAGTAGTGGGAACTTTTAATTAATCAATCCGTGGCAGTTGGAACATTTACCAGTCAGATATAATTGTCCTGAGGAATTCCAAAACCCAGCAGTTACTGGCACTTTTATCACATTCCATTGGAGTTGCAAAACTTACTAGGCAGGTATAACAAAACAATCCAGGTCCACCAGTGGTTGGCATTTTTAATATACATTCCGTTATGGTGAAGCTGATTACTAGTCAGATATATTTAGTCAAATTTATAGCACTACTTTAGTTATGCTTGTCTATGATCGAGATACTGTGCTCCAAGTCATCCATAACCGCAGACACGGCTTTCAGAAAGTTTTACCCTGCAGGGGTGCACAAATAGCAACACACACTCGATCAACCTCGGAAAAACCAACTCAAAACCCAACGAGGCATTCACGACAAAGCGATCACAGGATTCAGAAATATTTCAGGGGGCCACCCCACTAAGCTACCCGCAACGAAGTTGGCCGGCTCCGGAACGGACCTAGGGTTTGCGACGACGACTGTAAACGACTGGGAACCCGAAAGTGTGACTAGGCTTGTCGATACCGCGAAAACGTGGCGCGATCCAAAATAGTACAGGTGCTCCACGCACAATTTTAAATGAATCAGTAACATGGCATAAGTACAGGATAGTAATAAATCCCCAAACTACTTGTGGCCCCAAGAAATAGAAGTGAATCAAGCTCTGGCTCAGGGGGGTCCATAAGGCCTCCCGGATGTGGATAGTGCGAAAAATCAAGGAACAGGTATCAAGTACTCGGGGTCCTACGGGACACAAGTGAGCGTGGAAGAACAAAATAACATTTATTGCCCACCGATGCCTCTGCATTAGTTTTATCTAGAATTTTAATAGTTGTATTTAAAGTCATGATCATCTCCACCAATAAACAACTCCACCGATAAACATCTGCCAGCGTTCCAACAATTGTGGTACTTGACAACACGAGATCACACCTGAGCAAGCGACTACGACTCGCAATGCCAGCTATCTACCAAACACAGGTAATAGGAGGTGTCCAAGGCAATATAAAGGCTGCACGGGATATAACTGGGGTGCGGAAACTAAAGCATCACGACACGGATATCAATAGATCAACAGGAAGAAATAAAGACTATAAATGCAAAATAGGTAGAAGGGGGAGAGATGCTCGCCTAGGAAACACTGCCGAAGGTTCATATCCGGAGAACTTGTCGATACTCGCATCCACTCAACGGCCTAATCCGTGAAGAAGCCAAGCACTAAAAGAAACACCGGATGCAATATTTAATACTACGGCAGAAGATCCGGCATGATTATGATATGATGCAGATGCGGTGCATTTAGGCAGTATTAAGCGGAACCGGGGTCCCGACAATTAAGTACACGGTTCAAGTTGTTTAGAACACCGCGCAATTTAAATGTTGATTTATCAATGCAAAGCATGTCATCGGTTTGCTACGCAAATTTAAATGGAGACGTTATGAGACAAGAAAATCCCTCATATAGACTCCATATTTAATTATGCGGTGAAACGACTGATGCCCCAAACCACAGACAAGTCGGCATGCATGAACAATTTAATATGCAACAAGTCTATGTTATTTATTATAGAATAGGGGGTCTCAGAAAAGGGGATCACATGTGGTGGTTCGAAGGTCTTGGTTCTCGAGCGTTCGACGGTGTTCGGGATCGGTCTTCGGGGTCTCGGCCATCGGATCCATGATGGAGATCTTGGGGTTCCGGCTTCGGGTTCCGAAAGGAGAACATGGCGGTCTCGGCGGGGTTCAGGTCCGAGAATCTCTTGTGGTTGTTGGAGAACTTGGGTTAGTGCCATGGTCTCCGAGTAGCAGTCCGTCTTCACACCCACACCATCTTCACAACATTGCAGTACCACATAACCAAAACGTCCATGATCTGGGACTGGTGAGACAACTGCAGGAGACCCAATAAAAATAAAAGAGACCCTAGCAGCCGCTGTCGAGCACGGGAACAGCAGAGCCGGCGCCCGGTTGCGAGGGGCTCAGGGGCGGGGCTGCAGGGCTCTGCAAGAGGGCGACGATGCACAGCGAGCCCGAGCGCGCGAAGCCACACAGGGGCAGGCGGGGCAGCGGCTCGCGGCGCTGGTCGAGCGAGGCAAGGCGGAGGAGGTCTTGGCGAGCGGGTCGGGGAGGTCGCGGACGGCGGCGATGGCGTGCTGGGGCCGGCGAGGGGAGGAGAGAAGCGAGGGCGCCGGGGCGCAAGGCCGGAGAGCACTGCGGCGGGGGTGGAGCCGGGCAGAGGAGGAGATGGAAGACCGGCGGTAGGGGGACGACGACATGCGCGGTGGAGGTGGGGGTCGTCGACAAGGAAGGAGAGAGGCGGGGTCGCGGCGGGATCTGGGAGGAGCGAGGCCCAAGGCGGCGCGGAGGGCGGCGGAGAGGGCGGCGGCGGTGGAGCTCCCGGCGAGCCGGCGACGGAGGGGCGCCGTCGAGGCGGAGACGAGCCGCGGCCAAGGGAAGAGGAGAGGCGGCAGTGGCTGAGAGCGGTACGCCCCTAGCGGCGGCGGTGCGCGCGGGCTAGGCGGAGGTGAGGGGCGAGGGCGACCGGAGGCGCTCGCGGCGGCGGCGCGTCTGAGAGGGAGGAGGCGTGGCGCGGCTCTAGCGGGTCGAACGGATGGGGACGGGGCGCGGGGCGCGGGGCCAGGGGCCTGGGGCGCGTGGGCGGCAAGTGGTGGGACCGGGGTTGGCGGCTGGGTGGAGATCGAGGTGGTCGGGGGAGCGCGTGTCAGGTGGGACTGGGGTGCAGGCAGGAGGAGGCGGGTCGGCCAGGGTTAGGCCGGTGGATCCGGTGTGGTGGGTGTGTGTGTTTGGTGTGTGTTGGGTGAGGTGTCGCATGGCTATTGGGCGGGGTGAGGTGGCAGGGGCTGGGTAGATTAGGTTTGGGTAGTTTTAGGAATTTTGGAGGTGGCCGGTCAGACTTTTGGGTCTGGCGGGCTGCCTCCTAAAAATAAAAGAAAATATTTTATTATTAAAACGGGGCTTTTGAAAACCGTCGGTAGACGAACAAGATAATCCGGAGACCCGGGTTTTAATTTGAAATAAAGACAGGGTGTTTAGAAAACAAAACCAGGTGTTTCGAAAATAGTTTGGTACATACACATGCAAGATGATGACGATGCTCCAATGCAATGTGGCATGATGACATGAGCATGCGGTCATGATGATGCAATGCACAAAAACAACGCGATTTTCTAGTAGTGGTTTTGCGGGATGCCACACCCAGCCACACCACCTGGCCGTGCGGACTAGGCCTTGCCGCGCCAGGGGGTGGTCTGGCCACCCCAGGCACCCCCTCGGTCTCCCTCTTCGCCTATAAGTTGCCTTCTGACCTAAAAACTCAGGGGGGTTCGACGTTTTTCCAGAAGGAGTTTCGCTCCGCCGCCACCACCAGATTCCACGAAATAGCACCAGAAACTCCGTTCTGGCACCCTGCCGGGAAGGGGAATTGGAGGAGATCATCGCCATCATCATCACCATCGCTCCTCCATCGACCATCCATGTTTCCCCCATCTATGAGTGAGTAATCCCCCGCTGTAGGCTATGGGGATGGTAGGGATTGGATGAGATCATTCATGTAATGGCATCAGATTGTTAGGGCATGGTGCCTAGTATCTTCTATTAGTGCTTTATGACTTTGTTGCGACTTGTTATGCTTAATGCTTGTCACTAGGGCCCGAGTGCCATGATTTCAGATCTGAACATGTTATTGATTCATTATGATAGTATTGTTTATGGTCTTATCTGCAAGTTGTATACACACGTTGTTGTCCGGAACCAATGGCCCCGAAGTGACAGAAATCGGGATAACCGGAGGGAATGGCTTTGATGTGAGGATCACATGTGTTCACGGAGTGTTAATGCTTTGCTCTAGTGCTCTATTAAAAGGAGCACCTTAATTGCCAGTAGTTCCCTTGAGGCCCCGCTGCAAATGGGCTGGCAGGACAAAAGATGTTGTGCAAGTTTGTGAGCACGTATGACTATATATGGAACACATGCCTAGGATTGTCTAGTACTTGGATGCTTTATCTTATTTATCTGCAATTTCCCTATGTTCTGATTGCTATGTAAATTGTCTTGTCCATGCAACGCCCGTCCATCCATCCCTATGCCTACCGCACTCGAATCCCACCGTTTACTGCTATTGTTACTGCTGTCTTTACTTTACTGCTGTTGTTACTTTACTATTCCTACTACAAAACTGTTTCTACTGATAAACTGCTGCGAGCAAGATTGTTTCCAAGTGCAGCTGAATTGATAACTCAGTTGTTAAGGCTTATAAATATTCTTTGGCTCCCCTTGTGTCGAATCAATAAATTGGGTTTCACTTCCCTCAGAAATACTGCGATACACCCCCTATACTTGTGGGTCATCAAGACTATTTTCTGGCGCCATTGCTGGGGAGCATAGCTTTATTTATCAAGTTCACTTGGAATCACTATTGTTCAAGCTTAGTTTATTTCCGCCTTGTTTGCTTGTTTCTTTATCAAAAATACAAAAAAAGGTTAGTTACTACTCTAGTTGTTATTTTTGTTGGTCTGTTATTGTCTTGCTATATCATGCTTGCTGTCAATGGTTGGTTTCTTTGAGACTAAATCTTATTGGCAAGGTGGGTTCACAGAAGATCAAAAATATTATTATAAGGAACGCCGCTTGTCACAAAAAGGGAAACACTTATGGGAACAAATTGATAAATTGTATACCATTGCTAGAAATGTGTGCTCTACTTATAATGTTACTTATTGCTTTGATAATTCTTGTTGCTGTAAGAGGTATAAACACCTCCCTTTTCAATGTGAGTATAATAATAATGTTATCATATCTTCTGATGTTAAGGGAAATTATGACTTTTATGATGCGAAACAAATTGAGGAATTTATTGCTTGGAAGGGTGCATTTGAACTTGCTAGTTTGCTTCAAAATATTGATGATTCACCTTATAAACATGAGGTTTATGATATACTTAGATTTTTCTTTGATAATTACAAGGAAGAAAATGGCTATATTCTTGAATATATTAATAGATGCTTTCAACAAATGGAAGAGACTAATGCCTTGCAGGATCCTATGGAAGAAGAAATTGATGAACCTGAAATCTCATTAGATGAAGAAGAGAAGGAGAGTGATGAACAAAAGGAGGAAGAATGGATTAGCTACCCATGCCTACCTTCTAATGAGAGTAACTCTTTATCCTTTACATTATTTGATTGTCCCCCATGCTTACTAAAGAAGGATGAATGTTATGTTCCTGAGGATTCTTTTGAAGATGTTTATAATAAAGCTGTAGTGCTTGTAGATCATGAAAAGCATGCTTTATGTGATAGTTATATTGTTGAGTTTATTCATGAGGCTACTGAAAATTATAATGAGAGAGGAAAATATGGTTGTAGAAGTTTTCATGGTATTGAAACACCTCTCTATGTGCTGAAAGTTTTGAAGTTACTCTTGTTTTATCTTCCTATGCCTGTCACTTTGTTCTTTGTGAATTTGTTTGCATACAAGATTTCTATGCATAGGAAGTGGGTTAGACTTAAATGTGTTTTGAATTTGCTTCTTGATGCTCTCTTTTACTTCAACTCATATTTCTTATGTGAGCATCCTCTCAAACTATCATGCCTGAAGATGATAATATGTCCATTATTCTTGGGAGACCTTTTCTTAATACTGCAGGAGCTGTTATTAATTGTAATCAAGGAAAGGTGACTTTCAATGTTAATGACAAGGAACATACTGTCTATTTCCCCAAGAATATTGAAAGGACTTATGGTTTGAATTCATTTGAACATGTTGAGGGCATTCAAGTTGGAGAGACATATTGTCCCATACCAAGAGAAAAGTTGGAAACTATTATGATTGGGACCATTGCTATCAAAGTTGAGGTAACATAATGACTAGTGGAATACAAAGTTTTGTCTCATATGAAATTGTTTTGGTAGCAAGACCTTATTAACCTTGTTAACAAAAGGATTTAATTGAACAAAACAATGTTTTCACCATGATTATCTCCGCTTACTTCTATTCTATCCATTTTAGTTTTTGCTTATGCCTAACTTAAAGGCGTTAAAGAAAATTACTTATTGGGAGATAACCCAAAAGTTTTAAATAAGTCTTGGAAGTTATTACCTCAGTAATAACCGCTCCTTATCCTTTTTATTTGCCTTTTGTGCCAAGAGTAACCTCTAACGAGAGAGAAGTAATGATTGGGAAAGTTGCTGTCCCGAAACAGATTTCTGTGCTTCACCGTAAAATTTCGTGTAAAATCTCTGATCGTCTTTTTGAGGCGTGGATTTTTGTGCTTCTGCCCCAGGTTGTTATATAACTTTATTTAGTTCAACAGTTTTTGATTTGAGCAACATAAGATCTTCGAAAAAATTCTTCTTTACCTGCTGGTCTGTTTTGACAAATTTCTGCCATTTTCTGCATTTGCTTCTTGTTGGTTCCTTTTTGAGTTCTTTTGGGGATTTGAGCTTTTTGAGGGAAGTGCTACAGTAGCTTGTGTTCTAATGGAAGTTTTATGGGTATTGGAACTGAACCTTAAGACCTATTATCTTGAGTGCACTAATGTTGCTAATAAAGATTGTGTGAAGTTTTCTATGAAGGAAAAATTTCAGGTGTATGAAAGGAATGAGTAATGAGATGAAGGATGGACTAAAGCTCAAGCTTGGGGATGCCACACGTGTCACCCCAAGAAATATCCAAGAAGTACAAGCGTCAAAGCTTGGGGATGCCCAAGGCATCCCCCTCTTCATTAATAAAAATCTCAGGTTTCTTCCAAACGCTTCATTTTTATTATTTCATGCACAGTTGTGTTGTTCTTGGAGCGTCCTCTTTTTTTTTGGTTTTTCGTTTGCTTGGTTTGCTTAGTTTGCTGAATAAATTGGTTGGACCTCCTCTTTCATACATTGGTTTTCAAATAGTTTGGTTTGGTTTGGAAAAGAGTAGGAAAGTTCATGCTTAAGTGGTAAAGAGAGCTTGTTTTTGACTGTGACCTATGCTTTGTCATGCCATGCTTGATATTGTTTTGGCTTTATGCTTAGTATTCTTTGCTGTAGCATGACTTGTTATAAATAATTGAGATTGCTTAATGTGCCTTGGATGAATCATGCGTTGTTTTAGCATATTAAAGCACAGTATTGTGGTATTCTCCTTTAATGCTTTATTTGGGTTGACTTGGCGCATGCTCACACCATGTTATGACTATCCCAAGTCACCATAAGCCTTTATGATCCTTTAGTTTTCAACTTGTATTATCACTTTATGCTTTGATCAATGATATTTTGTCGCTCTGCATGATTATGGCCATTACTGCTCTCCTAGTTTGTTGCTCCCAGTCTTTTGCTAGCCTCCACAACCAAGTATGAGTTCCACTCATGCATCCAACTTCCTAAACCAAGTTATTCCAAAGAGTCCACCATACCTACCTACTAGCTTATGCTATTCCAAGTATATTCATGTTTTTGTTTACCTTCTGAATTAAACTTGTTATGAGAAAACTAGTGATTAAAGCTATCACGAACTTGATGGCACACTTTAATTTTTTTCCCTTAATAAACTTGAACCATTGTGTCTTCTATGTTGTATATGCTTGCACTTATTTGTTTGGAATTAGCAGAACCATGCTGTCATGGGGAATGCTTTCAACATTGCACGGGTACTTTGTACCTAGTTGATATCATGCTCTTTTGTATATGGATGTCGTCGGTGTGAAATGAAAGGGGAGCTTGTAAGTCCATGAAGTTATGTATATGTGTTAGAGAAATGCCTGGGCCGCTGGTCTAATCCATGATGACATGGTGGAAACCTACAGCGTAACCATAATGAGCTGTCTATGAAGCATTCTTCTTATAAAAAAGAGTCCTATATTGAGAAAAAAAGAGAAAAAAAAAAAGATCATGAAAATAGGAAAGAGAGAAAAAAGCACCATATTCCCATGGTAAATAAGAAGATTGCTGAGATGCTCGTTGTCTGCTTGCCTTGTCATTTTGATATGGGGATTCTTCCATATCATCGGGCAAGGGGTACCCCATTGGTGGTTCTCTATGATACACATGTACTTACAATGACAAGAACTTACCGGTGACTAAACTTGAGTAGCATGAGGAGCGGCCCTCGTATTCAAGGGACATGAGGGTTCTAACTTATACTTCATCAAGCATATACACCATAGTTTGTTCACTTTAACCTTAATCACTTCAAGATGCTTATGATAGGGGCAATGAGAGCTGAAAGCTAAAAAGTACCATAATTTTTGGAAGCTCTTTATGAAACTTGAATCTCTACTTCCTTTTATGAAGGTCTTTCTTCCACTTTTATATTGAGTCTCCACCTTCTATCTTTATGCACCTACTTTGATAGCATAGTGGCCATTCTTAGTTCTATGTGCATTGTCCCAAGACTTGTTGATTGATGCATAGCTTTGATATTGCTTGTTTTAAACTATTTGTATCTAGTCACTCTTGTGAACTTTGAAGGTGTCCTATGCATCTATATTTGCTACTCTATGGGGGACAAGCTGAATGCCACTATGCTATGTTTTCTTTATGTGAAACAAACAAACGTCTTGCAAAGCATTGTTATTCATGAATCTTTTGTTTGTGCCTTTTCATGTTGCAACATAGTTGCTATATCTTATTGCTAGAACTTTATCTTTCATGTTATGATTGAAGTACTATGATCCTAGCTATGAATGTTTTACAAATACTTTGATGAAGTTTATGATGGTGCATGTCACCTCAAAAATTATTCTTTCTTTTTATCACTTACCTACTCGAGGACGAGCAGGAGTTAAGCTTGGGGATGTTGATACATTGCAAATGTATCTATAATTTTTGATGTTCCATGCTTGGTTTTATCTACTTTCTTATGTTTTGTCCACACTTTGAAGTACTTTTCATATGATTTATTGGACTAACCTATTAACAAGAGCCACGGTGCCAGCTGCCTGTTTTCTGCTGTTTTTGGTTCCAGGAAAGTCAGAAAATGAATATTCTCGGAATCGGACGGGACAAAAGCCAAAGTTCCTATTTTACCAGAAGACTCCCGGAGCCAGAATATGAGACAGAGTGGGGCTGGGGCCCAGCCACACCACCTGGCCGCGCGGGCTGGGCCTGGCCATGCCAGCGGGTGGTCTGGCCGCCCCAGGCATCCCCTCGGTCTCCCTCTCCGCCTATAAGTTGCCTTCTGACCTAAAAACTCAGGGGGGTCGATGTTTTTCCAGAAGGAGTTTCGCTCCGCCGCCACCACCAGATTCCACGAAATAGCACCAGAAACTCCGTTCTGGCACCCTGCCGGGAAGGGGAATTGGAGGAGATCATCGCCATCATCATCACCATCGCTCCTCCATCGACCATCCATGTTTCCCCCATCTATGAGTGAGTAATCCCCCGCTGTAGGCTATGGGGATGGTAGGGATTGGATGAGATCATTCATGTAATGGCATCAGATTGTTAGGGCATGGTGCCTAGTATCTTCTATTAGTGCTTTATGACTTTGTTGCGACTTGTTATGCTTAATGCTTGTCACTAGGGCCCGAGTGCCATGATTTCAGATCTGAACATGTTATTGATTCATTATGATAGTATTGTTTATGGTCTTATCTGCAAGTTGTATACACACGTTGTTGTCCGGAACCAATGGCCCCGAAGTGACAGAAATCGGGATAACCGGAGGGAATGGCTTTGATGTGAGGATCACATGTGTTCACGGAGTGTTAATGCTTTGCTCTAGTGCTCTATTAAAAGGAGCACCTTAATTGCCAGTAGTTCCCTTGAGGCCCCGCTGCAAATGGGCTGGCAGGACAAAAGATGTTGTGCAAGTTTGTGAGCACGTATGACTATATATGGAACACATGCCTAGGATTGTCTAGTACTTGGATGCTTTATCTTATTTATCTGCAATTTCCCTATGTTCTGATTGCTATGTAAATTGTCTTGTCCATGCAACGCCCGTCCATCCATCCCTATGCCTACCGCACTCGAATCCCACCGTTTACTGCTATTGTTACTGCTGTCTTTACTTTACTGCTGTTGTTACTTTACTATTCCTACTACAAAACTGTTTCTACTGATAAACTGCTGCGAGCAAGATTGTTTCCAAGTGCAGCTGAATTGATAACTCAGTTGTTAAGGCTTATAAATATTCTTTGGCTCCCCTTGTGTCGAATCAATAAATTGGGTTTCACTTCCCTCAGAAATACTGCGATACACCCCCTATACTTGTGGGTCATCAAGACTATTTTCTGGCGCCATTGCTGGGGAGCATAGCTTTATTTATCAAGTTCACTTGGAATCACTATTGTTCAAGCTTAGTTTATTTCCGCCTTGTTTGCTTGTTTCTTTATCAAAAATACAAAAAAAGGTTAGTTACTACTCTAGTTGTTATTTTTGTTGGTCTGTTATTGTCTTGCTATATCATGCTTGCTGTCAATGGTTGGTTTCTTTGAGACTAAATCTTATTGGCAAGGTGGGTTCACAGAAGATCAAAAATATTATTATAAGGAACGCCGCTTGTCACAAAAAGGGAAACACTTATGGGAACAAATTGATAAATTGTATACCATTGCTAGAAATGTGTGCTCTACTTATAATGTTACTTATTGCTTTGATAATTCTTGTTGCTGTAAGAGGTATAAACACCTCCCTTTTCAATGTGAGTATAATAATAATGTTATCATATCTTCTGATGTTAAGGGAAATTATGACTTTTATGATGCGAAACAAATTGAGGAATTTATTGCTTGGAAGGGTGCATTTGAACTTGCTAGTTTGCTTCAAAATATTGATGATTCACCTTATAAACATGAGGTTTATGATATACTTAGATTTTTCTTTGATAATTACAAGGAAGAAAATGGCTATATTCTTGAATATATTAATAGATGCTTTCAACAAATGGAAGAGACTAATGCCTTGCAGGATCCTATGGAAGAAGAAATTGATGAACCTGAAATCTCATTAGATGAAGAAGAGAAGGAGAGTGATGAACAAAAGGAGGAAGAATGGATTAGCTACCCATGCCTACCTTCTAATGAGAGTAACTCTTTATCCTTTACATTATTTGATTGTCCCCCATGCTTACTAAAGAAGGATGAATGTTATGTTCCTGAGGATTCTTTTGAAGATGTTTATAATAAAGCTGTAGTGCTTGTAGATCATGAAAAGCATGCTTTATGTGATAGTTATATTGTTGAGTTTATTCATGAGGCTACTGAAAATTATAATGAGAGAGGAAAATATGGTTGTAGAAGTTTTCATGGTATTGAAACACCTCTCTATGTGCTGAAAGTTTTGAAGTTACTCTTGTTTTATCTTCCTATGCCTGTCACTTTGTTCTTTGTGAATTTGTTTGCATACAAGATTTCTATGCATAGGAAGTGGGTTAGACTTAAATGTGTTTTGAATTTGCTTCTTGATGCTCTCTTTTACTTCAACTCATATTTCTTATGTGAGCATCCTCTCAAACTATCATGCCTGAAGATGATAATATGTCCATTATTCTTGGGAGACCTTTTCTTAATACTGCAGGAGCTGTTATTAATTGTAATCAAGGAAAGGTGACTTTCAATGTTAATGACAAGGAACATACTGTCTATTTCCCCAAGAATATTGAAAGGACTTATGGTTTGAATTCATTTGAACATGTTGAGGGCATTCAAGTTGGAGAGACATATTGTCCCATACCAAGAGAAAAGTTGGAAACTATTATGATTGGGACCATTGCTATCAAAGTTGAGGTAACATAATGACTAGTGGAATACAAAGTTTTGTCTCATATGAAATTGTTTTGGTAGCAAGACCTTATTAACCTTGTTAACAAAAGGATTTAATTGAACAAAACAATGTTTTCACCATGATTATCTCCGCTTACTTCTATTCTATCCATTTTAGTTTTTGCTTATGCCTAACTTAAAGGCGTTAAAGAAAATTACTTATTGGGAGATAACCCAAAAGTTTTAAATAAGTCTTGGAAGTTATTACCTCAGTAATAACCGCTCCTTATCCTTTTTATTTGCCTTTTGTGCCAAGAGTAACCTCTAACGAGAGAGAAGTAATGATTGGGAAAGTTGCTGTCCCGAAACAGATTTCTGTGCTTCACCGTAAAATTTCGTGTAAAATCTCTGATCGTCTTTTTGAGGCGTGGATTTTTGTGCTTCTGCCCCAGGTTGTTATATAACTTTATTTAGTTCAACAGTTTTTGATTTGAGCAACATAAGATCTTCGAAAAAATTCTTCTTTACCTGCTGGTCTGTTTTGACAAATTTCTGCCATTTTCTGCATTTGCTTCTTGTTGGTTCCTTTTTGAGTTCTTTTGGGGATTTGAGCTTTTTGAGGGAAGTGCTACAGTAGCTTGTGTTCTAATGGAAGTTTTATGGGTATTGGAACTGAACCTTAAGACCTATTATCTTGAGTGCACTAATGTTGCTAATAAAGATTGTGTGAAGTTTTCTATGAAGGAAAAATTTCAGGTGTATGAAAGGAATGAGTAATGAGATGAAGGATGGACTAAAGCTCAAGCTTGGGGATGCCACACGTGTCACCCCAAGAAATATCCAAGAAGTACAAGCGTCAAAGCTTGGGGATGCCCAAGGCATCCCCCTCTTCATTAATAAAAATCTCAGGTTTCTTCCAAACGCTTCATTTTTATTATTTCATGCACAGTTGTGTTGTTCTTGGAGCGTCCTCTTTTTTTTTGGTTTTTCGTTTGCTTGGTTTGCTTAGTTTGCTGAATAAATTGGTTGGACCTCCTCTTTCATACATTGGTTTTCAAATAGTTTGGTTTGGTTTGGAAAAGAGTAGGAAAGTTCATGCTTAAGTGGTAAAGAGAGCTTGTTTTTGACTGTGACCTATGCTTTGTCATGCCATGCTTGATATTGTTTTGGCTTTATGCTTAGTATTCTTTGCTGTAGCATGACTTGTTATAAATAATTGAGATTGCTTAATGTGCCTTGGATGAATCATGCGTTGTTTTAGCATATTAAAGCACAGTATTGTGGTATTCTCCTTTAATGCTTTATTTGGGTTGACTTGGCGCATGCTCACACCATGTTATGACTATCCCAAGTCACCATAAGCCTTTATGATCCTTTAGTTTTCAACTTGTATTATCACTTTATGCTTTGATCAATGATATTTTGTCGCTCTGCATGATTATGGCCATTACTGCTCTCCTAGTTTGTTGCTCCCAGTCTTTTGCTAGCCTCCACAACCAAGTATGAGTTCCACTCATGCATCCAACTTCCTAAACCAAGTTATTCCAAAGAGTCCACCATACCTACCTACTAGCTTATGCTATTCCAAGTATATTCATGTTTTTGTTTACCTTCTGAATTAAACTTGTTATGAGAAAACTAGTGATTAAAGCTATCACGAACTTGATGGCACACTTTAATTTTTTTCCCTTAATAAACTTGAACCATTGTGTCTTCTATGTTGTATATGCTTGCACTTATTTGTTTGGAATTAGCAGAACCATGCTGTCATGGGGAATGCTTTCAACATTGCACGGGTACTTTGTACCTAGTTGATATCATGCTCTTTTGTATATGGATGTCGTCGGTGTGAAATGAAAGGGGAGCTTGTAAGTCCATGAAGTTATGTATATGTGTTAGAGAAATGCCTGGGCCGCTGGTCTAATCCATGATGACATGGTGGAAACCTACAGCGTAACCATAATGAGCTGTCTATGAAGCATTCTTCTTATAAAAAAAGAGTCCTATATTGAGAAAAAAAGAGAAAAAAAAAAGATCATGAAAATAGGAAAGAGAGAAAAAAGCACCATATTCCCATGGTAAATAAGAAGATTGCTGAGATGCTCGTTGTCTGCTTGCCTTGTCATTTTGATATGGGGATTCTTCCATATCATCGGGCAAGGGGTACCCCATTGGTGGTTCTCTATGATACACATGTACTTACAATGACAAGAACTTACCGGTGACTAAACTTGAGTAGCATGAGGAGCGGCCCTCGTATTCAAGGGACATGAGGGTTCTAACTTATACTTCATCAAGCATATACACCATAGTTTGTTCACTTTAACCTTAATCACTTCAAGATGCTTATGATAGGGGCAATGAGAGCTGAAAGCTAAAAAGTACCATAATTTTTGGAAGCTCTTTATGAAACTTGAATCTCTACTTCCTTTTATGAAGGTCTTTCTTCCACTTTTATATTGAGTCTCCACCTTCTATCTTTATGCACCTACTTTGATAGCATAGTGGCCATTCTTAGTTCTATGTGCATTGTCCCAAGACTTGTTGATTGATGCATAGCTTTGATATTGCTTGTTTTAAACTATTTGTATCTAGTCACTCTTGTGAACTTTGAAGGTGTCCTATGCATCTATATTTGCTACTCTATGGGGGACAAGCTGAATGCCACTATGCTATGTTTTCTTTATGTGAAACAAACAAACGTCTTGCAAAGCATTGTTATTCATGAATCTTTTGTTTGTGCCTTTTCATGTTGCAACATAGTTGCTATATCTTATTGCTAGAACTTTATCTTTCATGTTATGATTGAAGTACTATGATCCTAGCTATGAATGTTTTACAAATACTTTGATGAAGTTTATGATGGTGCATGTCACCTCAAAAATTATTCTTTCTTTTTATCACTTACCTACTCGAGGACGAGCAGGAGTTAAGCTTGGGGATGTTGATACATTGCAAATGTATCTATAATTTTTGATGTTCCATGCTTGGTTTTATCTACTTTCTTATGTTTTGTCCACACTTTGAAGTACTTTTCATATGATTTATTGGACTAACCTATTAACAAGAGCCACGGTGCCAGCTGCCTGTTTTCTGCTGTTTTTGGTTCCAGGAAAGTCAGAAAATGAATATTCTCGGAATCGGACGGGACAAAAGCCAAAGTTCCTATTTTACCAGAAGACTCCCGGAGCCAGAATATGAGACAGAGTGGGGCTGGGGCCCAGCCACACCACCTGGCCGCGCGGGCTGGGCCTGGCCATGCCAGCGGGTGGTCTGGCCGCCCCAGGCATCCCCTCGGTCTCCCTCTCCGCCTATAAGTTGCCTTCTGACCTAAAAACTCAGGGGGGTCGATGTTTTTCCAGAAGGAGTTTCGCTCCGCCGCCACCACCAGATTCCACGAAATAGCACCAGAAACTCCGTTCTGGCACCCTGCCGGGAAGGGGAATTGGAGGAGATCATCGCCATCATCATCACCATCGCTCCTCCATCGACCATCCATGTTTCCCCCATCTATGAGTGAGTAATCCCCCGCTGTAGGCTATGGGGATGGTAGGGATTGGATGAGATCATTCATGTAATGGCATCAGATTGTTAGGGCATGGTGCCTAGTATCTTCTATTAGTGCTTTATGACTTTGTTGCGACTTGTTATGCTTAATGCTTGTCACTAGGGCCCGAGTGCCATGATTTCAGATCTGAACATGTTATTGATTCATCATGATAGTATTGTTTATGGTCTTATCTGCAAGTGGTATACACACGTTGTTGTCCGGAACCAATGGCCCCGAAATGACAGAAATCGGGATAACCGGAGGGAATGGCTTTGATGTGAGGATCACATGTGTTCATGGAGTGTTAATGCTTTGCTCCGGTGCTCTATTAAAAGGAGCACCTTAATTGTCAGTAGTTCCCTTGAGGCCCCGCTGCAAACGGGCTGGCAGGACAAAAGATGTTGTGCAAGTTTGTGAGCACGTATGACTATATATGGAACACATGCCTAGGATTGTCTAGTACTTGGATGCTTTATCTTATTTATCTGCAATTGCCCTTTGTTCTGATTGCTATGTGAATTGTCTTGTCCATGCAACGCCCGTCCATCCATCCCTATGCCTAGCACACTCGAATCCCACCGTTTACTGCTATTGTTACTTCTATCTTTACTTTAATGCTGCTGTTACTTTACTATTCCTACTACAAAATTGTTGCTACTGATAAACTGCTGTGAGCAAGATTGTTTCTAGGTGCAGCTGAATTGACAACTCAGTTGCTAAGGCTTATAAATATTCTTTGGCTCCCCTTGTGTCGAATCAATAAATTGGGTTTCACTTCCCTCGAAAATACTGTGATACACCCCCTATACTTGTGGGTCATCAGGCATCCACATCCAATATTATTTGGACTTCTCTTTACGGAAAATAACAACTAGCCTCGCTCGTCTTCACTCGAAAAATGTAGAATTGCATGTTCTTTCTTGATATTTGGAAACTCACACTGACGACATTGTTTACTACAACAAGGTGCATCGATCTACCTCTGAAAATACATTTAATTCAAAGGGCAATCTATCGCGCTTACTTGTAGCTCAAGTTTGACTAATTTCTTTAAATTGTCAAGATGCAAAATCTTAGCAAGAAGTTGAACATATCGTCAAAACTCTTGATGGGTACCTCCAAAAGATTTTTCATAAAACTTTCAAAGCAACCTACAATTTACTTGTAGTTTCAAATTTGACCTAATTTCGTTAAATCGACATAAAGTCATCCGATCGAATGGGCAGAGTTTGCTAGGAAGTTTGAAAACTCATAACTAAAACACGGGAATCGTTGGTAGAACATGTTGGTCCACTATATATGTCGGTAAACATGGCTTTTGGCATTCATATCCAATATTATTCTTGGGACAATTCTTTACGGAAAAGAACAACCTCGCTCGTCATCACTTGGAAAATTGAGAATAATTGAATCTTTTTTCCAGATATAGTTCGAAAATCACACCGTACCGACGGCACTATTTACTACAAGAAAATGCACCCATCTACCTCTCTGAAAAGTCATATATTTCAACAGAAATCTACCACGCTTACTTGTAGCTCAAGTTTGACCCAATTTCGTTAAATAGTGTCATGCGATGCAAAATCTTAGCAAGATGTGAAACGCGTTGTCAAAACTCTCGGTTGTTTCTCATATATGGATTGTGACACCCCCCGGTCGGTACGGTACCTCCAAAAGCTTTTTCATAAAACTTTCATAGCAACCTACAATTTAGTTATAGTTCAAGTTTGACCTAATTTAGATAAATTGACATGTAGTCATTCAAGTGGGCGGAGTTAATTAGCTAGGGAGTTTGAAAACTCAAAAAACATATGGGAATCGTAAGTAAAACACGTTGGTCCACTTAATATGTCTAGAAGCTTGGCTTATGGCATTGAGATCCATATTTTTCTTCGAGCTTTCTCTACGAAAAAGAACCATCTCATCATCACTCAGAAAACGGAGAATTTTATTTCCTGATAGTTGGAAACTCACACTAACGACATTGTTTACTACAAGAAGATGCACCCATCTACCTCCAAAAATACATTTAATTCAAGAGCAATCTATCTCGCTTACTTGTAGCTCAAGTATGACCTAATTTCGTTAATCGACAAGAAGTCACTGAAGTGTGCGAAGTTAGCTAGGAAGCTTGAAAAATCCTAGTACTAAAAACTTGGGTATTACGTATATGAAACTGTGGTCCAGTTTGTTTTATAATTGGGGCGGTTGCATTTTCTTTTAAATGTGGTAGGTCTCGTATGAGCGAGGTGCTTGAGAGTTAACATGGTCGGTGGAAGTACAAGTTACATCAACGACCTCATAAAAATGAAAATTGCACCCAAGTCCATGCATTTAGCACAAGGACCCTGAAACTGAGCAATGAAGTGTGTGTTTTGAGGTTTGCGCATACTAGTGTTCATCGTGTTAAAGACTATTAGTAGAATCTTTGTAGATGCTAAGAATGGAAAAGAAGATCCAACGGTTAGTAATGCTTGGATTTGCCGGTCTTTATCCAACGGTCAATGTTCGAAGTTATTCGTCCACTATACAGTGGTATGGTACAGTATTGTAAGAGATAAGACAAGATAAAGATAAGATAAGAAGTACTGCGTATGGCCAATCTTTTGAGTAACCTTCCCTCCCGATGTTTGGGAAGCAAGTGAAACTTACAAAACAGAAAAATTGCAAATTTTTTGCTGCCAAGGACCAAAGTGGTTTCCTTCTTATGTACTCCTCGTCCCTACTCCACACCAACGTGGCTGCCGAACACGCCAGAGACACAGTGACGCCGTACCAAGGCACACGCGCGCAGCACCACGTTGTGTACGAGGGAGAGATCAGCCAGCCGGTGCGCGAGGGGAAAGGGTAGGAGAGAGGGAGGATGGATGGTGAGAGGCAGCGAAGGAGAGAGAAAACACACAATTTGTATTGCGTGCATAGGTCCTGAAATTTACTAGTACTAGCATAGTGTAGTACACTGTAAGGCCGCAGGAGTACCTCGTGTTAGAAACCCATCATAACCTTGCTCTGACATGGAACCGCCTTCAACTTCTCTTCGCTGCTGCGCTCTTCCCCTTCCAACGTTTTATTCTCTCAGCATGTACAACACATGGACAGAGGTGACCATATGTCTAAGCAAAGAAATATACTACTCCCGCATTGTGTAAAAAAGCACACCTTAATATGGCCTACTACTCGTTCAAAAAAATGGCCTACTATGTGGCATCCGCTAAGATTTACCTTATACATAGTGGAAAAAATAAAGTTATCTTTAAGCCTAAGGTGCACCTCAAGCTTGTGGGTTGTCCATAGAGAATAGGAATATCATTTCCCCTCTCTCCCTATTTCATGTGATCGTTTTCAAAAGGTGTTCAAAATTTTTGTGATGCAAAATCTTAGCTTGATGAGGGTTTAACTCATCAATGCCCATTGTTTTGGACTTGGGTTTTGGAGAAGGAGGGTGCGCTGGAGACATCAGTCGGCTAGCAAACAAGCACACAGGGGAAAAAGGATTTACCCAGGTTCAGGCCTCATAGAGGTCCCTACTCCTGCTTGTCTGCTCGTGGAATTATCGAAGGAGTCGAAAGTTACAATGGTGCGCAGATGCAATCTGGCGAGGGTTGTGGAAACTAGGGTTGCGTGTGTCCTCCTCGCCGCCCCATCCTAGCCTTTATATAGATAGGCTAGGTCTCGGGTAGCAGGTCGAGTCGGTTACAAGTTAGGGTTTTCCCCTTCAAACTTTCTATCTTTAGCTTTTTCTTGATCTTCAAGCAATCGAGAGTCCGCAGGTTACTCGAGTCCTTCTATCTGGGCTTTGGCGACACCATGGGCCTATACGTATTTGGACCGTATATACCAAGCTCGAGTACCTGTAGGGTATACCAATGTCAGTAGCCCCCGAGTGTCCAGTGGAATCGCAGATTCGACTGGGGACTTTTTGAAGTCTTCGAGTGCCTGAATGAGTACATTTTCGACTGCTTTTATTCATGTCATAGGGATTGTTGATATACGTGCCTGATATAGCCAAAGTATCGGTATCAGTTAACCACCTTAGGGTGAAACAACGCAATCTACTCAAACTCGAGTCCTCGGACTCGAATCCGGAAAAGTGCTGGCGTAATTCGACTCAGGCCGCGGAGGTCTTACAGGAGTCAAATTCCAGTTATATGGGTGTGAGCACTCGACGCGTCCGTCAAGGCATGTTCATCGTGCCTGTAGGCACGGATATATTTCTGGTAGTGCGCAGTTAAAATGCATTGCCAGGCCCTATTCAGGTCTTACCTTCACGCTGTAAGCGCGGCATCCGAATTTTATCATCGCGGAGACGATTCGGGCGACTCAGGAGACGTAGTCTCTTTGTAGGGAAAATTATGAGGCGGTGTCGCCATGATCTGCGAGTGCAGATGTTATCAATACACAGCTTTTGTGCAAATAATCATAGGGTGCGCGGCCAGCGCTCCCTATGGGAGTAGCCCCCGAGTGCCTGGTTGAGTCGAAGACTCAGGCAGGGACTAAAGAACTTTTGCGACTACTGTCGTCTTTGCTTGTTTGTTTCAGTCAAAGACTCAGGCAGGGACTAAAACACGTTTGCGATTGCTGTCGTCTTTTGCTTGCTTGTTTCAGTCGAAATTGTTTTCCGGCGCTCCCTATGGGAGTAACCCATGTCCATAGTCGAACCGTGTTTCGAGTGGTTGGGTTTGATTGTGATTGCCTGCATCCCTGCAATAAGAAAATAAAAAATCGTATGGTGCGCGGCCAGCGCTCCCTATGGGAGTAGCCCCCTCGTGCTTGGTGGAGTCGAAGACTCCAGCAAGGACTAAAGTAGTCGAAGTTTTCCGCTGCGTAGCTTTGATGACGTCAGTGCTGACGCTTGCATGACCTCAGTTGCCCGCGTGAGCGAGTTTGACGGGACGTGACGAGCGGTGGGTCCCACTTTCTGATTTTGATTTGACTAGGCGTGCGTAATCTTATTTTTAACTGCGCCTCCTTGATTTCCATGCGTAATGGTAGAAGTGGGGGGACGGTTCGCGCTTCCTCTTCTCCACGTGTCCAACGCGATGCGTGCCACGCGTTGAATAGGGTTTTTGTCAGCCGTTGGATTGCATCTCCTCGTGGTTAAGTAGCGGCGCTATAGTGGTAATTTTCCATCTGCACTCTTTTCTTCCTCGCTGCCATCGCCACTGCTGCTGCTCATCTACTTTTCCCTGCGCTCATCTCCTCCACCTCCGTTCGTTTCCAAGTTATTTTCTGCGCTCTCATCGCCGCCGCGCAATGGGAAAGAAGAAAGGAGGCGCTGCCGCTAAATCCACGGCCACCGTCGCCGCGACGAAGAAGAAGAGTGGCTCCGCTGCTGTGGGCACCAGCGCCGCCGCCGGCGGGAAAAAGAAGGTCGCGAGCACCCGCGTGACCAATGGTGCATGGCACCCTTCTATCATCAAGGCGTCAGATCTCTGTCTTCTTCGCCAAGACAGAGTTATTTCTGCAGCAGTCGCCGATGCGCGTGTCCCCAGCGGTGAGACCATTCCTGTGCCTCCCACTGGTTTTCGAGTGATGTTTTTTGCATTCGTCATTCACGGCCTTTCTTTGCCTCTCCACCCCTTTCTTTGGGGTCTCCTTTGTTTCTATGGGCTCCAGCTCCATCAGCTGTCCCCAAACTCGATTCTCCGCATCACCTGTTTCATCACTCTTTGCGAGTGCTGGCTCGGAATCGAGCCGCACTTTGGACTTTTCAAACGCTTATTTAAACTGAAGCGTCAATCCGCATCTGGCTCTCTAGTTTATGACATAGGTGGTTGTGGAATCCATGTCGACCCGTCTGCCACCTACTTCGACATCAAGCTCGCCAAGTCCGTCTAGGGATGGAGGGACAAATGGTTCTATGTTCGTGACCAGAAGGCCAAAGATGAGAACTTTGGACTCACGCCTTTTGATCCCATGACTCCCTGCAAGAAGATGCGTTCTTGGAAGAACGTGGTCATGCCTGCCGAACTCGCGGAGACAGACGTGTTATATCAACGCGACTGCAACCTCGAGAGTCACATAGGCGCATAAGAGGGAGGCTGCACCCTTGTCAGGACTTGGCTGCGTCGTCGCGTCCAGCCTCTCCAGGCTAGAGTCCATCCCATGTTTCAATGGGGTGGCGCTGATGATGCCACTCGCGTGTCTGCCGATGGCATGTCTGTGAGTGAGGTAGATAAGAGGGTGTGACTAGTCATGAAGTACACCTTCAAGGATCTGCTTCCGAATGAGCCAGTCGTTCCTCCTTTCGATGCTTCGAATCCTCCTCCTGAGGTACAGTTGTGCTACGCAGTAGCTTATTTTCGCGATTGCTTTTTCTGTTGCTTACCTGTTCTGTTTGCTGATCTTTACTATCTGTACGCAGGATTGGGCAGTGTCGCCTTGTATGCCTCCTCTCCCTGAGGGGATTATTCCTCGCGAAGCTTTGGAAGAGGACGAGTCTGAATCGACCGTCCCTTCTGATGTGGAAGAGGAAGCCCCCGAGTCCGAGAGCCTGGATACTCGCAAGCGTTCGCGCAGCAAGGATTCCGATGCGTCGACTCCTTCGACTCCAGAAGGCACAACTGCTGGCGCGGAGTCACCCATTCCCGCTGTTCCTATGAGGGCTGTGGCACCATCTTCTCGCAAGAAGATGCGATTGCCGAAGGAGTCTTCGTCAGAGTCGGCGGAGGCCACGTTTAATCTTGACAACTTTGACTGGTAAGTTTGCAAGTTAATTTTCTTTTCTGTTTTGGTATAATCGACTGATAGCCAATTATTGACTGCCATGTAGCTGAGCACAACGATTTAATGCGCAACGTCGCCACGTTGGAGAAGACATTAGCCGCAGCTGTGAAGGGGCGCGACGAGGCAATCGCGGCTCATGATGATGCCCAGAAGCGCGAAGAGGATCTGCGCGCCTCCTTTGTGGCCAGGGAAAAGTTGTTCGAAGAGCAACTGTTCTCAGTCGCCAAGGCCCTCTCAGGTACCTTTATTGGTAGATATTTTATTGCTGTTCCTCTCTGCATCTAGAGATTTGCCGGTGGCACTAGAAGTTTGATCCATGTGTGTATTTTCGGTGTAGATGCTAGCGACTTGAGTTTTGAACCACAAGCCTTTCGTCGTGATGACGCTCTGGCCTGCGCGGTATCTGCGGTCGAGGACCGAAGCACCGCCATCCAGGATACATTGTCCATGGCCAAGGTCGTCCTTAGTCGCCTCCGGGAGGAGTTGATGCCGAAGGCGGAGCTGGTCGATAATATGGACAAGCTGGTGGAGTCATTCGCCGGGGGTGTGCCTGCCAGCTACAAGAACTCCCTCCGCGCGGCTGGTGCAACGATGTCACTTGCCATGGTGCAAGCCCACGGAGTCGAGATAGATCCCTCTGCGGTGTTGAAGGCGATGCATGTTGGCGCGGATGGTAAGCAGGTAGTCTTCGCTCCCTTTGCGACTGCTTGTGCCAAATATGGCCATTCCTTGATAAATACTGTTGCCAAGTATTCGGAGGAGCTCCAACGTGCGAAGAGGGCGGCGAAAGCTTTGGCCTCAGGGGCCGGCAGAAAGTCAGTGGCATCTGATACTGCCACGGACTTTATGAAGCCCCCGAAGCATTCAAAGTCGAAGAAGCCAGCTGCTCCGTAGTTAGGTTGTTGTAATAATTGATCAGTTGCCCTTTTACTCTAAGGACATGCCTGCTGGCGAGTGTGTTTGTAAACACTTATGCTTATCTTGAATGCATCTGTTCCCCTTGCCTTTGTGTTAATTTGGTTGCCTTATTTGCTTTTGTCTTGACATGTGGTAGGGCACATCGAGTGGTCCTGTGGGGGGAAACCGGGATTCGCCATCTCTTGATGAGACAGTGGCACCACCGCGCTCTAGGGTAGAGGAGCTGTCCTTGCTATCGCGACTTCATGACCGCGTGAAGCAGCTGGAGCGTGAGTTGCCCCTGATCCGTGGTAGCGCAGACGTGTGGAAGTCGAAGGCGGAAAAATCCGCCGCCCGCGAGCAATATCTGCTTGGCGAGGTGACGCAGCTGGGTGACCAGTTTTAGTGTTAGTTTGCTCGTCCTCATCTTTTCCTTCGTAATTAGTCGCAATGGTACGTTGTACTCATGCTATTGGTGCTGCTTCGTGTAGTTGTTAGTGCACGCCATCCGCAGGAGGAGAGGGATAGGATTGCCATCCGCCTTCATGATCTCACCCAGGAGCAACTTCAAGAGAGTGGATACTTCTGGGTAGATCATGATCGTGCGACTGCATTGGCGACCCTGCAGGATCGCGCTTCGCGAGTGCTGCTCTTCCTGAAGAAGTCGAAGTCGTGTTTGAAGAACATCTATCGGGCGATGTTCCCGTTGGATGACACTCCATCAAGCCTGCTGGCTCTCCTGGCCAAGTTTCAAGATATGTCCGCTGTTCGGGAGTGCGTGAGGCAGCAGTTGGTGGCTGGTGCCAAGGCTGCCCTCTCGATGGTGCGATTGCACAGGACTGCCGTGAATGTCGCCGCCATTGCTTCCTGGCCGCCAGCGTCGCCAGCCGGATCTGCCTGGAATATGGTGCCGCATTATCAGGCGGTGGACCGTCCAGTAGAGGAGATTATCGACTTCTTCAAGGAACAAACCAATGTTCTTCTGTTGCAGCAGTAGCCAGATTTTTATCCTGCACACAAGTGTATTTGTGTTGTTAAGTTCATATATATTTTGTAGATAATTTATTGTCGAATGTGTATAAACAGCTTTGTTAGCGTAAGGTGCGTTTCACTATGCGAGTTCTTTTCGTTAGCCTGGCCATCCCTTTGTCAACCTGCCAGGTGCGTTGCAGCTGGGTTGAGTTTGCATTAAGGGGTTCGATTGATGTGCCAGCTACTCAGGATATCGCGTTTATTGGTTCGAAGAACAGATGTATGTAGGGTGGCGTAGCCCCCGAGTATAAAATTGACAAAAGTGAAAGAAAAACACAGAGTTTTGGGGCACTTAGCTTTTATTCATTTGAAGAACAGTACGAGGTACAATGTGTGGCTAAGTAGCCTTATTTGCGATGTAAAAGTAAAATAACTAGGGGTAGAAGCGTCGCAGTTGCGCGATGTTCCAAGGGTTGGAGTATGCCACTCCTGTCTCTAAATCTTGAAGGCGATAGGTGCCACCTGGGATTACTTCTGTAATCACGTATTGTCCTTCCCAGGGGGACTCGAGCTTGAGATGCCCCTGCTGCTTCAGTCACAGGACCAGATCACCTTCGACGAAGGATCTGGGGCGAAGCCTTCTACTGTGGTAGTTGCGTAGGTTCTGCTGGTAGATCGTAGATATTTCTGCGACGATTTCCCTTGCCTCGTCGAGGAGGTCGATGGAGTCTTCGAGTGCAAGGGATGACTCTTGTTCGCTGTAAGCGACTACGCGTGGCGCCTTGTACTGCACTTCGGCGGGTAGTACTGCTTCTGCTCCGTGCACCATAAAGAATGGCGTGTAGCCCGTGGCGCTGTTTGGAGTTGTACGTAGGCTCCAGAGTACGGATTGCAGCTCATCTGGCCAGCAACCCGTGGCTTGTTCGAGTGGTCGAAGAAGTCGCTTCTTGATGCCGCTGCATACGAGGCCGTTTGCTTTTTCCACCTGACCGTTGGTCTGTGGATGCGTGACTGAGGCGTAACTGATACTAATCCTCAGATTTTCATAGAATTCTTGGAACTCTTTGGATGTGAAGTTCATCCCATTGTCCGTGATGATGCTGTGCGGCACGCCGAAGCGGTAGACGATGGACTCGAAGAACTTGACCGCGCTGTGCCCTGATTGCTTGGTCACCAGCATGGCTTCAATTCACTTGGTGAACTTGTCGACCGCGACCAAGAGATAGACGTAGCCTCCTTGCGAGGACCTTGGGAGTTTGCCCACCATGTCGAGCCCCCATTGTGCGAAGGGCCAGGCCAATGGAATATGCCGTAGTTCTGCGTCTGGTGCATGTGGCTTGTCCGCGAATCGCTGACAAGCGTTGCACTTTTGGACTATGTCCTTGGCATCACGCATGGCCGTGGGCCAGTAAAATCCAGCTCGTAGAGCTTTGGCGACGAGGGCGCGACTGCCGGCGTGGTGCCCGTAGGTCCCTTCATGGATGTCGAGGAGTACTGCTCTTCCATCGGCCAAGGAGACGCATCGTTGTAACACGCCTGTGATGCTGCGTTTATACAGTTCGCCATTGATAACGGCGAATGCCTTGGAGCATCGCGCGATGTGTCGTGTGTCTGTCGGGTCGTCCGGTAGGCACTTGCTGAGGAGGTACGTAATGTACGGCTGCGTCCAGGATTGTTGGATCATCATGACGCTTATTGGTCCCTCGAGTCCTGTGTCCATCTCCAAGTCATCGAGTGCCATTGACTCATTGGGTGGCGTAGCCCCCGAGTCCGTTGCTGCGCTTGTTTTCTTCTCTGCGGCCTTTGGCTTGATGGAGCGTTCGTAGATGCGCTCGAGAAATACTCCAGGTGGTATGGGGGCGCAGGTAGAGCCTATGTTGGCGAGTGCGTCCGCCTCCTCGTTGCTTTCGCGACCTATGTGTCGCAACCATCGAAGTCTCCCTCGAGTGTATCGTAGAGGTCGCGGTACGCGATCATGTTGTCGTTCAGTGCGTCGCACTCGTGCATTGTTTGGTTGACAACCAGCTTGGAGTCGCCATATATGATGAGCTTCTTTGCGCCGCAGGCTTTTTCCATCCTCATCCCGTGCAACAGGGCCTCGCATTCAGCCTTGTTGTTTGAGGCTGTGAACTGCATTCGCAGGATATACTTCAGCTTGTCCCCTTGAGGTGATGTTAGTATGACACCTGCTCCTGCTCCATCTTTCCGCTTGGACCCATCGAAGTGCATTGTCCAGAGGTAGGACATATATGGCTTATCCGGGAGTTGGTTTTCCATCCAATGCACGAGGAAGTCAGGGAGAACTTGCGACTTGATTGCGTCGCGCTTTTCGTATGTGATGTCTCGTGGAGACAGTTCAATTCCCCAAAGCGCGACTCGCCCCGTGGCGTCGGGGTTATTGAGAATATGTCCCAATGGGGCATCGCTGACTACCAAGATTGGGTGTTCCTGGAAGTAATGGCGCAGTCGCCGGGCGGTCATGAAGACGCCGTACGCCAGCTTCTGGTAGTGCGGGTACAGCTGTTTTGTTGGTGTGAGGACCTCGCTGAGGTAGTATACAGGGCGTTGTACGCCATGGACCTTGTTTTCCTCGGCCCGCTCGACGACGAGTAATATACTAACCACTTGGTTGGTAGCGGAGATGTACAGCAGTAGTGGTTCCCTTTCTTGTGGAGTCACCAGTACTGGCGAGGTGGATAGCAGGCGCTTGAGATCTTCGAATGCTTCTTGCACTTCATTGGTCCACTCGAATTTGTCAGCTTTGCGGAGGAGCTGATAGAAGGGCAGTGCCTTTTCTCCCATTCGACTGATAAATTGACTGAGGGCCGCGATTCGTCCGGCTAGTTGCTGGACGCCTCTTATGTTCTTTGGCTTCTCCATGGCCAGTATGGCCTTTATCTTTTTCAGGTTTGTCTCAATCCCTCTTGCGGAGATGAGATATCCGAGCAGCTGCCCAGATGGTACGCTGAAGGCGCATTTGTCCGGATTGAGCTTAATCCGGTAACGATCGAGATTGGCGAAGGTTTCGCACAAGTCGTCGATTAGAGAGGCTTCCTCCTTGGTTTTGATTACTATGTCGTCGACATAGACTTGGATGTTGCGACCCAGTTGTTCCTTGAGGCAAGCCTGCATGCACCGTTGGTAGATGGCTCCCGCGTTTTTAAGGCCGAAGGGCATTGTGTTGTAGCAAAACACACCGAAGGGCGTTGTAAACACGGTCTTCTCCTGGTCTTCCTCCTTCATTCGAATTTGGTTATAACCTGAGTAGGCGTCGAGGAAGCAGAGGCGCTCGCATCCAGCGATGGAGTCGATGATTTGATCGATCCGTGGTAGCGGGAAGTGATCTTTTGGGCAGTGCTTGTTTAAAGAAGTGAAGTCCACGCACATCCGTAGGATATCCGTGTCCTTTTTTGGCACCAGCACCGTATTGGCGAGCCAAGTGCTTTCCTTGATCTCGCGTATGAATTTGGCCTCGAGGAGTCTATTGATCTCCATTCCGACTGCCTGCGCTCATGGCTCAGACAATCGCCTGATTGTTTGCTTGACTGGTCTTGCGTCGGGGTTGACGTTGAGTGCATGCTCGGTGAATTCCCTGGGAACTCCTGGCATGTCCGCAGGATACCAGCCGAAAATTTCCCAGTGTTCACGGAGGAATTCGACGAGCGCGAGTTACTATGCGGGACTCAAGTTGTTGGCGATGAGGGCCGTTTTGGCGGGATCTGATGGATGGCCCTGCACCTTCTTTGTGTGCACAGATGAGTCGAAGGAGAGATCAGTTGAGCTTGGCCTACTCAGGGGAGGCAGACTGTTGTTTGTCGTTTCCTTCAATCGTGCGAGCTCCTCCTGCATGCCGAAGGACTGGGAGATTCTGTTGAATTCCCTATCGCAACTGTCAGATCGCTCAAAGCTCCCGTTGATCGTGATGACGCTGTTGGGACCTGGCATTTTCATCTGCAGGTAGGCGTAGTGGGGTACCGCCATGAACCTAGCGAACGCGACGCGTCCGAGGATGCAGTGGTACTGTGAGGGCCAGTCGACGACCTCAAAGTCGATGCGCTCGTACCGGAAGTTCTTTGGCGTTCCGAATATGACGTCGAGGTTGATTTTGCCCAGGGGGTATACGCCTTTCCCTGGGAAGATGTCGTGGAACATTGTGTCCGATGCCTCCAAGCAGGTTAGAGGGATCCTCATTGCTCGCAAGGTACTCACAAATATGAGGTTGATGCCTCTTCCGCCATCCATGAAGACGCGACTCATGTCGAAGCCTCCAATTTGCGCCTCGAGTACGAGGGGGCAATGACCTGGGCGAGGTACTTGAGGCGGGTGGTTGCATTTGTCAACGGTAATGCACGACTCACTGCCACTGAGGTACTCAGTGGTGGATAGTGGTGAGTGCATGGCCAAGTTGACTTGGCGAGTGATGGCTTTCTGCACCCTGTTGCAGGGGCGCCCCTTTTGGATCATCATGGTTCCCATGGCCCGTGGGTACGGTTCTCCTCCGTGGTGCTGGTCCGCTGCAGCTCCGTTTGGGGGTGGTCTCGGTGGTGGTGGTGCGCCATGTGCCACGGCGCCTGGAGCGGCTCCGTAGCCTCTTTCGACTGCGTTGCGGTTCATCCGAACCAATCCCTCATGTAGCTTGAGGAACTCGCGGCAGTCCTTGAGGACGTGGCTGGACTTTCTCTTGCCATCATGCTTGTCGACATAGAAGTGTACCGTGCATGGCTCGGAAAGTTTGTCCTCGATGGAGGTCGCGGGTGCCTCATTGCTAGTGCGGCGTTGCCACACTTGGTGGTTTTCCCGAAGTCGCGGTATCCGCCGCTGCGGTATCCGCTGTTGCGGTCATCGTCGCGTCTATCGGCGTAGCCGGCTGTGACCATGTTGACGTCGTCACGGTCGTCGTAGATGCGCATGCGGCGTTTGCCTCGGCGGTCGCGTCTGCGTTCGAGTTCTGCCTCCTCGTCGGAGTGAGCGTGATTCTTCACCAAATCTTCTCCATCAGCCCACCGATTCATGATCTCCATCTGGTGGTCGATGGTCCGGGGCTTTGAGCGGCCTAGCTCCTCGCTGAGTTCCATGCGGCGGACGCCACCGTTGAATGCATCAATCGCGCGGTCTTCCGAGATGTTCTCCGCGGAGTTCTTGATGATGGACCACCTTTGGATGTAGGAGCGCAGCGATTCGCCAGATCTTTGCTGGCAGCATCTCAATTCTTCGATTGAGGCAGGCCATTTGTACGTGCCCTTGAAGTTGCGCACGAAGCTGTAGACCAGCTCATCCCAACCGTGAATGGATCCGCGTGGGAGGTTATTGAGCCATGCTCGGGCGGCGCCCTGCAGCTATAGCTGAAGGCATTGCATGGAAGTACTTCGACTGCCTCCGTGTAGCCTGACGGAGGAGATGTGGTCCTCCAGCCAGATCTTGGGATCCTGTAGACTGTCAAATTTCGGGTTCTCCGATGGGAGTTTAAACCCTTTAGGCATTCGCTTTTGCCTGATGGATCTGCTGAAGCATCTGGCGCCGCAGAGTTCCCCATCTTCCTCTTCTGAGTCAGTCAATCGAGCATGTCATGCCCTTGACTTATCGATCTTGCGCTGTGTGAGGTCGTTGCACGCATCGTAGTCGCGATCGTGTCGCGGTGAGCGACAGTGTCGAGACAGGTTGTGACTGTCATCGCTGGATGAGGGCAAGGAGTAGCGCTTTGCTAGCGCTTTGCCCTTTTTTGGGTCTGGTACCAGCTCCTTGTCGAGGGCGGCCTCGATTAACCCCAAACCCACGATCGTAGATCGGTGCAAGGCAGTTCGGGGATCTCCAGCCAGTGGCTGGTTGTTAAGGAGGTACATGGTGGCTGCTGTCACCGCAGCCTGCGGCGTCCTGGAAACCACGTTGCCTCTCGTGTCGACTGTCATAGAGCCGAAGTCGAGGACTTTCGCGGCGTCTATGCGCTCTTGTTCGGTGAGGTGAGCCATCCACGAGTGCCTCTTCTTGGCGAGGTACTCGTTGCCACTTGAGGAGGATCCTCCGTAGGAGGAGAGCCCAGCGCGACGAAGGCTCGACTCGTTCGCCGCCTTTTTACGTGCCTCAAGTTGCACGATTGCTTGTTTTTGGCGCTTGAATTCCTCTTTTAGGAGCCAGTGGTAGCCCATCAGTAGTTCCTGCGGGGACCCGAAGGGTAGAGGTGCACCTCGTAGGGCTTCGCGGCAGCGATCCCACTCTTGCTCGTTGAGCTTGATTACGACGCGTTCGCCAGTTTGCTCATTGATCATGCTGGGAGGTTCGACTGCTCCTCCGTTGGCGCCATTACCGCTGTTGCCTCCATTGCCACCGTTGGGCGGATTGGTGCCATTGCCGGTGTTACCACCATTGCCGCGATTGGCGGAGGTGTCGCCTGCATTGATAACGGCGCACATGAAGTGGTTGGGGAAGCTGTTGCTTCCACAACTTTCAGATCTGGAACCGTAAGTTCCATCTTCAGTGGCCAGATCGCTCAGATCGGAATCGCGACTGCTGTCGCTGATCGTGTTCTCGACTGCCACCAGAGCGTTGAGCTTGCTGAGGGTGCCGATCGATGGAGGGAACCACGATGCCGGGGCAATCGCCTGTGCTGTCGGCTGATCGGGCATGCGAAGCATGCCCATCTGGCCAACTTGGAAGCGGAAGCTCCCAATCGCTAGACTAATTCCGTCGCCCATGGATTCGAAGGATGCGCGGGTGGCGGGCGTGTGGACGGTGAAGTCGAACGCGCCGAAGAGCTGGCGAACCTCCGTTGTTGCAGAGTTGTAGATCGCGGTTGATGGAGCCGAAGAAGCCGCAACATCAGCACTCCCAATTCCCACAGACGGCGCCAATTGACGAGGGTTTAACTCATCAATGCCCATTGTTATGGACTTGGGTTTTGGAGAAGGAGGGAGCACTGGAGACATCTATCGGCTAGCAAACAAGCACACAGGGGACAAATGATTTACCCAGGTTCAGGCCTCGTAGAGGTCCCTACTCCTGCTTGTCTGCTCGTGGAATTATCGAAGAAGTCGAAAGTTACAATGGTGCGCAGATGCAATCTAGTGAGGGTTGTGGAAACTAGGGTTGCGTGTGTCCTCCTCGCCGCCCCCTCCTAGCCTTTATATAGATAGGCTAGGTCTCGGGTAGCAGGTCGAGTCGGTTACAAGTTAGGGTTTTCCCCTTCAAACTTTCTACCTTTAGCTTTTTCTTGATCTTCAAGCAATCGAGAGTCTGCAGGTTACTCAAGTCTTTCTATCTGGGCCTTGGCGACACCGTGGGCCTATACGTATTTGGACCGTATATACCAAGCTCGAGTACCTGTAGGGTATACCCATGTCATAGCTAGAAGTAGAACCACTCGTAAAAACTCTCTGTGGTTTTTGATATATTAATTAACCGCTCGATGGGTACCTCCACAAGCTTTTCTCATAAAACTTTCAAACCAACCTACAATTTATTACTTGTAGTTCAAGTTTGACCTAATTTCATTAAATTCAAGAGCAATCTATCATACTTAGTTATAGCTCAAGTTTGACCTAATTTCATTAAATTGTCAAGATGCAAAATCTTAGTAAGAAGATTAACCTGTTGTCAGAACTCTCTTTTGGTTTCTGATAGTATATTAATTGACCCCCCCGCGCGCCCCCTCTGATGGGTACCTCTAAGAGATTTTCCGTAAAACTTTCAAAGCAACCTACACAGTTTACTTGTAGTAGTTCAAATTTTACCTATTATATTTTTTCCGCTTTACCTATTATAATTTTATATAGTAATGATATGCCAGATGTCTATTATCCGAGTCTCACGTGCAGGGCACGTGCAATTTACTAGTACTTGTAGTTTCAAATTTGACCTAATTTCGATACATCGACATAAAGTCATTCCAATGGGCAGAGTTAGCTGGAAAGTTTGAAAACTCATAAAACATGGGAATCGTTGGTACAACATGTTGGTCCAATATATATGTATGTAAACTTGGCTTGTGGCATTCAGATCCAATATTCTTTGGACTTTTCTTTAGGTAAAAGAACAACCTCGCTCATATCTTTCACTCGGAAAATGTAGAATTGAATGTTCTTTCTTGATAGGTGGAAACTCACACCAACGACACTGTTTACTACAAGAAGATGCACCGATGATCTACCTATGAAAAGACATTTAATTCAAGAGAAATCTATGGCGTTTACTTGTAGCTAGCTAGTGTTTGACCTAATTTCGTTAAATTATCAATATGCAAAGTCTTAGCAAGCAGTTTAACCTATCGTCGAAACTCTCGCTGGTTTCTAGTATATTAATTTTGAACCCTCGATGGGTACGTCCAAAAGCTTTTTCGTAAATCTATCAAAGAAAAACCTACAATTTACTTGTAGTTTCAAATTTGACCTAATTCCGAGATATCAACATAAAGTTATTCAAATGTGTGGGGTTAGCTATAGGAAGCTTCAAAACCCATAAAACATGGGAATCGTAAGTACACCATGTTGTCGATCCACTATATATATGTATGTCTGTCAACTTGGCTTGTGGCATCCACATCCAATATTCTTTGGACTTCTCTTTACAGAAAAGAACAACTAACCTCGTTCGTCTTCACTTGAAAAACGTAGAATTCAATGTTCTTTCCTGGTAGTTGGACACTCACACCCACGGTACTGGTTACTACTAGAAAATGCACCCATCTACCTCTGAAATGATATTTAATTCAAGAGCTATCTATCACGCTAACTTGTAGCTCAAGTTTGACCTAATTAATTTCGTTAAATTGTCAAGATGCAAAATCTTAGCAAGAAGTTGAACCTACCGTCAAAACTCTCGTTATTTTCAGATATATTAATTGTGACCCCTCAATGGGTACCTCCAAATTAAAAGCTTTTTCCGAAAAATTACAAAGCAAAACCTACAATTTACTTGTAGTTTCAAATTTGACCTAATTTCAATAAATCGACTTAAAGTCATTAAAATGGGCAGAGTTAGCTAGGAAGTTTGAAAGCTCATAAATAAAACATGGGAATCGTTGGTACAACATGTTGTCAATCAACTATATATGTATGTCAACTGGTCTTGTGGCATCCACATCCAATATTCTTTGGACTTCTCTTTACAGAAAATAACAACTAGCCTCACTCGTCTTCACTCGGAAAATGTAGAATTGAATGTTCTTTTCTAATAGTTGGAAACTCACACTGACGGTATTGTTTACTACAACAAGGTGCATCGATCTACCTCTAAAAATACATTTAATTCAAGAGCAATCTATCACAGTTACTTGTGGCTCAAGTTTGACTAATTTCGTTAAATTGTCAAGATGCAAAATCTTAGCATTAAGTTGAACATATCATCAAAACTCCCGGTGTTTTATGATATATTAATTGTGACCCCTCGATGGGTACCACCAAAAGATTTTTCGTAAAACTTTCAAAGCAACCTACAATTTACTTGTAGTTTCAAATTTGACCTAATTTTGATAAATCTACATAAAGTCATCCGGTCGAATGGGCAGAGTTAGCTAGGAAGTTTGGAAACTCATAAATAAGACATGGGAATTGTTGGTACAACATGTTGGTCCACTATATATGTCGGTAAAATTGGCTTCTGGCATTCAGATCCAATATTATTATTCGGACATTTCTTTATGGAAAAGAACAACCTCGCTCGTCAGCACTCAGAAAATTGAGAATAATTGAATCTTCTTTCCTAATATAGTTCGAAAATCACACCGTATCAATATCACTTTTTACTACAAGAAAATGGACCAATCTACCTCTCTGAAAAGTCATATATTTCAATAGCAATCTATCACGCTTACTTGTAGCTCAAGTTTGACCCAATTCGTTAAATAGTGTCATGGGATGGAAAATCTTAGCAAGAAGTTAAACATATTCTGAAAACTCTCGGTTGTTTCTCATATATTGATTGTGACATCCCCGATCGGTATGGTACCTCCAAAAGCTTTTTCATAAAACTTTTAGAGCAACCTACAATTTAGTTATAGTTCAAGTTCGACCTAATTTCGATAAATCGACATGTAGCCATTCAAGTGGGCGGAGTTAATTAGCTAGGGAGTTTGAAAACTCAAAAAAGATATGGGTATCGTAAGTAAAACACGTTGGTCCACTTAATATGTCTAGAAGCTTGGATTATGTCATTGAGATCCATATTCTGCTTCGAGCTTTCTTTACGGAAAAGAACCATCTCGTCATCACTCGGAAAACTGAGAATTTTATTTCCTGATAGTTGGAAACTCACACTGATGACATTGTTTACTACAAGAAGATGCACCCATCTACCTCCAAAAATACATTTAAGTCAAGAGCAATCTATCACGCTTACTTGTAGATCAAGTTTGACCTAATTCCATTAATCGACAAGAAGTCACTGAAGTGTGTGAAGTTAGCTAGGAAGCTTGAAAAATCCTAGTACTAATAACTTTGGGTATTATGTATAAGAAACTGTGGTCCAGTTTGTTTGCTAATTGGGGCGCTTGCATTTTCTTTTAACTATGGTAGGTCTCGTAGGAGTGAGGTGCTTGAGAGTTAACATGGTCCGTGGAAGTACAAGTTACATCAAGGACCTCATAAAAATGAATATTGCACCCAAGTCCATGCATTTAGCACAAGGACCCTGAAACTGAGAAATGAAGTGTGTGTTTTGAGGTTTGCGCATACCAGTGTTCATCATGCTAAAGACTATCAGTAGAATCTTTGTAGATTCTAAGAATGGAAAAGAAGATCCAATGGTTAGCAATGCTTGGATTTGCCGGTCTTGATCCAACGGTCAATGTTCGAAGTTATCCGCACACTATAGAGTAGTATGGTATGGTATTGTAAGAGATAAGAGAAGATAAAAATAAGATAAGAAGTACTGTGAATGCCCGATCTTTTGAGTAACCTTCCCTCCCGATGTTTGGAAAGCAAGTGAAAATTTCAAAAACTGGAAAAGTTTGAAAAGGACCAAAGTGGTTTCCTTCCTATGTACTCCTTGTCCCTACTCCACACCAACGCGGCTGCTGAATACGCCAGAGACATAGAGCCGCCATACCAAGGCACACATGCACAGCACCACGCTATGGACGAGGGAGAGATTAGCCGGGCCGGTGCGCGAGGGGAAAGGGTAGGAGAGAGGGAGGATGGATGGTGAGAGGCAGCGAAGGAGAGAGAAAACACACAATTAGCTTTGTGTGCATAGGTCCTGAAATTGACTAGTACTAGCATTGTGTATAGTACACTATAAGGCTGCAGGAGTACCTCGTGTCAGAAACCCATGATAATTTTGCTCTGACATGGAACCGCCTTCAACTTCTCTTCGCTGTTGCCCTCTTCCCTACCAACATATTATTCTCTCAGCATGTACAGCGCATGCACAGAGGTGACCATATGTCTAAGAAAAGAAATATACTACTCCCGCATTGTGTAAAAAAGCACACCTTAATATGGCCTACTACCCGTTCAAAAAAATAATATATGGCCTACTATGTGGCATCCGCTAAGGTTCACCTTATACATAGTGGAAAAAATAAAGTTATCTTTAAGCCTAAGGTGCACCTCAAGCTTGTGGGTTGCCCATAGAGAATAGAAATATCATTTCCCCTCTCTCCCTATTTTATGTGATCATTTTTAAAAGGTGTTCAAAATTTTCATGATGCAAAATCTTAACTAGAAGTCGAACCACTCGTCAAAACTCTTTGTGGTTTCTGATATATTAATTAACCGTTTGATAGGCACCTCCAAAAGCTTTTTTCATAAAACTTTCAAAGCAACCTACAATTTATTACTTGTAGTTCAAGTTTGACCTAATTTCATTAAATTCAAGAGCAATCTATCTCACTTAGTTGTAGCTCAAGTTTGACCTAATTTCATTAAACTGTCAAGATGCAAAATCTTAGCAAGAAGATGAACCTGTCGTCAGAACTCTCTTTTGCTTTCTAATAGTATATTAATTGACCCCCCCCCCCCCCCACGCGCCCCCTCCGATGGGTACCTCTAAGAGCTTTCCGTAAAACTTTGAAAGCAACCTACACAGTTTACTTGTAGTAGTTCAAATTTGACCTATTATATTTTTCCGCTTTACCTATTATAATTTTATATAGTGATGATATGCTAGATGTCTATTATCTTAGTCTCACGTGCGGGGCACATGCAATTTACTAGTACTTATAGTTTCAAATTTGACCTAATTTCGATACATCGACATAAAGTCATTCTAATGGGCAGAGTTAGCTAGGAAGTTTGAAAACTCATAAAACATGGGAATCATTGGTACAACATGTTGGTCCAATATTTATGTATGTAAACTTGGCTTGTGGCATTCATATCCAATATTCTTCGGACTTTTCTTTAGGAGAAAGAACAACCTTGCTCGTATTCTTCACTCGGAAAATGTAGAATTAAATGTTCTTTCTTGATAGTTGAAAACTCACACCGACGACACTGTTTACTACCACTACAAGAAAAGTTTCCTTCCGCAATGAATTGGCCCGACGGTCGTCGTAGAAGGCGCGTCGTCTGTGACGAAATTCTCGGCTCGACCGTGGCCGATGGAAAACTTTCTTTTCTGGTTTCATGGCCCTCTACTATGATGGATCTGCTAAAAACATGGAGGAAGCTCGACTGGCGCGTGGCAGAAGCAAGATTTTCATTTCCTCGCACGATGTTGAGTCGCTGAAGTTTTTTGAGGCGTGTGGGTCCCGGACGGCAGTGTCTCTAGCGGACCATACTTTTCGGTCGTGCCTCCATGATTTGAACTCGATAACGTAGCTCGAGGCATATGCCGTTTAGTTAGGCTGCTAGGTCCCACATGTCAGCCTCTCATTAGAAGGATCGTGTGTATGATGGAATTTTTTTCCTTCGCTCGCGCTACCCTGTTCCGGAGTTGATAGCGCTGCTCGATGCATCTACCGTCTAATCAACCTCCTGGGACGCACATGTCATCCTCTCATTAGATGAAACGTGTGTATGATGGAATTTTTTCCTTTGTTGGCGCTACCCCATTCCGAGTTGACAGCGCTGATCGACGCATCTGCCGTTTAACCAACCTCCTGAGCCCCACATGTCATCCTCTCATTAGAAGAAACGTGTGTATGATGGATTTTTTCCTTGGCTCGTGCTACCCTGTTCTGAACTTGATAGCGTTGTTCGATGCATCTACCGTTTAATCACAATGTTGGGCCCCACATGTCATCCTCTCATTACAAGAAACGTGTGTATGATGGATTTTTTACCCTCTGTCGCGCCTTCGTGTTCTGAACTTGATAGCGTTGCTCGCTGCATCAGCCGTTTAATCAAACTCCTTGACCCCACAAGTCATCCTCTCATTAGAAGAAGAAATGTGTGTATGATAGAATTTTTTCCCTCGGTCGCGCCTCTATGTTTCGAACTCGATAGTGTTGCTCGCTACATCAGCCGTGCTGGTGGATTCCTTATGTCAGTCTCACATTAGAAGAATCGTGGGTATGATAGACTATTTTTCTACTCTAGCACCACCCTGTTCCTAACTAGATAGGGTTTCTTGACGAATATGCTGTTTGGTCACGCAGCTGGGTCCCACATGACAGCCTCTCATTAGAAGGATCAGTTGTATGATTGACTTTTTTCTCTGCTCGCGTTCCGTGTTTCGAACTTAATAACGTTGCTCGCTGCATCAACCGTTTTTCAGGATTCTCGGTCCCCCCATGTTAGCCTCTCATTAGAACAAATGTGTGCATGATGGACTTTTTTCTCGCTCGCGCCTCCCTATTTCGAACTTGGTAACATTGCTCGATACATCACCTGTATAAGGCCACACTGGTGGGACCCACATGTCGGTCTATCTTTAAATAAAATGTGTGTATATATGATAGACCTTTTTTCGGCTACGTCTGCTGTTTTGGACTTCCAATATATTTAAACTATGTGTGTAGCCACTATGCGAAAGATATTTATAGAAAATATATTATTAAACATTCCTTAGTACCTTCAAGTTATGTTTTAATGTTTTTAAAAAGATGTCGTGTGTCCGTGTTTATATATTTTTTAAAAAGGGCAGCCTCCTAGCATTTCAATTTATAAAATGCCACATATATAATGGAATAGTTTCTTAAAAATATAGCAGAGTTTTTTTAAGGGGTGGAGGCGGAGTTTTTTTAAGAGGTGGGGGCAATGCTCAAAAGGCCGAATTAAAAATATTTTTGGCTATTGTACATGGTCCATCTACATGCGCTATACTCCATGGGCTCCTTTCTTAAATTTCATTGGGCTGTGCTAAGCAGTCCCTTGACCCTGAGAAGGCCGAATTAAAATGTTCTTGCCTATGCTCCACGGGATCCTATCTCAAATTTCACTGGCCTGTGCTCAGCAGTTCCCTGGCCCTGCACTAAAAAAACAGTTCCCTGACCTCGAAAAGGCGTGTGTGTATGTTGGACTATTTTTTCGGGTCAAACTTGATAAAGTTGCTGGGTCCTCCATGTTAGCGTCTCACCATGCTAGACTTTTTTCTTGCTCGCGCCTCCCTATTTCGAAATTGGCAATGTTGCTCGATGCAACATCTCTATAAGGCCGCGCTGCTTGGTCCCATGTGTCAGCCTCTCTGTAAATGAAACATGCGCATGATGGACTTTTTTTAGCCCCGTTCGTTGTTTTGACATTGGTCCGTTGCTAGGTCTAAACATACATGGTACAAAATAAAGGACCAAATATACACACATACTATATAGATGTCGATTAAATTTTTTTCAAAATTATCTATTAAAATTTTATATAGTGATGATATGTCATATGTCTATTATCTAGTTCTCATGTGTAGGGTACGTGCAACTTACTAGTAATGCAGTAGTTTCAACAAAACAACATAGGTAGGCAGAGCTTTTTCTGGGGGGCTGGGGAAGGGGATGACCATAAAGGCCAAATTAAAAAGATTCTGGGATAACTGGGGGCGCATGCCTTATTCTTCATGGGCTCACTCCAAAACTGAATGCGCTATGGTCGGCGGCCGCAAGACAATGAAAAGGCCGAATTGAAGGTTTTGGGCTATGATTGGGCCTAATAGACTAATTTCATGGGCTCAGTAATAAAAATTCCAGACCTCAACAAGGAAGAAAAAATGAGGGAGAAAATTTTGGCCGATATTTTCGCGTGAAAATTGCTGACAACCAGGACACATACCCCGCGTGTGCCAAAACTTTCCCACTCATGCCTTCCAACTCGCGCCTTCACTCTAGCAACCAGCTACTATCTCTTTGCACCATTCTTCTGGAGACGCGCAGGCGGTCAAAACCACAAGCAGCACACCAAAACATTCACACTCCGTCTATCAGCCGGGGCGGCCTGACACCATTGCTAGCGGCGCCGTTCTTTTTGAGACGCACACAAGCCGGCGGTCAGCTGGTCGATCCCCACGGTATGCTTATAATATCCTTAGTTCGCTCAATCATTCCCTAGAAGTAGTTTCATACTCGATCTGCTCGTTTGACATTATTCTGCACTTGATCTGTTTGTTCGAATTGGTTGTCATTTTGTGCTCGGTCGATCTGTTCTCTCAAATATGTAACATAGTTCTGCACTCAATTTCTGAAATAAGCTAAAATTACGTGGCATTTATAGTTCTATATTCAATCAGGTTTCTCAGATATCTTGGCTTAATTAGATCTATAATCAACCTGTTCGGTGAAATATCTTGAAAGCTTCTAACCATCTCTATCCTCAACAGATGGACAGATATTGGATACTGAATGGAAAAAAGCAACACCTTCATATTGGGAAGGTGTTAATGAATTCATGAAGTTTGTTAGACAACATAATGGCAACTCGGATGTGTTTTGGCCATGCCAACAATGCCTTAATTATAAAAAGCTGAGTTAGAGTAGAGTCGTAGACCATACTTTCGTTAATGGGATGCAACACACATATATTAGGTGGACTAAACATGGTGAACCATATGATCAGCCCGTTCTTGATCCTCTAGATGATGCTGATCCGCCTGAAGCTCATCAGATCGAGGATGAGGACCTTTCTGGTTTGTTAAGGGACATGTACCCCACTCCAAGCAAAACAGGCGTTCCTTCTCTTAAAAGATCACTTTTCTCTTACCTGATAGAAGATGCCAAGTGTTTAGTGGACCCTGATTCTGGTATCTCAAGATTTGAACTGGTAATGAAATTACTAAAGGAGAAGTCATTCAACAAGATTACCAACAAAGCTTTTGATTCAGTGATAAAGGTGTACAGCGGGTCAATCCCTAGGGAAGGACTGCCAAAATCCTTTTATGAGATGAAACAGTACATCAAGGTACTTGAACTATCATATGAGAAGATCCATTTTTGTCCAAATAACTATGTATTGTTCTAGGAGGATTATGAAAACCTCGATGAATGCCCAGTATGTAATGAATCAAGATGGAAAAATGGTGATAAAAAGAAGAAAGATCCTTGTAAGATTCTGAGATATTTTTCAATTATAGATAGATTGAAGAGGTTGTTTCAGTCAAAACAAACATCTAAGGAAACAAGATGGCACAAAGAGATTCTAAAGCCATACGATTACTTACTCAAACATCCAGCTGATGGCGATGAATGGAAGAACTTTCACAAGGCCCATCCAGGACTTGCAGCGGATCCAAGGAACCCGAGACTTGGCCTAGCTACAGATGGATTTAACCCATTTGGCAACATGAGTAACTCGTACAACATGTGGCCAGTACTTGTTACAATTTACAACCTGCCTCCCTAGGCATGCACTGATCAGTCGAACTGCTTGCTGGCTTTACTCATCCCAGGTCCCAAATCACATGGGAAGGATTTTGATTTGTTCATGCAGCCTCTTATACAAGAATTGCAGGAACTATGGAAGGGTGTCATGACTCCAGATATCCTTGCCATCAACCATGAAGATGCCAAGTTCCCTATGCATGCTGCTGTGTTATTCTGCACCCATGATTTTGTAGCTCTTGTGTAACATCCCAAAACTTCAATCCAAGCTTATCAAGATCAAATCATCCAAAAATGGGGTTAACAAAAACTTTTCCAAATTTAAAATGAAAGCATTTCATATATTTGTGCATTTAAAATAGGAGTTGTTTGAATTGCCATGATTTTGTGATCCAATACTTGTAAAATGTTTCTTAGATGATTTAAACATCATCTACATCATTCCCAAACCTTTCCTAAAGAAAATCAAATAAAAAAGAATTAAAAAGGAGGAATGGTCATTTTGGCAAATTTCACTCTGATGCCTACTTTGGCTATTCCTAGCACTCATTTCTTAACAGAAACAATTCTTGATCTTTGTACCCCTTGCTAGTACACATAATGAGGTACCAAGGCCCACCTTTTGATCTACTAAAAACATTCTGTTAACTATTTTAACTGACAGTTTAAAATTGAATCTAATGCATATGCATAGATCACCCCTATTTCAAAAACCATCTTTTTGAGCTCCATTTTCAAAACCCTTACAACCAGAGACTACCTAGCACTAGTGGAGATCACTCAAAAATTTTGAAACCAAAATTCCAAACTTTCTTTCATGCGGCCATTTAATCAAACACTTGGCAGGCATGTTTAAACCTAAATCCTAGCTCACTGTTTTGAACAGGGTTTTGCCCCCACTTGATCTCCATTTAACTCCTCTGTCCCCTCTTGATCTAGCCAAAGCCAAAACACCCATCCCCTACACCCCTAGCTGCAAGGCATAGCCATGCCGAGCACCCCCTCGCCGGCCCACATGGCCCTCACCGCAGCAGACCATCTCCCCCTCTCTCTCCATGTCTAGGAGGTAGCCAGCACCTCACCGCCCCTCTCTGTCCCCTGCCCAAGACAAGTGCTGCCGTGGACCACCGAGGAAAGCCAATGCCCAGTGCCACCGCACCATGCCGGTGCCGCCTCCAGAGCGCGCCTTGTCCCCGCGTGCACAAGCCACCGCTCGACCGCAGCCCGCGCCCGCTGCTCTGCCTCGACCTGGAGAACACCCCAGACACCCCCGTCTGCCGCCCAAAGCCTCACAGCCACCGCTCGCCTTGGACACCGCTGCTTCGGCCGCGCAGAGCGCCACCTCGCCCAGACCGCGTGCCACCGCCCCTACGGCCGCATTTAAGCTCTAGAGCACCGCCAGGGAACAGCACGTCGATCGCCACCCGCAGCAATGCCGCTAGCCGCCCGTAGCCGTGTCGCCGGAGTCGCCCGCCCATACCTTTCGGTCTCACCGCCGGGCCTATAAAAGGAGGGCACCCCTAGCCATTTGAAGCACACCACTCCACTCCCCTCACCTCACTGACCATTCCGCACCTCTAGCCGGAGCAGTGCGAGCACTTGCTCGCCGGAATTTGCCCGGAGTAGCCCACAGCAGAGGAGGAAGGGGCCTCGCTGATTGCGACCACCCCCGGAGCTACCTCGACCGTCCCTGAGCTCGCCGTCGTCCACCAGTTCGTTTGCTCGCCTCGTCGCAGTAGCTGGAGCCCTGGTACGCCCCCGGTAAACCCCCGCTGCCGTTTAGGGTTTGGTCTCGCCGGCGACGAGTCCGTCGTTGACGACGACTGTGGACCATTAATCTCTATTCTAATCGTAGTGCCCAGATCGTTCCATACCGTTTTGGGTTTTAAGTCTCACTAACAAGCGGGACCAGCCTGTCAGCTGCCCTCTGCGCCGCGGAGCGCCACTGGGCCGGCCCAATTCTTTTCCCGCGCTAGCCCACACATTCAAATCTAGAATTTTCTTTTTATTTGAATCTAGTTTCTGTCCAGTATTTCAAAATTCAATTATGTGAGTTTTACACATCCAAATAGCATGAAATTATTTTTTCTTGAAAGGTATTAAGATGATCTATCCAAGCCCGTTGGACTTAATTCAGTTAGAGTTATAGATCTCTCCTAATAAAAATAAGAAGACATAAGCATTTGCAACTTGCAACATTTTTATAAAATTAACCAAGTTAGCTTTTGAGTTGATTCCAACTTCAAAAATCACATTTCATCATAGCTATCTAAATATGTAATAATATTAAGGTTTACATGCAGTGACTTTGAACTAGTACCAAAATAATGCTATATAGGCATTTCTAGTCACTTTAAATCATTAAATAATGAACTTGAACCAAAGTAATGTTGATCCAACCTTTAAATCTCATTCCCACATGTTAGAATATGTGGTGAGGACATGTGTCCACATGAGCCCATATTTTGGTGGTGAATATTAAATTTTAGTGATTTTTCGATGAGTAGAAATTACTTTTCTAAAATAAAAAGGATGAAACTATTGAATTAAAACTTGTGATTTTTTGATGATAATAGATCATCAAATGTGTGTTTTAGAATACTACTTAGCCTAATTAAGTATTGTTTGCTGATTGTGCACTCCCTATGTATTTATAGACGCTAGTACCGACCAAGTCTTCGAGGAGGAGGAGTTCTACCAAGAAGAAGAAGAAGAAAACTTCAACCACTGCACCAACCACGGCAAGCTATTATTGGCAAGCTAACCCTTGCAAAACATACTTTAGCAAGCTACTCTTAGCAAGCTAGCACTATCCAAGATTAACCCTTGCAAGTTAGTACTTGCAAGTGTAGTACCTAGCAAACTAGAATCAAACTAGATGGTTTAGCAAAGCTGCCTTAAGCATACTTTGATCACGCCCCTTATTGACTAATAGTACCCCAAGTCTTAGTTACAAGTTTTACCTCCCTTAGTTTACACACAAAGTTCTTTGCTTGTTTTGAAGGTAGCATAAAGAGTATAAAACTTTACCTATTTAAACCCTTTAGATGTCATTCTATGGCATGAGATTGAACCCATCTTTTCCACCTTAGTGAACACTCTTAACTTAGTAGTTTAGAGTAGATCAAAAACTTGAGTCACTTTAGATGGGAACACTTGGTGAAAATGGATTATGAAAACCTTGGAATGATGAGTCATTCTATTGAGATGTTTTGACATGTGTTGAGCAATACAAATGGTTTATAATGGTAAAAATGTTGAGGAATGAGCCTTAGCCCTTTTATAAAACTGATGGTTGGATTCGGATGTGATACCATTCCAAATTTACCGTACAACCACACTACCTGAATTGGGTAAGGCTTAGCTGGAAATTTATATGCATTAGTATTAGTTCCCTCGCGGGAGAGGTTTGAGCTGAGGCTACCTCTCAATGTTGTCCACCTATGCAGTGCCCAAGATGACTGATGGTCATGGTTGGGAGGCCATGCTCATAGGAGAGGTGCTTATACTAGGGTGTGTAAAGGGAAGGTTATGTTTGATTATCTACATACTAAGTATGATGATTCAGGGTTATCCCTGACAGATGTATCGAATCTTGTGGTGAAAGTGTACCACCTCTGCAGAGTGTCAAACTATTCGAGTAGCCGCGTCCGCGGTTATGGACAGTTGGAATGGCCATACTGTTTCGTTGTCAGATGTTTTCTAAATAACTGGAAGTGAATGATGAATCTTGACTTGACCACAACAGGGTTGTGTTTATGACAATAGCTTCCCAACTTAAGTGATTCTAGAACTTTACTTTATCTTTCTTTGCTTATGAACTCAGCTTAGGTTTCAAACTTAACTTTATAGTTAAACTTAGATTTAGCACTTTAACTTTGAACTATAGTACTTGTTAGAGGTAGTTTGCGAGTACTTAAAGAGTACCATGGCTTTTGTCCCTGGCTATTATCATGGCCAGACTATGGAGGAGATTATCAAGAGGATGGTCAGCAGGACGGCTATGATAACTAGGACTATCTGTCTTCGTCAGCATTGCCTGTGCCCCTAAAGATGGACCCCACCGCTACGCTATCTTTTATTTCCGCTGCTTGTTGTATTAAGATTGGATCATGAGATCCTTATTTGTGTAAGACCTTATGTATGGTTTGTAATGGATGATGTACTGTGATATCCAATCCGTTATGTCTCGCAAAAATGGTAATCCTGGGATTGCGAGGTATGGCATAACGGGCATCTAGGATTAAAAATTCGGGTGTTGACATCTTGGCACTATGTCAGGCAGAGTGACAGCAGGTTATAACGCATGTGTTCATTGTGAGACAAAACAGGTGACTGTGAGGCTACAAAATAAGACTGGTTTCCTTGGCCACCGGGTTTTTCTTCCTCAAGGCCACAAATTCTGAAAAAACTTGAAAAAATGGAGTTCTATGGAAAGAGGACTGAATATGGCACTGCACCACAAAAGTTCACTGCATCTGAGTTGCAGGCGCATTTACAAAAGGTCAGAAATGTCAAACCAGGAAAACAACCAGCTGCCAGACAAGGTAAAAGAAAGAATACATAAGATGCACCAACAGTAGGAGCAACATACAAAAGGAAGAGAGTGAAAGAAGTAGCAGTAGATTCCCAAGGGAAGGAAAAGGAACCGAGAATATTTTATAAGCACAGATCCACTCTATGGGACTTGCCGTATTGGGCTGGTAAGACACTACGACATAATATTGATGTCATGCACATGGAGAAAAATATACGTGACATCATTATAGGCACATTTACTCAATATTCCATCTAAGACAAAAGAGAGAAGTAATGCTAGGCTTGCGAAAAACTCAATGTTAACAACAACTTGAAGCTGCATCCTGAAGATACGGTTGATAAGGGCGGTGAAAAACATTACAAATTTCAAGGTGCAGAATTTACCTTGCCGATGAATAAAATGGTACTATTTTGTGACTTCCTCCGAGGTGTGAAGATCCCATATGGATTTGCTTCCAACATTGCAAATTGTATCAATGCAGAGGGGAACAAGCTCCAAGGGTTGAAAACTCACGATTGCCACATCCTACTACAAAGACTTTTAACTCTTGGCGTTAAAGGTTTAGTGAACCAGGATTTGTACAACGTGCTTGCAGAGTTTGGAAAGTTCTTTAGGGAAATCTGTAGCAAAACTCTAGACAGAAGAGTTGTAGCGCGTCTTCAGATGGGCATAGCAGAAATCGTGTGCAAGCTTGAGCTGATATATCCACCAGCCTTCTTTGATGTGGTGGTGCATTTGGCTATTCATCTGACTGAAGATGCACTTTATAGAGGTCCCGTACAGTATGGATGGATGTACCCTATAGAACATCGACTTTGCACTTTCAAGGGTACTGTCAGGAACAAGGCTAGAGAAGAGGCTTGCATTGCAGAGGCATACATTGCTGCTGAAGCATTTGCATTTTGCTCAAGATACATTCCTGATCGTAAAATGAGATCCAGTATGGGTGGCAGAATTGAAGAAGTTGAAAAATCTGTTTTTAACCATAGTGTTCGCCTGGTAGGAAAGAAGGAACATAGAACTTTAATGCAGCACGGATATGACCAACTTACTTGGTATATGCTGAATAACGCTGATGAGGCTGAAAAATTTGTTGTGTAAGCACTATTCAGACATATCCTCACATATATGAAATGAAACTTGTAGCAAGATATGTTCAGATGTCTTACTCGAGTATCATTTTTGTAGGTTATTTAAAGCAACCGAAGGAAAAGATTATGCTGCACCAGTATGTGGGGGTGGGTTTCAGGAATGGTTTAGGAATCATGTAAGATGGTCAATTGAACTTTGAATTGCATACGAATTGTGCACATGCGATGACCTCTTGATTATTTTGTATAACCACAGATCACGAAGCTGCGTGAAGATAATCCGGGCGATGTTAGTGATGGTCTCTATGCCCTATAATGTGGTCCAGCAAAGAGGGTGCAGACAACTTCAGCTTGCAATGACGATGGTATCCACTATAACACTTATGAGCGTGAGAAACATCTGAAGACACAAAACAGTGGCATCACGACCAGTGGAGAACACTTGACAACCAAAATGAAGAAGTTAGATGACTATGATCATAATGGTCGCATAAAAGTGGTTATTGAGTTGAATTATAATGACAAGACTGGTGGTCGATCTGTGGTTCTATTCAAGTGTTATTGGTATGACCAAGATCCAAAAAAGAAAAGAGGCCCCAGAAATGATGGGAATTTCATATCGATCAATACTACTACTGAGTGGTACAAAGAGGAACCTTATATTTTGGTAACTCGGGCATCCAAGGTAATTTTCTTGGATGACAAAGATAATAAGGAGTGGCAATATGTGCAAAAGTTTGAGGCAAGGAGCACCTATGATGTGAATGAGTATGACGAGCCAGTCACCACAGATGTTACCCACCAAGATGATCCTAGTGGTTGTATGGTAACTGAACTGGATGACATCGATGAAAATTTGATTGCCAGAGGAGGCTCTACGCATGATGGACAAGTAGATTTCACTATCGAGGTTAGTGTAGTCAACAAAGACATGAATAAACTGGTTCTACCTGATGAATCTTAAGACATGTATGATGAATGGCAAGGGGAAGAAGATCCAACCCAGTGGGAATATGTGGATCTAGAACACAGCGGTGCAAAAAGAGATGATGGTGATGATGATTAGACCGTTGTTTCATATTATGCAATGATATGATGACCAATCATTTGTATTGATTTTCTCTTTGTAAAATGTATGAGACATGATGATAATTTCCTGTTGGACTGTAATCCTAGACTAATTGTTTTCCCTGTCTAAATTGGATTAAGCTTAATTCGACAAGTGCAAACATATATAGAACAAGTTCACTTGGCGTGCAGCAGAAACATTGGTTTAGTACATTAATTAATTATCAACCACAGGACCAGTTTCATACAGAAAGGGGCATATGTACCTCGTGTCAGTAGAGATGGGCGAGAACATTGTCTCAGCATATATGGCAGCTAGCGTTGGTCCCAAACCAAGTGAAGATGCACTTGCGGTGGTACAGATGGTTGCATCCCCGGAGACGCACTGTTGTGCGCTTAGACAGCGCCTGCATGCATATGCTGCAGTGGCCATCCTCCTGCTCAACCAGGTACCAACTGTCTTGAAGCGCCGACAAGTTGATGATGAGTCGGAGATTCAGGCTGAGGGTTAGGTCAAAGTGGAACCCGTCGACCCACATACATGCCTCAAGCCAGAGCCGGTGCAGAATGTTGTACGTCATGATGATGTCCCACTCCTTCGTCGTGAGTTGTAGGTTCTTCAGCAGTCATACATGGCCAAGAACCTTGCGCATAGTTCCCACGACCTTGCTTGCGGAAGGTAGGCTAAGATTCAACACTTCCTCTTTGCAGGGTGTGGTCGCGACATCGTCCTCCTCCAGAGGGGCTAGGATGGAGCCAGGCATCCTCCTGAGCTCGTACATCCTCGAGAAGAAGATCTTCAGTGTTATTGTGTACGGAATCGCCGCGTTAACTAACTGCGACTCGAAGACGGAGAAATCGGTTGTGGCTGTGGAGACGCGGTAAACACGGAAGCCATGGGGGCCAGACTCGGTGATGTGCTCCTGTGAGGAGCGCTCCGGTTCCGGTGGCGCCACCATTTGGGGATTTTTTGGGGGGGTGGGGGGAGGGGAGGGGGACGGGGCTAGTCCATTGTGCTGGCCTAGATGAGGGGGAAGAGGCCATGGGAAATGGGTGAGGGCCTGTTTGATTTGTAGGATAGGAAAGTTGTAGGAATAGGGAAAATGTAGGATTGCATTGTCATGTTCACTCCAATCCTATAGGAATTCATATGCACCAAAGTGTGTTTGATTCCACCATAGTAGGAATCTAAAAAAGAGGTATGGGTGAATGTTTGATCTCCTATGAAAACTAGTACTATACAAAGGAATCCTTAGGAAAAAATCCTATGGGAATCCATCCTACAAATCAAACAATCGTCATAGGAAAATTTCCTATAGTATTTAATCCTACAAAATTCCTAGGAAAATCCTTGGAATCAAATGTACCCTGATAGAGGAATACTCGAACAAAAGGCGGGGCTGTGCTACCTCATCACTCCCCAACGTCATCCCTGGCTCGTCCTCTGTTCATGGTTCTATTTAGGTTCGTCATAGTGCTAGTGGGAGTAATTTGGGTAGTACATAGTCCTACATGTATTGCTAACTAAGCATTTAGATGACATGTCATGCAATTAAATGATGAGAGAGCCTTGAGGTAACTAGCTATGTTACCATAAGGGTGTCTCCAATGTGAAAATAAGGTCAGATATAAGACACCTGTGGTCGACCTTAGTGGAATTTAAACATTGTAGCACTCGGTCTTAAGCTAAGAAACCTTGCGGTTGACCATACTAGTATGACCCGGCCATAAGAACGAGAAAATCATTGTTTCTCTCTCCTCACTACACAGTGTGCTTGCGGCAGAATTTCAAGACAAAATGAGTCTACTTTGCAAAAATGAGATTTTGCATGAGATTTTATTTTATTTTGCGAAAATGGAGGTAGTAACTTAGACTAGTAACATATGCATGTTAAGTTACTCCCCACCATGACCAGCCTAAACATACTAGTAACTTGCATATGTTATTGTCTTCATAGTGGGTGATAACATGTGTGTAGTGTCATGCAAGACCTAATTAATTAGGTTCTAGACTCATATAAATGTGTGATGTTATGAAAATACCTCACTCTTTTTCATCATTAATTACCATGTCATGTCACCTATTTGCTTAGTTGGCATTGCATGTGCATACAAGTAACTACTCCCACATGACGAGATGGATGGTTGTTGTCTCTGCGTTAAATAGAGGAAGGGTTGTCGATATGGACATGGAAGACAAATATGTTAACATATCCTTGATTTTGTGTGTGGCATCGCCTATGCAGCGTAGGCACCAGTGCCGGATGGATGAGAAGTGGTTTGGGCACTGATATTTGCATACGCTATGGAGGGCCACCCAAGTTCTACGGGTTTCCAAGCTTTTTAGCTAAAAGAGAGCAACTATGTAGATGCATACGCTGGTGGTACTTCCCCTTGCTATCGGTAAAAGAGAGAAACTATGTGGATGCGATGATGATTCAGTTTGTACATAACATAACTAGTATAGGTACAACACAACCACGGCAGAAACCATAATCTAGATAGAATCACCACACACATAGACACCCGAATATCACACAGTTCTTTTTTGTCAAGAACCTATGTCGCCCTCTGCCCGTGCTGGCACGCCGTCTGGTGTTCGATGAACTTGAGGAAGCTGCCAACCATGTCACGACCTTTGTTGCTGTACTTGAGATTCATTCCCGAGGACATCTGATCCACGGTATTGGTTGGTTCGAAGACGCCTCCATATTCACACCCCGGGCACTGGCCATCGGACAATTTTCCAACACATTGTGCGCATGCAATGTGCATCGCGGCCTTGCCAAAGCACTGCTCGTGCAAGGAAAAGAGATTTAGCCCAAAAATAAGAGTTGTATCGAATCAGTGTGGAAAACATCATGAAGAAAGAAGTAGTAATAACCATGTACGTGGGACGGCGAACAATTTGAGAACACAGCCTGCAGCTGAAGACCTGCCTCATTGCACTCATGTCAATCATAACTTCAAACCACTCGTCCACCATAGAGCCGTCTTCTTCAACTATGGCGGATGTGAGAGGGATTTTGAGACCGAGCAAGAGAGTAGAGGGAGAAGCGCAGATCTGAGAGGGTTGATGAGAGCGAGCGAGAGAGACTGGTACAATAGTTAAATACTAGGAGTACTAGTCTCCTCCTCTCACTCTAGGCAATATCGTCCGTCCATCCAAATTCAACGGCCATGAACTGATACCTTATCTCTTTGGCAAGATACCTGCATGGAGAAAACTAGGGAAGCGTTATGTTCCCCGATTAATTATCTCTCTCTTTTAGAGGTTGTATCTTAATTTAATGTTTTTCTCTCATGCATGCATTTTATTGGGCAATCAACTCTTTTTGCCTATGATTACGTGCAAGGGGTGTATCTTAGCTACTAGTTGACATGCCACAAAAGCATTTTGCCTAGTATGCCACGATAAGAGACTCCCCCATTGTCAAAGACCTTATTACATGCATGGAAAATGCTTCTGTGTCACGACAATTAATGATGAAAGAAATTGTGTTGGTATCACTGAAAAATAATTATAATTTTGTGCCATGTCCATAAAGTACAGGGTGTATAATTGGTTCTTGTACCTTGTGTCATGTAGAAATCAACCTACTATAATGATGAAAGAGATTGTGTTGGTATCACTGAAAAATAATTATAATTTTGAGCCACGTCCATAAAGTATAGGGTGTAAAATTGGTTCTTATACCTTGTGTCATATAGAAATCAACCTACTACTAGTAGCTACCTGTTACTCGTTATTCTTGAGAGAAATGACGAAGAAGATTCTAGAATTATTGAGAAGTGTGTTCCGAGGTTTGTGCATAGCGTTCACTGTGCTAAGGACCAACGGTTTGCAATGTTGGGATTTGCCAGGCTTGATTGATTTTTCAAAGTTCAAAGTACTGCGTACACAATATAGTGTGGTGAGATTATATAATATAGGTAAAGCTCAAAAAATATGAATATGCGAGTTTCACGTGCCGGAGTACTTCTATATAGTGACTAGTAAGTTGCATGTGCCGTGCACGTGGGACTTAGATAATAGACGTATGACATATCATGGGTACTATTCAACATGGTGGTTCTAGAACATGGTGGAGTTTGCTCTAGGTACTATTCAACACGAATCCAGCTGCTCTAAACCATTGGATCTAACAGCCTAACGATAAGGATTGGTGCTATGGATCATTCATATTCAAAACTGCTCCATTATAGTGGTAGAGAGAATACAGCCTACTGTGCTATGAAATTTTTGGGGTGGTGACATGATAGTTCTATGGATACAATTGCATGGTGGAGTTTGATCTAGGTACTATTCAACAGAATCCAGCTGCTCTGAACCATTGGATCTAAAAGCTGAACGGTCAGGATTGGTGCTACGGATCCAATTCAAAACTGCACCATTATAGTAGTAGAGCTAATATGACATACTGTACGGTCATGCATATGCAACTTATTACTACTTTATACTGGAGTACATACTCCAAGAATTTACCAGACTCGTTGCTCGAGCTGCTAGCTGCTCGCCACCTCTGTTTCGAGAGTGTATAGTACTACTACCCCTACTATCCAATTAGACTACGGCTAGCTGAAAGTATGGCCGCTACAAGTACCGATACGACATTTATCTTGTGGTTAATGCCTCAAACAACCACCGACTGCAAAAAACTCACGCGCCGCCAAGCGGTTGCTCTTCATACTCCTTGGAGCATCTAAAAAAAGTACTCCTCGGAGAAATGCTGGGTCAAAACTAAGTAGAACTGCTAGTAGTACGACTAGTACTATACTTTCTCCTTCATTCTACTCTCTGGCCAAATTTCTTTCTTTCACCAAAGGCATATTACCCTCACAAATACTTGAAGGAATCCCGGTGGATTGGCTGCATCATCCTCGGAGGTCTGCTTCGGCTCGAGGCTAGGCCCCGAAACAGTTCCTCCGACAGGAACATGCCGCCGTAGGAGCCGCCGTTGGAGCCGTGTTTTGGGCCCCCTCGAGGATACTGATCCTGCGTTGGCCGCGTCATGGAGGCGTGAACACGGCTGGGGAACAAAAGTGGACCTCTACAACAAAGCGCCAGTCCTGGTGGGCCTCCCTTTAGACTATTACGGAGCTGCGTCCAGACAGGCGCTCTAGTTGGACATCAACCATGGCCAATTTATGCCCGTGCAAGACAGCGGTCAATCCTTCCGTCAGGAACCTGCAGCCAACTATAATCTGACCGGGGCAGATAACTCGGGTGGGCGCCAGGTTGCTGTGGCCGTGGCCGACACCGTCCTGGGTCCCCTCAAGCCTATCGATCATACGATGGCCCTTGCTTACGATCAGGACATGCTCGAGTTCAAGCTCGCGAGCGAGGAACCTGCGGCAAGCGAGCATGCGACCAAGGCAGACAACTCGGGTGGGCGCCAGGTCACCGTGGCCTTGGCAGATGATGCCATCCTGGGTCCCCTCGAGCCTATCAATCCTATGTTGGCCCTTGCTCACCATCAGGACATGCTCAAGTTCGAGCTCGAGCACGAGGAACCTGCGGCCGGTGAAGGTGCGGCTGGGGGAATCGACTCAGTAGGTGGTAGTGTGCTCCTCTACTCGTTCTGAGCAATCTCGTCCCTTCGACCATGATCAACACGCAGGTGCGCGCTGTGTTTCGTGTGTGAAGCAAATAGTAGTATCAAGAGTATGGCTCAACTGCTCGGTTGAAATTCAGTCGGACCCGACTGCCTTTCCAAGCTAATTTTTAGGGGCCTTTGTGCCAATTGTATGGACTTGGATGTAATTTTCTATTTTTTGATGTAACCTTTTAATTCCACTGAATGTGTTGATTGAAGCATGATGCCCTTTCGGGTTAAATTAGCTACTCCCTCCGACCCAAATTAGTTGACTTAGATTTGTCTAGATTCATGTATCTAGACTTGTTTTAGTGTTAGATACATCTGAATCTAGATAAAACTAAGTCAACTAATTTGGGTTGGAGGGAGTATAAAATTAAGCTTGAAAAATATAACATGTAATTTATCCAACAAATTCATGTAGTGCTACTAGTAAACTAGTAAGTTGCACATGCCCTACATATGAGACTCGGATAATAGACGTCTAATGTATCATCACTATATAAAATTATAATAGGTAAAGCAGAAAAAAATATAAATTTGATCAACATCTATAATATATGGGTGTATATTTGGTTCTCGTACTTTGTATGTCATGTCGAGTGAATGATTATTAGCTAATCTAAAAATTGAAAATTTGGTAACATGGTCTGGAGAAACATGGTCTAGAGAATGATTATGAGACTCAGATGGAGAAGTGTTTTGAGGTTCCCATGTCTCCGGACATAGCGAACCACCCATGTTTTACTTGTGATTCCTAGGTTCTTTGAGTTTTCAAGGTTCGTAGATAAATTAACCCACTTAAATTACACTACTGTCTCTAATTCAAATTAATGTTCTCAGATTTGTCTAGATTCAGGTATATGCATCTTGCACAGAAACATGACTAGATACATTTGAATCTAGATGAATCTATGAACATTAAGATGAATCTAGATGAATCAAATTATTTCAAACCACATGTGAGCTGCCAATTGCTCTTTAAATTCCACAAAAATCTTTTGAAGTTGCCCACCAGCTAGCCAATATATGGAGAACACGACTGAGAGTTTTCAAAGATTCAAGTTCTTTCTAGACCTTGCATGCTGGCAAAGTTGACCCTACTTTGAAAAAAGAGAGAGAAATAGGACAAAAAAACAGGGGGACTCATGCATGGCGTGCTTTTGCTTGTACTACCTGCCATGAAAAATAATAAACATGAGTTTTTCACAACTTTTAAAAAAGTCGCCTCACAAAAATGGCCTACCATGTAAAAGTATGAACAGGTTTCAGGACGAGCGACCAAGCAAGGTCACGGACATATCCATGTTTATGGGAATTTTGTACTAATACTACAAGAAAGTAGATGTGTGCATCTTGGCGTTGGTAAACAACTTTGCCAGCCAATGGGAGTTCCCAAATACTAGGAAAAGTAACAACTCCAATTTTCTAAGCAATGGAAATATTTTTCGCTGTAAAGCCAAGTACTCCACTTCCGTACTAGTACTACTCGAAAAGGGAGGTGGCTCCTTCCAAAAAAAGGAGGCAGCACGAGAGCAGTGGGAGGAGGAGTCGGAAGGCGGTGCGATGTCAGAGAAAAGCTATGATGGGCTGCTGACACCAGGTACACTCCACTATTAGTAAATATATGGACCTACTAGTAGTAATATGCACGCAAAACAAATTCTGTTTTCTCTCTCCTTTGCTGGCTCTCACCATCCATCCTCCATCGATCTCTTCTCTGTAGTCGCGGGTGCACAGCCCGGCTTGTTTCTTCCTTGTCGACAGCGTGGCACTACGCACGTGTGACTTGGTACGACACACCGTTCTACTTCCAGCAACTATTTTCCCCCTGAAATTCAAGTCATCTACTGGATTAATAATCATCTACACTAATACAAAAAGTCTCTAAAGTAATAATAATAATTACAAAAAGGTCCTCAGACCACATTGCGATGACTACAAACCCTAGTGCGCTAATTGGAATGTGTCGCTCCTTTAGGACCTACGGTACCCAGGTTCCAAAAAAGAAATAAAGAATGCCACTGCCCCAATTTTCAGACTAAGTGTACCATGCTTTCTTGCAATTCCCAAGTTTTAGGATTTTTAAGCGGGCATAGAAATATTTTTCATTTTATTCCTGTTTAATCTTCTTGCTTTTTGGTGAGGTTGTTGCATGTAATGCTAGTTGTTCTATAGTTCAAATGTTAGGTATTGTACATGCTGGTATAAAGCCGGCAATAGATGACGTGTCACTTTGTTATACCTAACACTCGGTTATACTATTGAACTAGCTCTCACGCACTTGTAGAATATTAATTTAGACCTAATTCGACAAATCGACAGAAAGCCGTCTGAGTGGGTGAAATTAGCTAGAAAATTAAGCTTGAAAAATATAACATGTAATTTATCCAACCACTTTATGTACTATAGTAAATAAATGGCACATGCTATGAACTCTAAGCCATATTGATCGTACTTCCTTAGAAAAAATACTTTTACTTCTTTACCATGCATGCTAACATGTACCGACCTAGATATACCAAAATATGGGCACATGGTCATTATCTTGATGAAGAAAGGGTATGTCCATGACCTTGGTCATTTGGCTTGAAACCCAAGAGAGTTCATACATAGTAGTACATGATATAGTAGGCATTACTAGAAGAGTGAGTTTTTCGAGTACTTTTACTAGTAGAAAAATAAGAAAGAATGGCCCCACCAAATTTTCGTACAAAGTGGACAATTCTTTCTTACAGTTCCCAAGTTTAAGTATTTTTTAAACTTCCAAGCTAAAGCTCCACGTGCACTTAAATGCACGACTCTAAGTTGATTAAACGAAATTAGGTCAAACTTGAATATAGGTGAGCGTGATAGACTATTACTCTTGAAAATAACCAAAATTATTTTGAAGGTACCCATGCAGCCAATATATCATGGGTCAACGATAGTTTTGAAAAATGCCATTACTGATTAGTATTTGCATACCGACAAATTTGACCGCGTATGGAAAATATTCAAACAAAATAAAGCGTAAAACAAAAACATGAGACTTCATTACGATTGGGGTACTTTTGCTAGTAGTATTATTAATTGCCAAGAAAAATGATAAACATGAGATTCGACAACCTTAGGGAAAACGGATTCACATTATAGCCCACCATGATGTAACATTATAAATTCTTGGTTTTCAGCACGAATGACCAATAAGGTCATGGCCTTCTATATCGATGTATACCCTAGCTACACTTTTACATAGGGTTTTGACATCGGGTAGATGGGTGCGTCTTCGCCTAGTAAACAATGTTGCCTGTGGGAGTTTCGAACAATTAGGAAAAAATATTTTTCACTTTTTCAACTGATTATGGGGATGTTTTGTACTATCAGTAAAGAAAATCAGAAGAATGTGGCACTGAATGCGAGAAGCGTGCCATGTTTCCGGACATAGCGAACCATCCATGTTTTACTTTTGATTACTAGGTTCTTTGAGTTTTCAAGGTTCGTAGCTAAATTAACCCAATTAACTTACACTACTGTATCCGATTCAAATTAATATTCTCAGATTTATCTAGATTCGGATATATGTACCTAGCACAGAAACATGACTAGATACATTTCAATCTAGATGAATCTATGAACATTAATATGGATCGGAGGGAGTCTGTCAAAATTAGGTCCAATTATATCGAACCACATGTTAGCTGCCAATTGCTCTTTAAATTTCACAAAAATCTTTTGAAGTTGTTCAATAGATAGATAATACATCGAGAACATGACCGAGAGTTTTCAAAGATTCAACTTCTTTCTAGACTTTGCATCCCAGCAAAGTTGACCTTGCTTTGGAAAAAAGAGAGAGAAATAGGCAACAAAAATAGGGTGACTCATGCATGGCATCCTTTTTCTTGTATTGCCTGCAATGAAAAACAATAAACATGAGTTTTCACAACTTTTGAATAGGTATGAATAGGTTTCAGGACGAGCGACCAAGCAAGGTCATGGACATATCCACATCATAGTTTATGGCAATTTGGTAGTACTACAAGAAAGTAGATGTGTGCATGTAACATCCCAAAACTTTAATCTAAGGTTATTAAGATCCAAATCATCAAAATTAGGGTTAACAAAAACTTTTCCAATTAAAATTATTAAAGCATTCATATGTGTGTACATTTAAATAGGAGTTGTTTTGAATTGCCATGATTAAGTGATCCATTGCTTGTAAAATGATTCTTAGGTGAAATACACATCATCTAGATCAATCCCAAAGAAAAAAGAAATCAAAATGAATAAAAGAAAGAAATGGTCATTTGTGCCATTTTAATCAACATGCCTACTTTGGCTATTCCTAGTACTCAATTCTTAACAGAAATAAATATGGATCTTTGCACCCCTTGATAGTACAAGTATTAGTGTACTAAGGTCCCCTTGTGATCTGCCAAAATATTTCAAACACTAATTTTAAATGACATTTCAAAATTGAATCTAGTGTAGGTATCTAGATCACCCTATTTCAAAAACCACTCAAATGAGCTCAAATTTCAAATCCCAAGCAACCACAGAGGCTTAAGCATGTGTATAGCAAGCCCACAAAAATTCATCCAAAAATTCCAAACTTGATTTCTTTCGGCCATTTTCACAAACACTTGGTGGACAGAATTCAAACAAAAACCAAATTTACTATTTGAGCAGTGTTCTTGCCAAACTTGTCCCCCACATTGCCACCAAACTCTCTCCACTGTTCCCCCTACCCCTCTCTAGCCCAGCCACACACTTTGCCACGACCAAATGGTCGTGGCTATTAAGGCCGAGCCCCCATTTGGGCACCTCACCGGCGACAGCACGCCACAGCCGCCGCCAGCACCATCCACAATGTCCTGGAGGTAGCCCGTGGTCCACCTCCACCGCCCAACCAGCGCTAGCCCGAGGACAGCGACCAGAACGGTCAGGAACCGCCGTGCCCGGAGACGGTCGGCCATGCCGACGCCGCCCGTAGAGCGCGCACTGTCCCCGTGCAGCCAGACCTCACCTTGCTCCATCCGCCCACCTACACGATCCCCACCAACCTAGAAAGCTAACGGACACGCCCATTCCCCCGACCGTGCCCCGTAGTCGTCGGCCGCCGTAAAACTCGCTGTCGGCAGAGACTTAGTGCGCGTCGCGCTCTTCACTTTCCCCAACCGCAAACCACTTCACAAGCACCACCGTGACACTCGCCAGGGCACCGCCCATAGTCCTAGCGCACCACCCACGCCTCTAGCTTGCCGTGCCGTCGGCACCGGCGATCACCGCCCATGCTTCTCTGCCGCTTAGCCGCGCCTATAAAAGGATCCCTCCCCAGCACAAAAGACTCACTCCATTCCACTCCCCTCTCCTCACTGGTCCTTCCCCACCTCTAGCCGGAGCAGCTCGAGCACTTGTTCGCCGGAATTTGGCTAGAGAAGCCCACTGCAGAGGAGGAGAAGGCGCCGTCGATTTCGTCCACCCCAGGAGCTGCTACGAACACCCCTAAGCCCGCCGTCGACAGCACGTTCGATCACCCCCATCGCCGCCGTAGCTGGAGCCCTAGTATGCCCCCTGAGCACCCCCACCGAGCTGCTAGGGTTTGTCCTTGCCGACGAACTGTTCGCCGGAGACGACACCTGTCAGCCGTGGATTCCCCTTCTAATCTAATGGCCCACATCTCCCCGTACCGCTTCGCGTGTAAAGAGACGCTACCCGGTGGACCCCCCTGTCAGCTGTTCTCTGTGCCGCGGAACGCCACTGGGTCGGCCTGTTTTCCTTCCCGCGCGACCCAATTAATTCAAATCTAGATTTTTCTAATTTCATTTGAACCTAGTTCTGTCCCTTAGTTTAAAAATCAATTCAGAGAGATTTACAAATTCAAATGGAGTGATTCCAATTTTGTTAGAAAGCTACTGAAAAAATCTACCCAAGCCCGTTGGATTTAATTCAATTAGAATTAGAGATATCTCCTAGTAAAAATAACAAGACAAAAGCTTTTGCACATTCAAACATTTTTATAAAATCAACCATGATAGCTCTTGATTTGATTCCAACTCTCAAAAATCACATTTAACCATACCTACCTGAATATATAATAATATTAAAGTTTACATGTAGTGACTTTGGACTAGTACCAAAATAATGCTATGTAGGCATTTCTAGTCACTTTAAATCATTAAATAATAAACTTAAACCTAAGTAAAATATGATCCAACCCTTAAATCACATTGCCACATGTTAGAATATGTGGTGATGACATGTGTCCACATGATCCCATATTTTAAGTGGTGAATATTAAATCTTAGTTAATTTTCAATGAGTAGAAATTACTTTTCTTAAATAAAAATAAAACTAGTTAATAAGACTTGTGTTGCTTGTGATGATAATAGGTCATCAAAATGTGTGCCTTAGAGTGCTAATTAGACTAGTTAAATATTGTTTGGTGATTATGTACTCCGTATGTATTTATAGACGATAGTACCGACCAAGATTTCGAGGAGGAGGAGTTCTATCAAGAGGAGGAAGAAAACTTCAACCACTGCACTGCACAAGGCAAGCCACCATTAACAATGCAAGCTAACACTTGCAAGTATAATATTTAGCAAGCTAGAATTAAGCTAGATGATTGAGCAAAGATGCTTTAGGCATGCTTTGGTTATACCACTTTGACTATTATTTACCCCAAGTGTTATTTTCAAGATTTACTTCCTTTACTTTACCTAAAAGTCTTTTACTTGTTTTGAAGGTAGCATAAAGAGTATAAAACTTGACCTATATAGATAAACTTTAGATATCATTCTATGGCATGAGATTGACCCCGTCTTTCCACCTTAGTGAACACTCTTAACTTAGTAGTTTAGAGTAGATAAAAACTTGAGTCACTCTTGATGGGAATACTTGGTGAAAATGAATTATGCAAACCTTGGAATGATGAGTCATTCTATTGAGATGTTTTGACATGTGTTGAGAAACACAAATGGTTTATGATGGTGAAAATGTTGAGGCATGAGCCTTAACCCTTTTACAAAACTGATGGTTGGATTTGGATGCGATACCATTCCAAATTTACCGTACAACCACAATACCTGAATTGGGTAAGGCTTAGCCAGAAGTTTATATGCATTAGTATTAGTTCCCTCATGGGAGAGGTCTGAGCTGAGGCTACCTCTCAATGTTGTCCACCTATCCAGTGCCCAAGATGACAGATGGTCATGGTTGGGAGGCCAGGCTCATAGGAGAGGTGATTATACTAGGGTGTGTAAAAGAAAGGTTATGTTTGATTATCTACATACTAAGTATGATGATTCAGGGTTATCCCTGACAGATCTATCGAATCTTGTGGTGAAAGTGTACCACCTCTGGAGAGTGTCAAACTATTCGAATAGCCGCATCCGCAGTTATGGACTGTTGGAATGGCCATACTGTTTCGTTGTCAGATGTTTTCAAAATAACTTATGAAAGGAATGATGAATCTTGACTTGACCACAACAGGGTTGTGTTTATGACACTAGCTTCCCAACTTAAGTGATTCTAGAACTTTATTTTATCTTTCTTTGCTTCAGAACTCAGCTTAGGTTTCCAATTTAACTTTATAGTTAAACTTAGAGCTAGCACTTTAACTTAGAACTATACTACTTGTTAGTGGTAGTTTGCGAGTACTTAAAGAGTACTCATGGCTTTTGTTCCTGGCTATTCTCATGGCCAGACTATGAAGGAGACTACCAAGATGATGGCCAACAGGACGGCTATGATAACTAGGACTATCTGCCTTCGTCAGCATTGCCTATGCCCTTGAAGATGGACCCCACCGCTACGCTTATCTTTTATTTCCGCTGCTTGTTGTATTAAGACTGGATCATGAGATCCTTATTTGTGTAAGACCTTATGTATGGTTTGTAATGGATGATGTACTGTGATATCCAATCTGTTATGTCTCGCAAAAATGGTAATCCTGGGATTGCAATGAATGACATAACAGGCATCTGGGATTAAAAATCCGGGTGTTGACAAGTTGGTATCAGAGCCATCCTGACCATAGGAGACCCTAGTTAGAATGGACCTCCAAACAAAAACTTAGTTTCAAAACCAAAGTGAGTATTTATGAAAAACTATTTCCTCTCTTATCCTTGGGAATTCATTCTTTCTCAAAAATTCATGTTCCTCAAAATTCTTACATTACTACTTAAAATTTGACACACTTGATCACTTCACTAATTTCATCATCCTTAATTCTTGTAGATGGAGACTCGGTTCAGCAAGTTCTACCAGTTGGGAAACGGAGGTCAGCTGATCTTCGAGAGGGATCTGGATTCACTATCAGAGTTACTGGGACGCCCCCATCCGGAGTTTCTTGGAGCTCAACTTCCAGGACCCCCAGGAGGAGTTTTAAAGTGGCTAGTCACAACTGATCTTAGAGGGAGCATAGAAGCACCAACGTCCGGGAGAATCCAGTTCTCCATGAGAGAGAACAACTGGCTAGATGGATTAGCCAAGGAAATGCATGAAGCTCTCGCATGTCTATGTGCCCTTAGCATTAACCTAATCCAAGGAACCCGTTTTGCTCACTATGCAAGACGTGACTTCATGGGAATGCCGATGGAGATGCCAAGTCACCCAGAGCTAAAGCGTCAAGTGGAGAACCTTGACTTCCTGCTGTACGATCGCTAGAAGGAATTGGACAATTCTAGGGAGTTCGCCAACCACAACCGTGCCATTGCCGCCCAGAAGGCCCAGACTTTCTCACTGCTAGTCAAGGATCGTCAGTCTCTTTGCCTCCAGCGCGAGAAGAAGGATCGCACCATCGCCCGTCTTTGCAAGAAGGTGGCCAACCTCGAGAAGACCGTCAAGGAGCAAGAAGCTCAGCTTGCAGCAAAGGAGGAATAAGAGGAGGGTGAAGACATCCAGGGAGACATGGATTCAATGATGATGACTTTCTGGAGGAGGATGCCGTGGACTTCTACACTGACGATGAGGACTCCGACTTCATTGATGATGAGTAGATGCACTAGAGCACTATCGTAGCATGAGATGTATCGGTCCCACTGTATCGTAGCTGGCAGAATGGTTCTTCAAACCATCTGTTTTCCTTTATTGTTGTGGTGTGTGTTTGTACCGTGTGCTTGTTTGAGTGAATGCAATGGAGTTAGTTGCAAAACCTAAGTCAAACTCACAGTTTTAGCTTTGAAACCAAAACCATGAACCTTAGAACTTTCCCTCTTACCCCTTTATCTACCTCCATCTTCAGATGACTCGTGAAAACCAAGGAGGGAGCAGCTCGTCGCAGGACCCAATGCTGCAGATTATGCAGATGTTAGTTGCAGACAATGAAGCAAGCATGGCAGAGCGCCAGGCCAACTTAGCAACATTGCAGGAGATAGCCCAGATGGCCCAAAACAACCAAGGGCATGGAAATTAGGATCACCATGGGTCCAAACTCAAAATCTTTCAGAATACCAATCCCCCAATCTTTAACCAAGATAAAAACCCACTAGATGCTGATGACTGGTTACAGACAATGGAAAACAACTTAGAAGTTGCAGGAGTTGATGACAACGAGAAAGTTCTCTTCGCCACCCACTGCCTAGCGGGAGATGCAAGAGCTTGGTGGACTAGTATCCGTAATATGAACCATGGTCAGGTGATGACATGGGAAGCCTTCAAAACCAAGTTCAGCCACACCCACGTGCCTCAAGGTCTAGTCACCCAACTAAGGGATGAGTTTCGTGATTTGAAGCAAGGCAGAATGATTGTGGTGTAATACTGTGACAGATTCCTGTCGCTTGCAAGGTATGCCCCTGATGAGATCAACATAGAGGTCAAGAAGAAAGAGAGATTCCTGAACGGACTGCATAACGAGATATAGACTGTCCTCGTCAACATCTGCTTCGAGGATCTCGAAGAGCTAGTCGACTCTGCCATTCATATGGAAGGGAAGATTAATCAGGCGAACGACAACTGCAAACATCGTATGATGCAGCAATCTGGATCCAGCAGTCACCAGAAGTATCATCCCAACCCCTCATCATGATATGCACCAAGGAATAATCGAACCCCAATGTCTCGCCCAAGCTACCCCAACCGTAGCGGAGGCAATGTGAAGTCCGGAGGAAACAATCACAACTCCGGCAACGCCAACAACTTCAACCATGCACCTCCCAAGAACAACAACAACAACAACACTGCACCCAGAACTGGAAGCAATGTTGTGCCTGTGGCAGCAAAGGACAAGTCCCAGATCACTTGTTTCGAGTGTGGAGTGAAGGGTCACTATTCCAATGACTGTTCCAAGAAGACTGCCACCACTGCCAATGTGAATGCCCTAGCTCAACAGTAGCGTCGTGTTCAACCAGGGAGAAGGTTTGCCCTAGGGAACCCTCACAACCGCAACGGTCGTCTTTTCCACATGAACGCCGAAGAAGCCCAAGAAGCGCCAGATGTAGTGCTGGGTATGTTTTCTATCAACTCAATTTTAGCAAGAGTGTTGTTTGATTCTGGAGCATCGCATTCATTTGTCACCAAAGAATTTGCATGCACTAGTAAGATTCACCCAACCAACCTGAAGCATGTCATGATAGTTCAAATCCCCGGTTCAAGCACCACAGCTAGAAAAATTTGCAAAGTTCTGCCTATCAGAATACATGAGATAGATTTTTATGCCAACTTAATTGTACTTCGAACCAAAGGATTGGAAGTAGTACTAGGTATGGACTAGATGTCAAGGCATAAAGGACTGATAGACTGTGCTAAGAAATCCATCACCACGACCAGTAGCTCTGGAGTCACAGTAGAGCATATCTCTGAAACCTTACCTCGTCAATTCAAGTGCAACATGAGTCTAGCCCTACCCACCATAGACCAAGTCAGAGTAGTCTGTGAATACCCCGACGTATTCCCAGATGAATTGCTAGGTATGCCCCCGAATAGGGATACTGAGTTCATTATTGAACTAATCCCCAGAACCGGACCCATAGCCCAGAGACCCTATAGCATGAACCCCTCAGAGTTAGTGGAACTGAAGAAGCAGTTGGATGCCATGTTAGCAATAGGCTTGATTCAACCAAGCGCATTGCCATGGAGATCACCAGTGTTATTCGTCGACAAGAAAGATGGAGGCAACCATTTGTGCACAGATTACAGAAAGTTGAATGACGTCACCATCAAGAACAAGTACCCCTTGCCAAAGATAGAGGATCTATTTGATCAGTTGACTAGAGCTCAGGTATTCTCAAAGATTGATCTTAGGACTGGTTATCACCAACTTAAGATTCGTGTAAAGGATATTCCAAAGACTGCCTTTACTAGTCGCTATGGTTTATACGAGTATACGGTTATGTCTTTTGGATTAACCAATGCCCCCGCTTATTTCATGAATCTCATGAATAAGATCTTTATGAATTTCCTAGATAAGTTTGTAGTTGTGTTTATCGACGATATCCTTATCTACTCCAAGACCGAAGAAGAGCATGAGCAACATCTGAGAATCATCCTAGAAACCCTGAGAGAGCACTGGTTATATGCCAAGTTCAGCAAGTGTGAGTTTTAGCTGAAAAAAGTAGGATTCCTAGGACATATTGTGTCTGCCGGAGGAGCCTCTGTTGATCCTGCTAAGATCAAAGATGTCGAAGAATGGGAAGCCCCAACCACTCAAACCCAAGTCCATGCATTTCTCGAATTAGCGGGATACTACCGCAAGTTCGTAGAAGGATTCTCGAGCATCGCCAGACCCATGACCCAATTGTTGAAGAAGGACAAGAAGTTTGAATGGATAGACAAAAGTGAAGCCAGTTTTCAAGAACTGAAGAAGAGATTGATATCCGCCCCAATATTGATCATGCCAGACATCAAGAAGCCATTTGATGTATATTGTGATGCATCCAAGATTGGTCTCGGATGTGTATTGATGCAAGAAGGCAAAGTCATCGCTTATCTGTCTCGACAATTGAAACAACATAAGCAGAACTATCCGACCGATGATCTTGAATTAGCAGCCGTAGTTTTGGCATTGAAGACATGGCGTCATTATCTGATGGGTAATCGCTGTGAGATTTACTCAGATCACAAGAGCTTAAAGTATATTTTCACTCAGAAGGAGCTGAATATGAGGCAAATGAGATGGATAGAGTTAACCAAGGATTAGGACCTTGACATTCACTATCACCCCGGCAAAGCCAATGTAGTAGCGGATGCTCTTAGCAGATTGCCTTGTAGGCTAAACACCATGATCAAGGAGAAGCAGCCAAGTTTGTATGAGGAGTTGGAGCAGTTCAGAACTGAATTAGTTAGCAAAGGATTCTTAGCTAGCATTGAACTTCAACCCAAGTTGATTAGCCAAATCAAGGAAGCCCAGAAGAGAAATGAAAGTATTGACGGAATAAAACATTGTATTGGTAAAGGAAAGGTACCTAGATTCACGGAAGACGAAGAAGGAGTTCTGTGGTACAAAGGACGTATCTATGTGCCAGCAGATTCAGAGCTGAAGCAAGTTATCATGCAGGAAGCTCATGATACTCTTTATTCTATCCACCCCGGAGGAACTAAGATGTATCAAGATTTGAAGGAGCAATTTTGGTGGCACAAGATGAAGAGAGAAATCGGAAGCTACATCACCAAGTGTGACATCTGTTAAAGAGTCAAAGCAGAGCATCAGAGACCCGCAGGACTGTTGCAAGCATTGCAGATTCCAGAATGGAAATGGGATTCCGTCGGAATGGACTTTATCACCGGTTTGCCTACTTCTAGTAGGGGAAATGATTCAATCTAGGTCATAGTGGATAGACTGTCCAAGGTAGCTCACTTTATACCAGTCAAGACAACCTACCAGAGTTCGAAGCTAGCAGAGCTGTATATTGCTAGAATTGTTAGTCTGCATGGAACCCCCAAGACCATAGTAATAGATCGAGGAACCTAGTTAACCTCGAGATTTTGGCAGAAAGTCCAGGAAGGATTAGGCACCAAGTTGAATTTCAGCACCGCTTATCACCCGCAAACTGATGGACAGACTGAGAGGGTCAACCAGTTCCTAGAGGATATGTTAAGAGCTTGTGTGTTACAGTACAGATCAAAATGGGAAGACTACCTGCCTTTCACAGAATTCTCATATAACAACAGTTATCAAGCTACTTTGCAGATGGCACCATTTGGGTTCCTATACGGAAGAAAGTGTCGCACCCCCTTGAATTAGTCGCAAGTAGGAGAGAGTCAGATCTTTGGACCCGACAGTCTCCGAGAAGCCGAAGAGAAGGTTCAAAAAGTCCGTGAGCATCTCAAGACTACCCAATCCAGACAGAAGAGTTATGCTGACAAGAGAAGGAGAGACCTGACTTTCAATGTCAGAGATTTTGTATATCTCAAGGTTTCACCATTGAAGGGAATGCAACGCTTTAGTCTGAAAGGAAAGATAGCCCCCAGATATATCGGGCCCTTCAAGATTCTAAACCGTCGAGGAGAAGTATCGTATCAACTGGAACTACCTGAAGAGATGTCAGCCATCCATAATGTGTTCCATATCTGGTTACTTCGCAAATGCCTGGAAGTGCCAGACAAGACTGAAGTTTTGAAGAACATCGATCACAGAGCTGTGGAAATCAACAACGACCTGACATATCGTGAAGTGCCCATACGTATCCTAGAAGAAGCTTATAGAACCACCAGGACCAGGAGTATCAAGTTTCTCAAGATTCAATGGAGCAACCATACTGAAGACAAAGCCACTTGGGAGCGAGAAGATTACATTAGGACAGAGTTCCCAAATATCTTTAGTTCCTAGTTTTCTTTGTAAATCTCAGGACGAGATTTTTTTTAAGGGGGGAAGGTTTGTAACATCCCAAAACTTTAATCCAGGGTTATTAAGATCCAAATCATCAAAATTAGGGTTAATAACTTTTCCAATTAAAATTATTAAAGCATTCATATGTGTGTGCATTTAAATAGGAGTTGTTTTGAATTGCCATGATTAAGTGATCCATTGCTTGTAAAATGATTCTTAGGTGAAATAAACATCATCTAGATAATTCCCAAACAAATCCCAAAGAAAAACAAATCAAAATGAATAAAAGAAAGAAATGGTCATTTGTGCCGTTTTAATCAACATGCCTACTTTGGCTATTCCTAGTACTCAATTCTTAACAGTAATAAATATGGATCTTTGCACCCCTTGGTAGTACAAGTAATAGCGTACCAAGGCCCACCTTGTGATCTGCCAAAATCTTTCAAACACTAATTTTAAATGACATTTGAAAATTGAATCTATAGGTATCTAGATCACCCTATTTCAAAAACCACTCAAATGAGCTCAAATTTCAAATCCCAAGCAACCACAGAGGCTTAAGCATGTGTATAGCAAACCCACCAAAATTCATCCAAAAATTCCAAACTTGATTTCTTTCGGCCATTTTCACAAACACTTGGTGGACAGAATTCAAACAAAAACCAAATTCACTATTTGAGCAGTATTCTGGCCAAACTTGTCCCCCACATTTCCACCAAACTCTCTCCACTGCTCCCCTACCCCTCTCTAGCCCAGCCACACACTATGCCACGACCAAATGGTCATGGCCATTAAGGCCGAGTCCCCATTTGAGCACCTCACCGGCGACAACACGCCACAGCCGCCGCCAGCGCCATCCACCATGTCCTGGAGGTAGCCCGTGGTCCACCTCCACCGCCCAACCAGCCCCAGCCCGAGGACAGCGACCAGAATGGTCAGGAACCGCCGCGCCGGGAGACGGTCGGCCATGCCAACGCCACCCGCAGAGCGCGCACTGTCCCCGCGTAGCCAGACCTCGCCTCGCTCCAGCTGCCCGCCTACACGATCCCCACCAGCCTAGCAAGCTAACGGACACGCCCATTCCTCCGACCATGCCCTGTAGTCGCCGGCCGCCGTAAAACTCGCCGTCGGCAGAGACTTAGTGCGCGCCGTGCTCTTCACTTTCCCCGACCGCAAACCACCGCACAAGCACCACCGTGACACTCGCCAGGGCACCGCCCATGCCTCTAACTCACTGTGTCGTCGGCACCGGCGATCACCGCCCATGCTTCTCTGCCACTTAGCCGCGCCTATAAAAGGATCCCTCCCCAGCACCAAAGACTCACACCATTCCACTCTCCTCTCCTCACTAGTCCTTCCCCACCTCTAGCTGGAGCAGCTCGAGCACTTGTTCGCCGGAATTTGGCCGGAGAAGCCAGCTGCAGAGGAGGAGAAGGCGTCGTTGATTTCGTCCACCCCAGGAGCTGCCGCGAACACCCCTGAGCCTGCCATCGGTAGCACGTTTGATCGCACCCATCGCTGCCGTAGCTGGAGCCCTGGTATGCCCCCTGAACACCCCCACCGATCTGCTAGGGTTTGTCCTCGCCCGCGAACTGTTCGCCGGAGATGACACCTCTCAGCCATAGATTCCCCTTCTAATCTAACGGCCCACATCGCCCCGTACCGCTTCGCGTGTAAAGAGCCGCTGACCGGTGGACCCCCCCTATCAGCTGTTCTCTGTGCCGCAGAACGCCACTGGGTCGGCCCGTTTTCCTTCCCGCGCGACCCAGTTAATTCAAATCTAGATTTTTCTAATTTCGTTTGAACCTAGTTCTGTCCATTAGTTTGAAAATTAATTCAGAGAGATTTACAAATCCAAATGGAGTGATTCCAATTTTGTTAGAAAGATACTGAAAAGATCTACCGAAGCCTGTTGGATTTAATTCAATTAGAATTAGAGATCTCTCCTTGTAAAAATAACAAGACATAATCTTTTGCACATTCAAACATTTTTATAAGATCGACCATGATAGCTTTTGAGTTGATTCCAACTCTCAAAAATAACGTTTAACCATACCTACCTGAATATGTAATAATATTAAAGTTTACAAGCAGTGACTTTGGACTAGTACCAAAATAATGCTATGTAGGCATTTCTAGTCACTTTAAATCATTAAATAATAAACTTAAACCTAAGTAAAATATGATCCAACCCTTAAATCACATTGCCACATGTTAGAATATGTGGTGATGACATGTGTCCACATGATCCCATATGTTAAGTGGTGAATATTAAATCTTAGTTAATTTTCAATGAGTAGAAATTACTTTTCTTAAATAAAAGGAAGAAAACTAGTTAATAAGACTTGTGATGCTTGTGATGATAATAGGTCATCAAAATGTGTGCCTTAGAGTGCTAATTAGACTAGTTAAATATTGTTTGGTGATTATGTACTCCGTATGTATTTATAGACGATAGTACCGACCAAGCTTTCGAGGAGGAGGAGTTCTATCAAGAGGAGGAAGAAAACTTCAACCATTGCACTGCACACGGCAAGCCACCATTAACAATGCAAGCTAACACTTGCAAGTATAACGTTTAGCAAGCTAGAATTAAGCTAGATGATTGAGCAAAGATGCTTTAGGCATGCTTTGGTTATACCACTTTGACTATTATTTACCCCAAGTGTTATTTTCAAACTTTACTTCCTTTACTTTACCTAAAAGTCTTTTACTTGTTTTGAAGGTAGCATAAAGAGTATAAAAATTGACCTATATAGATAAACTTTAGATGTCATTCTATGGTATGAGATTGACCCCCTCTTTCCACCTTAGTGAACACTCTTAACTTAGTAGTTTAGAGTAGATAAAAACTTGAGTCACTCTAGATGGGAATACTTGGTGAAAATGAATTATGAAAACCTTGGAATGATTAGTCATTCTATTGAGATGTTTTATGATCCTTAACCCTTTTACAAAACCGATGGTTGGATTCGGATGTGATACCATTCCAAATTTACCGTACAACCACAATACCTGAATTGGGTAAGGCTTAGCCGGAAGTTTATATGCATTAGTATTAGTTCCCTCGCGGGAGAGGTTTGAGCCGAGGCTACCTCTCAATGTTGTCCACCTATGCTGTGCCCAAGATGACAGATGGTCATGGTTGGGAGGCCAGGCTCATAGGAGAGGTGCTTATACTAGGGTGTGTAAAAGAAAGGTTATGTTTGATTATCTGCATATTAAGTATGATGATTCAGGGTTATTCCTGACAGATGTATCGAATCTTGTGGTGAAAGTGTACCACCTCTACAGAGTGTCAAACTATTCGAATAGCCGCATCCGCGGTTATGGATAGTTGGAATGGCCATACTGTTTCGTTGTCAGATGTTTTCAAAATAACTTATGAAAGGAATGATGAATCTTGACTTGACCACAACAGGGTTGTGTTTATGACACTAGCTTCCCAACTTAAGTGATTCTAGAACTTTATTTTATCTTTCTTTGCTTCAGAACTCAGCTTAGGTTTCCAATTTAACTTTATAGTTAAAGTTAGAGCTAGCACTTTAACTTAGAACTATACTGCTTGTTAGTGGTAGTTTGCGAGTACTTAAAGAGTACTCATGGCTTTTGTCCCTAGCTATTCTCATGGCCTGACTATGAAGGAGACTACCAAGATGATGGCCAGCCGGACGGCTATGATAACTAGGACTATCTGCCTTCGTCAGCATTGCCTGTGCCCTTGAAGATGGACCCCACCACTACGCTTATCTTTTATTTCCGCTGCTTGTTGTATTATGAATGGATCATGAGATCCTTATTTGTGTAAGACCTTATGTATGGTTTGTAATGGATGATGTACTGTGATATCCAATCTGTTATGTCTCGCAAAAATGGTAATCCTGGGATTACGATGAATGACATAACAGGCATCTGGGATTAAAAATATGAGTGTTGACAGTGCACCTTGGCATTGGTAAACAAGTTTGCCCATGCGAGTTTCCAAATACTAGGAGAAGTAACAACTCTACTAAGCGATGGAAATATTTTTTCTATAAAACAAAGTACCCCACCTCATTCTGTATTGCTACTCCAAAAGGCAGGCAGCGCGAGAGCAGCGAGAGGAGTGCCCTGCACATGAGACTCGGATAATAGACATATGACATATCAACATTATATAAAATTATAATAGGTAAAGCACAAAAACTTATAAATTTGATCAACATACATAAAGTATGGGTGTATATTTGGTTCTTGTACTTTGTATCATCATGTAGAAGTCAAAGATTATTAGCTACCCAAAACACTTGATTTTTTTGGTAATATGGTCTAGAGAGACGAGGGAGAAGATTCTAGTATGATGGAGAAGTGTGTTTTGAGGTTTATTCATAGAATTCATTCTGCTGAAGACTATCTATACAATCTTCTAGATGCTATAATGGAAAAGAAGATCCAACGGTTGGAAATATTGGGATTCACGAGTATTGAGATCCAACGGTCAGCATTCAAAGTTATTCATACAATCTTATCTTACCAAGTACTATATAGTGTACGAATACAAATAACTTTGAATATTGACCATTGGATCAAGACTCGCGAATCCGAACGACATTTCCAGCCGTTGGATCTTCTTTTCATTCTAGCATCTAGAAGATTCTATTGATAGTCTTCAGCATAATTAATGCTATGCACAAACCTCAAAACACAATTCTCCATCATACTAGAATCTTATCAGTCGTTTCGCTAGACCAATGTTACTATCAAAAATTTCAAGTGTTAGGTAGCTAATAATCTTTGACTTCTACACATGACGATACAAAATAGAAGAACCAAATATACACCCATACTTTATATATGTTGATCAAATTTATATTTTTCTGCTTTACCTATTATAATTTTGTATAGTGATGACATGTCAGATGTCTCTTATTTGTCTCTTATCTGATTTGTCTCTGATTCAGATTAATGTTCTCAGATTTGTCTAGATTTGGGTATATGCATCTAGCACAGAAACAAGACTAGATACATTTGAATCTAGATGAATCTATGAACATTAATATGGATCGGAGGGAGTCTATCAAAATTATGTCGAATTATTTCGAACCACACGTAAGCTGCCAATTGCTCTTTAAATTTCACAAAAATCTTTTGAAGTTGCCCACTAGATAGCCAATATATGGAGAACGCGACCGAGAGTTTTCAAAGATTCAACTTTTTTCTAGACTTTGCATGCTAGCAAAGTTGACCCTGCTTTGAAAAAATAGAGAGAAATAGGCCAAAAAAATAGGGGGACTCATGCATGGCGTCCTTTTGCTTGTACTACCTGCCATGAAAAATAATAAACATGAGTTTTTCACAACTTTTGAAAAAAACCACTTCACAAAAATGGCCTACCATGTATAAGTATGAACAGGTTTCAGGACGAGCGACCAAGCAAGGTCACGGACATATCCATGCTTATGGGAATTTTGTAGTAGTACTACAAGAAAGTAGATGTGCGCATCTTGGCGTTGGTAAACAACTTTGCCAATGAGAGTTCCCAAATACTAGGAAAAGTAACAACTCCAATTTTCTAAGCGATGGAAATATTTTTCTCTGTAAAGCAAAGTACTCCACTTCCGTACTAGTACTACTCGAAAAGGGAGGCGGCTCCTTACAAAAAAGGAGGCAGCGCGAGAGCAGCGCGAGAGCAGCGGGAGGAGGAGTCGGAAGGCGGTGCGATCTCAGAGCAAAGCTATGATGGGCTGCTGACATGAGGTACACTCACTAGTAGTAAATATATGGACCTACTAGTAGTAATATGCACGCAAAACAAGTTGTGCTTTCTCTCTCCTTTGCTGGCTCTCACCATCCATCCTCCATCGATCTCTTCTCTGCAGTCGTGGGTGCATAGTCCGGCTTGTCTCTTGCTCGTCCACAGCGTGGCGCTGCGCACGTGTGACTTGGTACGCCACACCGATCTACTTCTAGAAACTATTTTCCCCCCGAAATTCAAGCCATCTACTGGATTAATAATCATCTACACCAATACAAAAAGTCTCAAAAGTAATAATAATAATTACGAAACGGTCCTCAAACCATATTGCGACGACTAAAAACCCTAGTGCGCTAATTGGAGTGTCTCGCTCCTTCAGGACCTACGGTACCCATGTTCAAAAAAGAAATAAAGAATGTCAATACCCCAATTTTCAGACTAAGTGTATCATGCATTCTTACAATTCCCAAGTTTTATAATTTTTCAAGCGAGCATAGAAATTTTTTTCATTTTATTCCTGTTTAATCTTCTTGCTTTTTGATGAGGTTACTGCATGTAACGCTAGTTGTTCTATCGTTCAAATGTTAGGTATTGTACATGCTGGTATACAGCCGGCAATAGATGACGTGCCACTTTGTTATACCTAACACTCGGTTATACTATTGAACTAGCTCTCACGCACTTGTAGAATATTAATTTAGACCTAATTCGACAAATCGATGGAAACTCGTTTGAGTGGGTGAAATTGGCTAGAAAATTAAGCTTGAAAAATCTAACATGTAATTTATCCAACCACTTTATGTACTATAGTAAATAAATGACACATGCTATGAACTTTAAGCCATATTAATCGCACTTATTTCCAAAAAATACTTTTACTTCTTTACCATGCATGCTAACATGCACCAACCTAGCTATACCAAAATATGGGCACACGGTCATTATCTTGATGAAGACAGGGTATGTCCATGACCTTGGTCATTTGGCTTGAAACCCAAGGAAGTTCATACATAGTAGTACATGATATAGTAGGAAATACCAGAAGTGTGAGTTTTTCAAGTACTTTTACTGGTAGAAAAATAAGAAACAATGGCCCCACCAATTTTTCGTACAAAGTGGACAATTCTTTCTTACAGTTCCCAAGTTTAAGTATTTTTCAAACTTCCAATCTAAATCTCCACGTGCACTTAATGCATGACTCTAAGTCGATTAAACGAAATTAGGTCAAACTTGAATACATGTGAGCATGATAGACTATTACTCTTGAAAATATCCAAAATTCTTTTGAAGGTACCCAGGCAGCCAATATATCATGGGCCAACAATAGTTTTGAAAAATGCCATTACTGATTAGTATTTGCATACCGACAAATTTGACCACGTATAGAAAACATTCAAACAAAATAAAGCTTAAAACAAAAACATGAGACTTCATTACAATTGGGGTACTTTTGCTAGAAGTATTATTAATTGCCAAGAAAAATGATAAACATGAGATTAGACAACCTTAGGGAAAACGGATTCACATTATAGCCCACCATGATGTAACATTATTAATTCTTGGTTTTCAGCATGAAGGATCAATAAGGTCATGGCCTTCTATATCGCTGTATACCCTAGCTACACTTTTACATAGGGTTTTGACATCGGGTAGATGGGTGCGTCTTGGACTAGTAAACAATGTTGCCCGTGGGAGTTCTGAACAATTAGGAAAAATATTTTTCACTTTTCCAACTGATTATGGGGATGTTTTGTACAATAGTAGTAAAGAAAATCAGAAGAATGTGGCACTGAATGCGAGAAGCGCGCCATGTTTCCGGACATAGCGAACCATCCATGTTTTACTTGTGATTACTAGGTTCTTTGAGTTTTCAAGGTTCGTAGATAAATTAACCCAATTAAATTACACTACTGTATCCGATTCAAATTAATATTCTCAGATTTCTCAAGATTCGGATATATGTATCTAGCACAGAAACATGACTAGGTACATTTGAATCTAGATGAATCTATGAACATTAATATGGATCGGAGGGAGTCTGTCGAAATTAGGTCAAATTATATCGAACCACATGTGAGCTACCAATTGCTCTTTAAATTTCACAAAAATCTTTTGAAGTTGCCCACTAGATAGCCAATATATCGAGAACACAACCGGGAGTTTTCAAAGATTCAACTTCTTTCTAGACTTTGCATGCCGACAAAGTTGACCTTGCTTTGGAAAAAAAAGAGAGAAATAGGCAACAAAAACAGGGGGACTCATGCATGGCGTCTGTTTTCTTGTATTGCCTGCCATGAAAAATAATAAATGTGAGTTTTCACAACTTTTGAAGAAACCCGCTTCACAATAATGGCCTACCATGTATAAGTATGAATATGTTTTAGGACGAGCAACCAAGCAAGGTCATGGACATATCCACATCATAGTTTATGGTAATTTGGTAGCACTACTAGAAAGTAGATGTGTGCATCTTGGTATTGGTAAAAAACTTTGCCAATGCGAGTTTCCAAATACTAGGAAAAGTAACAACTCTAATAAGTGATGGAAATATTTTTCCTATAAAGGAAAGTACTCCACCTCATTATGTACTGCTACTCCAAAAGGTAGGCAGCGCGAGAGCAGCGAGAAGAGTGCCCTGCACGTGAGACTTGGATAATAGACGTATGACATATCATCATTATATAAAATTATAATAGGTAAAGCATAAAGACTTATAAATTTGATCAACATATATAAAGTATGGGTGTATATTTGGTTCTTGTACTTTATATCATCATGTAGAAGTCAAAGATTATTAGCTACCCAAAACACTTGATTTTTTTGGTAATATGGTCTAGAGAGACAAGGGAAAAGATTCTAGTACGATGGAGAAGTGTGTTTTGTGGTTTATGCATAGCATTCATTATGCTGAAGACTATCTATACAATCTTCTAGATGCTATAATGGAAAAAAAGATCCAACAGTTGGAAATATTGGGATTCGTAAGTATTGAGATCCAACGATCGGCATTCAAAGTTATTCGTACAATCTTATCTTACCAAGTACTATATAGTGTACGAATACAAATAACTTTGAATATTGACCGTTGGATCAAGACTCGCGAATCGGAACGACATTTCCAGCCGTCAGATCTTCTTTTCCATTCTAGCATCTAGAAGATTCTATTGATAGCCTTCAGCATAATTAATGCTATGCACAAACCTCAAAACACACTTGTCCATCATACTAGAATCTTATCACTCGTTTCTCTAGACCAATGTTACTATCAAAAATTGCAAGTGTTAGGTAGCTAATAATCTTCTATTTCTACACATGACGATACAAAGTAGAAGAACCAAATATACACCTATACTTTATATCTGTTGATCAAATTTATATTTTTCTGCTTTACCTATTATAATTTTATATAGTGATGATATGTCAGACGTCTCTTTTGATTTGTCTCCGATTCAGATTAATGTTCTCAGATTTGTCTAGATTCGGGTATATGCATCTAGCACAGAAACATGACTAGATATATTTGAATCTAGATGAATCTATGAACATTAATATGGATCAAAGGGAGTCTATCGAAATTATGTCAAATTATTTCAAATCACACGTGAGCTGCTAATTGCTCTTTAAATTTCACAAAAATATTTTGAAGTTGCCCACCAGACAACCAAGATATGGAGAACACGACCGAGAGTTTTTAAAGATTCAACTTCTTTCTAGACTTTGCATGCCAGCAAAGTTGATCCTGCTTTGAAAAAAGAGAGAAATATGCCAAAAAATTGGGGGACTCATGCATGGCGTCCTTTTGCTTGTACTACCTGCCATGAAAAATAATAAACATGAGTTTTTCACAACTTTTGAAAAAAGCCGCTTCACAAAAGTGGCCTACCATGTATAAGTATGAACATGTTTCAGGACGAGCGACCAAGCAAGGTCACGGACATATCCATGCTTATGGGAATTTTGTAGTAGTACTACAAGAAAGTAGATGTGCGCATCTTGGCATTGGTAAATAGCTTTGCCAATGGGAGTTCCCAAATACTAGGAAAAGTAACAACTCCAATTTTCTAAGCGATGGAAATATTTTTCTCTGTAAAGCAAACTACTCCACTTTCGTACTAGTACTACTCGAAAACGTAGACGGTTCCTTACAAAAAAAGGAGGCAGCGGGAGGAGGAGTCGGAAGGTGGTGCGATGTCAGAGCAAAGCTATAATGGGCTGCTGACATGAGGTACACTCCACTAGTAGTAAATATATGGACCTACTAGTAGTAATATGCACGCAAAACAAGTTATGTTTTCTCTCTCCTTCGCTGGCTCTCACCATCCATCCTCCATCGATCTCTTCTCTACAGGCGCGGGTGCACAGTCTGGCTTGTCTCTTCCTCTTCCACGGCGTGGCGCTGCACATGTGTGACTTGGTACGACACACCGATCTACTTCCACCAACTGTTTTCCCCCCAAAGTTCAAGCCATCTACTGGATTAATAATCATCTACACCAATACAAAAAGTCTCAAAAGTAAAAATAATAATTACAAAAAGGTCCTCAGACCACATTGCAACGACTACAAACCCTAGTGCGCTAATTGGAGTGTCTCGCTCCTTTAGGACCTACTGTACCTACGTTCCAAAAAAGAAATAAAGAATGCCACTACCCCAATTTTCAGACTAAGTGTACCATGCTTTCTTAAAATTCCCAAGTTTTATGATTTTTCAAGCGGGCATAGAAATATTTTTCATTTTATTCATGTTTAATCTTCTTGCTTTTTGATGAGGTTGCTGTATGTAATGCTAGTTGTTCTATAGTTCAAATGTTAGGTATTGTACATGCTGGTATAAAGCCGGCAATAGATGACGTGCCACTTTGTTATACCTCCATTTTGGGTATACACGCGTTGCCGTAGGCCATTCCTCAAAATGGTTTCTCTTGTAAATTCCCACGCACCACACAATTCAAATGTTTCAAACATACTAGTACCACCCGCGCCCTTTGGGTCGAATCCCTCGAGATCACCTTGCACGACCATGGCCGTGCTCCTTCCGTCCCATCTCCCCTTCATAGCCTCTCCACCGGCATGCCACCATAGCGACCGTGAAGACGTTTTACCAGCTCCCAACGCTGGCCCGCACTAGATCAGCTCCTCTGTACATGAGGTCCATGACGCCAGAGCCGGCTCAGCAACGCCATCGCAGCTTCGTTGGATCCACTTCCCGAATCCATGACACCGGATCTGCTTCCTCGACCTTGTCCACGGCGCCGGAGAGATGGGGAGGAAAACCCGCTCAAGGGCAGACGGCAAGGTCATAGCTCACCATAAGTCCGGCAAAGGCACGGGAAGGAAATCACGTAATCACAGTCACAACGGTTGCTACCATACACTTCATATTCTCATCACGCATTTGATGTCTGAAAGTAGTTCATCGCTTGTTTCACTGCATTCTCGCACTGATTTTTTATCTTGTACTCCGACATTTCTTGTCGAGGCATCGTATAAGCATATGTCTGTCATTGTTCCTTCAGAGCTTTCAACTGCTTGCTAGCACTGTACTAACTTGCTCTTCTACACACACCTCGCTCTTAAATCTCATAAGATATTTTTTTTGCTGATGCATGTAAGGTGATTTGCGGCCGCCTGATGTGGAAGAACGGAAGATTAGGGAAGATAGATTATTAAAGAATTCCAAATATGCAAGGTCGCTCGGCCCGCAGATAGTTAGATCTTTCGTAGCTACCACCACCAATCATGAAGTCCAGGATTCTGATGCAGAATTTTATCCTCAAGATCAACAAAACCCCGAGGGAGACCTGACTCAGGGATATGGACCGGTCGAGAACCCCTCCCTAATCCGCCTGCTTGTCCACTACCCAAGGTGCTTGCTCTGTCTTGTCATTGTGATATTTGTTTCATCTTCCATGTTTTGTACCTCAATTCCCACCAAATGTTGTGCAATGCCATCTGCTTAGTTCATGCATCATATATGTTCAGCATATCTTGCCTTACTATTCTTATGTTCTATCCGCGACTCATTTTACATAGGACTTTGATAGATTAATGTATCGCTTATGTGTGGCAGGAATCAGCTGGTTCACCTAAGACCCTTCCAGGTACCAGCAGGGAGAAAAACTATGATCGGCAAGTGTCTGATTCAGCACTAGTTTCTGTTGATGAATAATATTTCGAGGGAAACCTGACTCAGGAAGTTGGACCCGTCGAGGACCCCCTTGCTAGTCCGCCAGCTTGTCCACCCCCAAAGGTGCTTGCTCTATTTTTTTAATTGTGATATCTGTTGCATTTTCCATGTCTTGTATTTCAATCCCACCAAATATTTTGCAATGCCCTCTGCCTAGTTCATGCATCATATATGGAGCACATTTTTCCTTACTATTCTTCTATTCCATGTGCATCTCATTACATATAGAACTATAACAGATTGAAGTATTGTTTATGTGTGTCAGGAATCAGCTGGTTCATGTAAGACACATTCAGGTACCAAATGCGAAGCGTCGACAAGCCGTCCTGCTAATGCTACCGGTGGAACACAAACACACGCTGTGAAATACAATAAACGAAAATCAGGAAACTCACATATGGCTAAAAAGTGTCGTCTTGGCGGCACACCACAGGTTCCAACAGTAGTAGACGTAGCAAATACCATCCCACACATTCCACAATCACCAATTGCCAATCAAGATACCCAACATAAATTGACAGCCGAACCAGTTTTGACCTCTACTTGCCTAACAATGCTGGCACAACACCAACAAGCTAGCGATGATCACCAACCTGTTGATCAGCCCGTCGCCAAACAAGGTATGTGTTCCAAGGATTATCGATGCATGCTTCCTTATATGTACCATGCAAGCTTGATGTAATGGTTGAATTGGCAGCTACACGAAGATTTAAGAAAAGGGAGCCAACGGTAGGAAAAAAGCTTGAAGCTAAAATTTCCGGAACGCAATCTAGATATTGCATCAATTCTATTGTGCCTGGAAAGCGATGGCCAGAAGATCTAGAAGAATCTGCTTTTTCTAGCATCCGAAATAGGCGTTTTTGTCAGGAATGATATTACCATCTTCGCATCGTTCAAGCTCCACCAACAGACCCCTGACCATTACAATTCATTACTGTAGAAGATACATGTAAGTCATGGTGCTCTGTCCCATGCATTCAAGCTTGCTCTTGGTTCTATTCTATGTCACATAACACATCAAATATTCCATTCTTGCTGATAGACAAAATTCAACTTCGATCAGGAGAATGGGGATGTAGAGTATGTTCTCATGGACATGTTGTCCTGTTCTTTGCGCTAGCAGCGCCATAGGCTAAAGAGTAAATATGTTGATGGTAAGTCAAGCAAGGATATTCAAAGAACGACTCCTATGGAACACACTATCACTAACCAACAATGGATAGATCTTCTCAACCACTTGTTTGATCCAAAGATTATAGTATGGTTTGTGAAGACTGATACCATATCACATTCAAAATTCCTATTTGCACATCTGTATCACAAGTCTCCTTTTGCAGATGAACGCTGAGAAAAACAAGAGAAACCGTGCCAGACAACGCTTAAGAAACCGAACTAGATCTCGTGCATTGGTTGGACACCTGAGCACAATAGTAAGAATAATTAGTTTTTAATCTTCTACAGACTTTGTGCTTCTTATATTTTGATAATGTGTTCCGCCCACTTTGCTGAAATGTGCAGTAAGTCTGCAGCAACAATTCCAGGCATGCTAGACAAGCAAAAAAGAAGGGCTCAATCCCTCCATTGAGAGTGTAATTGTAAGTATTCTGTTCGATTGATATTTTGTGATGACACAACCGCAGTGATTTATATGTATAGTTAGATGTGCAACACTGCCTGAACTTCTGCCCAGTTTTCTTTTTAATTTAAGTACTAGATGATTTCCAACTAGTGTGAGTTTCAGTTTTCAGCTGTACAAAGAGTTGTCTTGTGTATATCATGCACCCAGTGATGAAGAAACAAATAGATGCCATGTTGGCATAGTCCTGTTATTGCATGCTAGTGATAAAATTCTTATCAGTATGATCAGATAGCTATACTTTTACTACAATATATATGATGCGTAATCAGCCATCCTAACTTGTAAGATTTGTTCATAGACAGGTTAAATGTGTTGTCTGCATGTTTGTCTGTATTAGCTTTTCTTCTCTCACCCATGTCTACCAATTGATAACCTTTCAGATTAAATTGGATGAGGAGATGGAAAAACCTGGGAAAGATGGTCTAGAACAAACCCAAGAGAATGTCTGGAAACATTTAAAATGGTACTAAAAGGTGAAGGTCATCGTAAAATCATGTTCCTGCATAATGCTTGGTTGTGGCAGTGCAAGTCCAAGTCCAAGTCCAAGTCACCGTATTTTCTAGTCAGGAAGAAATTGTAGCACTACGTGCTGAATAGGAAGTACATAGACGAGCAATCGATGATATGAGACAGAAAGCATTAGCATGTGATGCGGAGTTGAAGATGTTACGAGATCAGTAGAATTCTCGAGATCCCATAGATGAAGAGACTTGTCTAAATTGAAGATGAACCCTAACAATGAAAGGTGAGTACAATGGTCCTGTGAAATGGTTCCTGCTATAGAGCCCGGGTTGCGTTTGGGGCCATGTAACAAAAGCGGAGGGAGTATTTGTTTCGCATCATGCTTTTATCTATGTATCGTATGTTCGATGCACAAAAATCCCGTGCCCCAACCTCACTCTCTCAGCCTTGGATTCATGAACCTCACAAAGGTTTTTTCTTCTTTGGACAACAGCCAAATTCAAAATCTCAGTCCATCGACAAATCCTACCGCCTACCCCGTTTGAATCAGAGATTATGTATCCAATTTCTTTGCCAATATGGTAAGGTATTTCGATGATCAGTTGATGTGAATCAGCCTTAAATTCGTACCGAGGGAGTACCATTAACAAAATTAAAAAATCTCAGTCGAGCGGCAAGATCATGTCTCAAAGTGGTTTTCTAATGTAGCTGTCACACTTAAAGGGAGATGAAGTTGATGGATTGAGAAAGCAAATTGAGGACTCTGCTATCAACTTGATTGGCAACTGAAATGCTGGATTTTCTTTCCCTTTTGTTCATATTATGTAATATTTTTAAGAACTTTACAGCTGATGTAATAGCTAGATGACTCGCTGATGGCCCAAAATATATTGAGCTCATTGGGGAACCCCTAGAGGAAGGTATGATGAGCACAACAGCAAGTTTTCCCTCAGTATGAAACCAAGGTTTAATCGAACCAGTAGGAGCAAGGAAACACCCCAAAGGTGTTGCTAGCTGAACCTTGGCAGGGCGCACTACCGGTGCTAGTAGCAACGTGGAGACCTACACAACACAACCATAGAACTTTGCCCCCAACTTGCGATGAGGTTGTCAATCTCACCGGTTTTGCTAAAAACAAAGGATTAAACGAATCGAATGGAAGGAAGTAATAGTTTGTAGAAAGTAAACACAAAGCAGTAAACAGTTTGTAGATTGAATGTAAAAGAAAGGACAAGGGTCCATAGTTCACTAGAGGTGGCCCTCCTTAAGATAGATAACATGTTGGGTGAACAAATTACAGTGGGGCAATTGACAAACATCGAGAAAGCATACAAGCATATACTAATCATCTTGACTCCTTTGAGATTCGATTGGGGATTACAACATTATACATAGACCGCCATCCAACTGCATCTATGACTAATAATCCACCTTCAGGTTATCATCCGAACCCCCTCCAGTATTAAGTTGCAACCAACAGATAAATGCATTACGAATTGCGTGTAAAGTAAACTATACGATTGATCTATGAACAAAGGATTGTTGTTTTCTCCCTAGTAGCAACAACACATCTAGTACCTTAGAGATTTCTGCCACTTCCCCAGATTACCAGAGGCATGAACCCACTATCGAGCATAAATACTAACTCTTGGAGTTGCTAGCATCTACTTGGCTAAGATAGCTACTAACAACGGAAAGCATGCAAGATCACAAATAACAAAGACGTGATAGAATCAATAATCAATCTGAAATAGCATCTCAATATCCATCGGATCCCCGCAAACACAACATGCAGAATTACAAATAGATGATCTTGATCAAGAACGGATCTCACAAGATCTAAACATGATAGCACAAAGGAGGAGAACTAGCCATCTAGCTACTACATGGACCTGTAGTCTAGAGATGAACTACTCACGCATCACACCGGAGGCTTGCATGATGATGAAGAAGGCCTCCAGGGTGAATTCCCCTCTCCGGTAGGGTGCCGGGAAGAGCTTCAGATCCCTCCCGATCTAGGGATGGAGATGACTGCGGCTATAGACTCCTTCGTGGATTTTTGATCGGGTACTTAGGGTTTCCGTATCAGAGGCAATATATAGGCGGAAGGAGAGGCTGAGGGGGTGCCTGGGGCGGCCAGACCACCCCCTGGCGTGGGCCAGGCCTGGCCGCATGGCCAGGTGGTGTGGCCGGGCCCCAGCCCCTCCCCGTCTCGTATTCTGGCTCCAAGTGTCCCCCGGTAAAATAATGACTTTGGCTTTTGTCCCGTCCAATTCCGAGAATATTCATTTTCTAAATTTCCTGGAACCAAAAACAGCAGAAAACAGGCAGCTGGCATTGTGGCTCTTGTTAATAGGTTAGTCCAAGAAATCATATGAAAAGTACTCCAAAGTGTGGACAAAACACAAGAAAGTAGATAAAACCAAGCATGGAACATCAAAAATTATAGATACATTTGCAATGTATCAACATCCCCAAGCTTAACTCCTGCAATGTATCAACATCACTGTCCTCTAGTAGGTAAGTGATAAAAAGAAAGAATAATTTTTGAGGTGACATGCACCATCATAAACTTGATCAAAGTATTTGTAAAGCATGGATAGCTGGGATCATAGTACTTCAATCATAACATGAAAGACAAAGTTCTAGCAATAAGCCAAAGAAACTATGTTGCAACAAGAAAAGGTACAAACAAAGGATTCATGAATAACAATGCTTTGCAAGACGTTTGTTTGTTTCACATAAAGAAAAGATAGCATAGTAGCATTCAGCTTGTCCCTCATAGAGTAGCAAATATAAATGCATAGGACACACCTTCAAAGTTCATAAGAGTGACTAGAGACAAATAGTTTAAAACAGGCAATATCAAGGTATGCATCAATCAACAAGTCTTGGGACAATGCACATAGAACTCAGAATGGCCACTATGCTCTCAAAGTTGGTGCATAAAGATAGAAGGTGGAGACTCAATATATAAGTGGAAGAAAGGCCTTCATAGAAGGAATTAGGGATTCAAGTCTCATAAAGAGCTTCCAAAAATTATGGTACTTAATAGCTTTCAGCTCTCATTGCCCCTATCATAAGCATCTTGAAGGTGATTAAGGTTAAAGTGAACAAACTATGGTGTACATGCTTGACGAAGTATAAGTTAGAAATCTCATGTCCCTTGAATACGAGGGCCGCTCCTCATGCTACTCAAATTTAGTCACCGGTAAGTTCTTATCATTGTAAGTACATGTGTAGCATACAGAACCGCCAACGGGGTACCCCTTGCCCGATGATACGGAAGAATCCCCATATCAAAATGACAAGGCAAGCAGACAACGAGCATCTCAGAAGTCTTCTTATTTACTATGGGAATATGGTGCTTTTTTCTCTCTTTCCTCTTTTCATAATCTTTTTTTTCTTTTTCTCTTTTTTTCTCAATGTAGGACTCTTTTTTTTATAAGAAGAATGCTTCATAGTCAGCATGGATTAGACCAGCGGCCCAGGCTTTTCTCTAACACATATACATAACTCCATGGATTTACAAGCTCCCCTTTCATTTCACACCGACAACATCCATAGACAAAAGAGCATGATATCAACTAGGTACAAAGTACCAGTGCAATGTTGAAAGCGTTCCCCATGACAGCATGGTTCTGTTAATCCCCAACAAATAAGTGCAAGAATATACAATATAGATGACACAATGGTTCATGTTTATTAAGGGCAAGAAAAGTAAAGTGTGCCATCAAGTTCGTGAGAGCTTTAATCACTAGTTTTCTCATAACAAGTTTAATTTGGAAGGTAAACAAAAGCATGAATATACTTTGAATAGCTTAAGCTAGTAGGTAGGTATGGTGGACTCTTTGGAATAACTTGGTTTAGGGAGTTGGATGCATGAGTGGAACTCATACTTGGTTGCAGAGGCTAGCAAAAGACTGGGAGCGACAAACTAAGAGAGCAATAATGGCCATAATCATGCAGAGCGACAAAACATCATTGATCAAAGCATAAAGTGATACTACAAGTTGAAAACTAAAGGATCATAAAGGCTTATTGTGACTTGAGATAGTCATAACATGGTGTGAGAATGCGCCAAGTCAACCCAAATAAAGCATCAAAGAAGGATACCACAATACTATGCTTTAATATGCTAAAACAACGCATGATTCATCCAAGGCACATTAAGCAATCTCAATTGTTTATAACAAGTCATGCTACAGCAAAGAATACTAAGCATAAAGCCAAAAAAATATCAAGCATGGCATGACAAAGCATAGGCCACAGTCAAAAACAAGCTCTCTTTACCACTTAAGCATGAACTTTCCTACTCTTTTTCAATCCAAACCAAACTATTTGAAAACCAATGTATGAAAAAGGAGGTCCAACCAATTTATTCAGCAAACTAAGCAAACCAACCAAACGAAAAACCAAAACGAAAACAAAAAAGAAGACGCTCCAAGACCAACACAATTGTGCATGAAACAATAAAAATGAAGCGTTTGGAAAAACCTGGGATTTTTATTGATGAAGAAGGGGATGCCTTGGGCATCCCCAAGCTTTGACGCTTTTACTTCTTGGATATTTCTTGGGGTGACACACTGGGCATCCCCAAGCTTTAGCTTTAGTCCATCCTTCATCTCATTACTCATTCCTTCCATACACCTGAAATTTTTCCTTCATACAAAACTTCACACAATCTTTATTAGCAACATTAGTACACTCAAGATAATAAGTCTTTAGTTTCAGTTCCAACACCAATAAAACTTCCATTAAAACACTAGCTACTGTAGCACTTCCCTCAAAAAGCTCAATTCCCCAAAAGAACTCAAAAAGGAACCAACAAGAAGCAAATGCAGAAAATGGTTGAAATCTGTCAAAACAGACCAGCAGGTAAAGACCAATTTTTTCGAAGACCTTCTGTTGCTCAAATCAAAAAGTGTTAAACTAACAAAAGTTAGATAACAACCTGGGGTAGAATCACAAAAATTCACGCCTCAAAAGGTCGTACAGAGATTTTACACGAATCTTTACGGTGAAGCACATAAATCTGTTTCGGGACATCAACTTTCCCAATCATTACTTCTCTCTTATTAGAGGTTACTCTTGGCACAAAAAGCAAATAAAAAGGATAAGGAGTGGTTATTACTGATGTAATAACTTCCAAGACTCATCTAAAACTTTTGGGTTATCTCCCAATAAGTACTTTTTTAACACCTTTAAGTTAGGCATAAGAAGCAAGAAAAAGGATTAAGTGTTCTCAAATGAAGAAGCATTAAAACCAAATTTCTTGCCCTTGACTCTCTTACTTTTATTCTTAACCTTGGGGAACATATGATTGTTTGTTGGAGAAGCAAGGTGCATGGTCCCCTTTCCCACATCTATTATGGCTCCAAGGAGTTCTAATAGGGACCTTCCAAGTGTAATTTGTCCTTTTCCTGCACATTCAATAACAAGATAATCAGTAGAAATCATTTTCCCAAGGATCTTTGTAAACACTCCTTCAGCTATTCCAATAGGTAATATTGTGGCATTATTAGCAAGGGATATTTCTCTACCTCCTTCAGAAGGATATTTCTCTTGCTAATAGGTAATATTGTGGCACTATTCCAATAGGTAATATTGTGGTAAATATTCCCAAGGATATTTCTCTACCCCCAAAGATTCAAAGATTTATAAATATCTTTGGGCATAAGACAAAATTCAGACATGATATCACAGCGAGCTTGAAAAGTTTCATTATTTATATCAATCTTTACTGTGGGAAGCATTAAAAGTTTCAGAATTTATTGGAACATAATTATGATGTTCTCTAAGTGTGTTATAACAATCTTTTAAACTAGTAGTGCGGGTCTCAAGAGTGTTCAATCTCAAATAGGTTCATAAAGGAAGAATTGGATTTCCTGGACAAGTTGTAAGTAAAGACCAACTTCTTTATGGCATTAACAGCATCATCTTCATTGCATTGAAGGAATCTCCTCCCACAACAGCATCTAAAGCATACCTATAGCAAAAAGCAATTCCAAGGTAAAAACTGCTAAGGAACAAGCTTTGAGTCATTTTAGGCTCAGTTTTTTTATGTAGATCAGAGATTATAGACCAAGCTTCTTTGAAACTCTCTTCAATTCCTTGTTTACAAGTGAAAATCATTTCCTCGGGAGACATAGTGATTGGAGCAATGCTAGACATAATGGCAACTTAAGATAGGAACTAATTTTTTGTGTGTTTTTAATAAAGAAAGCAAACTTGTAAAACTATTTTTTTGTGTTTTTGATAAAGAAACAAGCAAACAAAACAAAAGTGAACTAAGCAAAAAAATAACAAAGTAAAGAGATTGGTTAGGAGGGACTCCCCTTGTGAAGATGTCCTTGACTCCCCGGCAATGGAGCCAGAAAAAGACTTTGATGGTGCGTGGTTGACGTGGGAGCTTCTTCTACTTCTTCAGTCCCCGACAATGGCGCCAGAAAAAGAGCTTGATGGCCCAAAATATATCGAGCTCGTTGGGGAACCCCAAGAGGAAGGTATGATGAGCACAGCAGCAAGTTTTCCTGTAGTATGAAACCAAGGTTTAATCGAACCAGTAGGAGCAAGGAAACACCCCAAAGGTGTTGCTAGCTGAGCCTTGGCAGGGCGCACTACCGGTGCTAGTAGCAACATGGAGACCTGCACAACACAACCACAGAACTTTGCCCCCAACTTGCGATGAGGTTGTCACTCTCACCGGTTTTGCTGAAAACAAAGGATTAAACGTATCGAATAGAAGGAAGTAATAGTTTGCAGAAAGTAAACACAAAGCAGTAAACAGTTTGTAGATTGAATGTAAAAGAAAGGACCAGGGTCCATAGTTCACTAGAGGTGGCTCTCCTTAAGATAGATAACATGTTGGGTGAACAAATTACAGTGGGGCAATTGACAAACATCGAGAAAGCATACAAGCATATACTAATCATCTTGACTCCTTTGAGATTCGATTGGGCATTACAACATTATACCTAGACCACCATCCAACTGCATCTATGACTAATAATCCACCTTCAGGTTATCATCCAAACCCCTCCAGTATTAAGTTGCAAGCAACAGATTATTGCATTACGAATTGCGTGTAAGTAAACAATACGATTTTTCTATGAACAAAGGATTGTTGTTTTCTCCCTAGTAGCAACAGCACATCTAGTACCTTAGAGATTTCTGTCACTTCCCTAGATTACCAGAGGCATGAACCCACTATCGAGCATAAATACTAACTCTTGGAGTTGCTAGCATCTACTTGGCCAAGATAGCTACTAACAACAGAAAGCATGCAAGATCACAAATAACAAAGACATGATAGAATCAATAATCAATCTGAAATAGCATCTCAATATCCATCGGATCCCCGTAAACACAACATGTAGAATTACAAATAGATGATCTTGATCATGAACGGAGCTCACAAGGTCTAAACATGATAGCACAAAGGAGGACAACCAGCCATCTAGCTACTACATGGACCCGTAGTCCAGAGATGAACTACTCACTCATCACACCGGAGGCTTGCATGATGATGAAGAAGGCCTCCAGGGTGAATTCCCCTCTCCGGCAGGGTGCCGGGAAGAGCTTCAGATCCCTCCCGATCTTGGGATGGAGATGACGGTGGCTATAGACTCTTTTGTGGATTTTTGATCGGGTAGTTAGGGTTTCCGTATCAGAGGAAATATATACGTGGAAGGAGAGGCCGAGGGGGTGCCTGGGGCGGCCAGACTACCCCCTGGCGCGGGCCAGGCCTGGCCACATGGCCGGGCCCCAGCCCCTCTCCGTCTCGTATTCTGGCTCCAAGTGTCCCCCGGTAATATAATGACTTTGGCTTTTCTCCCGTCCAATTCCGAGAATATTCATTTTCTGACTTTCTTGGAACCAAAAACAGCAGAAAACAGGCAACTGGCACTGTGGCTCTTGTTAATATGTTAGTCCAAGAAATCATATGAAAAGTACTCCAAAGTGTAGACAAAACATAAGAAAGTAGATAAAACCAAGCATGAAACATCAAAAATTATAGATACATTTGCAATGTATCACTCACATAGGCCGTGTAGGCATTTAGTTGACACCGTCCGCGAATGGCGGTACCATAACTGCGCTAGCCAGGTTGATTAGGTAAATGTATAGTGTTTTGTTATTTGTCCTTCTTTTATTGCGCCTTCCTTTAACAATAAAAGATGATCGCTAATTATATTCCTTTTATGATGTTTGCATGGCCTCCAGAATTACCGAAACAGTAACAGTAAAAGGCCAAAATAGTAACATGCCAAAACAATAATAGGCCAAAACAGTAACATGCCAAAACAGCAGCATGCCAGAATAGTAACAGGCCAAGACAGTAACAGTCTAAAACAATAACAGACCAAAATAGTAGCAGGCCAAACAGTAGCAGGCCAAAACACCAGCAGACCAGAACAGTACCAACCCAGCACAATAACAGGCCAGAACAGTAACGGACCAGAAAAGCAACAGGCTAGGACAGTAACATGCCTGAACAGTAGCAGGCCAGAATAGCGGCAACAAGCACAGTAATGGGCCAGAACAGTAAAGGACCGCAACAGTAACGGACATGAATAGTAAAAGGCCAGAACAGTGACGAGCTAGAATAGTCAAACGCCAGAACAATATTAGACCTTCTCAAAAGTGGGCCATTCATAGGCGGCCCAGGACGAGCTGTGCGAACAGTGACGTGCTGACCGTGGGCCTTAACAGTATCGGGCATACTTAACGCAGGATTTTAACAGGCTGCACAATATTCGAACAGTGTGGGCTTCTATAGGCCGTAATAGTAACGAGCCTGACATTCTCGGTTCGCTGCTAGTCGCTTCTTTTGGGCCCATTTCAAACAGTGCAGGACAAAACAGTAACAGGCCATAATCTCATTGGGCTCCCCTTATGGGCCAGCCCACTTAATTATTAGCAGTCCTTGGTTGGGCCTGGCTTCTACCACGGTTTCTTTGGCCGTTAACGGCGGTAACTGGGTGTTAACGGTGTTTTCCACGTGGCATTTTGCATGACGTCAGCAGTCAACGCGGCTAGCGAATAGATCTACGACGGAACATGTTTTCGTGGCTAAAGGGTGCGATCCACCACGGTCAGGAAAAAATCGTGGTAGATTCTTTTGTGACGGGTCTTTTACCACGATGGGCATCCATCGTAGAAGACTTTTTAGCCACGAAAAATGGGCCTTCAACCACGAAAATCATTCGTTGTGAAAGCCAACTTTTCTTGTAGTGTACAAGAAGATGCACCAATGATCGACCTATGAAAAGACATTTAATTCAAGAGCAATCTATGGCGTTTACTTGTAGCTAGCTCAAGTTTGACCTAATTTCTTTAAATTATCAATATGCAAAGTCTTAGCAAGAAGTTGAACCTATCGCCGAAACTCTCGCTAGTTTCCGGTATATTACTTTTGAACCCTCGATGGGTACATCCAAAATCTTTTTCGTAAATCTATCAAAGCAAAACCTAAAATTTACTTGTAGTTTCAAATTTGACCTAATTCCGAGATATCGACATAAAGTTATTCAAATGTGCGGGGTTAGCTATAGGAAGCTTCAAAACCCATAAAACATGGGAATCACAAGTACAACATGTTCTCGATCTACTATATATATATATATATGTTTGTCAACTTGGCTTGTGGCATCCACATCCAATATTCTTTGGATTTCTCTTTACGGAAAAGAACAACTAACCTCGTTCGTCTTCACTCAGAAAACGTAGAATTCAATGTTATTTCCTAGTAGTTGGACACTCACACCCACGGCACTACTTACTACTAGAAAATGCACCCATCTACCTCTGAAATGACATTTAAATCAAGAGCTATCTATCGCGCTTACTTGTAGCTCAAGTTTGACCTAATTAATTTCGTTAAATTGTCAAGATGCAAAATCTTAGCAAGAAGTTAAACTATCATCAAAACTCTCATTGTTTTTAGATATATTAATTGTGTACCCTCGACGGGTACCTCCAAATTAAAAGCTTTTTCGTAGAACTTTCAAAGCAACCTACAATTTACTTGTAGTTTCAAATTTGACCTAATTTCTATAAATTGACATAAAGTCATTCAAATGGGAAGAGTTGGCTAGAGTCATTAAAATATCGACAAACATTTAATTCAAGAGAGATCTTTCACGCTAACTTGTATCTCAAGTTTGACCTAATTTTGATAAACTGTCAAGATGAAAAATCTTCGCATAAAGTTGAACGTGTCATCAAAACTCTTGGTGGTTTATGATATATTAATTGTCCCCTGAATAGGTACCTCCAAAAGAGTTTTTATAAAACTTTCAAAGCAACCTACAATTTACTTGTAGTTCAAATTTGACCTAAATTCGTTAAATAATTGGCATAAAGTCATTCAAGTTGGCGGAGTTAGCTTGGAAGTTTGAAAGCTCATAAAACATGGGTATCATCAGTACAACATGTTGGTCCACTCTTTATGTCTGAAAACTTGTCATGTGGTATTCAGATACATATTCTTTGGAGTTTCTTTACGTAAAAGAACAATCTCATCATCACTCGAAAAATTGAGAATTAAATGTTCCTTCGTGATAGTTGGAAACTAACACTGACGACATTATGTACTACATCACCCATCTACCTCTAAAAATACATTTAATTCAATAGCAATCAATTGCCCTTACTTGTGTAGCAAATGTTTAACCTAATTTCCTTAAATTGGCAAAAAGTCACTAAAGTGTGCAAAGTTAGCTGGGAAGATTGAAACATCCTATTCTAAAAACTTTGGAATTATAAGAAACCATGTTCCACTTTGTCTGATAATCAGGGCAGTGTAATTATTTTTTAATTATGGTAGGTCCCGTAGGAGCGAGGTGCTTTATTAGTTAACACGCGGTCGGTGGAAGTACAAGTTACATCAAGGACCTCATAAAAATGAAAATTACATTCAAGTCCATGCATTTAGCACAAGATCCCTGAAACTATGAAATGAAGTGTCTTTTGAGGTTTACACGTATGCTAGATATTGTAGAGCCAAAATTTGTTCTGAAATAACCTACATTCTAGCTTTTACTACTAGTATATATAGTAAACAAGCATCCATAAAACATAGTGATCATACTCTCTATTGGAGTAGTAACATGGATTGGTTTTTCACATATCTAAGTACTACTACTAATTATAATTTCTCAAAAAAAAGTACCACTAATAAATGTAGTACTAGTTTGTCTGATTTGTTCTAAGATGTAGTACTACTACTATTACTAGTACTCCCTCTCTCTGATATTATTAAGGACATTTAAATTTGATAAGACCAAAAAAGTTAATTACAGCTTAGTGTCGAAGATATGCATGCAGTCCTCGGTCTCTCCCCTGCGGCACTATACACCCTGCAGCAGGTCGCAGGCTTTTCGTCTCTCTCTAGGAGTAGATCTTCTTGCCTCTCACTCACGTGGATCTTCTTGCCTCGGTCTCTCCCTCTGTCTATACTATACTGTATGGTACAGTACAGCGTGACACCTGCTTTATTACTCACCTGTCAACTTTCTATAGCCTTTTTGTTTTGATGAAGCATGTACAGCGTGTGGACACTGTCTAAGAAAAAAGTGGCCAAGTGCAGCTGCCACTGGTGCGCCCATGCTTAGCGTATTCCTGTACAATCGTACCAGTACAGTACGAAACTCAATCAGTATACTCTTCAGTATACCCACCCAACCCGGGTTTCTGGCCGGCGGGCACTACGTCGGCGAGCCGATCTTTCCTCTATAACCACTCCCACAAGTTCGTGTACCGCGTCGGAGGATTCGACTGTGAGCCGTCTACTATGGACGCCGTCCAGTCTAAATCGATGATTGAGTGCCCCTAGACGGCTGCTTTAGCTTGGTCGCCTTCAACAAGCTCGACGAGCACAAGATTGCGTGCTCTCACGGCCGGTTCTCCTGCATTGATTCCGCCTGTGATTTCGTTGCCTTGCCGGCAGGGCTCCTTCCCCACATGAAGGAGGCCCACGGGGTTATAGTAACCAGGGCCATCTACGGTAGCGCCTTCTTTTGCCTCATCCCGACCCCGCCACCAACAAGCACGAGGGGATTCACACGCTTCCTCTGTGGGGATGATGGTGCCGTGTTCGGCCTGACCATCAGCATGCTTGGCCTGGGCGCCGTCGTGTCCTTTGTGTGCATCAGGTAGGACAGGTGCTTGTGGTCGCGGTACACGGTGAAACTATGTGCGCCTGGCCCGCCAGGGTCGGTGGACTTGTTGATGGTCGAGAGCCTTAATGCGGTAATCAAGCTGACGAGCGGCTCATTGCCGACCAACTTGCCATCCGACAAGCTCAGGACGTACCCCAGGGTGCCACCGTGGTTCCTGATGAAGGTTGGACAGTCCACCCATGTATCTTTCTGGATTTGCATCGACAGGAAAAAATGATCTTAAACTACGGTTGATGATCAAGACTGTAATGGTGTATTAGCAGATAAATAGTACTACTAGTAGTACTATTTTAATAATCCAGTATAGTAGTAGTAGTCGCATGTAGGTTCTCTTTTGGTACTAGGATGGATGCATTTTGGATGTAAACTAAGTTTGCTGCTAATATTATTATGGAGTATTTAGGGGTTTAGTACGACTTTTATGTAATTGTTCACCTCTACGACATATACCATAGATAAACACACTAACCGTTCTTATGGTGCTTCGATTTTAGTCATCTCACTCAGTGATTACAGAATTTTATGCCCAAACTTGTCAATTCGACTTGATTTAAGTCTTGAACCAAGATTGCCGTCGAAATTGCGCTGGTGTGGACGACGCATCGACGTGGGTCCAGCATGCAGGATAGGATGCCCTGAAATTTTGCCTAAATATCTAGAAAATAATATGGATATCTACGACATCAACTCAATGTTATCAGAATCATCACGAACCATGTTTTCATATTATATGCGTTTGACATTATGTAAGTTAGTATGTTTGTACATATAGTTGGTCAAACTTTATAAATATTGACTTCGACAAAACCTAGTACGCTTTCTAATTTCGAAATGTGGGCGCATCTAAGTACTAAAATACGTTGAAATACATGCGTATCTAGACAAAGCCAAGTCAGTAACTACTATTTTAGGATGGAGGGAGTAATTATTTATGAGTAATCTATTTTTCACAAAAAATTTACTGCTATGGCATGTGCCCACGACTAGAGCATGGACCAATGCATAATAATCACGCGACCATGCGGTGGCGATCTACTCCGTACTTGATTACCCAACATGCGGAGGCGCACTAGTGGAGCACACGCTCATGCCGTTCCTGAGTAAGTAGTAGTACTACTAGTATACGGAAATAGGAGTACAAAAATAGATAGATCTTGTTGCTCATCGTACTATTTTTTCCCTATAAGGCAACCTGGACGTGACTACTACAATACTATATTGGCACAACTTCTGCTTTTGGCGCTACAAGATGAATGTGGAACTCTCTTTGTCCGTTCAAAAAAACTCTCTGTGTAACATTATTGTACTAGTACTTCTTGAACTCCGTAGTTTTTCGGACTCGTAGTAAAGTAGTGCAGTAAGTCTGTTTGGTCAAGCTACATGCAACGGGCATTGGTTTGACAGGACAATTCAGGTTTTTAGATATCCAAATTTCTACTCCAGCTCGATGGCTCAAGACACGAGGCAGCTAGTACTCCTCTATCCTCCGGCTGTTTCCCAGATCAAAATGAACAAGCAAAAGATTGTGTATCTTGGAAATTTCAATGGCCATTTATTACCTGTAGAGCTTTATTTTGTTTCCTTCGAGGCACCTGCAAAGACTGATACTGTACTAGTATACTACTAGTAAATAACGTGCTACGGTTGGGACCTATAGCTAGTACTAGAGATAGACTTTAGTAGCTACCCTCGTCACAGTGAATTGTCCAAGAGGTGGAGTTCCTTTTTTTCTCCAAGAGGTGGAGTTCCTTTTTTTCTCCAAGAGGTGGAGTTCCTTTTTTTCCTGAGAGAGGAAACCTTTTTTTATTCCTTCTTTGATTCAAATAAAATTCAAAGGTTTTGTGAAGGATCTTGTCCCTTAGGAAATAATCCTACGTTGTTTTGTTTGATTCATAGGATTCCAATATGTAGGAATTATGTCCCGTTTGGAACGCATGATAGGAAGAATATAGGAATAGGAAAACCACGGGAATTGAGATTCCTTCAAAGTATTCCTTTGCCCTATATTTTTAGGAAAATTTCCATCCACTCCAACCTCATGGTATAATTGCTTTGATTTCCCTATGATTCAAACACATACTTGATCCAAATTCCTGTAGTTTCCTATTCTTATGTTTTGATAATCCAGCAAATCAAATGAGCCATGAGAGATGGTCTTTCTTTTTTTTGTTTGTCTTTGATCAATTTTTTGTTTGAACATAGGGTTATAGAGCTTCCTCGGAACAGGAGGAGGGTGGAAACTGCACAAACCTCCAACAATTGGATTCGAAATTGAAGGGAACTCCAGATAATCAGGATAGTCTAGTTGCAAGAAAATACTGTACTACAATTACTTTTAGGTACAAATGTTGCACATAGCACAAATGTTGCACATAGCACAAAGTTCTAGATAATCAAACCGTGTCTCTAGGAGAATTTCCATAGCATATCCCCATTTCGAAAAGAATTTGAATTTACATACCATCTCCCTAGGTTGGCATTTTTTACGCAATCAAACATCTTAAGTATAAGCATGATTTTTGAAAATAGTAGTATATATAAACTTCTACAATGTCAGATCAATATCAATATTATTTCCATGTTACATTTCCTTTCCCTTTGAAGGTCTTATCCTTATCATGTCACCACGCGATGTGCTGTACCTGACACATGGGTTTGTTGAGGATGATGAGGAGAATGATCCTGGTAGGTGGTGGTTAGCAAGATCTGCCAGTGGTTCAAGACTTCTTCTGGTCTATACGTATGGTGTCTCAGGCAATGCAATTGCTGATGATAGTAGTGTTGTTCACTATGGTCACACCGTTCGCACCTATCCTTCTAGGTTTGAGTGCATGGTGTTCTCGATGGACACAAGCTAGTTAACTGCAGCTAACCGATGGAAAAGGGTTACTGACCTTGGATCATATTCTTTTTCCTTGGCATGAACTATCCGATTATCATTGCAATAGGCGATGCAAATGATCTGACATGACATCTGACAAGAAGGAACTGTGTTTACACATCACACCAAGAAATTGGCTACGAGTACAGGCCGCATCCTGAAATTTGCTGCTTCAGTCTAAATGGTGACGCAGCTATTGGTTTCCACACCAACACTCGTTGGACATGGTCGAAGACTCCATTTTGGTTCATCCCAAGCTTCTCAAACGCCTTGGAGTGGAACGAGCCTGTTCAAGGATAGCTCATTCGGTCTCGGCCTTCTATTCAACTCTTTCTTTTGGCTAGTTTTTAGCTGATGTACGAGTACTCAGCATTTAGTTTTGCACCTAGTCCGGCTTGTAAAATACTCCGTATGACCAAAAATCCCTTTTGTACAGTTGGTAGTTTCTCCAGTATGTATATTTCACCAAGCTTGTAAAGGAACTGTATTAGGAGTACAGTTGTACTCTACTACTATTCCTTACATAATTTCTTCTAGAATGTTGTATAATAGTACTATTAGTATTACTCCTTGCAGGTCTGTAGTTTTGTTTCTTTTTCACTGCAGTTTGGGTCCTGTAAGCCTAAGTTGGACGTGTTGGTAAGTACTTCACTCAGAAACTACACGCAATGGAAGGAACACGATGTTTCCAGGTTTACCAGTAAAAACATGTCACTCATCATGGCATCGCTAGTGATTTGACAAGGCAATAATGTACGACGGTGTGCTAATCTACTTTTTTCTTCTTCTGAACAAGTATTGCTTGTCTACCTAGTAGTAGTAGTAAAGGTCTACTAGTAGGAGTACCAAAGAACTCGATGTACTACTGTCAGTAGCTGCCGCAGAAGAGAGAGGGAGGGAGTTTTGCACACGCCGGTGCACATGGTAGCGTGTTCCTTCCGAGACAAGCTGGATTTAACTCCCTCACCGGCCTCCCCCCATGCACACATAGCCTCTTTTACTCAGTCCCTTCTTCCCATCCACTACCGTCCCCTGACCTCTCGCTCCATATTGTTGCCGACCAGCTCCTCGGCTCCATCCTCTACAGGTGGTGGCGATATCGACGCGGCAACCTTCTGTAGGGCGGTGGAGCATCCGTCATCTTTGTCCCACGGCAGCAGTGGCGGTTTGTGAAATACTAGAGCACTCGTACCTATTCCCTTAGTTTCATAATATAATATGTTTTAGCTTATGTGAAACGACTGTATCTAGATTCACTCCGAACTTACATGATCGAGTTGATGATGCGGTTAAATTTTTATTGTCGATTGCGCAGCATTGTCATGTGTAGAGTAGTTCTTATCCCGGGTATGCATCCTTTTTTGTAGACTAGGATTCCATAGAAGCTTGTTTTTTGGGCTAGATCCCATAACTAAGAATAGTGGGGATCTGTTGAAAGTTGGTAGTTCGGCATCGCAAACTTTTGAACATTTGCATATATTTTTTAATCAACATCATGTAATCAATATTACAACTTGCTGTAGAAGGAGATAGGGGAAGGAGTGAAAAAGAGGATGCTCGATGAAATAGGTTCCAATCCTGTGACTTCTGCTATCCCAGATGACAAGGTAAATCAATAGAATGACATATGTTCTTGTCATTGCACGTAGATGCTTTCGCTGAAATCTCTGTTTATCTTGTAACCGCAGAAGCATCAAGTTGAAGAAGACTCTTAGTTTCCTGATGACGGAGTACAAAATGGATGTCAGATCGCTACGCCTAATACGCCTCCTTGTTTACCTTCTATGGAGACTGATGCAGTTGCAGCTGCAGCTGGTACTAATGAGCCTGCACCTGCCATCGTCGTGCCAGATGATGGAGGTGGTGGATTGGTTTTACCATCCGCGGAGACTTGTGCGGCTAGAGCTGGCAGTGAAGAGCCTTCGGAGGACATTGTGGTGCTCGATAGTTCACCTATTGTGGAGACTCATGCTACCAGTGCTGGCGCTGTTGTTGGTGCTACTGATCCCGCTCCCAAAATTATTGTGCCACCTGAAGAAGGCGGTGATTTGGCTTTATAGTCTGTAGAAACTGTTGCACCTGAAGGTGGTAAACTATGATGCAGAGCTTTCTTTCTAATGATTTGTATTCTTTCTCTAGAACTTGTATTATGGAGCTACCTTACGCATTTCTTACACTTTTGCCTGTTGAACTGTAGTGTGGAACTGGAACTACTCCTAGTATGTAGTCATAATATTCGGATGCTTGAGTATTATCGATGATAAACCAATGCTAGCTGAGCTTCACGAGATTTGTCATCTGCCACTTGCAGGCGTGGTTCCTGGCTCATCTCCTTTTCACCAGCATGGTGAAAAGATGGTTTTGTTCCTTTTCTTGCATTGCCATTATGCTTGTGTTATTGATCTGGCCATTTTATGCTAATTTTGTCACCCAATCCGCATTTATGTATCTACATACAAACATATTTGTTCACATGGCTTGAACATAAAACAATATCTTCTTTGCATCGAATAACACAACGAGACATGCAAATATTTATTTATTTTTCAAACAAGGCAAACACTATGCTATTTTCATTGATAGAGAGGGACATGCAATTCAATTAAACTACGATAACTACTCGTACAAGTCATAGAATGGTAGGGATTGCCATAGGAAATCATCACCTCCATCATCTTGTTCTACAGAAGGCGTTATTACCAGATCCACAACCTTCTTTTCCTTGGGACGACAATGTCAAGTGCAGGATTTCGAATCTAAACGCAATCCAGTGCAGGTTCATCAGGACAACCTCCAGCTGCGTTAGTATGCACAAAAGGTACATCCGCGCTATGGCAGACATCATTGGAAATGTAAGCTGAAGCTGTTGTTATACTCCTATCAGGACCACAGATAGGGGCCATAAATTCAAGCTCTGAAATCTAGCGTTACAAAATAGATAAGAGGTTACCCCATCTGGACAATTCATAGACAATTCATAGTGCAATTTGAGTGTCTTACATGATCCTTAGATCTTAGTCCATCCGGTCTTTTTATTGGTGGAACGAAATTTGCTGGTACTTTTATTTCTGCGAAGAACCTAAAAACATAGCCAAGTCAGACATCTGAATATATCTAACTTTTCTATAGACTTATATGTGAAGATATCTTTGCATAACACTCAGTTATCAAACTGTCTACGGATATCTTCCCGCTCCATGGAAATGCGAAGTCGATGTTCTATAGGGTACATACATCTATACTGTACTATACCTCTAAGTACTTCCTTGTCAGGTACATCAAGAGCCAAATGCTCCATCGTATCAAAGAAGGATGGGGAATATATCAGGTCAAAAGCTTGCACAGGATCTCTGCCAAGTATTTTTAAGATGTTTTCAAACTCTTCTATCCAGAGCTTTACTATAGATTTACCTAAACAACGTACCTACCCAAATCTACAAGCACCTTGTAAATCTAGATGGTCACAAGCTTTAACTCTTTCTAACAAGAACAAACCAAAGCCAAGAAGAATGTCTAGTGCCTGAATCTAGCAGGCGAAGCGTCGGGATTGCCCAGTTGACCGCCGGCCGGTGCGTCTTGTGAAGAACGGAGCGGCCAATGGTGGTAGGCCGACACTCTTGATAGAAAGGCGTCGAGAAGTTTTTTTTAAGGCGTGGAGAAGTTTGCGGCATGGTTCTAATCCGGTGCATCTCCCATAAGAACGGTGCAAAATTTGAAGAGACAGGGGATGGTCGCTCGATTGACGGTGGGCTTAGGAAAGTTTGGGGTCTCGACGGAAAGTTTTGGTGGGCGCGGGGTGTTTGTACACAATTTTCACAGAAATATCTGTGAATATTTTATCGGATTTGCATCTCTCGCCAGTTTCGAAGAGTCATCTCTCTCGCCATTGGATTTACCTCGCGATTGGTGCAACGTGAGGGTTACACATTTGTTGCAACGGCTTGTAACTGGGAATTTAATGAGTTGCAACTAATAGGTTACAACTGAGTATTAGCACAATTAGTAGGGTGACGTGAGCTCCTTAACATAACAAGTTCTCAGGCGCCTGGGATCTAGGCGCTCATATTTTATACCTTTTTTCCCTTGTAGACAGCTTTGTTTCGAATCTAGCCGAAGCCCCAGCATGTACCTTGGCATTTTAACTATCGAGCCCAAGAAATTAGCCCATCCGGCCTCATTATAGCCCAAGACCTTCTAACTCGGCCATGTTTTGGGTCATTCGGCCGCCAAATAGCCCAGTTAGATTGGGCGAGAGACCATGAAAAATAGCCCATCAATCCCTGCTTGGCCCATTTTTCTTCAATTCGACCTTTTTTGGGCACCGTCCACCCACACCTAAAAAACTCCGCCTATCCATGTTTTTAAGTCTTACCTACTATATTATTTATACTTAACATTTTTTAGTTGAGCTGCTAGCAATCAAGCGTAGCACATGGACACGCAATTTTTAAGAAGAAAAATAAATAAGTTATATACGATGTTAGTATACATTTTTTACGTTTTATAAAAAGATAACAATTTTCTTGTGTCATGGCAAGGCATGCAGTTTATCTGTAGCAATATTTTTATACTAAGAGGCTGACATGGCCGACCCACCTGCCTGCAGCTAGCGCCCATCAATCTTACCATACAAGAGATCAAGTTTAACGAGCACGTTTAAAAAGTACTTGTACAATAGTCATGACCGAAAAAAGAAGACCAAGATTGGCATGTGTCTTGTCGAGAGAGGCTGACACGTGGGCCCTAGCAGCAAGACCATACACGTCGACCGCATGGAACAACGTTACTAAGGTCAAACCGGTGGACATGACCAAAAAAATGTCCAACATACACACGTTTCCTCTACATAGGCGGTTGACATGTGGACCCAGTAGGAAGACATTATACAAGTGTTGTATCGAGCAACGTTGCCAAGTTCCAAATGGGAGGTGCGAGAGAAGAAAAAAATTCTAGCATGCACATGTTTCCTGCACAGAGGACGCTGACATGTCGGGCCCACCAGCCTGTATAAACGGCTGAAGCAGCAAACAACGCTATCAAGTTCGGAACATGAAGGCGCGACATAGGGTAAAAAATCCATCGTACACATGTTTCTTATAATGAGAGGATGACATGTGGGTCCCAGGAAGTTGATTAAATGGTAGATGCATCGAACAACACTATCAAGTTCGGAACAGGGTAGCGCCAGCGAAGGAAAAAATTCCGTCATACACACGTTTCTTCTAATGAGAGGATGACATGTGGGTCCCAGGAGGTTGATTACACGGTAGATGCATGGAGCAATGCTATCAACTTCAGAACAGGATAACGCGAGCGAAGGAAAAAAATTCCATCATACACACGATCCTTCTAACGAGAGGCTTACATGTGAGACCTAGCAGCCTGACTAAACGGCATACACCTGGAGCTACGTTATCAAGTTCAAATCAGGGAGGCGCAACCGAAAAGTATGGTCCGCTAGAGACACTGACTTCTGGGACCCACACGCCTCAAAATACTTCAGCGAGTCAACATCACGCGAGGAAACGAAAATCTTGCTTCTGCCATGTGCCAGCCAAGCTTCCGCCATGTTTTTAGCAGATCCGTCATAGTAGAGGGCCGCAAAACCAGAAAAAAAACGTTTTCCATCGGCCACGGCCAAGCCGATAATTTCGTTGCAGAAGATGCGCCTTCTACGACGACCGTCGGCCAAGTCGTTGCGGAAGGAAACTTTTATTGTAGTGATAATACCATTTGCCCCTTTGACTTGCCCATTGGCTTGTGGATGTGCGACCGACACAATGTCGAGTCGGATTCCTTCTTCTTCGCAAAATTCGGCAAGTTCTACCATCACAAAATTACTCCCATTATCTGTCATAATGCTATACGAATAACCGAATCAGATGATCACATCCTCGACAAACTTTTTTGCTGTGGCCCCAATGCAATTTTTTATGGGTTTGGCCTCAATCCATTTGGTGAACTTATCCACCATCACTAAGAGATGGGTAAATCCATATTTTTCCATTTTAAATGGTCCTACCATGTCAAGCCCCCATACTGTAAAGGGCCATGTAATTGGAATTGTTCGCAGCTGATCAGCCGGGACATGGGCTTGATGGTCGCACTTTTGGTAGCCTTTGCACATCTTGACGAGTTTCTCGCCATCTACCTTAGTTGTTAGCTAAAAGAATATGTGTCAAAAAGATTTTTCTACTAAGGATCTTGCTACGGTGTGATGGCCGCATTCGCCTTCGTGGATTTCCCTTAGGATTTCCACTCCTTCTTCCGGAGAAATACATCACTGAAAACCCCTAGAAACAGTTCACTTATAGATTATTGTGTAGAATTTTGCTCGTTGGACGATCTACTGGCTTAGAACCTCGTCTTCGGGTAATTTTCCGTCTACCAAGAAATCAAGATAGGGTTTTGTCCAGCTAGGAATGAAAGATAGCATCGCTATAAGTGGTGAGTCAGATTTTGTCGGATGCTCCTCACCAACTCTTGTTATAGAGGGATTTTTAGGCACTGCACGAAAGCACCATCCGAAAATTATTTCCGCATAGAGCCTATTCTTGATAATGCATCTTCTTTTGTTGAGGGTCAAGCCCTTCAAATGATTTACATAACTCATCCATGACAACTCTAGAAGATGCCATGTGCTTGTTTGCCCTACAGTGATCGGATACTTTTTGTGCAACTAAATCCGAGTCTCCGTAGCACATTATTCGGCAAAACGCTGATGTCTTTGGCAATGTGAAGTCCATGCAACAATGCTTCATATTTGGCAATGTTTTTGGTTGCCATGAAGTGGATCTGTAGAACATAGAACATCTAATCTCCTTGGGGTGATTTGAGTACCATGCCAGCTCCTGAGCACTTTCGACCCATCAAAGTGAAGGGTCTAGTATTTTGACTCTAGGGTGTGTATATTTTCTGCCATCTCTATCCAATCAGTGAAAAAATCGACAAGTATCTAGTACTTAATAGTTGTTCGTGGTTTGTACTCAATATCAAAAGCTTCTAGCTCGATTACCCACTTGGTGACAGGTCATGTGGCATCACTGTTGTTGATTATGTCTCTCATGGGAGTTGTGCTCACCACTATGATCCTGTGTTGTTGAAAGTAATGCCTTAGCTTTTTGGGTACAAAGAATACACCATAGGCTAGATTTTTATAGTTTGGATATCGTTGTTTCTACTCTTTCGGGACCTCGCTGAGATAATAAGTCGGACGCTGCACCAAGTGCTCCTGTTTTTCCTCTTTTCGCTCCACCACTATAACAACACTAAAGACTATTTATCAAAGTGATATAAAGCAACATGAGATCTTGGGGCTCTAATGCTGCAAGGATAGAGCCAGATGAGAGCACTGCTTTTAGGTCTTGGAGGGCAACTTCAGCTTTTTCCATCTAAACAAATTTTTTTAGTTTTATTCAAGAGCTTGTATAATGGTATGAATCTTTCGCTGATCCAATTGATGAACCGACTCACTGCTGCCACACGACCAGTGAGACATTCTACATCCTTTAGGCGAGTTAGGCTATTATATGGAGTAGAACCTTTATCTTGTCCTGGTTCACTTATGTGCCTCTCTAAGACACAATGAAATCTAACAATTTTCTGGCTGCGATTCCGAAGAAACACTTTTTGGGTTAAGCATTATGTTATATTTTTGTAGGTTAGCGAACATTTGCTCAAAGTAAGAAATTAATGTTTCCTTTTTTTTGGAAATTACCACTATGTCGACCACATATGCATGTACTTTGCGCCTGATTTGATCATGGAGGCAACACGACATAGTGCGCTGATATGTAGCTCCTTCGTTTTTGAGCCTGAAGGGCATTGTTACGTAGAACAAGGTTCCAAGCGGGGTGATGGACGAAGACTTCAATGTATCCAAATCCTTCATGGGTATTTGGTGATAACTAGAATATGCATCGAGAAAGAAAAGGAGTTTCGAGCCCACAGTCGAATCGATAACTTGATCAATTCTAGGCAGAGTAAACGGATCTTTAGGACAAGCCTTGTTCAAGGCAGTGTAATCGATGCACATCCTTAAATCAGTGGTGTCATTTTTAGGGACCAATACAATATTAGCTTCCCACTCAGTGTGGATGACCTCTTCAATAAATCCATCTAACTCTAGTTGGGCTAATTGCTTAGCTATAGCTTCGCACTTTTCATCGCCTAAATATCGTAAGGACTGTTTGACAGGTCTAGAGTCGGTGTATACATTTAGTGAGTGCTCGGCAAGTTCCCTAGGTAGTCCGGTCATGTCATAAGATTTCCATGCGAAGATGTCTTTATTAGCTTTGAGGAACTCGACGAGCATCCTTTCATATGCGCTATCTAAGCCTACGCCTATTTGTGTCACCTTAGAGGGATCATCTTCCTTTAGCGGCATCGTCTTTTTCTCTTCTGATGCCTTGAATTGCGGATCCGGCTTGAGAACCTCCTTCTGTGTAGCGGGCATCTCGGACAAATCCGTGTTCTTTTTGATTTCCTGGTACTCCTTGGCATGCAGTACAGCTTTGGCAAAGGAAATAGATCCCTCTTAACACTCGCGCTTTCTTCGGGTTTCCCTGGATCATGATGACACTGCAAGGACCCGGAAGTCTCAGCATGTTTTAGATGTAACAGGGGAGAGCCATGAATTGCTAGTAGGCCGGACGCTCGAAAATGGCATGATATGCACTCTTGAATGTACCACCTCGAAAGAAAGTGGTTTGGTCCGATAATTTTTTGGTGTACCGAAAGTGATATCAAGAGTGATCTCACCTACAGAGTTCTCCTGTTCTCCTAGGATAATGCCATGAAAAACCACGCTGCTATAATTCAATTGGCTTTCTGATATTCTCATGGGGTCAAGTGTCTCGATGTAGAGGATGTCGATGTTGCTGCCACCATCCATGAGTGTCTTGGAGAACTCATAAGCATTGTCAAGTGGGTTGGAAACTATAGCATATTTTCCTCGGCGATGAGTCTTTGCCAGATGATCTCTTCGTTCCAAAGTTTTTTACTTCGGACCAGTCCATAAATTACGGGATAGCCGGAGCAGTATCGTTGAGCTTGTGAAGAGTAGATTTTTTGACCTTAGCAGGCTAGGATCCGAGGAAGCATACATAGGTGTCTTTCTTGGTTGGGTAAGACTTCTTACCATCCTAACTGGTGTTAGCAGTATCAGCTTCTTCCATGTCGGAATCTTCCTTGGAATCCTTCTCTTTATCGGATTTTTTCTTTCTTTTTCTTTGCTTGGCCGTGTAGTCAGAAGCTTCATCTTACTTGATGTCATCATTGAAACGACACTCAACATTGGTGTGGCAAGAACCCCCGTTCCCATCCGAGTGATGTACACATGGGTTGTTGGCAATGTCGGCCAATGAGTAACTTTTGCTAGGCTGTTGATCACCCCTTCCCTGGATCCGAGAAGTTCCATGGCCTCATCATCGGCCACCTCTGCTCCCTCCATGACCTCCAGACCCAAAAGTTGCATTAGCTGTTGCATTTTTCAGGTTGGGTTTGTCCTTATAGTTGTTCTTGTGCTTCTAACACTGCTGCTATTTTAGATACTTTGTGTTTGGGGTGGCCAGGCCATTCAACAGGCCCTGTGAATCATCATCGGCATTGGCATATTTCCTTGTCGTCTCTATCATCTCTCCCAGATTAGTAAGCTTGTCACGCTTTAGTTGCTGGCGCAACAAACCGACTAGGAGTCCTGCAATGAAAGCTTCGATTGCAATTTGGTCATTGACTCGTTCACATGAGTTTTTTGTGTAGAGCCATTGTCTGAGGTCGTCCCGTCAAGTTTCTGCAGCTTGTTGTGCGTGATGCTGCAAGTCTCTAACTGTGCAGGGCCTCCTGTAGGTATCCTTGAAGTTCTAAAAGAACACACTTTGCATGTCATACCAGTTATGGATGATGTTTTCCGAAAGTTCATTGAGCCATGATCGAGCCATCTTCTATAGCATAAGTGGGAGATATTAGACTGCGACCAAGTTGTTTCCTTCTTTGACAATGCATAAAGCTTGGAAAAAGTCATGGAGCCAAGTATCTGGCCAGGCCACATAGTCATACGGTTGAGTGTGTCTCGCAATGGTGAAGTTCTTCAGAATGTCCGTCCTGCAGGTTCATGGTCCGAAACATTTCGGGCTCACATAGATGTCATTCGTCTTGTAGCGCCGCACTTCAATGTTTGAGTTGATCCGATTTCAGGTGTCACTTGGTGACACGTCCAATGTTTTGGATGTTCATCGTGCCTACAGGGGTGTGGAGTCAGATCTCTGCTTCTTCTGCCACCTCCTCCATCCCTATGGCCGCCCTGGCCCCCTTGGGATCCGCTGTGGTCACTGTCGGGTGGGGATGGTGGTTCAGGTGGGTTGTTGCCTACTGAGTGCCAGCTTCCTTCCAGAGCATCGTTTTGTCAGCTCCGAGGTGGTTCTTCATGATGACGGCTACCATGCCGGCTTCCGCTAGCGTGGCCCCCATTGTTTGTTCATCTGGCATTGTCCACTACAAAACGAAGCTCAAGTGTTGGCACTTATAGACATCGAGGAACTGCGTGAGTCGTTGCGCTTTCACTGGCGCAGCAAAAAAAGCTGTCATGGATAACTGCGTCGGGGATTCATGAATGGCGGTGGATAATTTGGCGCGGCACAACGTGATCCGCCGAACTTGTGCTTCCGCGACAGCAAGAGGGTTACGCCGCGACCCATGTAGGGAGGCACTTCCTTAGGTGCCGTGGAATCCGTGAGACGATGGCACAATATCGTGCCGCCCTACGTAACCCATGCACAGCATAATTTTAGTGCCCCCAATGATGCTTCTAGGCGCAGAAATTTAGCCAGTGGTTTCTATATTTAGGGTTCCCCTTATTTACACTAAATCACACATGATGCTTCCAAATATCACAACACAAATACGAATATATAGCATAGCAGAGTATCCAACATATACATCGTAGCACTACAAAACGCATCATAATCAGTTTTGACACATCCATCACACAAGTTTTGAAGAGAAGTTTAAGTGTAATCGAATTCACACAGATTAACTCAATCTTCAACCAACAGGAAACCCATCTTGTCTAGGGTAAAAAGTGCTACGATGAAGTTTTGATTTCTTGTTATTCAGTTGAGTCTGCTGTTGGAGATATGCCCAAGAGGCAATAATAAAAGTGATTATTATTATATCTTTGTGTTTATGATGAATGTTTACATCCCATGCTATAATTGTATTATTAGGAAACACTAATACATGTGTGTTTTGTAAACATAAGAGAGTCCCTAGTAAGCCTCTTGTTGAACTAGCTTGTTGATTAATTGATGATCATGGTTTCCTGATCATGAACATTAGGATGAGATTAATAACAAGGTCATATCATTAGGAGAATGATGTGATGGACACACACCCATAGTAAGCGTAGCATAAGATCAAGTCATTAAGTTCGTATTGCTATAAGTTTTCAATCACATAGTAACCTATTCCTTCGACCATGAGGTTATGTTAATCACCATCACCGGATGAATACTTTGATGACATCAAACGCCGCTTCGTAACTGGGTGGTTATAAAAGTGTCATTGGGTATTCTGAAAGTATGTGTTGAAGCGCATGAACCAAGATTGGGATTTGTCCATCCATATGACGGATAGATATGCTCTGGGCCCTCTCAGTGGAATGTCATCTAGTTAGCTTGCAAGCATGTGACTAGGTCACAAGGGATGACATATCACGGAACGAGTAAAGAGTACTTATTAGTAACGAGGTAGAACTAGGTATGGAGATACCGACGATCAAACCTCGGATAAGTATAGTATCGCGAGACAAAGGGAATTAGTTTCGTATGTAAATGGTTCAATCGATCGCGAAGTCATCGTTGAGTATGTGGGAGGCATTATGGATCTCTAGGTCCCGCTGATGGTTATTGATATGAGATGTGTCTCTATCATGTCTACATATTCACGAACCGTAGGGTGACACACTTAAGGTTCGAACTTGTTTTAAGTAGATATGGAATGTGCGTTGGAGACCGAATGTTGTTCGGAGTCTCGGAATGGATCTGGGACATCACGAGGAGATCCGGAATGGTCCGGAGAATAAGATTCATATATAGGAGATCATTTTATGAGATAGGAAATGTTCCGGAGTGTTTGTATGAGAGTTCTAGAAGGTTTCGGAATGTTCCGGAAGGTTCTGGAAGATATCTTGGAGTTTGCTTGAAAATCAAGATAGGGATCAAGGAGTCCTGGTGGGTCAAGATACGGATTCGTGGGGGAGGAGGACTCCTCCCCCCACCTCCAACCCGCCGGCCTAGGGAGGAGAGGAGTCCTACAAGGACTCCCCTCTCCATGGTGCCATCCCCTCTTTAAATAGAGGGGCAGGGGCGCCCCCTCCTTTCTTGCTCTCATAACGTCCAATCTCTGCCGCCTCTCTCCTCCACCATCTTCTGCACAGGCATAGGCGAAGCCCTGCAGAATTCTCTACTCCACCACCACCACCACGCCGTCGTGCTGCTGGGATTCCATGGAGAAGATCTACTACCTCCGCTGCTCGCTGGAACGGGGAGAGGAAGGTCTGCTTCGACTCCGCACGTGTGACCGACTGCGGACGCGCTGCCGAATCGTGGCGCCGAAAGGATCGTAAACTTGACCAAGGGCGGAAGCGCTGCTGGAACGCAACGCCGGAAGGATCGTCTACTTGACCAAAGGCGGAAGCGCTGCTAGAACGCGACGCCGGAAGGATCGTCCACACGATCTTGAGATCGGCAAGTGATCGACTACATCAACCACGAGATCTAATCTTGTTAACGCTTTCGGATCTACGAGGGTTAGTTCCCATCTATCTCGTTGCTCATGTCTAATAGATTAGATCTTGGCTTTTATCTAGATTAGATCTAGGTTTTGTTCGTTCTTGCGGTAGAAATTTTTTGTTTTCCATGCTACGAACCCATCAGTGGTATCAGAGCCGTATCCATGCGTAGATCTGTTGCACGAGTAGAACACAATGTTTTTGTGGGCGTTGATGCTTTTGTTGTCGGTGTCTTAGCGTGTACTTTGCATCTTGCGGCATGGTGGGATGAAGCGGCTCGGGCTAACATTACATGTCATCGCACATGAGACTTGCTCCACGCTTGACGTGCAACTTGCTTTGCACAAGTGGCTTTGCGGGTGTCTGTCTCTCCCACCATAGTTAAGATTCAATTTACAATGAGCATCTTGACAACACTTGTATCAACGTTGTGGTCCTTGTTCGTAGGTAAGATCGGTCTTATGCGAAAGCCCCAAACCACGTAAAACTTGCAAAGAAAATTAGAGGCGTCTAACTTGTTTTTGCAGGGGTTCTGTGATGTGATATGGCCAACATGTGATTGTGATTGTATTTGATGTATGCAATGATCCTTGTTGTAATATGGCAACCGGCAGGAGCCTAATGGTTGTCTTTAATTCTGTTAAGACCTGCGTGTCTATTCATCTTGTAATAGCTTTATTCCAAGTAGTTGTAATAGTTGCTGGTGATGATGGACAACCATGAAGCGGCGCCACTGACCTTGACGCAATGCTGGTGATGATGGAGATCATGTTCGTGCTTTGAGATGGAGATCAAAGGCGCAAGAAGAAAAGGCCATATCATATCACACTTATTATGAATTGCCTGTGATGTTAATCCTTTATGCATCTTGTATTGCTTGGATCGCGACGGTAGCACTATAAGATGATCCCTCTCACTACATATCAAGTAATAAAGTGTTCACCCTTAGTTGGCACCGTTGCTAAGACTCGTCGTTTCGAAGCATCTCGTGATGATCGGATGTGATAGATTCTACGTGTGCATACAACGGGTGCAAGCCAGATTTGCACATGCGGAAACTAAGGTTATCTTGACGAGCCTAGCATGTACAGACATGGTCTCGGAACACGGAATACCGAAAGGTAGAGCATGAGTCATATAATTGATATGATGAACATGAAGATTGTTCGCCGATGAAACTACATCTTCTCTCGTTAAGATCGGACTTGGTGTAGTGGACTTGGTTCGTGTAATCACTAAGACAATGTGAGGGATGTTGTTTTGAGTGGGAGTTCACCTAGTTAGTTTAATAATTAAATTTGAACTCAATTTGTCATAAACTTAGTCTAAACTACTTGCAAATTGTGGTAGATTATGGCGACCCCCTCCATCAATTTCAATGCGTTCCTAGAGAAAGAAAAGCTTAAAAATAATGGAAGCAATTTCACGGACTGGTTCCGTGGACTGAAGATCGTCCTCAGGGCTGGTCAGTTGACCTATGTGCTCGATGCACCACTAGGTGACCCACCTGCAGATAATGCCACCGATGACGAAAAGAATGTTTTCGCCACTCGGAAGAATCATTACTCCACAGTTCAGTGTGCCATCCTGTACGGTTTAGAAGCGGAGCTCCAACAGCGTTTTGAGCACCACGACCCGTTCGAGATCATTAAGGAGCTCAGGCTAATTTTTGAGACTCGCGCGGCCATGGAGAGCTATGAGGCCTCCGAGAAATTCTTTAACTGTAAGATGGAAGAAGGAAGCTCCATTAGCGAGCACGTGCTCACCATGTCTGGGTACGCTAAGAAGCTCCAAGAGTTGGGAATATCGATTCCTAATGAATTGGGGATTCACCGTCTCCTTCAATCACTGCCACCAAGTTACAAGAACTTTGTGATGAACTACAACATGCACTGCATGAACAAGACGTTGCCTGAACTGTCGTCCATGCTGAAAACTGCTGAAGTGGAGATCAAGAAGGAGCAACAAGTGTTGATGGTCAATAAGACCACCAATTTCAAGAAACGGGGCAAGCCTAAGAACAAGGGCAACTTCAAGAAGGACGGCAAGAAAGCTACCGCACCTGCTAAGAAGCCCAAGGCTGGTCCTAAACCTGAAACTGAGTGCTTCTACTTCAAGGGAGCTGGTCACTGGAAGCGTAACTGCCCCAAGTACCTGGTGGATCTGAAGAACGGCAACATCAAGAAGAAAGGTATATTTGATATATGTGTTATAGATGTGTATCTTACTAGTAATCGTAGTAGTGCCTGGGTATTTGATACTGGTTCGGTTGCTCATATTTGTAACTTGAAACAGGAGCTGCGGAATAAACGAAGACTGGCAAGAGACGAGGTGACGATGCGCGTTGGAAATGGCTCCAAGGTTGATGTGATCGCCGTCGGCACGCTCCCTCTACATCAACCTTCGGGATTAGTTTTAAATTTAAATAATTTGGTGCCTGCGTTAAGCATGAACATTATATCTGGATCCTGTTTATTGCGAGACGGTTACTCTTTTAAGTCTGAGAATAAAGGTTGTTCGATTTATATGAGTAATATCTTTTATGGTAATGCACCTGAGATGAATGGTTTATTCTTACTGAATCTCGATAGTAGTGATACACATGTTCACAACATAGATGCTAAACGAATTAAATTGAATGATAATTCTACATACATGTGGCACTGTCGTCTTGGTCACATTGGAGTGAAGCGTATGAAGAAACTCCATTCAGATGGACTTCTTGAATCACTTGATTTTGAATCACTTGAAAGATGCGAAGCATGTCTAATGGGAAAAATGACTAAGACTCCATTCTCTGGTACAATGGAGCGAGCTACAGACTTATTGGAAATAATACATACCGATGTGTGCGGTCCAATGAGTGTAGCATCGCGTGGTGGATATCGTTATGTTCTCACTTTCATGGATGACTTGAGTAGATATGGGTATGTCTACTTCATGAAACATAAGTCCAAAACTTTCGAGAAGTTTAAGGAATTTCAAAGTGAAGTGGAGAATCATCGTAACAAGAAGTTTAAGTTTCTGCGTTCTGATCGCGGGGGTGAATATCTAAGTTACGAGTTTGGCATGCATTTAAAGAAATGTGGAATACTTTCACAGTTGACACCGCCGGGAACACCGTAGCGTAATGGTGTGTCCGAACGTCGTAATCGAACTCTCTTAGATATGGTTCGGTCTATGATGTCGCTTACAGATTTACCGTTATCATTTTGGGGCTATGCATTAGAGACAGCCGCATTCACTTTAAATAGGGCACCATCTAAATCCGTTGAAACGACACCGTACGAATTGTGGTTTGGTAAGAAACCTAAGTTGTCGTTCCTTAAAGTTTGGGGTTGCGAAGCATACGTAAAGAAGTTACAACCTGATAAGTTAGAACCCAAAGCGGAGAAATGCGTCTTCATAGGATACCCTAAAGAAACGATTGGGTATACCTTCTATCATAGATCCGAAGGCAAAGTTTTTGTTGCAAAGAATGGATCCTTTCTTGAGAAGGAGTTTCTCTCGAAAGAAGTGACTGGAAGGAAAGTAGAACTCGATGAGGTTATTGAACCTTCTCTCGGATTTGAGAGTAGCGCAGCACCGGAAGATGTTTTGGTGCCGCCTGCACCAATTGAAGAGGAAGCTAATGATAATGATCATGAAACTTCGAACGAATTTACTACTGAACCTCGCAGGACAACGAGGATTCGTACCACTCCTGATTGGTATGACTCTGCCTTGAACGTCATGTTGGTGGACAACGATGATGACCCTGCGACGTATGAATAAGCTATGGTGAGCCCAGATTCCGACAAATGGCTAGAAGCCATGAAATCCGAAATGGGATCCATGTACGAAAACCAAGTGTGGACTTTGGTGGACTTACCGGATGGCCGTAAGGCTGTCGAGAACAAATGGATTTTCAAGAGAAAAACAGATGCTGATGGTAATGTTACCGTCTATAAAGCTCAACTTGTCGCGAAAGGGTTCCGACAAATTCAAGGAGTTGACTATGATGAGACATTCTCACCAGTAGCGAAGCTAAAATCTGTGAGGATTTTGTTAGCAATTGCTGCACATTTCGATTATGAGATTTGGCAGATGGATGTCAAAACGGCGTTCCTTAATGGTGACATTGAGGAAGAGTTGTATATGGTACAACCCAAAGGTTTTGTCGATCCTAAAGATGCTGACAAGGTATTCAAACTTCAGCGCTCCATTTATGGACTGAAGCAAGCATCCCGTAGTTGGAATCAACGTTTTGATAAAGTAATCAAAAACTTTGGATTTATACAAACTTATGGAGAAGCTTGTATTTACAAGAAAGTGAGTGGGAGCTCTATAGCATTCCTAGTACTGTATGTAGATGACATATTGTTAATTGGGAATGATATAGAACTTCTTAATAACGTCAAAACCTATTTGAATAATAGTTTTTCAATGAAGGATCTTGGCGAAGCGGCATACATTCTAGGCATCAAGATTTATAGAGATAGATCAAGACGCCTAATAGGGCTTTCACAAAGTACATACTTGGACAAAGTTCTAAAGAAGTTTAGAATGGAAGATAGCAAGAAAGGGTTCGTGCCCATGTTGTCAGGTAAGACCTTGAGTAAAACTCAAAGTCCAGCTACGGCAGAAGATAGAGAGAAAATGAATAAAATTCCCTATGCCTCGGCCATAGGTTCTATCATGTATGCCATGCTGTGTACAAGACCGGATATAGCACATGCTGTTAGTTTGACTAGCAGATATCAAAGTGATCCTGGAGAGGAACACTGGACAGCGGTCAAGAATATCCTAAAGTACCTAAATAGGACTAAGGATATGGTTCTTTCTTATGGAGGTGATGAACAGCTTGTTGTAAACGGTTACACCGATGCTAGTTGGAACACCGATCCGGATGACTCAAAGTCACAGTCGGGTTACGTATTTATTTTGAATGGTGCTGCAGTGAGCTGGAGGAGTGCGAAGCAAAGCGTTGTGGCGAAATCTTCAACTGAATCGGAATACATAGCTGCTTCGGAGGCTGCACAAGAAGCCGTTTGGATGAAGGAGTTCATTACAGAACTCGGCGTGGTTCCCAGTGCGTTGGACCCGATGGCCATCTACTGTGACAACACAGGTGCCATAGCTAATGCGCAGGAGCCAAGGTCACATAGCAAGCTGAAGCACATCAAGCTACGTTTCCACGCTATTCGCGAGTATGTCCGAGATGGTGACATAAAGATTTGCAAAGTACACACTGATCTGAATGTGGCAGATCCGTTGACTAAACCTCTCTCTAGGGCAAAGCATGACCAACACCAAAACGCCATGGGTGTTCGGTATATTACCATGTAATCTAGATTATTGACTCTAGTGCAAGTGGGAGACTGCTGGAGATATGCCCAAGAGGCAATAATAAAAGTGATTATTATTATATCTTTGTGTTTATGATGAATGTTTACATCCCATGCTATAATTGTATTATTAGGAAACACTAATACATGTGTGTTTTGTAAACATAAGAGAGTCCCTAGTAAGCCTCTTGTTGAACTAGCTTGTTGATTAATTGATGATCATGGTTTCCTGATCATGAACATTAGGATGAGATTAATAACAAGATCATATCATTAGGAGAATGATGTGATGGACACACACCCATAGTAAGCGTAGCATAAGATCAAGTCATTAAGTTCGTATTGCTATAAGTTTTCAATCACATAGTAACCTATTCCTTCGACCATGAGGTTATGTTAATCACCATCACCGGATGAATACTTTGATGACATCAAACGCCGCTTCGTAACTGGGTGGTTATAAAAGTGTCATTGGGTATTCTGAAAGTATGTGTTGAAGCGCATGAACCAAGATTGGGATTTGTCCATCCATATGACGGATAGATATGCTCTGGGCCCTCTCAGTGGAATGTCATCTAGTTAGCTTGCAAGCATGTGACTAGGTCACAAGGGATGACATATCACGGAACGAGTAAAGAGTACTTATTAGTAACGAGGTAGAACTAGGTATGGAGATACCGACGATCAAACCTCGGATAAGTATAGTATCGCGAGACAAAGGGAATTAGTTTCGTATGTAAATGGTTCAATCGATCGCGAAGTCATCGTTGAGTATGTGGGAGCCATTATGGATCTCCAGGTCCCGCTGATGGTTATTGATATGAGATGTGTCTCTATCATGTCTACATATTCACGAACCGTAGGGTGACACACTTAAGGTTCGAACTTGTTTTAAGTAGATATGGAATGTGCGTTGGAGACCGAATGTTGTTCGGAGTCTCGGAATGGATCCGGGACATCACGAGGAGATCCGGAATGGTCCGGAGAATAAGATTCATATATAGGAGATCATTTTATGAGATAGGAAATGTTCCGGAGTGTTTGTATGAGAGTTCTAGAAGGTTTCGGAATGTTCCGGAAGGTTCTGGAAGATATCTTGGAGTTTGCTTGAAAATCAAGATAGGGATCAAGGAGTCCTGGTGGGTCAAGATACGGATTCGTGGGGGAGGAGGACTCCTCCCCCCACCTCCAACCCGCCGGCCTAGGGAGGAGAGGAGTCCTACAAGGACTCCCCTCCCCATGGCGCCATCCCCTCTTTAAATAGAGGGGCAGGGGCGCCCCCTCCTCTCTTGCTCTCATAACGTCTAATCTCTGCCGCCTCTCTCCTCCACCATCTTCTGCACAGGCATAGGCGAAGCCCTGCAGAATTCTCTACTCCACCACCACCACCACGTCGTCGTGCTGCTAGGATTCCGTGGAGAAGATCTACTACCTCCGCTGCTCGCTGGAACGGGGAGAGGAAGGTCTGCTTCGACTCCGCACGTGTGACCGACTGCAGAAGCGCTGCCGAATCGTGGCGCCGGAAGGATTGTCAACTTGACCAAGGGCGGAAGCGCTGCTGGAACGCAACGCCGGAAGGATCGTCTACTTGACCGAAGGCGGAAGCGCTGCTGGAACGCGACGCCGGAAGGATCGTCCACATGATCTTGAGATCGGCAAGTGATTGACTACATCAACCACGAGATCTAATCTCGTTAACGCTTTCGGATCTACGAGGGTTAGTTCCCATCTATCTCGTTGCTCATGTCTAATAGATTAGATCTTGGCTTTTATCTAGATTAGATCTAGGTTTTGTTCGTTCTTGCGGTAGAAATTTTTTGTTTTCCATGCTACGAACCCATCATCTGCGGCAAACTCCTAATGAACAAGGAATAAAAAGAACTATAAATCACTTTGCTGCAAACAAGGAAATATGTATAGTAGCATATATACTAGCTAAAAGACCAGACATACTTTTGTTCGATCCAAGAATAGAAATAGGTATATTGTTGGACTGAAGAGCTCCTTCTGCCTTCGTGACCTGCGAAGTCAATAGATACACATTTGTCAGGATGTGCGCATTTGATAAATCTGGAAGCTAGGAATCAATATTCGGATACATTTGCAAATGGCCAAGCAATGTTGACTTTAAGATCTTGGCCCAACTTCTTAACATTTCCGAGTGTCCTAGGCAGGGGAAGATGCTTTTCCACTACAGCATCAATCAGGATGGCGCAGTAATCCCCTAATAGTTGTCCATCATCCCATAGTGCATGCTTGTTTGTGCAAGTTAACTTCCTAAATGCAACTGGCTTATCACTTGTCATGGATCGTAGATCCACTCTTTATTCAATCTATAGGAAGTTAATGTAGCATCAACAACATATGCATTCCTGGTAGCTAATATACGTATGGAAGATGTATACCTTAGTTGCGCAGTTAGTTGAACTCAAAGACTTGAGAATATCCTCTTCGTGGTGGTCCTCGGACTATAAAAGTGCAGATGTCAACAATTGCAATGCATAACACGGTAATAGGAAGAAGTACTGAATTGTGCAATGATCACCTGCGACAAGGGCATGAAAACTGGAGGCCTAGAACGACCACCTCCTGATTTCTTCTTGTTGGAACTATTTCCACCAACAGATGAATCTACAACTCCCTTCGAAAGTAACACCAACAGTGTGGGGGTAGCCTTAGCAGCATCTGGAGGGGTAATTATAGCAGCATCAGCATCATCTAGAGGTGTAACAACACTAGCACCAGCACCACCATCTGGAGTTAGCACTTTAGTATCACCAACTTCTCCAGTTAGCACAACATCAACTGGAGTCTGATCAGGGAAATCTTCTGTAGGAGTAAGCACATAATCAATAGGAGTCGTCAATAAAGGAGTAGTAGGAATTGGAATTCTTTTCGGTGTTGCCACAATACAATCTAGCACCAAACAAGGAACAACTTCAACACTTCTGACACTTGGTGGGAGAGTAATTACAGCTCCACGAGGAGGTAGCACACAACAAGGTGCCACTTCAGGAATTCTGAGAGGTATGGCATTAGAAAGTGCCACACCTGGGATAGCCTGCACAGCTTGAGACATTCTTCAAAGAGGTGATTAGACACTAGCTTATGGTTGACTAGTTCTCTGCTCTGCTATGCAAGATTGGTTACCAAAAATTTCTTGATTATCCAACTTCTTCCGCATTGCATTTATTGTTTCCTCCTAGGCATCCAACATGGCGATAAGGGAAGCATTCGTCAACCTAAGCTCATAGTTCTCCTCTGTTATTTTTGTACACCTCGCAGATGTTCTTGCAATCTCAACCGCCTTGCAGGCATGAGGTAACAACCCCAATCCATGAACTTTGCCTCTTGTATCTTTTGGGAAGGCATAGGCATAAAGGTCACCTTCTTCAATATCTCTGTACTCAAGGCCTGGATCAAGTAGAAGTTCTCTTTGCATATTGGCATAGCATATCGTTAGCACTAGCATTAACCATCACGTATATACATTTTTTTTGAGGTGAAACAGTAGGGAAAATCCCCACTGCAATTTTTATTATAATATATGAGTATGTTACAATGGAAAAAATGATCTAAGGTAGATCAAAATAGTAAATTAGCATCATTCTACCCTAACCCTGATCCAATTGCTGGTTAAGCCAGGCTTTGAATTTTTCCTTGTATTTTCCTTTGATTCTGAATTGTAACCATCTCATTTCTTGATAGAATATTGCTTTCCATCTTTCAATTGTGGGCCTTTTGTCATTAAAAATCTTCTCATTTCTGCATATCCAGATACCCCAGGTAGACATGATAATGATCTCCATTGCAAATGGTAGGTGTAACTTTTCTTTGATGTCTGAAATTGCTTCCAATACTGCTAGGTTTGCAGCTCTGTTTCTGTAAATATGGTCCCAGCATTTGTTTGCAAATGGACATTCCCAGAATAGATGATTAACTGATTCTTCCAAGTAACAGTTGGAAGTTACACAATTGAAGTCTGGCAGGATGAACTGTTTTCTTTTCAGAAGATTCCTTGTATTCAATCTGTCTAGAAGCAGAAGCCAGAAGAAGAACTTATGTTTATTTTGGCAGGAGGTTGCCCAGACCCAAGAAAAGTGTGGTGGTGATGGTGAATATCTAATCATGGCTGTGTAGGCCTTTTTTACTTCAAATTTATCTGACCCCCAAATATAATTCCAATTATCATGGGTATCCCCCTGAGTGGTATGCCTGAATTCCTGGCATATTTCTTCCATGACTAAGAACTCAGAGTATGCTTGTTGAGAGAGTGGTAGATGAAAGTTATCCTCTAAGTAATCAACATGTAAGAAGTCATGTACACTGATATTTCAAAATTTAGCATAAGACAGAAGGTGAGGGAATTTATTCATCAAGCACTCATCTTGCCAGAGGTCTGACCAGAAATAAGCAGACTTTCCTGAATTCAGATTGCACTTAGCCATGCCTTTAAAGTTGTCAATTAATTTGATATGAGATTTCCACCAGAATGATCCTTCCATGCTTCTTCCAGGTAGTTTTCCATTTTGTAGTAAGTTTCCCATATGGGATGAACCCAAGGGATGTCATGGTGATTGTAGAATTTTTCCAAGTTTTTTAGAAGGAGGGCAGTATTTTGGATCTATGGTTTAGCACCCCTAGACCCCCCTGATCCTTAGGACGGCAGATTTTATCCCATGACACAAGAGCTTGTCCTTTTGCTTGTACATCTTCAGTCCTCTTTCTCCATAGACAATATCTCATGACATCCTTTTGTATATACATCATATGTTAGAAGATAGTGAATAATAACTTACAATATTCTCTCAGCCACTTCATCAATAGGTATGTTGTGTTTGGTCGTATGTGTGGCTCTGTACAGTTCAACTCTTGTAATTGGACGATTATGAGCTTTCTCCTAATCAAATATGAACACATTGAGATATAGGATATGAAGCAAAAAAACTATGTAAACCTTCAGAAAATGGATACCAAGTATAAGTAGACATCTTAGATGCTACTCACACCTATGTGCCTTGCCTTGGCAAAACTCCTTGATCCAGAAGTATGACAAATATTTGTTTGATTGGCACGATTTTCTACATTCTTTCGAGCTTTCTCCTTGGTGGAATCCAAGCTCCAATACTCACAAAACACTGCCCAATTAGTGTGTGACGTATCTCCACAACCATTTGCAACATTATCCCCAACAGTCAAGACATGTCTATAGTACATCCTCTTCAGCGTGCTTTTGAAATCATGAGCTGACCTCATTACCTAATCTTTACACAAAGGATCAACATCGAAACATTTCTACATTTTGGAAGCATGTGTTAGGATAATAAGACTGATGTAAAATAGTAAGAAGGGTTAACAGGGAAAACCTGTGATTATGTTTAGTACGCCCCACAACTTCTGCTTCTAATCAGCTTTCCTACAGTCTATAAACCCAAAGGATATGTCATCTTTTTTTGCCAGGTAGGCAATATAGTTAGCAAAGTTATCCATAGAAAGTCCACAAGGATGGCCAAGTTTGTTGAATTTGACAAAAAAATTGAACATCCCATTACTCCTTGTTATTGACCTCATCTTAGTAGGACCCATCATTTTCCTCCCATTCAACACTCGCACTATATGTATAAAGGATGCATGCATGTAACTCAGGGTAGGAAGCTATGTTATATGCACTTAAATTTGGCTAGCACCATGACTAAAATTCAGCTAGGACTACTGTGGACTAAAATTCAGTTAGCACTACTGTGGACTAAAATTTAGCTAGCATTATTGTGGACTAAAATTCAGTTAGCACTACGATGGACTAAAATTTAGATTGCACAATGTACCTTCATTTTCCTCTTCATCTGCATCTTCACATGCCTCTTCCTCTTCATCCTCCTCATTCTTAGTGCCACTTTAATCCTCACTATTTTAATCATTATTCCTATCCTATTGTTCTTCCTCCTCTGCCTCTTCATCCTCTTCTGCAACTCCCTAACCTTCTTAAAACAATGGATCTTCCCGTTAATCCTCGGGCTCATCTGGTACGACAGGCTGTAAGTGAAATTTAAGTGTAATCAGAAGCGATTAAAGTAGAATTTATAGATAAAATAGTAATGGTAGAACTACAAGCAAGCAAGTATACACACCTCCTCTTTGTCATTGTTCTATCTAGGAACAACTTGATCTTCGTGAGAGGATGGCCGTATAAGGAACTTGTGTGAAAAAATCCTTTCCCTGATTCTTGCATTGTTCGCTTCTATGGTTTCTAATCTTCACTTTTCATATTCTGATATTGCAGCTAGGGCTTCTTCCTACTACAAAGAAGCCCTTCTCTTCCCTCATCATGCATCTATCAGATGGTAAAACAATGGGAATAGAGTCATGTCCAATGCACCGATGGAGGTAGTAAACACAAGGGGAAGGTGGAAACAAAGCAGAGTGCATGTAGAATACTTACCTCAATGACCTAGGCAACGTTCAGCGATGCACGGCATAGAGGCGGACGCTGGCGGCGGCGGTGGGGGGCGGGGAGCGGCGGAAGGGAGTCAATTCAGGACGCCGTCGACTGGCCTCAATAGCATAATCAGTGGGTGGTTTCCGGAGTCGAGGGTTTACTGTGCGGAGGGGAATGGGGAATTTGGAAAGGGGAAAGGTAAAATTTTACTTAAGGAGGGCCATGACGGTTGTAATACCTCGAACCCTACGCTCTAAGCAACAAGCTACGATGAACCCAAAGTTCATAAGGTGTCCTACCGCAGAGGCCCAAGGGCCACCCACGTGTAGGCCCCGTCTAAGCGGAGCAGGGCACGGTACCGGCCAACCCCCCTATCCACTTTGCAAGAACCTCGTATCAAGTGCAAGCAGCGTAGTCGACATGTATGCGAACAAAACATACACAAGTGTGTATGTCAGTGACATACGAGAGTACATTAGAGCAATTCTATCTAAAAGAAATAGAAATATATTGCAACACCATTACGGCAAAATACAAATTATATAGATACTATTCATAATAATTTAGGATTATATCCTCATACATCACACATCAGGGTATCAAGAGGAAGCAGAAAACAAGATCCGAGTATGGATTAAGAGTCCAATCAGCATAAGATGCCATAGAAATAAGCACATTCCCGCCCACAGATCTCAGAGATCTCCATCCCCGGAATCTCTACACCTGACGGTCGTTGCCACCATCATCGGTATCCTCGACCCAGTGACCTTCCTATGAGTATACCTATCCATCTGAATAATATTTATCGTATGAGACCCTAGGGATACTCAGCAAGTCTTAATGCATCTAAAGAGAACAACCTAGGGTGACGCAATGCAGCGAAATGAAATATCTAAATAGTTCTATAGAGACACGCTACAACCTATGTCCAACCAGATATGGAAGGACGCTCTTTAACTAGAAACAATAGGTGTATAAGTAACATAAATAAACATCGCTTGCCCTCCTTCTCGCTTACCGACGAGAAGGTGGAAGAACATCCCATCTGTTGGCAAGTTTTATTAATCATTCCATTGATATTGCACTATTACTATTCAAGTTTAGGAAAATTAAAGGCGGTACTTTAGTTATCACTACAAGAAAAGTTGGCTTTTACAATGGACGATTTTCAAGGTTGAAGGCCCATTTTTTGTGGCCAAAGAGTCTTCTGCGATGGATGGCCTTCGTGGTAAAATCCCCATCACAAATGAAATAACCACGGTTTTTTTCGACCGTGGCGGATCATACCCTTCAGCCACGAAAACTTGTTCCATCGTAGATCTGTTCGCCAGCCACATTGACTGCTACGTCATGCAAACTGCCACATGGCAGCTGCCGTTAGCGGCCGGTTACCGCCGTTAACGGTCATAGAAACCGTGGCAGAAGCCAGGCCTAGCCAAGGCGTGATAAATACTAACTAGGCCAGCCCATCAGGGGAGCCCAATAAGAAGATGGCTCGTTACTATTTTGTTCTGCACTGTATGAAATCGGCCTAGAAATGCAGCCATCAGCAGCCCACGAACTTTTAGGCCTGGTACTTTTTCGGCCTATAGAAGGCCCATGTTGGTCCAACACTATGCGTCCCATTAGCAGCCTATGCCAAGTCGCTCCTGTACACTTAAGGCCTGCAGTCAGCCCATCACTGTTATCGCAGCCCATCATCGACCGCCTACTGATGGCCCTTCTCTAAAATGGTTCGTTATTGTTCTGGCCTGTTACTATTCTGGCCTTTTACTATTCTAGTCTTTAGCTGTTCAGGCCCACAAATGGCCCTTTACTGTTCTAGCCTGGTAAATTTGTCGGCATGTTACTGCCCTCGTCTAGAAATTTCTTGGCCCGTACTATTCAGGCTCGTCACTGTTCTGGCTTTTTACTATTGCGGTCCTTTACTATTGAGGCCTGCTACTATTTTGGTCTGTTACTATTCTACGATTTTTGCAGTTTCTTGCCTGTTACTGTAATGGGTTGTTTCTGTTTTGGCCTGCTACTGCTCTGGCCTGTTACTATTACGGCATGTTACTGTTATGGCATGTTACTATTACGACCTATTACTTTTATGGCCTATTATTGTTACAGCCTGTTACCACATGTGGATCGGCCCGTTACATTTACGGCCTTTTACAGTTTCGACAAATTTATGTCCAACATTTTTTGCTGTTCATCGTCGGCCGATACACGACGGGCCAATAACAAAGCACGGTATTGTTCCCTAATCGACATGCCTGGAATAGTTACCATAACGACTACCTCAATGTGTGGAAGGTATTAACTAAATAGCTACATGACTTACGTGAGTTATCTAGATATTATATTAGCTGCAATCTTCTTAAAATTATTACATATTATCAACTCAAGGGAAAGAAAAATCAGCATTTCAGTTGACAATCAAGTTGATAGCAGAGTCCTCAATTTGCTTTCTCAGTTGATCACCTGCATCTTCCATTGAGTGTAACAGCAACATTGGAGGAGACATGATGTTGCAGCCCCCTCTTTGGCGGCGATAGCAATAATTGCATTCTAAAACTATGTAATAACAAGTTAATACATCAAACAAGACAAACTACTCATTTGACTGATATGGCAGGAGCTATGAACTAGAGTTTACAACTAGTCAATGGTTCAATTATTCACCAATGTGTCAAACAAACATGACAATCAAGCACACATTAAACAAGTGTGACTACCGTGAAACGAGCAATCAAAAAATGTGTGTGTGGCTTAGAATTTCATAAGATATAAACTAGCCAGGTCATTTTGAACAAATATATATGGAAGCAGTTATGTACCCTAAAATGCAAGAGACGTTGGGTGGCTCGGAATTTGCGCTGAGCCACAAAATGGCATGCAGTTACTATCATAGCAAAGAATGAACTAGATAGAAATTATAACCGCATCATACGAAAACTTGTAGAGCAGGAATGCAAACCAGTAATGAACTATACATTGTAGAGGATAGTTATGTTGTGACTTAGGATGAACCAGACCCAGAACCAGATGCGTGATATAATAGCGTCGCTCATGAACCTGTAGAATAGGACAAACAAGCATTATACAAGTGTGCCTAGAATGAAATGAGCAATAAAACAAAGTGTTTCTTAGAATTTCAGCAAATATAAACTAGCGAGGTCATTTCAGCAAATATATATGGAAGCAATGGCATCTCCTAGAATGCATAGAGTCTTTGGGTGACTTAGAATTTGCGGTGAGCTACACAATGGCAAGTAGTTACTGTCATAGCTAAGAATCAACCAGATAAAAATTATAATGGCATCATAAGAGAAATTCTAGAGTAGGAATGCAAACCACGAGTGAACTACATAGTAGAGGATAGTTATGTCGTTGCTCATGAAGAACCAGCACCAGATAAAGAAGTAAGGGCATCCCTTGTGAACCTGTAGAATAGGCTATGCAAACCAACATGTTCATTGTTCCATTTTGAGCTCTATGCAAGAAAAAGGAAATGGTTAGTGAGGCAGATTTTGAAGAACTAGATGGCATTATGGCAACAACAAAATTATAATCGAATTAGTAAAAATAGTTTAAGCAGCTACAACAGGATAGCAGAATGATGCCAAAGAGGAAATAATAGCAGGAACTGATCTCACGACAAACCAGATAGATTCAGCAACTGTAGAGCAGGGAATCCACACTAATATTTTCCACTGACTACAGATTTTGCAAGAATTACACGGTAGCAAGCAATTACGGTTGTATGGAGTAGCTAAGAACATGTGCATGACAAAATAGCAGACATGTGCATGACTTAAAATTTGTAGAGAAGTGAATGCAAACCAACATGTCTGATAACCTTGCATGTACTAACACGAAGAATAGGTGTGCCCAGTGACTTGTATGTACTAGCACGATTACAAAATATAGTTCACTGCGACATGCTTGAACCTGTTATACTGCTGACAAAACAAAAACGGGTTGGAGATTTGGTCAACCTTGGTCAGAGAGGCGTCTAAGCATCATCGATACCGTGCGAGTGGCATACAGGTCATCGAGGGTGTTGTAGTTACGGGGATGTTGGTGTCAGGGAAGCAGATCTTGGGCGGTCGATGCCACCTTGAACACGGTGGACGAGAGTGTCGCTGAGGCAGATCTAGTGCAATGAATAGTGATGGTCGTGCAACTGGTATGGAGCAGTGGATATGGAACTCCTTCAACTAGATTATGTCCGGTGGACACCGGTGAAGTGGATCCGGTACGGTTGGGTAGCTTTCGGCAGCGAGGAAGCAGATCTTGGGCGGTCGATGACACCATCGGTGGCGAGGAAGCAGAGCTTGGGCGGTCGATGAGGCCATCAGCATGGTGAACAACACAACAACTCCGTTGGAGTGGCAGAGAGACCCGGTGAACTAGATCCGGTGGGTGAGCATCGGTGAGGTGGCTCTGCGGTGGCGCACGAGACCACAGATCAAGCCGGTGTGTGCGGTGGCCATGGAGGTGACAGAGGAGCTTGGGATTTTTGGGAGGGCCAGCGGGAAAAACTGCACGAATCAGGACCATGGTATAGGTGAATAGCAATATAATTACGATCGTGCCCCCGACCTACTGACTTTAGCATGCCCATCTATCTTATGAACAATGGGTAGAACAGGAAATTTAAAGACAAAAGTTTTTGAAATAGAGGGGCGCGAAATGCTTCAAGGTCGGTGTGCGATATTGCCGCTCAACTAAGATTTGAATTTGGCCCGTGTCCAACTAATAATAATAGAAAAATGGTACTATCCAGTGGGAGATTTTGGCTCAAAGGTTTTGAATCGGTGGGGCAAGAAATGCTTCAAAGTCGGAGGGTGATTTTGCTGCTCGATTCAGATTTTGAATTTGGCTAGCATCCATCTAGTAATAGAAAAAGGTAGTAGACCATAACCTATCTGTCCAGGAATTCAAGGCCGAGAGTCACATCAACTGATCATCCATATCCATACTAGTAAAAGGCACGTGCCACAATTTCCATACCACTATATAGTGCTTTACACTTCTTTTCAAAAGAAAAAATAACTATGTTGCTTCACAATTTCCATATCACTATATAGTGTACGTGTGGGGCCCCGGATTAATCCTCCGAGAATCACTGTTATGCATACACCACGATCCCATGATCAGTTAGTCGTGGCACATAACTGACAAGTATCAAAGTAAACATCCATCACTTAAGCGTAAACACTTCATACCTTATTTTCCATTATGGCTACATCGACCATCATCGGCAGAACTTTATCAAGCGTAGATCCCGAGACATGCCTTAACCTACAGGCAACTGACTGGGAGAACGTCCTAGCTCGTATAGACATCAAATTCATCTTCTTCTTGAGGTACTTCTCGAATCTGACCAAGTTAATAGCTAGGAACAATGCTAGTGAGTACTTTGAATGTACTCGCAATCCACCTTAAGATAACAATAAGAACAAGAGGATATGCATTATGGTTGTGGTAATACGAGGGCTCCAAGAGAGGTTCTTTTCTCAATTAGTTTCTCTTGTAGATATAGCATCTACATATCTTTATTGAAAACTTTTGTAAAACTCTTTGGAAACCTTTTTGCAAAGTTTTAGGGAAACTCTAGGATTGGGTCACCCATTTGTTTTGTCCTTCCGGTCATCCCATGACCAAACTCCTTTTCTTCCTTTCTGACCATCCCATGATCAAAACATGCATCCTTTCCGACCATCCCATGGTCAAAACATTTCCAAAGTCATTGCTTTTCAGAAATCCTTTTTGAAAACAAAACCAGCACCACTCTACAGCAACCTTCCCAACCATCCATGACCGCGGACACGGCTATTCGAATATATTTACACTCTGTAGAGGTTGTACACTTTACCCACACCATCCGGATACCCTACCTGGATCTACACCGATCGTGGGTCGAGCAACCGATCAAGACTCTCCGGATGCCACTCCCATATAAGTGCCTACCCTATGAGTGTTGTTCCCCTCAACACCGGGATGCCCTATATAGTTGCCAAGCCAACCGGAGCGCTTTTTCCACTTCCCAAGGGTGCGCTTTCAATGAGGGGCTCATAGTAACGCGTGGAGGCCCGTAGACCCTTCGTTCCTTCTCCCGGTCGATGTTTTACATGGACCCTGCCAGAGAAGGCCCACCCTCCAGGATTTTTAAATCCCTTGTAGTAGTTGTAGGCAGCTTATACCAGAGTAAACAAACATCAAATCCAGCCCTGTCCCATTCCAGAGTAATGTGGTTGCACAGGTTAATTGTTCTAGCAAAACTGCAAAGAACCGGGTGCATTTTTGTAAACATTTTTCCTTCAGCATTTTGTAAAACAAAGCCATTTTTATTTCCTCAAACATCTCTGGGTAGGTCAAACCTCACCAAGATTTTATCATAAAATGTTTTGTAAACTTTTTCGGGGTCTTCCCATCCTATAGCTTTGCTTCGGCTAAATCAAGGTCTCCAAAGGGGTATGGTGTGTTACACCATCTACCATACTAGGGACAAGTAGATGTTATCGAAGGGTTGTACTTATTAGTACCATTGTGTAACGGTTTGGAGGAGCCAAGCCACTACCAGATATACATCATCATATAATAAAACAATGCAGTTTCATAAATAGTAGATAAAGAATGCATAAGTAAAACAATATGACAAGGATAATGAGCAAGAAGGTGGCTTGCCTGCGATCAGCAATCTGGCAATATATGTCCCTGGATTTCTCCTTAGAAAACCATAATAACGAACTTCTTCTGGTCTCCGATATAATCGCATCTATCGTCGATAGGGATCACATGCAAGCAAACAAAGGGCACAATAAACACCAGGCATACAAACACTGATACCATACAGCAAATAAACATTCAACACATTGTTCACTTCAGTAGGTTTTGGATATATTGAGTTTATAGCAATTGGAAATACTTTATTTGCATTGGTGGAGTTTTGTTTATGACTTATGTGGCATACATCACTCAATTAAGGAGCTTAAGTCCAAGGCTTGGTTTTGTACAATATCATTATATAAAAAATATACCATCAGATAGGTAATGATAATATGAAGCCAACAAAAGTGGTTTCACTAGTTTATCAATCTCCTTTGATTTACTATGGATTTTCTAGCGATAAAAGCTCTAGTTTTAGGAAATAATTCACAGAAAAGGATATGTGGTTCCAAATATTATTTCCTGCAAGGGTTAAGTGGGCTTTGATGGAGTGGTTCAGTGAGAGTTGGAATCACTCCAAGATATTTAGCATAATACCCTTGGGAAAATCCCAAAGTCAGTTCTAGAGGGTATTTGTCTTTTTCACCAGATTTAATATACAGGGGATTTTGGTATGAATCCAAGGGCACATGCTAGGTATTTGTAATACCTTCCTATAGAATTTTGGTTTACTAATTTAGGTGACACAAAACTATTGGAATGATTTTATTAATGAAATAGCCATACACAGAATAGTTTAATTCAACATAATTTAATAAGGGCTTAATAATTTTTGGGCTCATAAAGTTTAAAGGATATGAGGGTATGTGAGTTCGTAGAGTTGGAATTAGAGCATTACCTCTTTTGGTTTAACCTGGAGAAATTCCTAAAGGCATAAAAGGGCTCTTTTTGTTATTTTTATCCAGAGCAAACCAGGAAGCAAAACAGGGTAGGGTCAAAGTGAAATGCATTGTATACCATATACCTTTCAGTACAAAAAGGTTTCATATCATTTGGAGTTGTCAAACTCACAGAAAGAATTCATTAGCGAAATGGATACATCTTAGTAGTTGATGTATTATAAACAATATATACACTATTTGGGATAACCAAGTGTACTGCATGTTCAAGAGAACATCTAGAAACCCTAAGAATTTTTGATCTGTTCAATTTGAGTTGGTTTCCATTTTCAAATGAATTTAAACTAGACTGCCATTAGTAGATCTAAAATTTATTTTTAAAAAAGGCTGAGGGGCACATGGGCTGGATCCGCGAGGGGATGGGCCGAACCAGCCCGCTCGGGCGGATCCAGACGTGGGAGGGTATTTGAATCCCTAGTCGTGGGGCCCTACTGTCAGCGAGACAGGGGGTGCGAAGGGGTAAGGAGGCGCATGGGCCGTCCGATTAGAACACAATCAACGATAGAGCACAACCCTAGCCGGGAAGAAGGCGGCGCCGGAGGCTCACCTGAGGGCTACCTAGGTCAGGGCGGAGCATGGAAGCGAGGCAGCGCATCGCAACGAATCTGGCGAGGGATGGGAGCGACACACTTATTGCGGGTGTAGATCCCGTGTGGCTACAGCGGCGAGAGGCGACGGGCGGCTCTGCATGCGTGCACAGGGCTTCTGCATGTCAACTGGGAGGGGTTAGGGAGGAGACTAGGGTTCTGGGGAACACAGGAGAGACGTGGTTACCGCTGTAAGGGCTTGGGAAGGTGTGCTTTCCTCGGGAAACTTCTCCAATGGGCATGCACGCCGGCGGTGACAAGCTCCAGCGTTCCTATAGCAGAAAAGAAGCAGAGGGAGGTAGATCAGAGGGAGGGGATCTCAAAAATACCACATGCAAGTGGAGGGGAGCAAGGGAGAGGCGACCTCGGGCACGAGTTTGACATTGGCCGAAGCACCTTCTTCTCCTTCTCTCGGGTAGGACAGAGCAGAGGGGGAAGGAGTGGCTCTCTAAGGAGCGTAAGTGGGAGTGGAGGAAGTAAATGAGGCCAGTAGGGGGTGCTGTGCTGGCCCTTTTCCTTATAAACCGAAGAGAGATGGCTCATGGTGGAACATGTCTATTTGAGGTGAGGGGAGGGGTGCTGCTCGAGTATTGGTCGAAGGAGGAGGTGGAGGGGATGAGGTAGGTCCTAGTACACGACCCGAGAGGGGGGGGGGGCAGGTGGCTGCTGCCTAGCTTTTGATTTAAAGAGGGATACCCCAACAAATGACATATATTTCCCTCCTTCCAAGGGGTAAAGGACATTGGGTGGGTACATGCTACAGTGGCATGTCGACCAGAGGTGAGTGCTGGTGCTGGTGGAGGTTGATGGAGGTATTTTGATGAGGTTTTGATTTGATTTTGGCTCATGGATTTGATTGATGTCAAATTTGATCATGACGATGCTCATGAAGGAAGTCTACAAATTTGACTTGGATAGGATGAGGCAAGAGTGCTGGTAGATAGATAAGGTCAAGAGAACCTTCTAGTAATCATTTAGGATTTTCCCAAAGATTATTAGTCCACTTAAGAACCTTTATCCAAAAGGTGTTGTATTGGTTTTTAGAGGCTTATTTAATATTTTTGTATTGGACAAGGTTAGTTTTTGATGTGAACTGGTCTTAAATACCATCTCACTCATTGGAGAATTTTCTTAGAATTTATTGAGATGGAAAAGTATTTTTTTGAGCATTTATTTCTTGTTTCTGCCATTTAGGAAAATAGGCAAAAAGAATTATTAAAACTCTTCAAAAATATTTATTTTTGAAGTGGGAGGATATATTATGATATATAGTCCCCAAATGTGCTTAAATTTAGGGAAGTGTTTTGGCAAAAACCAAACTTTCCTTTATGAAAGGAGTTTTGGAGGTTTTGCCCATTAAATGAATTAAATAGTTTTTGAGCCATAATAATTATGGATAATATTTTATAAATATTTGTAATTAAGGTAGATGATGCAGACAAGGTTTATATATCATTTGCAACCTTGGGTGTTGAGAATACAACTTGATTTTGGTAGGAAATAAGGGATAGATGATCTAGGGTGATGTTATTTTCATACCATCAAAACATGGTTGTATCTTGGAGCTCAAAGCTCCCACTGGAACATGGGATATATGGATGGATAGAACAAGTTTAGTATATCACCATGGTACATAATTTTTGGCTTGATCATGCTTGAGCTCTCCAAGGATTGATTCCAAACTTTGAATAAAATAAGACTACCGAAGCATATTACCAAATAGCCTTCAAAACCTAGTGGGTTTTTGAAGCACAAGGATCCATTTGCAACAAGTGAATTAGTTATTGCTAGAACTTTATGAGTAGAACACAATAATGCAAGGAGTTTGTCCAAATAAGATAAGATGAAGGTGTGAGCTTCTACTGAAGTAGGCAAGTTGGTAAGATTTGCAGAAATTATTATTTTCTTGCCTGCAAAACTATCATGAACAAGGGGGTTAGAGGATGGTCTAACCACTGGAAAGAGTGGGCCTTGGTAGTCCTTATGATGGTCTACAATATGGTTCAAGTGCATTTCCAAAATTGCACAATGCTTGAGAAAGGGAGACATTCAAAGAAGTGATGTTGAAACAGTTTCCAGACTTAGTCAAATTTGGCAGTTTTGAGGATTTTGAATAGAGTATGAGAGGGGATGTTTTTGATGGGTTGCAAGGTACCAAAGCATCATCAAGTGGATGATGTTGAACTGTAGAATGAGTATGAAAGATCCATGCTTGATATTGGTCTTCATTGACTTGGAAGCTTCTAGATTAGATCACTTCAGAATTGATCTGGTTAAGGGTTTTTGATGATCACCTAGTGGCTAGAGATCAGATCCATCTTGTATTCTTGCATAGGGTTTGGATTTAAAGTTTCTTGATCCTATAGGATGAGCTCCTAGAGTAGCTCGTACTACTTCTAATCAATCAAGTCAAGCAGCAGATCAAGGTAACCCATCTTACACACAAATCAACTACTACTAGGGTTACCGTTAAGCCTAGATTGAGGTAAGGATGGGAAATTTTGAAAGGTTAGAGTTTGAATAAGGTAAGAGTCCTTGGTATCCCTACCAAGAGTAGAATTCAAAAGTTTTATACAAGGTTTTGGAAATCCTAGAGGTAAGAGTAGCTGAAGGTTATGTCTTGAAAACATAAGGAGATTATAGTTCTCCATAGTTTGGTCAATAGAAGCTACTAAAATAGTTTTAGTTACAGAAGCATCTTGGCTCATGTTTGAAATGCCAGAACATTTGAGAATATGTAAAATGACCCACGATAGTTTTGTTAAATGGCTTTTGTCAACTGATGTTGAGGTAAGGAGTATATTATCTGCTATATAATTAGATGCATAAGCACAGAAAAACACAAGCAAACACTCCATCACTGAACAAGAAAATTTTTTTGTTTACCCTGATTTTTGCATTCTGGACAACTAATCAGGATTGCTGAAATTGGGATGTTACAGTACGAATAACTTCGAACATCGGCAGTTGGATATAGATTGTCAAAACCCGACATTGTTGATCATTGGATCTCTTTCAGTACATTTGATTATGTCATGTCTCATATAGAAGATCCCATTGTTGTTGGACTCTAGCACCATGAATATACTATGAAGATTTTGGTGGTACGCATCATGTAGTTAATATATTGAAAACAATCGAGAGTTTTGACAAATTCATCTTCCTTTTAAGAATTTATATCTTCACAATTTTGAACCCGTTTTGAAACAATCACATGTAATAAAGAAAAACAGAAAACAAATATTTATGCATAGAATCCTATCACGTCACGTGTAAAGGAAACTGATAACCATGGGATTTGACAACTTCTGGAAACCAGCCCCGTGATATTTTCCCACCATGTATGAATATTATTAGGTTTCAACATCATAGTTAATGTACTGTTTTCATATTAATTTGGTATATGGGCGCATCTTCGTGTAGTAGGAAATGTTGTCCGTGGGAATCTCAATAGTGGGTCTGTTTGTCACAGGATAGGAAAAACAAAGAAATAAGGAAAACACAGTATTATTAGAATATCATGTCCAGTTGAATCCTACAAGATTTGGAGCCTATAGGAATCTATCTACTAATTTTCCTTGCCGTACGTTCGTCGACACAAAAGAATTTCCGTCTGCTGATTTTTGGACCGTTTTACCCCTCGCTGTTTTGACAAATAACTGCCAGTGCCATCGCCAAGTGGATAAGCTCCTTTCTATTACCCGAGCAAAGGAGGCTAGGCTCGACGAAGATGCCCCAGCTATGTCTGCGCCGCCGACCCCGACTTGCGTCGGCCCCGTCCATCACGGACTGGGATCAGGTGACATGCCTACAGCATGTCACGACATAACATGCGCCCTCCCATCTGGCGTCCAAACAACATCCAACGCACTGCAGCGACCTAAGGCAAAAATGCTCCCGCATCAGACTTGATTAGCTTCTAAACAATTCGATCAACATTTAAACAATTTGATTTTTTTGGCTAATCACCAATGTTTAAGGTGGAAGTTAATTTGTACATGCAATAAAATTAGTGGAGTTAGAACCTGTCCTTTTCCGTATCTCAACTAGTACTTCTCCCTTCCAAAATATAAGATATTTTATCTTTTATAAAACAAATATATCTAGACTATTTTAGTGTACAACCTTTTGTGAAACAAATGTATCTAGACTATCCGCGTCTGGCCAACAGGGCCACGTTTTTTTTTCGAATTTCAAATCGAGACATTTTGCGCTTAAACTGGCAAAGTTCATACGCTCCTCGCCCCACCCTAGCCCTAGCTACTGATGATCTCCCCACCGTCGGCTGTGCCCCGTCCATCTATGGATCGAGGTCGATGTACTCCGGCGGCGTCTAGAGGTGGGCTGGCGGCAGTCCCAGAGCTGGCGCCGGTAAGGGTGCGGGTGCGGGAGGCACTGGCTGGTCGATCACCTGCCGGGCCACGCTGCCCACGCATCCATCTCCGCCGGCGCGGGCGGCGCGTCCAGTCAACTCTAGTAACGTGTGTGGCCTGCGGTGGAGCTGCTCGATATCGCAGGGCCGACGGCGGCAGCGGGCAGTGGCGATGACGACGGTTGCGCACGCTCTGGCCACGGGATATGAAGGGTGAGGGTTTGGGGAAGGAGTGTCTTTTGTGCCATGGGCCCGGGCGAACAAGCGGGAGGACGAGCACGTTGTCTCGGCCGACCCAAGCGTTGCCCAAACTAATGCACGGATGTATCGGTCCGCGCGCGTTTGTCCGGATGAGTCGCACCACTGGGCTGCCACGCAGCGGTCCACCCGTCCGCTCGGACTAGTTCGGATGCGCTCGGACAGGTTGGGTCGCCCCGGTGGAGATGCCCTAAACATCTTATGTTTTAAAACGGAGGGGGTACTTCGTAATGCATTCATAGATGGAGCAAAGTAGAAGTAGCTACTAGTTGTGTATTTGTGTGTATTCTACGCATAGAATCCGAGAGTAGAAAAGAACGGGAGCTTTGCTTCTGATGCATGTCGGAATGATGTTTGTATTGTGTATTGTTCAAAGTTCTTGTTTGTATTGTCTACGGACTGAAAGATTACTATTTGTATTATGTGCTGATATAAAAAAAGTTAAGTTTGAAGCGTATTGTTTCTAGTGTTTAGAACTGCTAAGTCTGAAGCCGGAGCAGCTTTTTCCTTAGGTCTGCTGCAGTGTGTTGGATGGCGGTCTGCTGCAGTGCATTGGATGGCGCTTGGACGGTAGATGAGAGGGCGTATGTTACAGCATGACATGTTGTAGGCATGTCACCTGATCCCAGTCCGTCCATCACCGGCCAGGCCACCCTCCACACTCCCAACACTAGAACGATTCCCGAGCTCGATTCTGCCACGTGCGCCGCTGCTCGTGCCTCCCTCCCAACAACATCATGCCTCATCGCTGCTCCTGAGCACCATGGCCTCCGTTCCCATCTCCTGCCTCCCTCGCCCTCGTGCCTACATCCAATGCCGAGAAGGAGGTCCTCAGCTTATCCCTTGTGCCCCAAGTCCCAATCCCTCCTCCACCCATCGATCCCTGCGAGTTGTGCCGCCTCAGGAGGAGTAGGGCCGCATCTGACGCCTTCTACCTGAGGCCTACTCCGTCATCTCGGAAGCTGCCGCTCCACTGGAGATGGTGCTCCCCCGACCGTTCCTATGGTGAAGAGGTGGAGCGGGAACTTCAGAAGGCGACTGCCTTGATAGCCAAACCTTCCCGATGAATATAGCTATGTATTTATCTCGTCCCTGTAGGAGCCCCCGGTGAGGAGAATCCATCTTTACTCTTACTGTTGAATTGGATCGACAATACTGGAATCCTTGAATGCAATTCAGGTAGTTCGATGAGTTGCACAATTTCCTTTGGCAATGTTTTGCCGGATTTGGATGTTGTTTGCTTCTCCAATCTCTGAACCTTTGCAATTTCTGATTTCGTTGTGTTCACACGCTGTAGATGGACAAAAGGGAACCTGGAGCATATATTTTGTACATTTACAATAGATAGCCAGCATAACATATTGCAAACTTGTGTGAAGAGGACAATAGATACTACTTTACAAGAATAGAAGAACATGATTGTTTCTTTGTTTTTTGGTCTTGAGTTGAAGCTTGCTGACACCTGCGTTATCATGTTAAAACTGCAGTGCACACCTGCAGTTGTATTCTCTGTCTGTCGTAATACCGTGGTTGACTTTCAAAATTGGTCTTGTTGTGTTTTCGGCTGAGGATAAAACACCAGCTTTAATTGTCTAGCTAACAAAGGAATTGTTAGTGAAATATTTTTCTTTGTTTTTAGGTTTTTTTTGTCGAATTTGTTTCTTGGCTTGATAAGAAGAAATATGTTTAGTGGACCTAAATGAAGTGGTGATTGTACAAACACAATTTTGTGAAGAATGGATAAACGATATTAGATGATGATGTCTTAGAACTGACGTTGAGCAAGCATGCCGGACAGCCTGAGGCTAGAGCTGGGCTCAAACCCGTGTTAAGATTTTTTTCGGTGGAACACGTGCATCCTATTAAACCGACTACGTTGTGTGATTTGAAATTTGAAACACATATTCAGTAGGAAAATATGTAGTATCAGTTCTACCAAATCCCAGTAGGCTAGCCCCATGAAGTAGTAGTTCGGCCCAGATCTGATGGGCGGGGAGGCACCAGAGCCATAAAATCAATAAATGGTTATTTCATTGAGCGGAACATATGCAGGGAGAGAGAATCCCCATCACCACCGTCATCCTGAGACAAAGGCAACGGAAACCATACTCTTGTCATGGCTAGGCACAGAAGATGCATTTTTCCTTGAGCAGCCACGGAAAAATGAATGTTAAAGTTTCCGCTATTTTTGAAGGTATACATAATCTCATACTAAGTGTAGATGATAATATATGAAGCCCATATGCTAGTTAGATATGAGCATTAGTTTCTTCATCTTGACCTTTTACTGTACTATTGATCCTTTTATTTTTTATTTTTATTTGGAGTTTCTAGATCAAAGGGATCATTGGTAGCAAAACTATTTTATATCAAAGCGAAGCCCATGGCGAAGATAACCATCTCTTAAAAATTTGAGATTCAAGAAATGTTTAGAGTTGGATGCAGGCTTTGTTATGCAATCTGGTATTCCCATTTCACTTTTAGATGGTGAGAAGTTCATGTTGTTCCTTATCTTGTGCTAATTATTCTGGTTTGCTAGGGTTTCAAAATAATGAGAAATGATGTTCAACAAGATACATTTGGGAAGTCAAATAGAGTAGTTATAGAAATTCACAAAGTAGATTTCAATATTTGGTTGTTCTATCGAATATTTTGAAATCTTCTAGAACATGCATTGCCATATTAATGTTTTCTTCCTTGTATTTTCCCGTTGTTCTACCATATTAAATATTACAAGAGAGAATTTCAGTCTTAGTGTTCGCTTCATGGAGTTGGGTGTTCTTCTCGGCTTGATGGATTTCAATCTTCTACCATCTGAGCGAGGCAAGAAGTATTAGACATGGTTTATACTTACACTTGTGCGATAAATGGAAATATTACAGAGGAAAGCAATCTTACTGACGATGAGATCAATAATACATGATCTCTATTTCGATGAATTAATGGACATAGTGAATACAACATCTAAATTTGGACCCGATGCAATGCACTAGCATTCTGCTAGTTTTTCTTAAAGAAGTGTTAGATTCACAGGAAAGTAAAGGAACTGTAACATGAGGCTGAGGCGGATTGTTCTTAAAATTTTACGGAAGACATGTGCATGGCATCCTTTTGCATGTATCACATGCCATGCAAAATGATAAACTTGAGTTTTGACAACTTCTCAAAAACTAGGTTCACAAAATTGTCATGCAATGCGTATGAATAGGTTTCGAGTCGGACGACCAAAGTCAATGCCATATCCTATGATCCACATCATAGTTTATGGTAATTTCCCCATATTATGTAGATGGGTGCATCTTGGCATTATTGTAAACAATATTTTGCCAAGGGAAGTTTCCAAGAAGTATTTTGAAAAGAGATGATCTCAATTTTCCAAGTGACAGGTTTTTTTGCGAAAACTGGAATGTTGTTTTCTATAAAGCAAATAGTAGTACTAGGAAAAAGAAGGACCGAAATGGAGGAAGGAAATGAAGAGCTACTGTAGAAAATATTATGGGGTTAGAGAAGGCAGCCCGAGAGGACTGCAGCGAAGAGGTGTTGAACGCGATTCGATGTCCGAGCAAAGTTATGAAAAAAGAGATAGAAACATAGCCGCCATAGTACCATGGCACACGTGCGCAGCGCCACACTATGGACGAGGGAGATAACAACTAGAGGATGGACGTGATGCGGCAAAGGAGAGAGTAGTAGACTGTACAATTTATTTTCCTTGCATAGAGGAGGAGTAACACACTGTAAGGCTGCAGGAGTGAGCACCATGTGGATTTCCTTTGTTAAGCAAGTACAAGTGGACCTCATAAAAATGAAAATTGTATCCAAGTCCATGCATTTAGCACAAGGACCCTGAAACTTAGTAATGAAGTGTGTGTTTTGAGGTTTACGCATACTAGCGTTCATCGTGCAAAAGACTATCAGTAGAATCTTTCTAGATGGTAAGAATGGAAAAGAAGATCCAATTGTTAGCAATGTTTGGATTTGACAGTCTTGATCAAACATTCATTGTTCCGTACACTATACAGTGGTATGGTATTGTGAGAGATAATACAAGATAAAGATAAGATAAGAAGTATTGCGAATGGCCGATCTAACTTTAGGTCTTGTAGGAGCGAGGTGATTGAGAGTTAACACGGTCGGTGGAAGTACAAGTTACATCAAGGACCTCGTAAAAAATAAAAAATTGCACTCAAGTCCATGCGTTTAGCACAAGGACCCTGAAACTGAGAAGTGAAGTGTGTGTTTTGAGATTTTTGCATACTAGTGTTAATCATGCTAAAGACTTTCAGTAGAATCTTTCTAGATGCTAAGAATGGAAAAAAATATCCAACGGTTGTTAGCAATGTTTGAATTTGCCAGTCTTGATCAAACGGTCAATGTTTTGTATGTTGTATAGTGATGGTATGGTATTGTAAGAGATAAGGGAAGATAAATATAAGATAAGAAGTATTACGAATGGCCAATCTAATGGTAGGTCTCATAAGAGAGAGGTGCTTGAGAGTTAGCACGGTCGGTGGAAGTACAAGTTACATCAAGAACCTCATAAAAATGATAATTGCATCCAAGTCCGTGCATTTAGCACAAGGACCCTGAAACTGACAGCAATGAAGTGTGTGTTTTGAGGTTTGCGCATATACTAGCGTTCATCGTGCTAAAAACTATCAACGGAATCTTTCTAGATGATAAGAATGGAAAAGAAGATCCAACAGTTGGCAATGTTTGGATTTGCTAGTCTTGATCCACTAACAATCTGGTTGAACCACTAATAATGTAGCCTCCGGTAGTGAACCCATAGACCCTAAACACCAGTGGCCATTACAATTACTTTGGGAAAGCCGAGCAAAACTTAATACAAACAGAAGGCCCATCTCTCTCATTTTTCGAAAATCCACTACAAAACGCACACTCTCACAAATGCATACACACACTCACCCCTATGAACGCATGAACGCACATCCTACCCCTATGAGCACCTCTGAAAGATTGTGTTTTCATACTATCCGGGGGGGCTTGAGCTTGACGAAGTCACCATAGGCACCTCGCTATTGACAGGAACGTCGCCTCCCACTACCCTCGTAACCATCCTTCAAAGCCAAGCATCGAGGCTTCATCGAGAAGGAAGAGCTAGAGGAGTCAGAGCTAACATTCGTTGGCTGCTATAGGATATAACTAGACCACTAATAACAACAGGGCTCACGGTAGTGAGCCCATTGGCCCTAGACATCAAAGCAAGCACGGTGTCAAGTCTTAAACATATATCTTAAAGGTGGAGTGGGTAGTACTAACAAAAACATTCTTCAAGGTGATTCTAGTGCTAGACTTATGTCTAAGAGAATCAATTGGGAGGGCCCACTATTCAGTGGATAACAACGTGTTTTTCTTTTTAGCATGGTTGTCTAGACCCACTTTAGTTCTAAACGCTGGACCAAAAGTAGTTTTCATAGCTACTTCTAGACACTCCACACACACTTACTATATGTAGCTTAGAAATTTACTAGCCTCCTGTCTAAGAATATTGTAGGTTGCTTTGAAAGTTTTTTGAAAAATCTTTTGGAGGTACCTATCAGGGGGTCAATTAATATATCACAAAACAACAAGAGTTTTGACAATAGGTTTAATTTCTTGCTAAGATAGATTTTCCATATTGACAATTTAACGAAATTAGGTCAAACTTGAGCTACAAGTAAGCGCGATATAGATTGCTCTTGAATTAAATATCTTTTCGGAGATCTATAGGTGCATCTTGTTGTAGTAAACAATTCCATCAGTATGAGTTTCCTGCTATCTTAAGAAAGAACATTCTCAATTTTCCGAGTGTGATGACGAGATTGTTCTTTCCCGTAAAGCAAGTATGAAGAATATGGATCTGAATGACCCACGAGGCAAGTTTTCAGACATATATTGTAGACCAACATGTTGTACTTACGATTTCCCATGTTTTATGAGTTCTCAAACTTCCTAGCTAACTTCGCCCACTTGATTGATTTTATGCCGATTTATCGAAATTATTAGGTACAAATTGAACTGCCACAAGTAAATTGTAGGTTGCTTTGAAAGTTTGACGAAATATCTCGCTTGGAGGTACCCATATATCAGGGGGGAGGGGGTCAATTAATATATGGTAAACCACCAAGAGTTTTGATGATATATAGGTACGGTTCAACTTCTTGCTAAGATTTTGCATCAATTTAATGAAATTAAGTTAGACTTGAGCTACAAGTAAGCGTGATAGACTGCTCTTGAATTAAATGTCTTTTCAGAGGTAGATGGGTGCATCTTCTTGTAGTAAACAATGTCGTCGGTGTGAGTTTCTAACTACCAGAAAAGGACATTCTCAATTTTCCGAGTGATGTCATGATCATTCTCTCCCGTAAAGGAAGTCCAAAGAATATTGATCTAAATAAATGCCACAAGCCAAAGTTTTCACAAGCAGACACACAAACAAAAAGGCACGTGCCACACTCGTATATACTATATGAAATGTGATTTAATGAACATTAAGTTTTTTTTTGACCAAGGACTATGAGGCAAAGCCCCACAGTAAAAATTTATTAAAAGGAAGCAGAAAAAGTTACAACATATGTACAAATATACAAAACATCAAACCAACTAATAGTCACAATAAACTAAATCCTCATGGCAGACTACTGATCCCGGACAACAATTTAGCCTTATGTTTAACTTTGATCTTGTATTGTAGCATGGTCATATCATGAATATATTTCCCTTTCCATCTAGAAAAATAAGGCTTCTCATTCCTGAATATTTTCCCATTGCATAGTAGCCAAATATTGTAACATGCAACAATCACAACTTCCATGAAGAATGGGTGACATAAGCTCTTTTTAGCAGCCACAACCACAGCCTAAATTTTATCATTTGATTGCCAAGATATCTGTAGGTAGTTCCAGATTCGCATGCTGAAATTATATTCAAAGAAAAGATGGTTACGATCCTCATGTGCCTGTATAGGACATAGTTCACAATGTGTATCAGTAGTAATAGTCCATTTCCTTCTCTGAAGTAGGTCTCTGGTATTGAGTCGATCCAATAATAGTAGCCGGGCAAACACTTTAGTTTGCATAACACAACATGACTTCCAAAGCCACTTTTAAACACTAGGTACAGTGATCTGTGCATGAATTAATTTGTAAAACTGCCTGGGCGTATACACCTCCCCCCACTGATAAGACCAAACATCATTTTGTGTTAATCTCGTAATAGCATGAAGTAGTGCTTGCAATTGAGTGAGTTCATGAAAAGCCATAGTAGATAATGGTAGATAGAACATGCTCAATAAATCCTCCATATTGTAACATCCCAAAACTTAATCCAAAGTTAATCAAGATCAAATCTACCCAATTTAGGGTTAACAAAAACTTTTCCATTTAAAATAATTAAGCATTCATATGTGGGTGCATTTAATTTAGGAGTTGATTTGAATTGCCATGTTTGAGTGATCCATTGGTGGTAAAATGATTGTAAGGTGAATTACACATCATCTTGATCATTCCCAAACAAATCCCAAAGAAAAAGAAATCAAAAAGAATAAAATAAGGAAATGGTCATTTGTGCCATTTTATCTAACTAGGACACTTTGGGTGTTCCTAGGACTCAAATGCCAACAGAGACAACTGTGGTTCTTTGCGCCCCTTGCTAGTACAAGTAGGGATGTGCCAAGACCCACTTCGTGATCTCCCAAAACATTCAAACTCTAATTTTAAATGACATTTGAAAATTGAATCTAGTGTGTGTATCAAGATCACATTAATTCAAAAACAACTCAAATGAACTCCATTTCAAAAACCCAAGCAAACCTAGATGCTCAAGCATAAATTACACCACTCCACCAAAAATCTTTCAAAAATTCAAAAGTTTTGTTCATGCGGCCATTTGATCGAATAGGTGGCAGGCAGAATCAAAATGGCCTAACTTATACTGTTTTTGATCAAATTTGGTTGAGCCATTTGAACCCAATTCAAGTCCTTTGTCTCCCTCAGACCCAACCAAGCCATCAAAGACCTACCCAATGGCCTAGGGCAACAGTTCCATGCCGCCCCGACGCCATGCTCGTCGGCCAAGCGTGCACCAGCCACAGGCGACTACCAGCCCCTCTTCGCCGCTCCAGGAAGCAAGGCGCCACCTCACCGCCGCCCACGGTCCATCCCACGGCCGCAGATAGCCCCTGGACCATCCCACAGCCTCGCCGCCCTTTCTCTCTGCGCGCAGCCAGAGCGCGATCGCCGCCAGCACGCGACAGACCGCGCCTCGACACCAAATCGCACACGCCGCTCCGCCTTGAACCCAGCAACCCGCCAGACACGGTCGTGCACCGCAGCATGACCCACAGTCGTCGTGACCATCGTCGGGCACCGCCTCTGTCTCCCAGAGCGCGTGAAGCACCCGACCGTTAGGCACCGCCCCTAGCCGCGCCATTGCTCCATAGCTGACCGCCAGTAGATTGCCCACTATTCGCCTACCTCGCCCACGCTGGTAGCCCCCTGTTTCACCGTCACCGACGAGCCGTGCCCATGCTTCATTGCCCACTCGTCGAACCTATATAAGGAGGCCACCCCCGCACCATCTCTTCACACCATTCCACTCCCCTCTCTCCACTAACCATCTCGCCTCTCTCGCTAGAGCCGCTCGAGCCGTCGTTCGCCGGAATTCCACCGAAGGTAGCCGCTGCAGAGGAGGAAACGTAGTCGTCGATTTCATCTACCTCAGCCCCTGCTGCGACTTCGCCTGAGCTCACCGTCGCCGTCCAGTTTGTTTGCTCGCCTTGCCGCACTAGCTGGAGCCTTGGTACGTCCTCAGTAGACCCCCACCGGACGTTTAGGGTTCGGTCTTGCCGGCGACGAGTCCGTCGTCGACGACGACCGTGGACCGTCGATCTGTGTTCTAATCGTGTGGCCCAGATCGCCCTGTACTGCTTTGGGTTTTATGTGTCGCGGACATGCGGGACAAGCCTGTCAGTCGCCCTCTGCGCTGTTGAGCGTTACTCGGCCGATTTAATTTCCCGCGCTGACCCAGTTAATTCAAATTAGGTTTTTCTCTTTAGACTTAAAATCAATTATGTCCCTTAGTTCAAAAATCAATTCAAAGAGTTTTACAAATACAAATGGAGTGATTCAAATTTTGTTGGAAAGGTAATGAAAATATCTATCCAAGGCCACTGGGTTTAAATCATTTAGAGTTAGAGATCTCTCCTAGTAAAAGTAACAAGACAGAAGCTTTTGCATATTCAAATATTTTTCTAAAATCAACCATAATAGCTTTTGAGTTGATTCCAACTCTCAAAAATCACATTTAACCATACGTATCTGAATATGTAATAATATTAAGGTTTGCATACAGTGATTTTGGACTAGTACCAAAATAATGCTATATAGGCATTTCTAGTCACTTTAAATCATTAAATATTCAACTTAAACTTATTAAAATGTGATCCAACATTTAAATCACATTCCCATATGTTAGAATATGTGGTGATGACATGTTTCCACATGGTACCATATTTTAATTGGAGAATATTAAATCTTAGTTAATTTCAATGAGTAGAAATTACTTTTCTCAAATAAGAAGAATGAAGCTAGTTAATTAAACCTTGTGATGATAATAGATCATAAAATGTGTGCCTTAGTGTGCTAAGTAGACTAGTTAAGCTTTGTTTGGTAATTGTGTATCCCGTGTATTTATAGACGATAGTAGCGACCAAGCTTTCGAAGAGGAGGAGTTCTACCGAGAGGAGGAGGAAGAAAACTTCAACCACTTCACTACACAAGGCAAGCCTAGCACTTCAAGTAAACTAAGAAAGCAAACACTTGCAAGTATCATACTTAGCCAGCCATCATTAACAATGCAAGCTAGACCTTGCAAGCTAGATAACCTAAGACAATGCATTAGGCATGCTTTGGTTATGCCCTTTTACTTACACCTACTCCAAATTTTATTTACAAGCTTTACTTTCTTTACTTTATCACAATCCTTTACTTGTTTGAAGGTAGCATAAAAAGTATAAAACTTGACCTATCTAGATAAACTTAGATGTCATTCTATAGCATGAGATTGACATTAGCATCCCACCTTAGTGAACACTTGTAACTTAGTAGTTTAGAGCTAAACTAAAACTTGAGTCACTTTAGATGGGAATACTTGGTGAAAATGAATTGTGAAAACCTTGGAATGATGAGTCATTCTATTGAGATGTTTTGACATGTGTTGAGAAACACAAATGGTTTATGATGATGAAAATGTTGAGGCATGAGCCTTAGCCCTTCTACAAAACTGATGGTTAGGTTCGGATGCGATACCATTACAATTTTACTGTACAACCACAATACCTGAATTGGGTAAGGCTTAGCCGGAAGTTTATATGCATTAGTATTAGTTCCCTCGCGGGAGAGGTTTGAGCTGAGGCTATCTCTCAATGTTGTCCACCTATGTAGCGCCCAAGATGACATATGGTCATGGTTGGGAGGCCATGCTCATAGGAGAGGTGCTTATACTAGGGTGTGTAAAGAAAAGGTTATGTTTGATTATCTGCATACTAAGTATGATGATTCAGGGTTATCCCTGACAGATGTATCGAATCTTGTGGTGAAAGTGTACCACCTCTACAGAGTGTCAAAATATTCGAATAGCCACGCCCGCGGTTATGGACAGTTGGAGTGGCCATACTGTTCCGTTGTCAGATGTTTTCAAAATGACTTATGATATGAATGAGGAATCTTGCCTTGACCACAACAGGGTTGTGACTATGACACTAGCTTCCCAACTTAAGTGATTCTAGAACTTTATTTTATCTTTCTTTGTTTCTGAACTCAGCTTAGGTTTCAAACTTAACTTTACAAATAAACTTAGAGTTAGCATTTCTCACTAGAACTACCTTAATTGTTAGTGATAGTTTGCGAGTACTTAAAGAGTACTCATGGCTTTTGTCCCTGGCTATTCCTATGGCCAGACTATGAAGGAGACTACCAAGAGGAAGGACAGCAGGATGGCTATGATAACTAGGACTATCTTCCATCGTCAGCATTACCTGTGACCCTGAAGATGGACCTCACCGCTACGCTTATTATTTATTCCGCTGCTTGTTGTACTAAGACTGGATCATGAGATCCTTTATTCGTGTAAGACCTTATTATGGTTTGTAATGGATGATGTACTGTGATATCCAATCTGTTATATCTCGCAAAAATGGTAATCCTGAGATTGCGATGTATGGCATAACATGCATCTGGGATTAAAAATCTAGGTGTTGACACATATCCAGAACTTTTTCAGCTGAAATCTGATTATTTAAAACATACGAGTAGAGACAAGGAAACCTCAAATTCAACGGTCGGTCTGACCCTTGCAAAATCTAGTTATCAGTCTAAAATAGGCAATCTTGGATTGATCGAGATCTCAGGAACCCATATTGATTTTTATGAAGACACTTTAGAATAATATCTTGTAGTCTATTGGCAGCAAGCTTGGTGAGAAATTTAAGACAAACATTAGTCAAAGAAATAGGACGAAAGTCATTTACATCCGCTGGAACTTGCTTTTTGGGAACTAGAGTGATGTAGGATCCATTTATATTCTCTAGCTTTAGTTTCCCTTCATTAAATTCCTTGGCAAGGAGATAGAAATCATGTTGCACAATGGGCCAACACTTTTTTAGAAAAAGGCCATTGTAACCATCCAGGCCAGGAGCTCTTTCCACCGGCATTGCTTGAATAACATCAACAATTTCCTTCTTTGTAAAAGGTATCGTCAAATCATGTAACCCATCAACCTTAGACAAAAGTGACGGCAGGTCAAACTACATGTCAATACCTTCACAGTGTCCCATCCTATTCTTATAACTTGCCCACAACAAACTAGTCGTAGCCTAATGATCAGTCACTTCATTACCATCTACATCCTTAAGCATAGCAATGGAATTTCGTCTAAATCTTTTGGTAGCCATGGCGTGAAAGAATTTTGTATTGTCCTCCCCTTGTTTTATCCATCTGATTGTGCAGCGCTTATGCTAGTATTTGCTTTCAGCTAACAACAAATCTTCTAAGTGCGGTTTTACAATTTTCCTAAAACTGAATTTTGAGTTGAACAAAGGTCTCAATTCCTCCAGATTATCAAGTATCAAAATTGCTTCATTACACTTCTGGATTAACAGTTTCAGTCTAGACAAGCTAGTTTGCCCATTTTTCAGTTCATATCTCAAGATTTTTAACTTATCAGCAATCTTTGCAGAGGTGTGTAATTTCCCTGAGCTTATTTTCCAGGAGTTCTCCACGCACTCCTTGAAACCCGGCATATTCACCCAGTAGTTTTCGAATCTAAATAACTTAGACTTCGGAATAGCTATATCGATAATAACCACACAGGGAAGATGGTCTGATCCAGTCCGAGCAAGAGGAAGGACAATAGAATTTGGGTAATCAGATATCCAATTAGAACTAGTAAAGAACCAGTCTAGTTGCTCAAGCAAAGGAACCCGTTGCATGTTAGACCAAGTAAAAGAACGCCCTTTTAATGGCAGCTCCAGTAATCCAAGATGCCCAATTATCTCATTAAAAAGGAACATATCATTGATACCACCTCCAGGTTTATTACGATTTTCTTGTGAACGTATGAAATTGAAATCACCTAACAGCAACCAATTGTCCGTCACTGGGATTTGTAGATTGTAAAGCCAAGAAACGAAGTTGTCTCTACCAATTCCCTGACATGGCCCATAGACGCAGACCAAGACCCAAGAGGCATTATTATGCATAGACGTAAAGTTGACAGTAATTGCATAACTCTGAGTATCCATAAGTGTTCTAGCAAACACAGAAGAATTCCAGAGTATTAAAATGCCTCCAGAAGCTCCCCTAGATGGAGAAAATACAAAGCAATCAGAAAAAATTGGTGCAAATTTTCTTATAAATCTCCCGTCAAAATTCTCACATTTTGTCTCTTGCAAGCAAATAATATCAGAGGCACTTTCCTCAATCTTAGCTCTCGCAGCTCTCTGTCTATCTTCAGAGTTGAGCCCACTTACATTCCAGCACAACATTCTCCAGCTTCTTTTAGCTAATGTACACATTTAATAAAAGACTGATTTGTGAAGGCCTCTATTCAATGCATAACACTGAATATAACATATAGAAAAATCACATTGCAGAGTGGTGACACACATCAGACCAAAGAGTGAGGAAGCCAATGCCAAAAACAGCCAAGTAATAAGTACCGATACATAGCATAGGTTTATCCTAATCTCACAACCTGACACAGATAGTTCAAGTGATAATAAAAAATCCCAATCTGACCCCAAAACTGACCCAGATACTCTGAATAAATATGAAGATGACACCATCCAAACTGATTCAAAGACATACACCAAAAACATTGTACTTATCACCCATAAACTGACACCACCAGACTCCATTGTCTCAGAAAGCTCTAGCTTCAAGGAGTAGTCAATCATCATTAGAACAGAGGTATGGTCAGATGAAGAAGGATCAGCTTCAAGCTGCTCCTTAGTGAGTTTGCTGGGATCAATTCCTAACTCATGGCCCACTCGCTGCATCACTTCAATTGGGGTAACAGGTATCTGCACATTGTCCTCATCGACATATGTTTTCCCTTTGCTCCAACTGTTTTGCACTTCCTCATCCAATTCAACAATCAGTAGTTTAGCTCTGCTTTTTTTCTTGGGTCTACTTGCCCCTTCCAATACTGGTTTTGCCCTGCAACCATCAGATTTTAGACAACTTCTTGTAAATCTACATTCTGCCGGCTGAACAATTGGACCTTTACCTCTCTTTGCCCTGTGTTTTCTCACAAGTACAGGAGTAGCAGAGAACACAGGTGGTTCCAATTCAGATTCAGATACACCAAATGTCAGCTCCCTAGCTACCACACTAGATCTAGGGATAATCACCTTGCGTCTCTGATCCATTGGCAGCATCCTTGGTTGGACAAACTGACCAGGCAAATCAGAATCAAAAGCCACTGCCCAAGCCCTTTTAATAAGAGTGAAAGGAGGAAGCTGCAGAGATAGAGGGATATGCATAGACATTATGGATGGTAGAAAAGTCTCAAATAGTCCTCTCCACTGTATCTCAGGAGGTATCACAGGAACAAAGACTATAGTAACATGCCCTACATGCAGAATATTGAAAGCCAATGGGACATTGTACTGCTGCTGGACCTCACCATTGGAAGATACAGTATTGTCTGAAAAATTCAGAACCATGGACTCCTGATCATCCTCAGCATCCATGTGCTGATCCTCGTCCTGTTGTTTTGCATTATCATTGTGCTGCTCAGGTTGATTAGGAACAACATCCCAACCAACCTCAGGAAACTGAGGGCCAACAAACAAATTATTATTAGGATGCAAGTTCCCAGGCATAGGATGAGGGTTGCCAGCCATAGGCATCTGATCTTCATCAGCAGGAAGGGCATCCGCAAAATCAGCCGTAAGAATATAAACCGGCGCAGTCCATGAAACTTTTGCTCCCCCAACTGATGCAAACTTTCCAAAAACAACATCACGGGAGTACTAACTGGGGGGAGGGAAAAGAACCGTAAACCAGAGTACGTTCCATGATCGGGTCATGGTGATTCCAATAGTGAAATTGCCCAAACGTTGACACAGCATTAGAAATATCAGTAGTGTTGCGATAATCAGGCGGAATACCTAAGAACATCAACCAGCCTCTACGGAAGCCATGGGTGGCATGATAATTTTCCTCAGCATTATCAATGTGAACAAACCTAACCAGCCTATTCTGAATTTGAAAATCCCCATGTTGTACTAATGCATTAACAGAATTGGATCCTCCTAACTGAAACACCCCAACTCCAAAGAGACTAGGCTGAGAATCGACAACATTGTGCTGCAAAGGACCAACAAGAAAGTTATGCACCTGTTCCCTCCAGAGTCCAGTAGTCTGTGGCGGCGGGCAGGGCTCCACTACAGCAATACATAAAGATTGATGTTGTACAGGTGGATCTTGTGCAGCATAGTAGTACGTCCTTGGCAGCTTCGTACCTCCTCCATCAATGATGCCATGCCCCCACGGAAGCCACGTCAAAGGATCGACAGCAAAGACTGCCATAGGCGAGTTCTTCTCAACCAGGAACCGGGAAGGCGTACAGCTAGTCGCCCTTATATCGATTGCTAGGATTTGTATCAGGCGTGTTAATCTGCGACAGGGGGGACTGTTTGCAATATATATCGGAATCTGTATCGGCAACCGTATCAGGTGAGGACACGGTGTCCTTTTGTCCCAAGGGACACTTTCCTTTAGGAATCCACCTCATGACCGAATTAATCCTGGTGTTCAAACAGTTTCTTTTAATATGTCCATAGCTAAAACAAGCTCGACACCTTATATTATTAACACAGTTTTTCGTAAGGTGCTTCATGCTCAGACATCTACCACAGGTCCAAACTTGGTATGCCATATCATCTACTCCCTCCGATCCATATTAGTTGACGTGGGTTTGTCTAGATTTTGATGTATCTAGAATGTTTTAGTGCTAGATACATTTGAATTTAGACAAATCCAAGTCAACTAATATGGGTCGGAGGGAGTATTAATTTCTCAAAGGCCTCATCCTTTTGTTCAGACAGTGCAGAAGGCCCAACTTTGTCTGTCTGTCTGTCTAAAGACACAACAGGCTTTAATAAATGATTTACTTGAGTTACACCCAGAGAGTCTGAATTAAAACCTTCTGAGACATTGTCCTTACCCGAGGAACCAAAAAACACCTCCCCAAATTTAATCATCGGAGAATCTTTGGCCAACAGAGTATCAGGAATTATGACTCCCGAATGCTTGGGATCAGAATAACCTCTGCAAACTGAATAGCAAAGTGACTCAGAAAAAGCCAACTCCTTTTTATGGGAATTACCATGATTTATAATGGATTTAGGTAGAGGTCCTTTAAAAGCCGCAAGCCCTTTCTGCACTCTTCTTTTTGTCGGACTAACCACAATCCTTTCTTCATTCGTTTCCTTTTGCCATGAAGAGAACTCACGTTGCCAGTTTGGCCCACCCCTGCTCCAAAGATGAAAGAAGCACTTAAATTGCTCACAAGAGAACCTGGCAAACTTTAAAATATGAAACGCCACCACTTTGCTTGAGACACAGAAAGAAAAGACACGATCTCTTAAATGGGAGACCTTAAGCTCACTGCCATAGCCCCCAATAACCGCCTCAAGAGCAATACCCACAATGTCTTCATTCAACTTAAATGTGGCACGCCCAAAGGAGACAACAAGAGTAAAAAAACCAGAGTCATCATTTGGGTGAACAAGCATATTGAATTTCCTTCTGACATCTTTGGCAAAATTCACTCCATGGGAGAAATCTAGTCCCTGAATTAAGTCAGAGTGTGCTGCCAGATGATTACTATTCCCAGAATCTTGTCCAGTAGTACACATGTCAACAGAAAAAGGCTTGCCCATCCTCACAACATGTGATTCAAAATTAAGTTTAGCACCAGGCCTGAATACATCGTATTTATCCAAAAACCTTCCAGCAATGGGAATTCCTTTAGCATTTTTCAAAACTAGCCAATCATTTCTAGTCCACAAAATCAACGTTCCATCATAGGCCTTCATGCGGCCCCGGTCTAAATCCTGGATCGTGGAGTACGTGATCATCCAGGCATTAACAAGCTTTTGATTTGCATCCTGAGGACCTTGATCAGAATGAAGATCCGAAACAACCGGCGAAGGAATAATCTTCCCGGGATCAAGATCAGATCCAGCCCCCATGTTCACAGAAGATATGAGAAAATGATCACCGGATGGAGTGATCAAACAGGCTCCTACCATAGCCGTATGATCAGGAAACGTTACCTCAGATCCATGGGAGATCATCTCATTTTCCTTCAGATGTCTGCCAACGATGCCAGAGCCTTTGACATTGGTTAACGCGATCCAATTCACCCAAACACAGATGAAACCATCCTTAGCCAGATCAGATCCAGAGGCGAGAAATGACACCTTCCATTGCCAAGTTGGGGGCAACATGATGAGGAAACTAACCGAATTGTAGAGGAGGAGAAAGTGGAAAGGTGATTGGAACAAAGAGAGGATCACCGGCGAGGAAGGTTGCCGGCGGGGAGGGCTAGAGGTGGCTATGATGGGTAGGGTTTGGAGATCACCATCGCCCGGCCGGTTGTAGTTTGTTATTAACCAATAGTCTTATTAGAGAAAAGGGCATACATTAAGTATATTAATAATAATTATCTACACATATTGAGAATACAACCTATTGTGCTATCATTTTTTTTGTCGGAGAGGGGGGGGTTAAGGGGGACATGATGATTCTAGAACATGGTGGAGTTTGCTCTAGATACTGTTCAACACGAATCTAACTACTCTGAACCATTAGATCTAACAGCCCAACGGTCACGATTGGTACTATGGATCTAATTCAAAACTATCTACCTAACTCCACCCACTTGAATGACTTTATGTCGATTTATCGAAAATAGGTTAAATTTGAACTAGTATAAGTAAATTTTAGGTTATTGTGAAAGTTCTACGAAAAATCTTTTGGAGGTACCCATCGGGGGTCACAATTAATATATGAGAAACCATCCAATGAGAGTTTTAACGACAAGTTGGATCAAGACTCGCAAATCCAAACATATTTTGTGAACTATTGGATCTTCTTTTTCGTTCTTAGCATCTAGAAAGATTCTACTAATAGTCTTGATGAGAAAAATGAATGCTAGTATATGCAAACCTCAAAACACACACTTCATTGCTCAGTTTTAGGGTCCTTGTGCTAAATGCATAGACTTGGATGCAATTTTCATTTTTTATGAGGTCCTTGATGTAAATTGTAATTCTACCCACCGTGTTAACTCTCAAAGCACCTCGCTCCTACGAGACCTACCATTAGATCGGCCATTCGCAGTACTTCTTATCTTACCTTTATCTTGTCTCTTATCTCTTACAATACCACGCATACCACCACTACATAGTGTAGGGATTAACTTATTTGAACATTGATAGTTGAATCAAGACTGGCAAATCCAAACATTGCTAACCGTTGGATCTTCTTTTCCATTCTTAGCATCTAGAACGATTGTACTGATAAACTTTAGCATGATGAACACTAGTATGCACAAACCTCAAAACATATAGTACTTCATTACTCGGTTTAAGGGTCCTTGTGCTAAATGCACGGACTTGTTGGATGCAATTTTCATTCTACTTCCACTGACCGTGTTAACTCTCAAGCACCTCGCTCTTATCAGACCTACCATTAGATCGGCCATTCGCAGTACTTCTTATCTTATCTTTATCTTGTCTCTTATATCTTACAATACCGTACCACTACATATATTGTAGATATTAACTTTGAACATTAACAGTTGGATCAATACTGGTAAATCCAAACATTTCTAACCATTGGATCTTCTTTTCCATTCTTAGCATCTAGAAAGATTCTACTGATATTCTTTAGAATGATGAACGCTAGTATGCGCAAACCTCAAAACACAGTACTTCATTGCTTAGTTTTAGGGTCCTTATGCTAAATGCATGGACTTGGATGTAATTTTAATTCCTTATAAGGTCCTTGATGTAACTTGTAGTTCCACCGACCGTGTTAACTAGCAAGCACCTCGCTCCTACAAGACCTACCAAGGTTAAAAGAAAATGCAACCGCGCCAATTATCACACAAACTGGACCACGGTTTCTTATACGTAATACCCAAGTTTTTAGTACTAGGATTCCTAGCTAACTTCGTGCACTTTGGTGACTTCTTGTCAATTTAACGAAATTAAGTCAAACTTTAGCTACAAGTGTGATAGATTGATCTTGAATTAATTGTCTTTTCAGAGGTAGATGTGTGCATCTACTTATAGTAAACAATGTCGTTGGTGTGAGTTTCCAACTATCAAGAAAGAAAATTCTCAGTTTTCTGAGTGATGACGAGATGATTCTTTCCCGTAAAGAAAGTCCGAAGTATATGGATCTCAATGCCATAAGCCAAGCTTCTAGACATATTAGCTAGCTGGACCAATGTGTTTTACTCACAATTCCCATGTTTTATGAGTTTTCAAGGTTCCTAGCTGACCCCATCCACTTGTTGAATGACTTTATGTCGATGTATCGAAATAAAAGGTCAAATTTGAACTACAAGCAATAAATTGTAGGTTGGTTTGAAGGTTTTATGTAAAAAAGCATTTGGGGGTACCATCGAGCGGTTAATTAATATATCAATTGAGACTGTTCGACTTCTAGCTACTAAGATTTTGCATCTTGAAAATTTTGAACCCCTTTTGAAAATGATCACATGAAATAAGGAGAGAGGGGAACTGATTTTTCTATTCTCTATGGCTAACACACAAGCTTGAGGTGCACCTTAGGCTTAAAGATAATTTATAGTTTCCACTATGTATAAGGTGAACCTTAGCGCATGCCACGTAGTAGGCCTTATTAAGGTGTGCTTTTTATCTACTACTATAATGGAGCAGTTTTGAATTGGATCCATAACACCAATCCTGACCGTTGTCCTATTAGATCTAATGGTTCAGAGATGCTGGATTCGTGCTGAATAGTACCTAGAGCAAACTAGACCATGTTCTAGAACCATCATGTCACCAACCCCAAAATTTCAAAGCACAGTAGGTTGTATTCTCAATATATGTAGATAGTTATTATTAATAGACTTAGTTTATGCATTTTGGGGGTGGTGACATGATGGTTCTAAAACATGGTGGAGTTTGCTCTAGGTCTGTACTCCCTCCGTCCCAAAATACAAGGCACCTAAGGATTGGTCAAAAGTCAAACCTTACTAACTTTGACCAAATATTTAGAAAAAAACATCTACATCTACAATACTGAATGGAAATATTAAGAAAATATACTTTATGGTGAATCTATTGATATTAATTTAGTATTATAAATTTTTATATTTTTGTGTATAATCATGGTCAAACTTAAAAAATGTTGACTTTTGACTAATCCTTAGGCGCTTTATATTTTGGCGGAGGGAGTACTATTCAACATGAATCTAGTTGCTCTAAATCATTGGATCTAACAGCCCAACGGTCATGATTGGTGCTATGGATCCAATTTAAAACTGCTCCACTATAGTAGTAGAGAGAATACAACCTATTGTGCTATGAAATTTTGGGGGTGGTCACATGATGGTTCTAGAACATGCATGGTGGAGTTTGCTCTAGGTACTATTCAACACGAATCCAGCTTCTCTGAACCATTGGATCCAACAGCCCAACGGTTAGGATTGATGCTATAGATCCAATTCAAAACTGCTCCACTATAGTAGTAGAGATATAGATATCTTATCTTACCAATATATAGTGTACGAATAACTTTAAATATTGACCGTTGGATCAAGACTCGTGAATCCCAACATTTCCAGCTATTGGATCTTCTTTTCCATTCTAGCATCTAGAAGATTCTATTGATAGTCTTCAGCATAATGAATGCTATGCACAAACCTCAAAACACACTTCTCCATCATACTAGAATCTTCTCCATCGTAGCTAATAATCACTGACTTCTACATGATCTTATCTTATCTTACCACTATATAGTGTACAGATAACTTTGAATGTTGACCATTGGATCAAGACTCGCGAATCCCAGCATTTCTAGCCATTGGATCTTCTTTTCCATTCTAGCATCTAGAAGATTCTATTGAGTCTTCGGCATAATGAATGCTATGCAGAAACCTCGAAACACACTTCTCCATCATACTAGAATGTTCTCCCTTATTTCTCTAAAACATGTTATAAAAAATTTCATGTGTTAGGTAGCTAATAATATTTGACTTCTACATGATGATACGAAGTACAAGGACCAAATATACACCCATACTTTATAGATGTTGATCAAATTTATAATTTTATGTGCTTTACCAATTATAATTTTATATAGTGATGATATGTCATACGTGTACCATCTGAGCCTTACTAAGGTGTGTTTTTTTACACAATGTGGGATTAGTACATATATTTCTTTGCTTAGACATATGGTCACCTCTGTCCACACGATGTACATGCTGAGAGAATAAAACGTTGGCAGGGAAAGAGGACAGCAACAAAGAGAAGTTGAAGGCGGTTCCATGTTAGAGCAAAGTTATGATGGATTTCTGACACGAGTTACTCATGCGGCCTTACAGTGTATACTCTACTAGTAGTAAATTTCAGGACCTATGCACGCAAAACAAATCGTGTGTTTTCTCTCTCCTTCCCTATGCTTCATCTCTCATCTCCGTTCCCCTCGCGCATCCGTCCGGCTGATCTCTCTCCCCTCGTCCATAGCCTGGCGCTGCGCACGTGTGCCTTGGTACGGTGGCTCTGTGTCTCTAGTGTGTCCGGCAACCGCACGTTGGTGTGGAGTTGGGATGAGGAGTACATAGTAAGGAAACCACTTTGGTCCTTGGCGGCACAAAAATTCAAAGTTTTCCGGTTTTCAAAATTTTCACTTGCTTCCAAAACATCGGGAGGGAAGGTTATTCAAAAGATTTGCCAAACATCGAGAGGGAAGGCAATTTTGAACCCGCTTTGAACATTGATCACATTGAATAAACGAAAAACAAAAAACAAAAGTTTTACTCATGATGTCCTATCATGTCTTGTGCACCACGTGCCATGAAAACTGTAATCTTGGGATTAGATAAGTTTTGGAAAATAGCTTCACAATATTTTCCTACCATGTGTATGGACATTATCCGGTTTATTTCAAACCGAACGAGCAAGGTCATCAAGGCCATATTGACATCATAGTTTACAATTTGATAGAGTTCCCACGATAGTTTGGTAGATGGGTGCATCTTGGCATAGTAAGCATTGTTGCATGTGGGAGTTTCCAACAATTAGGAAAAACAGAAATTTAATTTTCCCAGTGAGAACGGTGATTTTTTTTGTGAAGAAAGTCCATATAATATGGTTTAGAATGCCACAAGCCAATGGTTTCACACATACTGTAGTTGATCATAGTTCCTATCTAACTTCGGCTAAAAGTGAGTACATATTATGATGGGTCGTGACACGCGGTACTAGTACACATACTACTAGTAGATTTTCTCTCTCCTTCGCGCCCCTCTCACCATCCATCCACTATCCTCTCCATTTCTCCTTCCTTCCCATGTACGCTTTCACGCAATGATTATACTTCTAGTCTGAGATGCAGCGGTGCAAAAAAGATGAGGCCCACACCATATCACCATCAATCAAGTTCGGTGACGCAACTTTGTGAAGAGTATACGTATACTAGTAGTACTGTAGCAAGATAAGTATGTAGTACTACTATAGACACTTAATTTTTAATGGAGGAAGTAAGAGACACCAAGTATTTCAGCATGATCTGCATGATTCTCTTTATTTTTGGATAAAGAGGGGCGCCTCCTGAATTCTCTGGGCCGAGAAAAATCAAGAACCGAAAATTCTAGTATAATCCTTTTTTTGTTGATGGGACGAGTCTGGTACAATCTATTTATCATATTTTGGGATAGTTTTCAGGGTATTAACACAAAGTAACTACCTCGGTGAATTACGCTCTTAGTTAATGCCTGGATGAACGAAAGTGGTTAAAATAGTACGGTGGGGCCCAGGGCCACTCACGTTAGACCTTTCGGCCGTCCTAACCACTTTCAGACAACGGGACAAGAACGAACGGCGTAATCGGCAGGCGAAGGGATCAACTACATACACAAATGAGTATGTATGCAAGCCACATACAACAGTCCTCAGAGCCATTCCATCTAAAAGAAATAGAAATATTGCAATGCCATACGGCAAGATCCAAATGTCCTAGATAGATATAATAATTTAGGATAGCTCCTCATACATCACACATCAGAGTATCAGGCGGAAGCGGAAAACAAGATCCGAGTACGGATAAGAAGCAAATTGGCATAAGATGCCCCATAAATAAACACATCCCGCCCACAGATCTCACAGATCCCCGTTCCCGGAATCTCTACACCGAATGGTCGTTGCCAACATCATCCGTCTCTTCCACCCAGTATCCATCTTGCGGGTACACCTGTTCATCTGAATCAAACAATTTATCTTGTGAGACCCTAGGGGTACTTAGCAAGTCTTAATGCCACAAAAGGGGACACAACCTGGGGTGACGCAATTGCAGCAAAAGATAATACCTAACAATCCTACAGATACTCGCTAACCTTCCGTCTAACCAATGATAGACGGAAGTCCGCGAATTAAGGACAACGGTTATAACAGTATAATTAACAGATCCATCCTCCTCCTCGCTTACCAACGAGGAAGCGGACGAACAACCCCCATCATCCGTTGGCAGTTTTATTAACCATTCCATGAGTATTGCACTATTTACTAGTCAAGTACTTAGTCAATTTAAAAGTGGTACTTTAGTTATACTTGTCTATGATCGAGAAACTGTGCTCCAAGTCGTCCATAACCGCGGACACGGCTTTCAGAAAGATTTACCCTGCAGGGGTGCACGAATAGCAACACACACTCGATCAACCTCGGAAAAACCAAATCAAAACCCAACGAGGTATTCACGACAAAGCAATCACAGGATTCAGTAATATTTCAGGGGGCCACCCCATTAAGCTACCCGCAACGAAGTTGGCCGGCTCCGAGACAGACCCAAGGTTTGCGCCAATGGCTGTAAACGACTGGGAACCCGAAAATATGACTGGGCTTGTCGATACCGCAAAAACACTCCGCAATTCTTAAACAGTACAGGTGCTCCTCGCACAATCTTAATAAAACAGTAACATGGCATAAGTACAGGATAGTAATAAAGCCCCAAACTACTTTGTGGCCCCAAGAAATAAGAATGAATCAAGCTCTGGCTCAGGGGGGGTCCATAAGGCCTCCCGGATGTGGATAGTGCGAATAGTCAAGGAACAGGAATCAAGTACTCGGGGTCCTACGGGACACAAGTGAGCATGAAAAACCAAATAGCAGATATTGCTCACCGGTGCCTCTTTCATTAGTTATCCCATTACTACTCAGGTTAAGTTGTTTAGGTACCCTCGTTATTCATCAGACACGCACATACCCTACACATGCTTTTCTACGACTCGCATGGCTCAAACAACTCCTGTAGTAATGACTCATGGGATGGAGGAACAAGCTTCGGTGGGGGTTTAAAAGTAAAGGCTATGCAATACTTGGGATTCAATTTAATGCAATCGCGACTCCATGATGCAAGAATAAGATAGAGGCAATAGGTACTATATGTATGCAAGCATGTGGTAGTGCTTGCCTGGCAGCTCAGTTGAAGCGAGAGATGGATCTGGGTAGTACTCCTGTGATTCCTGGTAATTCTCCTGCTGGGCGTCTATTCGAAGAAGAACCAAACAAACAAGGGCCAACATAAATAAAGTGCACAAGCATATGAATTAAAATGCAGCAACAAGCATGCCATGATGAATGATGCACAATGTACATGGCATTAAAGTAGCATGGCAAAGGTGAGGTGTGGATACAAGAAATAAAGCATTTTATTATTTATTTAACCAAGTTTTATTGTCATAAACAGTTCAGATTTTTAATAACAACATGATGCATGCTTCAATCCAGAACAAGGACTGCATAGATAGAACGGGCTCATCGCGCTGATCGATTTAGACATATTATTTGTCAAATTTGGAGTTATAAAACAAAAGTTATTAATTAACTAAGGATAAGGGCATTTTAATGTAATTTTAATCATCTCGAAAATTTAAATTGTTCAAAACATATTTTGAAGGGCATATTTGAATTCCTCACATTTTTCTGATTCCAAAACATATATTATTTGTATTATTTGGATTTGTATTTTAAAAATTATTTGAATCTGAATTGAATTTGAATTAAATCAATTTGAAAAAGGTTTAATTAAAAACAGGCAGCCAGAAAAGCTTTGGTTACCCAGGCAAATCTAGCCTCAGCCACTGACGGGTGGGCCTTGCGCTGACTAGGGCCACGCGGGGGAAAACTTTTGCCACCGCGGCTCTGTCTAGCCCGGGCGACTGCGAGGTGGGACAACTGGCGCAGGCCCACATGACAGCGGTGAGGATGGCAGAGGCTGACAGGTGGGGACTCGCTGGACCGCGGGTTACGGCACGAGGAAAACGGAGGGGCTTTCTGCAAGACTGCCAGGGCGGCTGACTAGTGGGGTCTCTAGGAGCGCGGGTTAAGAGCGAAATAAAAAGGGGGCTTAATGTAAATTTGCAACAGGCCCTGGTACTGTTCTTCTTCTCCTCGGTCTGACGAGAAATCGGCGCGCGGCGCGGGGCGGGGGATCGAACCCAGGTCACGGGCGTGAGCGCTGAGGGGGCTAACCAGTGCGGTAGGGCGAGGGGAGTTGACAGGGGAGGGTCTAGGGCCTAGGTAAGCTCTAAGCGGCGCGGAAAGCCTGCAGACAGCGGTGAGCTCTGGCGCACGGTGGGCGTTCGACGAAACAAACGGCGACGCTAAACGGTGTCGGTGAAGCGGAGGATGTCAGGGCGGTCGAGGGACTCACTGCGGGTGGGCTGGTGTGGTCGGATCAGGGAGAAGCGCGGCGGATCGACGACGACGCAGACGCTCTGGCGGCTAGGGTTTCGTCGGGACGGCGCGGTACTGGCGCATCTGGGGGCTTCTCGTCCAAGTCGGCGCGTGCAGGGCGACGTAGAGGATCGTCCTCGGTCTTACTGGCCACCTCCAGGTCGCGCTGACCGGTTGGAACGACGGGGGCGAGGTGGTGCTGGCGGCGACCGCGGCAGGTGCTGGTGGCGGAGAGGAAGAAGGAGGAGAGGAGGGCTGGCTCGGGCAGATCTGGGCGAGCCCAGAGAGTCGTGTGGGTGAGGGAAAACGAGAGGGAGAGAGGAGGGTCAGGCGTGGCACGGCAGAGATAAAGGTGGCCTCGGGTGCCACCTTTTGCTTCTCCCTCACGTGCTGGCTCGAGCTGGGAGCAGGTAGGCACGGTGGGGGAGGCTGCAGGTGGACCAGGACGGCGTGGTGGCTGCAGGGTGGGGCTAGCACGCGGCAGAGAAAAGAGAGAAAGAAGAGGGGGGTAGCTCGGGCTAGGTAGATGGGGTAGCTTGGGTTAGGGTTTGCTTAGGTTAGATAGAGGGCTAGGGTTAGCTGAGGTGGGCCAGGGAGAGAGAGGGGATCAGGTGGCCCTCATGGGAGAGAGAGAGTTAGAGAGAGAGGAGAGATCAATGTTAGGGTTTAGTAGAATTAGGTTAGAAGAAGAATAGAGAGAGGAGCTAGGTTTAGATTTTTATTAGGTATTTAGATTTTAATTTTGTTTTTGAGGCCATACCAAGAAGGAACATGGAGCTTGATCTAGCTTGAGCTAATGTGGAAGGAAACAAGAAAGAAAGAGGAAGAAAAGAAATAGGTGGAAAGAGTCTCATTTGATCATGCATGTAGAAAATAAAATAAAAGAAAGAGATGTGGGTGAGGATATGGGAATGGTGGAATGGAAGGAGATGGTTCACAAAGAAGTAACCACTAAAGTCAAAGGCAAAAACCCATGGGATAAAAGGTGGTGGTACTTTTGCATGGCCCATGCAAAATAATAATGCCATGATTTATTTTGTGAAAACAATAATAATATTATGGCATTATTCTTATGCATTTCCATGAAGTGGAGAACAAGCCAAGCACAAGAATTTAGAGGATTAGATCCACCCCACCACATGAGCTAGGATAACATCAAAAGAAAAAGAATTGCAAGCTCATGGACTAGTAGGATGGTGGAATTATAAAGTGGTGAAAATAAAAGATAATGGAGGTGAATAAAAGATATGCCCCCAACTCAACTTGGGCATTTGAAAAATATATCAATAACCAAATACAATATCAAGAGGCAAATACAATTAATAATGCATATGAGAGAAAAACCAAAAGAAAGAGGGTTTTATATGATGCTCAAATGCAAGGTGGCATGATGACATGAGCATGATATAATTATGATGCAACAATAATATATATGAAGTAGCCAATATCTTACTAGGACAAGTAGCATTACAATTGTTAGACAATTGGGATGCTACAACTCTCCCCCACTAAACAGGAATCTCGCCCCGAGATTCTAGGAAGAAGAAGACTCAAAGAGGGTAGGATACTTGGCACGGAGCTCATCTTCATGTTCCCAGGTTGCTTCATCAACGGAATGGTGCGACCACTGCACCTTGCAAAACTTGATGGACTTGTTGCGGGTCCTTCTTTCTGCGACTTCAAGGATTTTTATGGGGTGTTCTTGATAAGACAGATCTTCTTGGAGATTGATGAGTTCATGGTCCACGGTCCTGCCGGGATCCTTGAAGCACTTCTTGAGTTGAGAGATGTGGAAAACATCATGGACTTTGAGTTGTTCAGGGAGCTCAAGAGCATAAGCAACTTCTCCTCTTCTTCCACGAATTTTGAAAGGACCGATGTATCTAGGAGCCAGCTTTCCTTTGATACCAAAGCGGTGCGTGCCTATCATGGGAGTGACACGAAGATAAACGAGATCACCAGGGACATACTCCATGTCCGTGTGCTTCCTATCATAATTGCTCTTCTGGCGACTTTGAGCAATCTTCAGATTTTCAAGAATGATGTGAACTTTCTCCTCCGCTTGAGTTACAATGTCGGGGCCAAATAATATTCTCTCACATGCGCCCGACTGTAGCATCCCAATTGTCTAACAATTGTAATGCTACTCGTCCTAGTAAGATATTGGCTACTTTATACAGATTATTGTTGCATCATAATTATATCTTGCTCATGTCATCATGCCACATTGCATTTGAGCATCATATAAAACCCTTTTTCTTTTGGTTTTTCTCTCATATGCATTATTAATTGTATTTGCCTCTTGATATTGTATTTGGCTGTTGATATATTGTTCAATGCCCAAGTTGAGTTGGGGGCATATCTTTTTTCTCATTTCCACCACCTTTCTCTTCCATCACTTTATAATTCCACCATCCTACTAGATCATGAGCTTGTTTGTCTCTACTTTGGTTTTCTCTAGCTCATGTGCAATAGGGTGGATATAGTTCATTAAATTTCTTTGCTTGGCTTTGTTCCACTTCTTGGAAATGCACAAGATTAATGCCATCATATTATTATTGTTTTCACATAATAAATCATGTCATTAATATTTTGCATGGGCCATGCAAGCATCTCCACCACCTTTTCCCTCCATTAGTTTTTCTTTGGTTTTGGTGGATCCTATCTAGGAAAAACCATCTCCACCTCTCCTTAGTCACACCATACCATCTTCTCTTATTATTATTTTCTCCATGCATGAACCATATGAGGCTTAGCCCATAATTCTTTTCTTTTCCTTTTTCTTGGACTTCCTTTCACCTCCACCTCATGTCAATTCTAGCACTCACCATGTTCCACTTGAGATGATCTTACCACATTCTTTAATCTTATTTTTCTTTATCTACATATAAGGTCACATGAGCCTTATTCCACCTAATTCTTTTCTTCTTCTTTCTTTCTAGTTTCTTCTCTACATTAGTCCATGCAAGATCAAGCCTTTCTAGTTCTTCTTGTATTGACCTCTTACACAAAATTTACAATCTAACTACTTAAAAATAATCAAACCTATTTAATCTCTTTTTCTTCCCATAACCCTAATTTCTACTAACCCTCTCTCTCTCTCTCTCTCTCTAGCTTGGCCTCAGATTTAAATAATTTTTAAAATACAAATCCAAATAATACAAGTAATATATGTTTTGGAATCAGAAAAGTGAGAGGAATTCAAATATGCCCTTCCAAATATGTTTTGGAACACTTTAAATTTCGAGATGATTAAAATTACAAGAAAGTGCCCTTTTCCTTAATTATTTAATAACTTTTGTTGTATAATTCCAAATTTGGCAAATAATATATCTAAATCGATCAGCGCGACGAGCCCGTTCTATTTATGCAGTCCTTGTTCTGAATTTAAGCATGCATCATGTTGTCATTTAAAATCTGAACTGTTTATGGCAATAAAACTTGGTTAAATGAATAATAAAATGTTTATTTCTTGTATCCACACTTCACCTTTGCCATGCTACTTTAATGCCATGTAATTGTGCATCATTCATCATGGCATGCTTGGTTGCTTATTGCATTTTAATTCATATGCTTGTGCACTTTATTTATGTTGGCCCTTGTTTGTTTGGTTCTTCTTCGAATAGACGCCCAGCAGGAGAATTACTAGGAATCACAGGAGTACTACCCTGATCCATCTCTCGCTTCAACTGAGCTGCCAGGCAAGCACTACCACATGCTTGCATACATACAGTACCTATTGCCTCTATCTTATTCTTGCATCATTGAGTCGCGATTGCATTAAATTAAATCCCAAGTACTAATCTGAGTAGTAATGGGATCACTAATGAAAGAGGCACCGGTGAGCAATATCTGCTATTTGGTTTTTCATGCTCACTTGTGTCCCGTAGGACCCCGAGTACTTGATTCCTGTTCCTTGTTTATTCGCACTATCCACATCCGGGAGGCCTTATGGACCCCCCCTGAGTCAGAGCTTGATTCATTCTTATTTCTTGGGGCCACAATTAGTTTGGGACTTTATTACTATCCTGTACTTATGCCATGTTACTGCGTTATTTAAGATTGTGCGTGGAGCACCTGTACTGTTTTGGATCGTGGAATGTTTTCGCGGTATCGACAAGCCCAATCACATTTTCGGGTTCCCAGTCGTTTACAGCCATTGACACAAACCTTGGGTCCGTCTTGGAGCCGGCCAACTTCGTTGCGGGTAGCTTAATGGGGTGGCCCCCTGAAATAATTCTGAATCCTGTGATTGCTTTGTCGTGAATGCCTTGTTGGGTTTTGATTTGGTTTTTCCGAGGTTGATCGAGTGTGTGTTGCTATTCGTGCACCCCTGCAGGGTAAATCTTTTTGAAAGCCGTGTCCGCGGTTATGGACGACTTGGAGCACAGTTTCTCGATCATAGACAAGTATAACTAAAGTACCACTTTTAAATGGACTAAGTACTTGACTAGTAAATAGTGCAATACTCATGGAATGGTTAATAAAACTGCCAACGGATGATGGGGTTGTTCGTCCGCTTCCTCGTTGGTAAGCGAGGAGGAGGATGGATCTGTTAATTATACTGTTACAACTGTTGTTCTTAATTCACGGACTTCCGTCTATCATTGGTTAGGCGGAAGGTTAGCGAGTCTCTATAGAATTGTTCGGTATTATCTTCTGCTGCAATTGCGTCACCCCAGGTTGTGTCCCCTTTAGTGGCATTAAGACTTGCTAAGTACCCCTAGGGTCTCACACGATAAATTGTTTGATTCAGATGAACAAGTGTACCCGCAAGATGGATACTGGGTGGAAGAGACAGATGATGTTGGCAACGATCATTCAGTGTAGAGATTCTGGGAACGGGGATCCGTGTGATCTGTGGGCGGGATGTGTTTATTTATGGGGCATCTTATGCCAATTTGCTTCTTATCCGTACTCGGATCTTGTTTTCCGCTTCCGCCTGATACTCTGATGTGTGATGTATGAGGAGCTATCCTAAATTATTATATCTATCTAGGATGTTTGGATCTTGCCGTATGGCATTGCACTATTTCTATTTCTTTTAGATGGAATGGCTCTGATGTAATGTTGTATGTGGCTTGCATACATACTCACTTGTGTATGTAGTTGATCCCTTCGCCTGCCGATTACGCCGCTCGTTCTTGTCCCGTTGTCTAAAAGTGGTTAGGACGGCCGAAAGGTCTACCGTGAGTGGCCCTGGGCCCCACCGTACTATTTTAACCACTTTCGTTCATCCAGGCATTAACTAAGAGCGTAATTCACCGAGGTAGTTACAATTGGTATCAGAGCCATCCCGCCCTTCAGGGTCTCAGCCAAAATGGTCGTTGTCTGTCTAGCAAATATTTTGGTAGTTATGTATATTAGGGAAAAACAAACGTGAGAGTAAGATTGCTTCCATTTTTCTTCTTACCCACCCACCCACCCTTGTTCTGGTAAGGAAGTGTAACGTTTTCAATCCTCTTCTAAACTTCAAACTAGGATTCACGTGTTCTGGGTTCCTAGTACCATAGGTTATGTTTGTGTGTGTGTGTGTGAACTCCTTGTCTATCTGTTGCATCCAAATGTTATCACTATCTGCCTTTTGGTTATCAACTGTTGGTACATTCCCTACCGACAGCCCTTTGTAAACCGACGCGATCTATTCTGATTCATTGTACACCAATGCGATCTATCTTACTCTTTGGTATCCGACGTTATCTTGTTTGGGGTGTTCGTTTCCGTAGTTACCAATCTCTAGGTTCATCTGAAGGAGAAGTTGTTGAGATATGTATTTTACTGATTCATGTGCGGAGTAATGATTGAGTGTGGGATGGAGTCACGACCATACCACTACTTTTGTCATTTGCTTTTGTATATTGAACTAGCAGAGTTACTAATCTTGATTCGTTAAGTGGTTTTGCGCATATAATGGTATTTTAATGCCAAAATTTGCGGAAATTTTTTCTTTGTTAGTTTGTATACCACACTCCTTGTTCAGTCGTGTGTGTTATGCTTAATATCTTCTAGTTGCCTTGAACTTTGTTGATATTTTAATATCACCTCAGTGAATTGCATTCCTTAATCTTGATAAATTCCATTTTGGTACTATTTTGGATTATTATCATTCTCCATTATAGTACTGACTTGTGTTTATATCAATCACAGGATGGCACCACCACGCCGTTCTGAGGAGGATATACCACCTGAACTTGGGGCCGCTTTGGCAAGTATTGCAAATGCTTTGGGCACTATGCAGCAGAACCAGCAGCGCTTCGAGGAAAGTGTGAGGAGGAATGAGTTTGCTCCGCTACCTCCACCTCCCAAGCGAGGAGACATCAAGAGTTTTCTCAAGTTCAACCCACGCCAATTTGAGGTGTCTGATCAGCCACTTGATGCGGATGATTGGCTTCGTGAAGTGTCAAGGTTGCTGATGACTGCGGATGTTCCCGAGCAAGAATGGGTCAAATGTGCCACTCACCTTCTGAAGGGAGATGCAACTCTCTGGTGGGAAAATTACCTCAAGGCAGATCTTTCTGGTTTTCAGCCTACTTGGGAGCGGTTCACTGCTGCTTTCAAAGAGCAATATCTGTCAGAAATTGTCATGGAAAGGATGAAGGAAGTGTTTCTCAACCTCAAGCAGGGCACTGACAATGTCAACACCTACATCAGAAACTTCATGAACCTGTCTCGTTATGGTGGCGATGAGATCTCTAATGACAAGAAGAAGCAAAAGAGGTTTCGGCAAGGCCTCAATGCTTCCATCAAATATGCAATCACTCATGCAAGGCCAGCATCTTTCCTGGAACTTCAGCACACAGCTCTACAGGAAGAAGCAAGTAGGCAAGTGTTTGAGGAGTCAAAGAAACACAGCCGTGAAACAGCAAGCTCTTCTGCTATGACAGCTCCTTCTAAGCGTCGTGTCTGGGTTCCTAACACCCCACCGTCGCTCCCTGCTCCACCAAGACCTTCAAGCTACGCATCAAGGCCACCAAACTCCTTCACTACGGCTCCCAGGGGATACAACCACAACTACCCTGGAGCGCCTGGCGGAGTCCCTGGCTACGTTGCTCCACGTCCACCTGGTGCTTGCTATACTTGTGGAAACACTGGGCATCAGCAATGGAATTGTCCAATGAACAGCAAAGCTATTCCACCACCACCTCCAAGACCTGCGGCAAGTGCTCCTATGATTCGTGCACCTCCACCTCGGGCTCTCAACATCAACACTAAGCCGGGATCTACGGTTGCTCGTGCCAACTGTGTCAACGTCGCTCAAGCTGAGCATGCACCTGGAGTTGTCATGGGTATGCTTCCTGTTAACTCAGTTCCTGCACGAGTTTTGTTTGATTCTGGTGCTTCACACTCTTTCGTTTCTCACAAATTTGCAAATGAGCATGAGCTTGTTATAGACCAGCTGGATAAAAAGTTAATGGTTCTTTCTCCCGGGGCAAGATTGTTATCTACTAAGATCAGCCATGGCAATCAAATTGAGATTGGTGGTTCTTCTTTTCCGGCTTCCTTAATTATTCTGGGCAATTCTGATATTGATGTTATCTTGGGCATGGATTGGTTGACAGCAAATGCAGCTGTGATTGATTGTGTTGAACGTTCGGTTTCTCTGAAAATTCCTGAAGGCCATATAGTCTATTCTCCAAGTCTGACTCCTGCAATTCAGCTTTATTCTTTGGCAGCTCTGAATGATGATGCTATGGAAGGTATTCAGAGTGTTCCTGTAGTTTGTGAGTTTCCAGATGTCTTTCCTGAAGAGTTGCCAGGTATGCCTCCGGATCGTGAGGTTGAGTTTGTCATTGAACTTGAACCTGGTACCGCTCCTATTTCCAAGCGGCCTTATAAAATGGGTCCTGCTGAGTTGGCTGAACTTAAGCGTCAGTTGGATGAACAAGAGAAGTTGGGTTTCATTCAGCATAGTACTTCTTCTTGGGGTAGTCCAACCATCTTTGTGAAGAAGCGAGACAAGACTGATAGACTTTGTGTTGACTATCGGGCACTCAATGCTAAAACCATCAAGAATAAATATCCCCTTCCGCGGATTAATGATCTCTTCGATCAGCTAGCTGGAGCTGTGGTATTCTCTAAGCTTGATTTGAGAAGTGGTTATCATCAAATCAAGATTCGCAAGGAAGATGTTCCCAAAACAGCTTTCACCACTCGCTATGGCCTGTATGAGTACACGGTCATGTTTTTCGATCTCACCAATGTACCTGCCACCTTCTCGAGGCTTATGAACTCGGTTTTCATGGAGTATCTTGATAAGTTCGTTGTGGTCTATCTGGATGACATTCTAGTCTATTCTAAGTCGAAGGAAGAACATGAAGAACACCTTCGTTGTGTCCTAAACAAGCTTCGTGAGAACCGCCTGTATGCAAAGTTCTCCAAGTGTGAATTCTGGCTGCCTCAAGTCACCTACCTTGGTCACGTTATCTCTGCCAAGGGCATTGCCGTCAACCCAGAAACTATTAAGACAATTATGGATTGGCTTCCACCCATAAATGTCAAAGAAGTCCGGAGTTTCCTTGGTTTGGCCAGTTACTGTCGTCGATTCGTTCAAAACTTCTCAAAGATTGCGAAGCCTCTTACCGATCTCCTCAAGAAAGGCAAGAAATATCTTTGGACTCCTGCATGTCAAGCAAGCTTTGAAACACTCAAAAAGAAGCTCACTTCCACACCAGTCTTGGTTCCTCCAGATACATCAAAGCCTTTCCAGATTTTCTGTGATGCTTCATTGCAAGGATTGGGTGCGGTCCTGATGCAAGAAAAGCAAGTTGTTGCTTATGCATCTCGTCAGTTGAAGACGCATGAGATCAACTATCCTACACATGACCTCGAACTCGCAGCAGTGTCTTTGCTTTGAAAGTATGGAGGCATTACTTGCTAGGCAACCGTTGTGAGATCTTTTCTCATCACAAGAGTCTGAAGTATATCTTCACACAGCCTGATCTCAACCTTCGTCAGAGGAGGTGGATTGAAACAATCAATGATTTCGATTTGACAATCAACTACACCCCGGGCAAAGCCAATGTCATGGCAGATGCTCTCAGCCGAAAAGCTTATGTCAACAACCTCATGGTGGAAGAACAACAACCTCTCTTGTGCGAGGAATTCCGCAAGCTCAACCTTGAAATTGTGGATCAAGGTTATCTTCTGAACCTTCTAGCAACACCTCTCTTGGAAGAAAAGGTCCATTCCATTCAGCTTGGGGATCCTTACACTAAAAAGATCATTTCCAACATTCAACTTCCGAAGTATGAGTCTTTCCACGTTGATGACCAAGGCACTCTCTTCTTTCAACACTGGATGTTTGTTCCGAACTACCCGGGTTTAAGAGACCAAGTTCTCAAGGAGGCGCATGATTCTGTTCTTTCTATCCACCCTGGCAGCACTAAGATGTACATGGACTTAAAAACACAATATTGGTGGCCTGGTTTGAAATGATATTGTGCCAAGTATGTCTCGGAGTGTGATGTTTGTCGCAGAGTTAAAGCTGTTCATCAGAAACCTTCCGGTCTTCTACAGCCATTGAAGCCTCCGGAATGGAAATGGGAGAAAGTAGAGATGGACTTCATCACTGGTTTTCCAAGGTCGCAGAAAGGCAACAATGCAATCTTTGTTGTCATTGACATGCTTTCCAAAGTAGCTCACTTCTTTCCAGTCAAGGAAACAATTTCTGCAATTCAGTTGGCTGAGCTCTATATCAACAGAATTGTCTCTCTGTATGGAGTTCCTCTTGAGATCAGTTCAGACCATGGAAGCATCTTCACTTCCAAGTTCTGGGGAAGTTTCCAAAATGCTTTGGGAACAAAACAAAACTTTAGCACAGCTTACCACCCTCAGTCGCAAGGACAAGTTGAAAGGATCAATCAGATTCTAGAAGATATGCTTCGTGCTTGCGTTATCTCTTTCGGCATGAAGTGGGAAGAATGTCTTCCTTATGCTGAATTCTCTTACAACAAAAGTTTCCAGAAAAGTCTAAAGATGGCACCATTTGAGGCTCTCTATGGTCGCAAATGCAGAACTCCGATTGGTTGGTCGCGCGCAGGTGAAAGAATATTGTTTGGTCCCGACATTGTAACTCAAGCGGAGGAGAAAGTTCATATCATTCTTGAAAATCTGAAGATTGCTCAAAGTCGCCAGAAGAGCAATTATGACAGAAAGCACACGGACATGGAGTATGTCCCTGGTGATCTTGTTTATCTTCGTGTCACTCCCATGAGAGGTACGCACCGCTTTGGTATCAAAGGAAAGCTGGCTCCTAGATACATCGGTCCTTTCAAAATTCGTGGAAGAAGAGGAGAAGTTGCTTATGCTCTTGAGCTTCCTGAACAACTCAAAGTCCACGATGTTTTTTCACATCTCTCAACTTAAGAAGTGCTTCAAGGATCCCGGCAAGACCGTGGACCATGAACTCATCAATCTCCAAGAAGATCTGTCTTATCAAGAACACCCCACAAAAATTCTTGAAGTCGCAGAAAGAAGGACTCGCAACAAGTCCATCAAGTTTTGCAAGGTGCAGTGGTCGCACCATTCCGTTGATGAAGCCACCTGGGAACGTGAAGATGAGCTCCGTGCCAAGTATCCTACCCTCTTTGAGTCTTCTTCTTCATAGAATCTCGGGGCGAGATTCCTGTTTAGTGGGGGAGAGTTGTAGCATCCCAATTGTCTAACAATTGTAATGCTACTCGTCCTAGTAAGATATTGGCTACTTTATACAGATTATTGTTGCATCATAATTATATCTTGCTCATGTCATCATGCCACATTGCATTTGAGCATCATATAAAACCCTTTTTCTTTTGGTTTTTCTCTCATATGCATTATTAATTGTATTTGCCTCTTGATATTGTATTTGGCTGTTGATATATTGTTCAATGCCCAAGTTGAGTTGGGGGCATATCTTTTATCTCATTTCCACCACCTTTCTCTTCCATCACTTTATAATTCCACCATCCTACTAGATCATGAGCTTGTTTGTCTCTACTTTGGTTTTCTCTAGCTCATGTGCAATAGGGTGGATCTAGTTCATTAAATTTCTTTGCTTGGCTTTGTTCCACTTCTTGGAAATGCACAAGATTAATGCCATCATATTATTATTGTTTTCACATAATAAATCATGTCATTAATATTTTGCATGGGCCATGCAAGCTTCTCCACCACCTTTTCCCTCCATTAGTTTTTCTTTGGTTTTGGTGGATCCTATCTAGGAAAAACCATCTCCACCTCTCCTTAGTCACACCATACCATCTTCTCTTATTATTATTTTCTCCATGCATGAACCATATGAGGCTTAGCCCATAATTCTTTTCTTTTCCTTTTTCTTGGACTTCCTTTCACCTCCACCTCATGTCAATTCTAGCACTCACCATGTTCCACTTGAGATGATCTTACCACATTCTTTAATCTTATTTTTCTTTATCTACATATAAGGTCACATGAGCCTTATTCCACCTAATTCTTTTCTTCTTCTTTCTTTCTAGTTTCTTCTCTACATTAGTCCATGCAAGATCAAGCCTTTCTAGTTCTTCTTGTATTGACCTCTTACACAAAATTTACAATCTAACTACTTAAAAATAATCAAACCTATTTAATCTCTTTTTCTTCCCATAACCCTAATTTCTACTAACCCTCTCTCTCTCTCTCTCTCTCTCTCTCTCTCTCTCTCTCTCTCTCTCTTTCTCTCTCTCTCTCTAGCTTGGCCTCCATGCCAAGCCCGTCTCTCCAACTGGCCACCCTCTCTCTACCTGACCCACCACCCCAGCCACTCCTCTCTCTAACCTAGCTAAGTCTAACCCTAACCCTAGCCATGCCCTAACTAACCCGAGCTCAACCGAGCCCCTTCCCTCTTTCTCTCTCTTCCGAGCGGGCCTAGCTGCACCACCATTGCCGACCCTACCCTGCAGCCTCCCCTCCGCGCTGCCCATCCCCAGGACAAGCCCCAGCCAGCCGAGCACGTGCTCGAGGGAGAAAAAGGGCAAAGCCCGAGCCACCTTTCCCTGCCGTGCACGCCTCCCTCTCCCCCCCTTTTTCCTCTTTTTCCTCCTCTCGCGCGCCTCTCAGGGCTCGCCCAGATCCACCCCAAGACGCCCTCCTCTCCTCCTTCTTCCTCCCCAACGTCCACCACCTGCCGCCGTTCGCCGCCAGCAACCTCGGCTCCTCTGCGTTCCAGCCGTCGTGCTCGACCTGGAGGTGGCCTGGGAGACCGAGAGGAACCCCCTGCACCACCCCGACCCCGCCGACATGGACGAGAAGCTCCCCCGCATCGCCAGCACCTCGCCATCCTCCAAAACCCTAGCCGCCGGTGCGTCTGCGTCCTCGCCGCTCTAGAGCCTCCCCGACCGATCCAACACTGCCAGGCAAACCGCGGTGAGCCCCTCCCTCTCCCGGACAACCTCCTCTTCTCCGTCGTTGTCTAGCCTCGCCGTGCGTTTTGTCGAGCAGCCTCCACGCGCCAGAGCTCGCCGGCGTCTGCAGCTTTTCCGCGCCGCGCAAGCCCTATCTAGGCCCCCGCTACCCTCCTGTCAACTCCCCCGAGCCAGCCGCACTGGTTAGCCACCCCGGAGCGCACGCCCGCGTCCCAGGTTCGAGTCCCCGCCCCGCGCCGCGCGCCGGATTAGCGTCAGACACGCGAAGACGATAAACAGTAGCCGGCTGTGGTCAATTTGCAAAAAGCCCCCACCCTTTTTAATTACTGCAACCCGCACTCCATTCAGGCCCACCAGTCAGCCACGCCAGCTCGTTTGCAGAAAACCCCCCGGCTTTTCCCGTTCGCAACCCGCGCTCCAGCCGCAGCCCCACCTGTCAGCCCCTGTCTCCCGCATCGCTGGCACGTGGGCCTTCCGCCGCTGGTCCTGCCTGTCAGTCTCAGTGGGTTAGCCCGAGACGCGTGACAAAAGCGTTTTCGTTGTTAGTAGCTGTCTTGGCCAAGTAGATGCTTGCAACTCCAAGAGTTAGTATTTATGCTCGATAGTGGGTTCATGCCTCTGGTAATCTGGGGAAGTGACATAAATCTCTAAGGTACTAGATGTGTTTTTGCTACTAGGGAGAAACCAACAATCCTTTGTTCATAGAACAATCGTATTGTTTACATTACACGCAATTCGTAAAGCAATAATCTGTTGCTTGCAACTTAATACTGGAGGGGGTTTGGATGATAACCTGAAGGTGGATTATTAGTCATAGATGCAGTTGGATGGCGGTTTATGTATAATGTTGTAATGCCCAATCAAGTTCCAAAGGAGTCAAGATGATTAGTATATGCATGTATTGCTTTCTCGATGTTTGTCAATTGCCCCACTGTAATTTGTTCACCCATCATGTTATCTATCTTAAGGAGAGCCACCTCTAGTGAACTATGAATCCCGGTCCTTTCTTTTACATACAATCTACAAACTGTTTACTACTTTGTGTTTACTTTCTGCAAACGTTTACTTTTCTTCCATTCGATACGTTTAATCCTTTGTTTTCAGCAAAACCGGTGAGATTGGCAACCTCATCGCAAGTTGGGGACAGAGTTTTGTGGTTGTGTTGTGTAGGTCTCCACGTTGCTACTAGCACCGGTAGTGCGCCCTGCCAAGGCTCAGCTAGCAACACCTTTGGGGTGATTCCTTGCTCCTACTGGTTCGATTAAACCTTGGTTTCATAACTGAGGGAAACTTGCTGTTGTGCTCATCATACCTTCCTCTTGGGGTTCCCAACGAGCTCTACATCAACACTGAGCCATCAAGCATTTTTCTGGCGCCGTTGCCGGGGAGTCAAGGACATCTTCACAACGGGAGTCCCTCATAACCAATCTCTTTACTTTGTTATTTTTATTTTTCTTAGTTTCTTTTTGTTTTGTTTGCTTGTTTTGTTATCAAAAACACATAAATTAGTTTTACAAGTTTGCTTTCTTATTCAAAAACACACAAAAATTAAGTCTCCTTTAGTTGTCACCTCTTCCTTAGCTCACCATGTTGATCCCTAAATTCACCCTGAAAGACCTTTTAATTGGTAGTGGTTCTATAATTGGGAAATATAATATTAAAGAATTCTTTAATCATGTTAGTAAGCATGAAGATACTGAAGATAGATCCCTTGTAGAACTTGCTCCAAACTATTAGATTGCTGCTGCTTCTTTAATTCACATGTTAGAAGCTAGGTTTGTTAACCTCAACCCCTTAATCTAAGTAATGTTTCTTAAGCTTAAAGAGATTGAGGACCCTGAAAAGAGGGATTTTATTCTAGAAACTTTGTTTAAGGAGTTCTATGATGTTGCCAAGGAAGCTAGAAAAGTCTTTAAACGCTTCGATATACTAGGCTCATGTGCAGATGTTGTTGGTACACGAGAAAAGATGAACAAAACCGAACCTAATGGGGAGGAACCTAAGATACCAATACCCTTTAAACTGGTAGCAATACATGAAGCCATAGAAAAGAATCTTGATTGGATTGTTCCTGAAAACCCTTTTGATGAAAATAGTGAATCTAAGAGCATTGAGAGAGGATCCTCTAGAACTTATTTGGATGATATACCTTTCCTTGTTGAAGATATTTCTGGTATTAATCTTAATGCTTCTTCATTTGAGAACACTTGATTATTTTTCTTGCTTCTTATGCCTAACTTAAAGGCGTTAAAGAAAAGTACTTATTGGGAGATAACCTAAAAGTTTTAGATGAGTCTTGGAAGTTATTTCCTTATCCTTTTTATTTGCTTTTTGTACCAAGAGTAACCTCTAATGAGAGAGAAGTAATGATTGGCAAAGTTGCCGTCCCGAAAAAGATTTGTATGCTTCACCGTAAAAATTCGTGTAAAATATCTGAACGTCTTTTTGAGGCGTGAATTTTTATTCTTATGCCCCAGGTTGTTATCTAACTTTCGTTAGTTCAACATTTTTTGATTTGAGCAAGAGAAGGTCTTCGAAAAAATTCGGCTTTACCTGCTGGTCTGCTTTGACAGATTTCTGCCATTTTCTGCATTTGCTTCTTGTTGGTTCCTTTTTGAGTTCTTTTGGGGAATTGAGCTTTTTGAGGGAAGTGCTACAGTATCTAGTGTTCTAAGGTAAGTTTATTTGGTGTTAGAACTGAACCTTAAGACCTTTTATCTTGAGTGCACTAATGTTGCTAATAAAGATTGTGTGAAGTTTTGTATGAAGGAAAAATTTCAGGTGTATGGAAGAAATGAGTAATGAGATGAAGGATGGACTAAAGCTCAAGCTTGGGGATGCCACGCGTGTCACCCCAAGAAATATCCAAGAAGTACAAGCGTCAAAGCTTGGGGATGCCCAAGGCATCCCCTTCTTCATCAATAAAAATCTCAGGTTTCTTCCAAACGCTTCATTTTTATTGTTTCATGCACAGTTGTGTTGTTCTTGGAGCGTCTTCTTTTTCGTTTTTTTTTCATTTGCTTTATTTTTATTAGTTTGCTAAATAAATTGGTTGGACCCCCTCTTTCATACCTTGGTTTGCAAATAGTTTGGTTTAGTTTGGAAAAGAGTAGGAAAGTTCATGCTTATGTGGTAAAAAGAGCTTGTTTTTGACTGTGGCCTATGCTTTGTCATGCCATGCTTGATATTGTTTTGGCTTTCTGCTTAGTATTCTTTGCTGCAGCATGACTTGTTATAAAAAATTGAGATTGCTTAATGTGCCTTGGATGAATCATGTGTTGTTTTAGCATATTAAAGCATAGTATAGTTGTATTCTCCTTTGATGCTTTATTTGGGTTGACTTGGCGCATGCTCACACCATGTTATGACTATCTCAAGTCACCTTAGCCTTTATGATCCTTTAGTTTTCAACTTGTAGTATCACTTTATGCTTTGATCAATGATGTTTTGTCGCTCTGCATGATTATGGCCATTATTGCTCTCTTAGTTTGTCGCTCCTAGTCTTTTGCTAGCCTCTACAACCAAGTATGAGTTCCACTCATGCATCCAACTCCCTAAACCAAGTTATTCCAAAGAGTCCACCATACCTACCTACTAGCTTAAGCTATTCCAAGTATATTCATGGTTTTGTTTACCTTCCAAATTAAACTTGTTATGAGAAAACTAGTGATTAAAGCTCTCACGAACTTGATGGCACACTTTACTTTCCTTGCCCTTAATAAACGTGAACCATTGTGTCGTCTATGTTGTATATGCTTGCACTTATTTGTTGGGAATTAGCAGAACCATGCTGTCATGGGGAACGCTTTCAACATTGCACTTGGTACTTGTACCTAGTTGATATCATGCTCTTTTGTATATGGATGTCGTCGGTGTGAAATGAAAGGGGAGCTTGTAAGTCCATAGAGTTATGTATATGTGTTAGAGAAACGCCTGGGCCGCTAGTCTAATCCATGCTGACATGGTGGAAACCTGCAGCGTAACCATAATGAGCTGTCTATGAAGCATTCTTCTTATAAAAAAAGAGTCCTATATTGAGAAAAAAAGAGAAAAAGAAAAAAAAAGATATTATGAAAAAAGGAAAGAGAGAAAAAGCACCATATTCCCATGGTAAATAAGAAGATTGATGAGATGCTCGTTGTCTGCTTGCCTTATCATTTTGATATGGGGATTCTTCCGTATCATCGGGCAAGGGGTACCCCGTTGGCGGTTCTCTATGATACACATGTACTTACGATGACAAGAACTTACCGGTGACTAAACTTGAGTAGCATGAGGAGCGACCCTCGTATACAAGGGACATGAGATTTCTAACTTATACTTCGTCAAGCATGTACACCATAGTTTCTTCACTTTAACCTTAATCACTTCAAGATGCTTATGATAGGGGCAATGAGAGCTGAAAGCTATAAGTACCATAATTTTTGGAATCTCTTTATGAGACTTGAATCCCTACTTCCTTCTATGAAGGCCCTTCTTCCACCATTATATTGAGTCTCCACCTTCTACCTTTATGCACCTACTTTGAGAGCATAGTGGCCATTCTTAGTTCTATGTGCATTGTCCCAAAACTAGTTGATTGATGCATAACTTGATATTGCTTGTTTTAAACTAATTGTATCTAGTCACTCTTATGAAATTTGAAGGTGTCCTATGCATTTATATTTGCTACTCTATGAGGGACAAGCTGAATACTATTATGCTATGTTTTCTTTATGTGAAACAAACAAACGTCTTGCAAAGCATTGTTATTCATGAATCTTTTGTTTGTGCCTTTTCATGTTGCATCATAGTTTCTTTGTCTTATTGCTAGAACTTTGTCTTTCATGTTATGATTGAAGTACTATTATCCCAGCTTTGAATGTTTTACAAATACTTTGATCAAGTGTTTGATGGTGCATGTCACCTCAAAAATTATTCTTTCTTTTTATCACTTACCTACTCGAGGACGAGCAGGAGTTAAGCTTGGGATGTTGATACATTGCAAATGTATCTATAATTTTTGATGTTCCATCCTTGGTTTTATCCACTTTCTTGTGTTTTGTCCACACTTTGGAGTACTTTTCATATGATTTCTTGGACTAACCTATTAACAAGAGCCACAGTGCCAGCTGCTTGTCTTATGCTGTTTTTTGTTTCTGGAAAGTCAGAAAATGAATATTCTCGGAATTGGACGGGACAAAAGCCAAAGTGCCTATTTTTCCGGAAGTCATCAGATGCCAGAATACGAGACGGAGAAGGGCTAGGGGGCGGCCACACCACCTGGCCGCGCGGCCAGGCCTGGCCCGCGCCAGGGGGTGGTCTGGCCGACCCCAGCACCCCCTCGGCCTCTCCTTCCGCCTATAAGATGCCCTCGGGACGAAAACCCTAAGTACCTGATCAAAAATCCACGAAAGAGTCTGTAGCCACCGTCATCTCCATCCCTAGATCAGGAGGGATCTGAAGCTCTTCCCGGCACCCTGCCGGAGAGGGGAATTCACCCTGGAGGCCTTCTTCATCACCATGCAAGCCTCCGGTGTGATGCGTGAGTAGTTCATCCTTGGACTACGGATCCATGTAGTAGCTAGATGGCTGGTTCTCCTCCTTTGTGCTTTAATGTCTAGATCTTGTGAGCTCCGTTCATGATCAAGATCATCTATTTGTAATTCTGCATGTTGTGTTTGTGGGGATCCGATGGATATTGAGATGCTATTTCAGATTGATTATTGATTCTATCATGTCTTTGTTATTTGTGATCTTGCATGCTTTCCGTTGTTAGTAGCTATCTTGGCCAAGTAGATGCTAGCAACTCCAAGAGTTAGTATTTATGCTCGATAGTGGGTTCATGCCTCTGGTAATCTGGGGAAGTGACAGAAATCGCTAAGGTACTAGATGTGTTGTTGCTACTAGGGAGAAAACAACAATCCTTTGTTCATAGAACAATCGTATTGTTTACATTACACGCAATTCGTAAAGCAATAATCTGTTGCTTGCAACTTAATACTGGAGGGGGTTCGGATGATAACCTAAAGGTGGATTATTAGTCATAGATGTAGTTGGATGGCGGTCTATGTATAATGTTGTAATGCCCAATCAAGTTCCAAAGGAGTCAAGATGATTAGTATATGCATGTATTGCTTTCTCGATGTTTGTCAATTGCCTCGCTGTAATTTGTTCACCCAGCATGTTATCTATCTTAAGGAGAGCCACCTCTAGTGAACTATGGATCCTGGTCCTTTCTTTTACATACAATTTACAAACTGTTTACTGCTTCGTGTTTACTTTCTGCAAAATTTTACTTCCTTCCATTCGATACGTTTAATCCTTTGTTTTCAACAAAACCGGTGAGATTGACAACCTCATCACGAGTTGGGGACAGAGTTGTTGATATGGTACAAGTCATATGTTAGGAACTAGTATCTCATAAGCTTACAAATAAGGTTGGTCCGGGCCGCTTCATCCAACATTGCAACAATATGAACCAGTACACGTGGGAAGGTAGCAACTAGAAATTCAATGCCAACATATTTCTATGTGTTCTACTCATACCAATACATATACGCATAGATCGTCTCTGATACCACTACAGGGGTTCGTGTACAGAAAACAATTTTTTCCTAAGGATGAACACCATAGCCAAGATCTATCTATGCATATATGTAGTAATGAGCCGGATACGGTGATCATACCTTTGAAGACCGAAAGCAACATTATGTTCCCTCACAAAAGTTGTTGATGTAGACGAAGCGTAGTCAACCTCAAGGTCATGAAAGCTTCAAGTATCCAGCACCACAAGTGCTTGTGCCTCTGAAGTTTTACACACGTCTGGTGTAAAGAAATCTCCTAGGCACCGGTCCATCAAGGCAACGGAAGAAGAAGATCCGGACCGATTCCAAGTGCACGGTGGTACGTGTATTGTGGAGAAGTCTCTACCTCATAGCGTATGTTCCAAACAAGGGAACACGCACGAGGCGGAGATAGGATGGCAAAGTCTAATTGAATGAGATTTGGAGGACTCCTCCCCTATATATAGGAGAAAAATAGGCACACCTTACCCTAAGTCCTAGGGTGGGACTAAACCTTGGAGGAGGTGGGGAGGAGGCTGGCCGGCAGTGGGGGTGGGCCCCACGCACGTGCTAAGCCCAAAAGGGCCGACCAACAGTAGGACCCCCCCACGTGCATGCCCCTTAGCCATATAGGGTCAGCGACCCCTCGCCCCTCCGGGGAGGGCCCATGTGGGAGACTTTTCCCAATTTTATCATTTAAATACTTATATTTAATAATCAATTCAATAAATTAAATACTAAATACATATTATTTAAATCTATCATTTGAAACTCCTTTCAAACATCTTCCAAGAACTTCGGTATCTTTCTCTTTCCATTTCTCTTACAATCACGGATCAAACCTAAGCGTCTTTACCCTTAAGCGTGACACCCTTACAGTTTGGGAATGTTTAAACATGGTCGAGACATCTCTCTGTTCAATGACCAACAACGGTGTCTGGAAACTCATGATGGCCCCTTCACATTCCATGAATTGATTGATCACTTGAACCTTTAGACATTGAGTCCCACTCCCTTTGCACTACAATACCTGGTTTGTCCAAGACCTGATCTATGGTATTGGTAGGGATGTAAATGGTGTTGAAATGGCATATGTAAGTCCCCCGTTTATTCAACTGGTTAGTTCTTTTTTAGGAAAATCAAACTTTATTGAACTAGAGTAATAATAAATGGTATTACGCGGGATTAAGTGGTGTGTCGCTTACATCCCTAGGTATCGATATACCTAGTTCGATCTTATTACATACAAATGCATTTACTCGTTTTCGTATATTACATCTTAGTGACCTAGTCACATGCTTGCAAGCTCATTGATGTAATCTCACCGAGTGGGCCCAAAGTATATATCCATCACTCGAATAGGCAAATCCCTATTTTGATGCATGCACCTCAACATATCCCTTTGGAATATCCAATACACACCGTTATGGCGACCCTGCTACGGTGTGACGGTAGATGTGATCAAAACAGCCATGAGTGATAGTGATTAAACATGATCTCACAATCAAATGATTGAGTCACTACGCTTCGCTAGATATGCAATGTCGAACTTTGTGACTAAATCACATTGCAACACTATGGTTAGGTGTGTCCATCACTTCATTCATGAAGTGGCCTGATCATCAACTATTGTGGTAACAAGTCCATGATTGGGAAACCTCAATCATCAGCTGCCCAATGAACTAGTCTAGAGGATACTAGGGACATGGTTGGTTTGTATACCGCACCTGTATTAATATTTACACTTAATACAGTTATAACATGATATAAAACTATTATGAACATATGAGATATATCAATAAATATAACTTTATTATTGACTTCTAGGGCATATCTCCTTCAATGCCATATGGTATCCATTTATTATACCTCTTGGATTTAAATCATGTCTATATGCGTGTGGACCCATCTTCTAAATATGGAAAAATTCCATTCTAATACTTTTACACATCCATAAACCACCTATGCATGTGCTATGTATTTCCTCTTCTTTTTACAGCACACATGCATTATAAAACCCCACATCTAGTCACATGAAAAATCAGTGTCACATGTGACCTCCTCTCTTTTATTTAAATTCTTTTGAACTTGTTTGCTTATTTGAATTTGCCCAAACCTTGTCCAATATATCTAACCTAACCTATCTATACCTCTCTTGAGATAACCACCCCATTTATCCCGAGTTAGAAGCCAACCCATGGGTGAACATGCATGTCCTCATGCCATGTGCATGCATGTGACCTCTCCCTTCCTCTATTTGATATTCTTGGCTAAACCCCAACCAACCTCTTGGCCCCCTTCCATCTCTCATTTGGTTACATCCAAATCCTGCCCAAGGAGTGGACACAAGCACAACTGGTCCCAACCTTTCTCCCTCACGTCGTGTCCATGTGCCCAGGATCATGCCAAGAAGTATGCTTGCTTTTCCCCTCTCCCCTCTCTTCCTTGGTTAATAAATCCGCTAGCCTCATAATCATCTCTAGCACCACCTCCACCACACCCTGCAGATCTAGATTGAGACCAGATCAATTAGAGCCTTACCTTCTTCTTCCCCCACAAGAAAACCCTAACCATGTATAGCCCCATGGAAACCTTCTTCTATCCAATGAACCACCACACCCTGAGTCAATCTACCACTCCAAAATAATCTCCCATCTCAGCTGCATCGCCTTGAACCAGAGTCTGCACTAAAGAAGCTCTAGAATGCCGCCGCCGACATGAATATCTCAAAAACCTAGCTTGGCCACCTTCTCTCCTTGATGATCTACTGCACCCAGGATTATCCACGACTACCATGCGCCTCCCCATCATTCTTTGCATCGGCTAGTACCGGAGCACGTACATGGAGTTTTCCAGAGTCGCCTCACCACCGCCATGGCCAAAGGAGCCAGAAGAGTCTGGAGCTCGAGCCTCATTCAAGATCAACACTGTCTTGGCTAGTGTGACTAGTTTGATGATGCTAAGGTGAGCCCAGCTTTCTCCTAGACATCCATTTTCACCCTCTACCCCTCTTGCGAGAGATCCCATTGTCGAGTACTCATGGTGTAGTCGCATGTGCCACCGCCTCTATAGATCCTCGTCGCTGCTGCCAATCCTGTCCTTGCTCGTGACCTCCTATTGATGCACCTCCTCGTCCTAGATCTCCTCATGTCCTTCCACGTGCAGAATGTCCACTAGAGCACCACCGTGCATCACCTCAATGTTGTTAGAGTCGCTGCTAGTGCAACCTCTCTTGCTCTTTGTTATGATCATGAACAACTCATCTCCCGATGTTCCCCGTCCATGTTTAACACCCAAGTCTCTTCCCGGTGGTACCAGTCTAGATCCTCGGTGAAAGCTCCCTAGATACAGCAGCGAGCATGACGTTTTCATTCGACTAACCTCACTATTTTACTGCTCTAACTGCCATCATGCGCGGCTTGTTTTTCTTTAAGCAATGCAACAACGAATCTAGATGATATTGCCGCGCGCCTCATCTCATTCACAAGCCAGAGATTATCCCAGTGGTACTCCCTCCCTTTGTCTAGCACGAGAGCGTGAGTTTGATTCATAGCAGCCTCAGGATTCTTACGTTTGTTTAGAGTTCATCGCAACCGATGAATTTTTTCATATTGGTCCCTGGAGTTATACGTTTAATTTCTGTGCAGGACCCCCAGCATAGAACATCTTCTCGAACCGCCTAGAGTTATAAAAAAGAAACATGCGACCTCTCCATCCTTTCTAAAATTCCCTCGGAGCCCTTCCCCTCTTAGTCAACCCTTGGTTCTTTTCAAAATTTGTCAAATTAGTTTCAATTCAAATTCTATTCCGATTTAGCTCATATCTTTTGAACCAATTCGAATTTGACAAAAGTTTAGACATCAAAAGTGTTTGAAATAATTCAAAGATTAATAATATAAACTTTATTGTTAATAATGAGTATTCTAAATAGTCAAACTAATAACTTTTTATCCTTTTTTATTAAACATGGAATATTTAATATCTTTTATACCTAGCTTGGAACTTAACAAATAATATGTCTAAATCTATTTGAAAACGAGACGAACCAAATATGACATCCATATAAAATTGCATCTTGTATCATACATTTTAATTTGGGTATAGCAAGTTTTCCACTTAATAAAATGCCAAATATAATTGTGTTTAATCCTTTTCATGTTTGCAATGCTTCACCAATGTTGTACCATCAATACTCAATGCATATGGTACCCTTACATCATAGTTTGCATCATTTAACTTGTCATATCATGCATCATATCATAATCATGCTGGATCTTCTACCATAGTATTAAATATTGCATCCACTGTTCCTTGATAATGCTTTGCTTTTCCCGGATAGGATGATGAGTTGATGCGAGACACAACAAGTTCTTCGGATGATGTATCTTTGACAATGTTTCCCAGGCGAGCACTCGGCATATGCTACCTATTTTACTTTATGGATTTACTTCTCTCTATTGTTATCCGTGTTGTGATGCTACAGTTTCGTACCATTAATACTTCTTGCAGCCTATATTATCTTGGTCACTTCCTATTGCCCATTGTTTGGTACATAGTTGGTCTTGTGCTTCGTAGTTGCTTGCTCAAGTGTTGGTTCAAGTTGTAGAGTTCTGAAGTCATTGGGTGATGGCTCTCAAATATAATCATCTGCGTCCACATTTAAACTGGATATTATTCATATTTTTAATGAAATATCTCTCTAAACCCTGCCACTAATGCCTAATAATCAAAGGGGTATGCAATCCTTTCCTTCTATTTTTTCCTGCGCAGATAATGACATTTGATGATGGGAATCACTACATTAAAGTCAAAGACACGAGATTTCCAACAACCATAAGAAACCAGGAGTCGTGGGTCGGAGGCAGACACATTAACGACCAACTATAGGACTGTAATAAAATTCTAGCCATATAATTCTGGCCGTATAGTTGCCAACGACACTGCTAGGTCAAATAGAACAACTTTCGTGAAGGGACCCCTATATAAAAAAGCCTCAGGCGACAAGGAAAGGGCCTCGAGAGTCCCTGCCCCAAATCATCAGCCGCGTCCAGATCTCCATCCACCACACCGAAGAGCCGCCGGAAGAATAGACTTAGATCTAATCTCCAAAGCCCTTCTCCACCATGATAGCCATTCCACCACTTGTAATAGTAGATCTCATCTTCGATTGGCGACATTGTAAGACTATTTGCTATCAATCTTATGATTTCCATTACAATGTTTGTGATTGTTGATCTCATCTCTATGTGTGAGTAATTCTCCTTGGGCTAAGGGCTTCGGCCTAGCCATGTAGCTTTTGTGCATGTTATTTATCATAGATGGGATCATGTATTAGTTTGTATAACATGATGATTATTGTATCGTATCTTTCCTCAATCTAAGGACTTGTCAGGGTCCCAAGACCCCGAGGATTGAGCCAGGTATACGGAGTATGAGTAATGACTAATCTGCAGGTTGGGAACCCTAGTGACAGAAGGGCTAGTACGACTGTATGTGAGGGATTTACTTGGGATTAACGGTGACGTCACTATGCATATCATTAGTTCTATTTCTTATATGGATGATACTAGTAGGTTATTGCTATAAGCGGTTGTGGAGGCAATAACAATTATGGATGCACTGCCCACATATAATTTATTTTGCTCTAACAATTACATGCATACTTTATTTCTATCTTTTATTCCCATCAGATGTTTTGCACAGCTACAGGTGAAACCGAACGCCCTAGGCCCTCTCTCTCCATCATCGACAACAACAAAAATACGCAAACTCTTGGTCTGGTAAAAACACAAAAGGAATTCTAAAACTCCCGAAGGTCCGTTAATGTAGCATCACTACACATATGCTTCCCGAGGATTCGATCCTAGGTCTACTAGGGAAGAAGAAGCTATACTACATCCGTAATCCGGATCGAAGGTATCAACCCTTTTGCTGGCATCGCTGTCGAGGAAGCAATAGCTACCCTGGTGAGGTTAGTAGGAACCTTGCTAGTTTTAATTCTTGTTTTTAATTTTGTTAGTTTACTTTTAGTCTTTATTTGAAAAACCAAAAAAATTAGTTAGTCTTTAAATTCTTTCTTTTACTATTATAAGTCGCTGTTAAGAAAACCCAAAAACATAGGAAATATGGCTGAAAAGAAGTTTGGGGAGTTTGCTACTCCCAACAATGATTATTTGCATACTCCTATTACTCAGCCAACAATTGCTGCTGATGACTATGAAATTAAGCCCCATTATTTAAGTTTGGTTCAACAAAATCAATTTGGAGGCTCTGATGTTGAGGACGCAGGTATGCACTTGAATACTTTCACTGAAATATGTGTTATGATGCGTATAAAATATGTTGACCCCGATGCGGTCAAATTGCGTTTATTTCTTTTTTCTCTTAAGGAAGAGCAAAAGAATGGTTGCTATCTTTGCCTAGAAATATTGTTACATCATGGGTGGAATGCACTTCTTTATTTATGACTAAATTTTTCCCACTTGCAAAGACTATGCAACTTAGATATAATATTAGTGGTTTTAGACAGGAAGAGTGTGAGCCACTAGCGCTTGCATGGGAGAGGACGAAAGAATGTATGAGAAACTTTCCTAGTCATGGTATAGATGACTGGTTAATTCTCCATCTATTTTATAATGCTCTCAACCTTGTGTGTAAGTCTATGCTTGATACTACAGCTGGAGGAACGTTTATGGGTAAACATATTACTGAAGCAAAGCAGCTGCTAGACAATATGCAAGACAACCATGCCCAATGGCATGTGGATAGATCAAACACGAAGAAGGTGAACTCTGTCTCACCACAGGAAAATGAAGAACTCAATGCTAAGTTAGATGAGCTCATACTACTCGTAAAAGATAAGGAAACCCAGGTAAGAGCTATCCCTGAAACAAATATTGAAGAAATAGACTTCATAGCTCATAATGATTATAACCCTGCTTGGAACAATTATAATCCTAATTTTCAGAAACACTATTCTAATCCTGCATGTAATTCTAATAATAATATGGGAACTAGTAATGGTAGTCTCCAAGAAACACTTAAGTCTTTTATAGACTCACAAAACGAACAAAAAAATATTCTTGTTAAAATAATGGAGAACCATGATGCTATGCTTGGTAAATTATCTAAGCAAGCTGTAAGTTTGAGAAATGATTTGCAGGCCCTCCAAGAAAGAACGAGGATCATTGAGGCACAACTGGGTAAGATAACCGAGAGTCAAACTCTCATTCTAGCTAAATTTGCAGGTAAAGCTGAGCCCAATCCTATTGAAGACCTCAAGATGATGAGAATCCAAAGGGAGGAGCCTAAAGAACTTGATTATAGTAATGCTCCTTCACCAAGTTACATCGTTGAAGATCTCGTAAAAAGGATCAACATTAAGATTCTGGTAAGTAAAGGTAATGAGGAAGCTATGTACCAACGCTTCGTTAATCAGGTAGCAATAAAGGTATGTGAGATCGAGGAAGAATATAAGCAAATTGCTGAAAAATTACCTGTGAAGCTTGATGATATATTTGAGCCCACTATTAAGATTAAAATTGGGACCAATGAGATAGCTGCACTTTGTGATCTAGGTGAAAGTGTCTCAACAATTCCAAAGAGTCTTTTTAACAAGTTAAATCTTGGATCTTTTGAAATCACCGAGTTAAAATTACATCTCGCGGATTCTACCTACAAACAAGCTGTAGGAATTAAGGAGAATACTTTAGTATACATTAAAGGTTGTCCTGCTCTTATTGACTTTGTTATTGTTGACATGCCTAAAGATGCTACTGATCCTATTATATTAGGCCTTCCTTTCTTAAGAACTATTAAGGCTTTGATTAATCTACATGAAGGGGACGTGAAGCTTGAATTGCCTTCGCGGGATCCTTTTGTTATTCATTTCCCCATGAAGAAGAAAGCCAAGCATGATGAAAAGGAGTCCATCACTTTGAAGGCCAACTATTTTGGAGTGGGTGTTCCACTCATATGGCCTAAGTGAAAAACATTGAGGTCAAGATATTGACCATAAAAGAGTGCTTCATGGGAGGCAACCCATGTGAAATAAAGATTTGAGTAAATTTTTTCAGTTTTAGTTTAAGTTCTAGATTTAATAGTGCTAGAAAACTCCAATTGAGGAGAAGAAGTTAGGTAGTACTAAAAATCCTGCTTTATTCATGTTGTTGTTGGTCCACAATATTTACTGTCAATTTTCTATCAAAAACAAGGTATTTCACTAAGTTACAGGATAAGAAATAATTTTTGAAGAAACAGATTTTTTTTATGCATACAGAAGGTTTAACTATGCGGCGTGAATAAAATTTCTAGCCATATAGTTCCGGTCCTATAGATATCTTTGCCATCGACAATTTTTCTTTTCTATATACTGAAGATTTAACGACCAACTATACAACGGGAATAAAAAATTCGGCCATATAGTTCCGGTCATATAGATATCGATGCCTTTGTACAATTTCTTTTCCCAGGTAAAGACGGTTTGACGACCAACTATACAGCGGGAACATATTGTTCCGACCATATAGTTACGACCGTATAGCCGCGCTGCCAGGTGGAAACCCTAAAATTTTGACAACAAGCCAACTATACGGCGGGAACACATTGTTCCAGCCGTATAGTTTCGCCCGTATAGTAGCGTCCGACCACAAAATTGCACGAGAAGGTACCTCCAACCCCAAAACTTCAATCATTTTTCTCTCTTCTACCTCCAAACCTTCTCAAAACCTCAAGAGATCTTCATTTCTACTCAACTTCGTTCGATTTCCTCGCACACAAGTGATCTACGATATGTTTCTCCTCCGATCCTCCAATTACTTTTTGTAAATTCATCTTCGATCTATTTTCATTATAAATCTAGGGTGAGACCTACTATGAACTAATTTCCATGATTCTCTTGCCTAGATTATTATTTTGAGGAGATTCTTTAGTGTGCTATGATGAGGAATATGTTATACTTACTATTGTTGGATCAAAAAGTTTTATTTTTGTCTTTCTTCATTGTTTTAGATGATGAACACAAGGAGACAAACTCATGCTCGTGCCGCCACTAGCGCTTATCGGGCTGTCACTCAAGAATGCATGGGGATATGGTTCAGGAATGAGCTCGAATGTGATCGCTTCAACAAGATCAAGAACCGAGAAGTAAACGCAACCAAGTGGGCTTGCCCCATTATATTGAACCAATTCGGTATTTCTAATGACTTCAATTTACTTTGGAGTAGAGCTAGCCTGCAAAACTTTGTGTACAATGATGTGCCTACTTATCACTGCTTAACTATTGAATTCCTAAGTTCTTTGCAAAGCATCGTTAAACTATGGCACGGAGGACATGATTTGTTTCCGACTTATGAACAACAACTATAATTTAATACTAGATGAAGGTGTGCATGTTTTAATTTGCCAAACAATGATTTTAATGCCCTACCCGCATCCTTTACTGGCTTAGACCCTTCCCCTGCATAATATTATAATGGAATGAGTTTCACTATTAGAGTGAGCAAGGGGAAGAATATTCAACATCCTGCAATTCGCTATTTGTTCTATGTTATTGCTAACACCTTGCAGGCAAGAAATGAGTTCACGAGACTTAACAAGGAGGACATATTAGTCCTTGCAAAGGCTGCTTACACCAACTGCGACTTGTCACTCAACTTGGGCGCAATCCTTGTGCGCTACCTGGAGTACCAATCCTCCCAAAGCCAAGGACCAATCACAGGTGGAGGCGTCATCACCGTGCTGGCCACTTCCCTAGGGATCGACCTAGGTGAGTTGCAATCTGTGCTAGGTGAGCGACGTGTTGGTTTCTCTACTTTAAAGGCTTGTGGAATTCTCACTAGGAGAGGTGGTGTTTATTACCTGCATATTGCTGGAGCTCGGCGTCTCTACCCCGCTCCTATGCCTAATGGTCTTTTCTCTATAGAGGAAGGATGTTTGCTATATGACTTGTAGGTTGAGCAACACCAACCTGAGGAGGAGGTTCCGGATGAGGATGAGGACCAAGAAGAGGAGCAAAAAGTTCCTTATCAAGAGGAGCAGCCACAAACCTGGTTCAATACAAACCAAGACTTCCAAGAACTTGGAGGGCCTGTGGATAGGATGCATAGCCTCTCTTTGAACCTCCAAGGAACAACTAGTAATTTATCAACTCAATTTGCGAACTGGAGTAACGAATTTTCCCTCCACCACAATGATTTGAAGGTCTTGCAAAAGCCTAATCTTGGGGAAGTTTTCCTCATGTATCTTTATTTGGCGTTCATTTGCTTTTATTTATTTCGAGGTTGTGTTTTTCATTCGAGTTTATAAGCACTCATGTCGGTTTCCCCAACACTTTATTTTTAGTTCTTTCTATTTGCTTTCAAGATTTTCTAGCCGAGCTTTCCTGCCAATTTTCTATTCTTTAAACTACCTCTCTTAAAAATCACAAAAAGATTTCTCCATTTTTCTTTATTTTCCCTCTTTATTTTCTTTCCGCCTCGAGGTTTTCATGTATTTGCATGAGAGTGATCAACTTTGAGTTTCCAAGAAGGAAATAAAAAAAGGAAGAGAGAAGTGGAACCAAACATGAGAGGTATGCCTTACGACTCCCCACTTTTGAAGTTTGAGAAACCCATGCTAGTTAGTGGTAAGTGTTGAGATGTTATATCGGTGGAGTGAGTCTTTGTATTGTAGTAAGATTTTTGTTTGCATGGGTATTTAGTTGGGTACATTTTTTTCTAGCTCTCGTAATTAACGAAGTCTTGCCTAAAAAATGTTAAACAATTGTAATAAGAAAAGGTATCACAATGGAAGGCTTGGGTGTTGTAGTGCTTAATCTTGAAGGCTTATTTCTAGAGACACTTGATACGTCCATTTTGCATCACTATTCTATATCATAATTTAATGTTATTCATTGATATATTTCATTTTAAGAGATGATACTTATGTTATTTCATCTATTTTTGCATTGTAGATGACTTTTGGAGGATGGACCACTAAAGTTAGGATTCTGATGGAAAAGGCACTATTTGGAGGTGAAATTTGTGAAGATTAGAAAATCCCGGAAAATATATGGAAAATCCTATTTTCCAGAAGATGAAGGAAGCCAGAAGGGGAAGTGGAGATGGGCCATAAGGGGCCCACACCACCCCCTAGCGTGGCCACCCTAGGCCACGCCACCAGGTGGTGTGGTCACCCTGGCCCACCTCTGCCTCTACTCTATGGCGTATATAATCCTCCTGAAACCCTAAGACTCGAGGAGCGACCACAGAAAGATTCTGCCGCCTCTGCGGGCGGAAAACTATACAGAGAGAAAGAGCCCTCCGGCAGACAGAAATTTGCCGGGGAAATTCCTTCCCGGAGAGGGGATATCGTCGCCATCAACACCACCATCAAGCTGGACTTCATCGGGATCATCATCACCATCATCTCCATCATCATCTCCACCAGCACCATCATCACCACTTCGTACCGATGTAAAAATTGGGTTGAATCTTGCATAGTTCTTAGGGGAAACTTTCCCGGTGTTGATTACTTGTTGTAGTTGATGCTATTGAGTGGAACCATTGAATTATCGTTCATGTTCAGATTGTTACTTATCATTATTTCATCTCTGATCTTGATCCATATGATGTCTCGTGAGTAGTTTTTTTAGTTCTTGAGGACATGGGAGAAGTCATGTTGTTAGTAATGGATTTGTGTTGAGAAGGATTCAATAGTTTGATATTTAAGTTGTGGTGTTATTCTTCTAGTGGTGTCGTGAACGTCGACTACATGATACTTCACCTTTATGGGCCTAGGGGAATGCATTGTGTATTTGGCTACTAATCGTAGGGGTTGCCGGAGTGATAGAAACATGAACCCCCGTTAGGAAACCTTTGCACAAGGGACTGTAGGATCTCAGAGTTTAAGGTTGTGGTTAGGTTTCTATCTTAATTACTTTCTTGTAGTTGCGGATGCTTGCAAGGGGTATAATCACAAGTATGTATTAGTCCTAGGAAGGTCAGTACATTACCACAGGTTCACCCACACAAAACTTATCCAACTAGAGAAGATTAATCAACTATATGAAGCGAAAGAACTTGACAGTATTCACATGTGTCCTCGAGAACGTTTGGTCATATTAAGTAATACAACCGGCTTGTCCTTTGCTAAAGAAAGGATTGGGCCACTTGTTGCATCTATTATCATTGTCTTTTATTTACTCGCACTTTATTTATTTGCATTATCAAAAAACCCTAAAAATCTGTTTGCTAAGTATTTACAGAGAATTCCTGATCCAAGCCACTCGTCAACACCTTATGCTCCTCGTTGGGTTTGACACTCTTACTTATCAAAAATACTGTGATACCCCCCCTATACTTGTGGGTCATCAAGACTATTTTGTGGCGCCGTTGCCGGGGAGTGAAGCGCTACTAGAGAGTGGAACTCGTAAAGGAAACTTCTACTATGAGTATTGTTTATTTATGTTAGTTACTTTATCTTAATATGGATAATTCACTTAGTTTCTTATTTTGCAATGCTACTACCACTGCTAAGGTAGTAGATGAACCACCACCTGCTGAAAATGATACTTTTAAGATACCTACAAGAATTGTTGATCGTGTTATGGATAACTACTATTTTGGAAATGGAACTATCCATCCCGGTGATCATTTGCTCTTTATACATGAATTATGTGGGTTGTTCAAGTGTGTAGGTATTACAACAGATCAAGTCAAGAAGAAGTTATTCTCATTACCACTGAAAGGAAGAGATGAGGAATGGTACAAGCTGCTGAAGAATGGCCAATCTCTTGAATGGGAGGAAGTTGTACCCCTCTTTTATTCAAAATTTTATCCTCCTAGTGAGATTCATAAAGATCGGAATCAAATATACAACTTTTGGCCTCGTGATGGAGAGAGTACAGCTCAAGCTTGGGGAGATTGAAGTTACTAATGCTCAAATGTCCTATTCAAGAGCTCCCTAACAATATTATTATCAATAACTTTTATGCAAGGCTTTCTCTTCATGATAAGGATCTATTGGATCCTTCTTGTGCTGGATCATTTACACGCATGGAACAAGAAGCTAAATGGGATCTTCTAGACCGTATTCAAGACAATGCTGAAGCATGGGAGAATGATAAAGGAAGAAAGTCGGGTACAAATTATGATTATGAATGCATTAAATCTTTTATGGGAACTGATGACTTTCATAATATTAGTAATGCTTATGGTCTTGATTCTCAAAGTATTGCAAATTATTTTAAGGCTTTTGCTTCTTATATTGAAATTCCTAAAAAGAAATGGAATAGGTATCATGAGCCATATAAAGATATTGTTAATTGTGTTCTGCAAGAAACACTAACAAGTGAAGTAGTTCTAGTAAGAATGCTAAGTTCTAAGTTTATTTGCAAAGTTAAGTTTGAAACCTAAGCTGAGTTCAGAAACAAAGAAAGATAAAATAAAGTTCTAAATCACCTAAGTGGGAACTTAGTTATCATAGTCACAACTCTGTTGTGGTCCAGTCATGTCACAATTCAATTCATAAGTCATTTTGAAAACATCTGGCAACGGAATAGTATGGCCACTCCAACTGTCATAACCATGGACGCGGCTATTCGAATAGTTTGAAACTCTGCAGAGGTGGTACACTTTCACCACAAAATTTGATACATCTATCAGGGATAACCCTGAATCATCATACTTAGTATGCAGATAATCAAACATAACCTTTCCTTTACACACTCTAGTATAAGCACCTCTCCTATGAGCTTGGCCTCCCAGCCATGGCCATCTGCCATCATGGGCACTGCATAGGTGGACAACATTGAGAGTTAGCCTCAGCTCAAACCTCTCCCAAGAGGGAACTAATACTAAGGCATATAAACTTCCGGCTAAGCCTTACCCAATTCAGGTATTGTGGTTATACGGTAAAATTGGAATGGTATCGCATCCGAACCCAACCATCAGTTTTTATAAAAGGGCTAAGGCTCATGCCTCAACATTTTCATCATCATCATAAACCATTGGTTTTTCTCAACACATGTCAAAACATCTCAATAGAATGACTCATCATTCCAAGGTTTTCATAAGTCATTTTCACCAAGTATTCCCATCTAGAGTGATCAAGTTTTTGGTTTAGCTTTAGTCACTAAGTTAAGAGTGTTCACTAATGTGGGATGCTAATCTCAATCTCATACCATAGAATGACATCTAAGTCTAACTAGATAGGTCAAGTATTATACTCTTTATGCTATCTATAAATAAAAGCAAGGAACTTTGGTAAAGGAAAAGAAAGTAAAGCTTGTAAGTAAGAACTTGGGATGGTTATAAAACAAAGGTATAACCAAAGCATGCCTAAACCATTTGCTTAAGTTAAGTTGCATCTAGTGAAGGCTTGCAAGTATTTGCTTGCCATTAATAGCTTGCATTGTTAATGATGGCTTGCGTTGATTGGTGCAGTGGTTGAAATTCTCCTCTTCTTCCTCGGGGTAGAACTCCTCCTCCTCATAGACTTGGTCGGTACTATCGTCTATAAATACATACGGAATACACAATCACCAAACAATACTTAACTAGTCTACTTAGCACACTAAGGCACATATTTGATGATCTAGTATCATCACAAACATCACAAGTTTTAATGAACTAGTTTCATTTATTTTATTTGAGAAACGTAATTTCTACTCATTGAAATTAACTAAGATTTAATATTCTCCAATTAAAATATGGGATCATGTGGACACATGTCATCACCACATATTCTAATGCATGGGAATGTGATTTAAATGTTGGATCATATTTTAATAAGTTTAAGTTTAATATTTAAATGATTTAAAGTGACTAGAAATGCCTATATAGCATTATTTTGGTACTAGTCCAAAGTCACTGCATGAAAACCTTTATATTATTACATGATTAGATAGGTATGGTCAAATGTGATTTTTGAGAGTTGGAATCAACTCAAAAGCTATTATGGTTGATTTTACAAAAATGTTTGAATGTGAAAAAGCCTATGTCTTGTTATTTTTACTAGGAGAGATCTCTAACTCTAATTGATTTAAATCCAATGGGCTTGGATAGATATTTGAATTATCTTTCTAGCCAAATTTTGAATCATTCAATTTGGATTTGTAAAACTCCCTGAATTGATTTTTGAGCTAAAGGACAGAAACTAGTTTACTTTTAAAAAGAAAAAGATTTATTTGAATCTGCTGGGTTGCACGAGAACACTAATGGGCCAGCCCGGTTTCACTCCGCGGCACTGAGAACAGCTGACGGGGGGTCCTGCCTGTCAGTGGCTCTTTAAACATGAAGCGGTACGGGGCAACGTGGACCACACGATTAGAACTAGGATCTACGGCTCACGTTCATCGTCGATGACGGACAGGTCGCCGGCGAGGTGGAACCCTAGCGGCTCGGTGGGGGTGCAGTGGGGGCATACCAGGGCTCCAGCGAGTGCAGCGAGGGGGGCGATCGAACAGGACGATGACGGCGGACTCAGGCGAGGTTGTGGCAGCTCCGGGGGTGGACGAAATCGACAGGGGCATCTCCTCCTCTGTTGTGGCTAACTCCGGCGACTAGATGCTCGAGCGGCTCCAGCGAGAGAGGGGAAATGATCAGTGGTGAGAGGGGAGTGTGGGAGTGTGGCAAATGAGGCTAGGGGTGGCCTCTTTATATAGGCTCAACGAGGCGGTAGAGAGGCATGGGCAGAGCTCGATGGGGGCAGCGACACAACGAGCTAGAGGCGTGGGGAAGGTAGGCGGATGGTGGGCGGTTCCCTAGCGGTCAGCTCTGGCTTGATGGTGATGCTAGGGGCGGTGGCTAACAGTCAGGCGCGTCTCGCACTCTGATCAATAGAGGCGGTGCTCGACGTGGCGGGCGGTGGCTACTTGTCGCGCTGCGGGAGAAGGGGTTGTCTGGGAGTGTGCTTGGGTCAAGGCGGAGAGCTACGCGCGCGGGCTGTGGTCGAGGGGCGGCGTGTACTGCCGTGTTAGGGATGGCACTCTGGCGCACTCTGTATCTAGCTCAGAGGCGGTGGGCGCGAGCGATGGGAGGTGGTCCAGGGGCTGGCTGCGCTCGGGAAGGGACAAGGGAGTGCGATAGGGTTGGGCAGAGCTAGTGGCGGTGCTGGATTTGCGCGGCACGGTCTGTGGCACGTTTCCCACGCTTGGCCGGCAATGACCAAGAACGGGCGGCGTGGCACTGCTGTTCTAGTCCAATGGGTAGGCTGGTTAGGGGTTGGTTAGAGCTAGGGGAGACCAGGGGACAAAAATTTTCCCAAATACTCGAAAATGCATTGATCATCAAATAGTAATAGTTAGGCAGAAATTTTGTGCATATCACCTGTTCGACACAATGGCCGCATGGAACAAACTTTTGAATTTTGAAATGAATTTTGGTGGAGTTGTTGATCTTATGCTTGAGCATCTCTGGTTGATGGGATTTGTCAAGTTGAACTCATTTGATTGGTTTTCGAAAAAGTGGGATCTAGACATATGAAATAGATTCCATTTTCAATTGCCATTTTAAATTAGGGTTTAAATGCTTTTGCAAGATCACAAGGTGGGCCTTGGTACATCTTTACTTGTACTATCAAGGGGTGCAAAGATCATAATTGTTTCTGTTGGAAAATGAGTTCTAGGAACACCCAAAGTGACCTAGTTGATTAAAATGGCAAAAGTGACAATTTCCAATTATTAATTCTATTTGATTTCTTTTTCTTTGGATTTTGCTTGGGAATGATCTAGATGATGTGGCATTCATCTTAGAATCATTTTACAACCATTAGAACAAACAATCATGGCAATTCAAAACAATTCCTATTTAATGCAACACACATATGCATGCTTAATTATTTAAATGAGAAAAAGTTTTTGTTAACCCTAAATTGGGTGATTTGGATCTTGATATATTGGATTAAAGTTTTGACAGAGCAACAGAAGATTTTCGAAAAAATGATCTTTACCTGCTGGTCTGTTTTGACAGATTTCTACCATTTCTGCATTTGCCTCTTAAATCAATTTCCTTTTTGAATTCCTTTTTGGGATTTCGAGAGGAGTTGTTTCAGTAGCTTATGTTTTGATGGATTTTAGTTGAAATTGAACTTAAAAGGTTTATTACCTTGCATGCACTAATGTTGCTAATGAGAATTGTGTGAAGTTTTGTGTGAAAGAAATTTCCAGGTTGTAGGAGAAAATTGTGTAATAAGATGGTGAATGGTTAAAGGACTCAAGCAATATGTTTATGAAGATGAAGATATTGATGTTATTCAAGTGGTGACTCCGGGAAAATTTATTAAAGACCAAATTAAGAGACCTGCAGAGTCTGTTTTCGAATAGGTAAGAGTTCTGGTAAGGAAAGGTCCGCGAAAAACTTCCCAAGTTATATTTTTGCAGTTTTTATCTAACATGGAAAATAATGAGTCGAAAGAGGGACGGAAACAGAGCCCAGGTGGCTCACACCACCCCGTGGTGTGGGCCAGATGATCGTCTCAACACGTCGATCTCGTTGGGGATCCCCAAGAGGAAGGTATGATGAGTACAGCAGCAAGTTTTCCCTCAGTAATGAAACCAAGGTTATCGAACCAGTAGGATCAAGGAAACACCTCCAAGGTGTTGTTTCCAACTTGGAACCCTGCACAACACAACCATAGAACTTTGCCCCCAACTTACAGTGAGGTTTTCAATCTCACCGGTTTTGCTAAAAACAAAGGATTAAACGTATTGTGTGGAAAATAGTAATTGCTTGCAGGAAGTAAACAGTAAACAGTAAATAATAGATTGTAGATTGATGGTAAAAGAATGGACCGGGGTCCATAGTTCACTAGAGGTGATTCTCCTTAAGATAGATGACATGTTGGGTGAACAAATTACAGCAGGGAAATTGACAGACACCGAGAAAGCATACATGCATATACTAATCATCTTGACTCCTATGAGATTTGATTGGGCATTACAACATTATACATAGACCGTAATCCAACTGCATCTATGACTAATAATCCACCTTTAGGTTATCATCCGAACCCCCTCCAGTATTAAGTTGCAAGCAACGGATAATTGCATTAAGCAAAGTGTGTAAAGTAAACAATACGATTGTTCTATCAATAAAGGATTGATGTTTTCTCCCTAGTAGCAACAACACATCTAGTACCTTAGATATTTTTGTCACTTCCCCAGATTCCTAGAGGCATGAACTCACTATTGAGCATAAATACTCCCTCTTGGAGTTGCTAGCATCTACTCGGCCAAGATAGCTACTAACAACGGAAAGCATGCAAGATCACAAATAACATAGACATGATAGAATCAATAATCAATCTGAAATAGCATCTCAATATCCATCGGATCCCCACAAACACAACATGTATGATTACAAATAGATGATCTTGATCATGAACGGAGCTCACAAGATCTAGACGTGGTAGCACAAAGGAGAAGAACCAACCATCTAGCTACTACATGGACCCGTAGTCCAGGACGAACTACTCACTCATCACACCAAAGGCAGGCATGGTGATGAAGAAGGCCTCCAGGGTGATCTCTCCCCTCCGGCAGGGTGCTGGGAAGAGCTTCAGATCCCTCCCTATCTAGGGATAGAGATGGTGGCGGCTACAGACCTTTTCGTGGAATTTTGATCGGGTTCTTAGGGTTTTTGTCCCGGAGGCAATATGTAGGCGAAGGGGTAAGGTCGGTGGAGTACCAGGGGGCCTACACACCCTGGTGGCACGGCTAGGGCTGGCCGCGCCACCACCAGGTGTGGCCTCCCTGGCTCCCCAATTCGTCTCCCCTCCGGACTCCATATTCCTTCTGGTAAAATATTGACTTGGGCTTTTGTCTGGTCCAATTCCGAGAATATTTCCTTACTAGCTTTTCTGAAAACAAAAACAATAGAAAATAGGCAACTGGCACTGTGGCATCTTGTTAATAGGTTAGTTCCAGAAAATGTGTAAAAACACTCCAATGTGTGGACAGAACATAAGAAAGTAGATATAAAACAAGTATGGAACATCAAAAATTATAGATGCGTTTACAACGTATCAACATCCCCAAGCTTAACTCCTGCTCGTCCTCGAGTAGGTAAGTGATAAAAAGAATAATTTTTGAGGTGACATGCACCATCATAATCTTGATCAAAGTATTTGTGAAACATTGATATCTGGGATCATAGTATTTTAACACAGCATGAAAGATATAGTTCTAACAATAAGACATAGCAACTATGTTATAACATGAAAAGGTACAAACAAAAGATTCATGAATAACAATGCTTTGAAAGACGTTTGTTTGTTTCACATATAGAAAACATAATGAGAATGGTATTCAACTTGTCCCTCATAGTGTAGCAAAACATAAATGCATAAGACACCTTCAAAGTTCATAAGGGTGACTAGATACAAATAGTTTAAGAACAGGCAATATCAAAGTTATGAATCAATCAACAAGTTTTGGGACAATGCACATTAAACTAAGAATGGCCACTATGCTCTCTCAATAGGTGCATAAAGATAGAGGATGGAGACTCAACATAAAAGTAAAAGAAAGGCCTTCATAGAAGGAAGCAGGGATTCAAGTCTCATAAAGAGCTTCCAAAAATTATGGTACTTATTAGCTTTCAGCTCTCATTTCCCCTATCATAAGCATCTTGAAGTGATTAAGGTTAAAGTGAACAAACTATGGACTATATGCTTGACAAAGTATAAGTTGGTAATCTCATGTCCCTTGAATACGAGGGCCGCTCTGCATGCTACTCAAGTTTAGTTACAGGTAAGTTCTTGTCATAGTAAGTACATGTGTATCATAGAGAACCGCCAATGGGGTACCCCTTGCATATGATACAGGAGCTATCCCATAATCAAAATGATAAGGCAAGTAAACAATGAGCATCTCAGCAATCTTCTTATTTACCATGGGAAAATGGTGCTTTTTTCTCTCTTTCCTCTTTTCTCATCTTTTTTTTCTTTTTCTCAATCTCTATCTCTTTTTTTATAAGAAGAATGCTTCATAGATTGCTTACTATGGTGATGCTGCAAGTTTCCACCATGATTAGGCATGGCTTAGGCTAGTGGCCTAGACATTTCTCTAACACACATACATAACTCCATGGACTTACAAGCTCCCTTTTCATTTCACACCGACGACATCCATAAACAAAAGAGCATGATATCAACTAGGTACAATGTACAAGTGCAATGTTGAAAGTGTTCCCCATGATAGCATGGTTCTGCTAATCCCAACGTATAAGTGCAAGCATATACAACATAGATGAAATAATGGTTCAAGTTTATTAGGGGCAAGAAAATTAAAGTGTGCCATCAAGTTCATGAGAGCTTTAATCACTAATTTTCACATAACAAGTTTAATTCGGAAGGTAGATAAAAACATGAATATACTTTGAATAGCAAATGCTAATAGGTAGTTATGGTGGAATCTTTGGAATAACTTGGTTTTATTTGGAGTTGGATGCATGAGTGGAACTCATACTTGGTATGGAGGCTAGCAAAAGACTAGGAGCGACCAACTAAGAGAGCAATAATAGCCATAATCATGCAAAGCGACAAAACATTATTAATTAAAGCATAAAGTGATATTACAAGACGAAAACTAAATGATCATAGAGGCTATGGTGACTTGGTATAGTCTTAACATGGTGTGAGCATGCGCCAAGTCAACCCAAATAAAGCATTAAAGGAGAATACCACAATATTATGCTTTTATATGCTAAAACAACGCATGATTCTTTCAAGGCACACTAAGCAATCTCAAATGTTTATAACAAGTCATGCTACAGCAATAATCACTAAGCATAAAGCCAAAACAATATCAAGCATGACATGATAAATTCTAGGCCACAGTCAAAAACAAGCTCCTTTTATACCACTTAAGCGTGAACTTTCCTACTCTTTTCCAATCCAAATCAACTTTATTTGAAAACTAATGTATATGAATGAGGGGGTCGAACCAACTTATTCAATCAAACTAAGAAAAAAACTAAAAACAAAAACAAAGACGCTCCAAGAACAACACAATTGTGCATGAAACAATAAAAATGAAGTGTTTGGAAGAAACCTACAAATTTTATTGATGAAGAAGGGGATACCTTGGGGAAGGCATCCCCAAGCTCTGACTCTTGTACTTCTTGAATATTTATTGGGGTGACACGGGTGGCATCCCCAAGCTTGAGCTTTTGTCCATACTTCATCTTATCACATTACTCTTCCCTACACTTTAAAATCTCCTTCATACAAAACTTCACACAATCATCATTAGCAACATTAGTGTACTCAAGATAATAAGTCTTTTGGTTCAGTTCCAACACAAGTAAGACTTCCATTAAAACAAAATCTACTGTAGAACTTCCTTTAAAAAGTTCAAATGATCAAAGAGAACTCAAAGAGAAAGGGATTAAGAGGCAAATGCAAATAATGGCAGAAATCTGTCAAAACAGACCAGCAGGTAAACACCAATTTTTTCGAAGACCTTCTATTGCTAAAATCAAAAAGTGTTGAACTAACGAAAGTCGGACAACAACCTGGGCAGAATCACAAAAAATTACAGCTCAACCCGACATACAGAGATTTTTCACGATTTTTTACAGTGAAGCACAAAAATCTGTTTCGGGACAGCAACTTTCCCAAACATTACTTCTCTCTCATTAGAGGTTACTTTTGGCACAAAAACCACGCAAAAATGATAAGGGGAGGTTATTATTGAGGCAATAACTTCCAACACTCAACAAAAGATTCCTAACGAAATTTGGGTTATCTCCCAATAAGTGCTTTTCTTTAATGCCTTTGAGCTAGGCATAAGAAGCAAGAAAAGAATCAAGTATTCTCAAATGAAGAAGCATTAAGATAGATACCATAAATATCTTCAACAAGGCATTAAGATAGATACCATAAATATCTCATCTAAATAAGGTCTAGAGGATCCTCTCTCAATGCTCTTGGGTTCACTATTTTCATCAAATGGGTTTTCAGGAACAATCCAATCAAAATTCTTTTCTAAGGCTTCCTGCATTCCTACAAGTTTAAAAGGTATTGGTATTTTAATTTCCTATCCATTTTTAGGTTTGGTTTATCCATCTTTTCTCGTGTACCAATGACATCTACACATGAGCCTAGCATATTAAAATGATCAAAAACTTTTCTGGCTTCCTTAACAACATCATAGAATTCTTTAAGCAAGGTTTCCAGAATAAAATCTCTCTTTTCAGGGTACTCAATATCTTTAAGTTTAAGAAACATTACTTGCAAAATGGGGTTAAGGTTAACAAACCTAGCTTCCAACATGTGATATAAAGAGGCTGTAGCAATTTCATAGTTTGGAGCAAGTTCTACTAGGGATCTATCCTCAATATCGTCATGCTTGCTAACATGATTAAAGAATTCTTCAATATTATCTTTCCCAATTATAGAGCCACTACCTATTGAAAGGTCTTTCAGGGTGATATGGGATCAACATGGTGAGCTAGGAACTAGGTAACAACTATAGAAATTTTTTATGTTTTAGATAAAGAAAGCAAACTAGTACAACTAATTTGTTTGTCTATTTTTGATAAAGAAACAAGCAAACAAAGCAGAAATGAACTAAGCAAAAAAAATAAAACAAAGTAAAGAGATTGGTTATGAGGGACTCCCCTTGTGAAGATGTCCTTGACTCCCTGGCAACGGTGCCAGAAAAAGTCTTGATGATCGGCTGAACACGTCGATCTCATTGGGGAACCCCAAGAGGAAGGTATGATGAGCACAACAACAAGTTTTCCCTCAGTTATGAAACCAAGGTTATCGATCCAGTAGGAGCAAGGAAACACCTCCAAGGTGTTGTTTCCAACTTGGAATCCTGCACAACGCAACCACAGAACTTTGCCCCCAACTTATAGTGAGGTTGTCAATCTCACCGGTTTTAAACAAAGGATTAAACGTATTGTGTGGAAGATAGTAATTGCTTGCAGGAAGTAAACAGTAAATAATAGATTGTAGATTGATGGGAAAAGAATGGAACAGGGTCCATAGTTCACTAGAGGTGATTCTCCTTAAGATAGATGACATGTTGGGTGAACAAATTACAGCGAGGCAATTGACAAACACCGAGAAAGCATACATGCATATACTAATCATCTTGACTCCTATGAGATTTGATTGGGCATTACAACATTATACATAGACCATAATCCAACGGCATCTATGACTAATAATCCACCTTCAGGTTATCATCTGAACACCCTCCATTATTAAGTTGCAAGCAACAAATAATTGCATTAAGCAAAGTGTGTAAAGTAAACAATATGATTGTTCTATGAACAAAGGATTGTTGTTTTCTCCCTAGTAGCAACAGCACATCTAGTACCTTAGAGATTTCTATCACTTCTCCAGATTCCTAGAGGCATGAACCCACTATCGAGCATAAATACTCCCTCTTAGAGTTGTAAGCATCTACTCAGCCAAGATAGCTACAAACAACGGAAAGCATGCAAGATCACAAATAACATAGACATGATAGAATCAATAATCAATGTGAAATAGCATCTCAATATCCATCGGATCCCCGCAAACACAACATGTATGATTACAAATAGATGATCTTGATCATGAATGGAGCTTAGAAGATCTAGACATGGTAGCACAAAGGAGAAGAACCAACCATCTAGCTACTACATGGACCCGTAGTCCAGGGATGAACTACTCATGCATCACACCGGAGGTAGGCATGGTGATGAAGAGGCCTCTAGGCTGATCTCTCCCCTCCGGCAGGGTGTCGGGAAGAGCTTCAGATCCCTCCTGATCTAGGGATGGAGATGGCTGCGGCTACAGACTCTTTCATGGAATTTTGATCGGGTTCTTAGGGTTTTCATCCCGGAGGCAATATATAGGAGAAGGGGCAAGGTTGGTGGAGTACCAGGGGCCCGCACCCCCTGGTGGCGCGGCTAGGGCTAGCCGTGCCACCACCAGGTGTGGCCGCCCTGGATCCCCTCTTCATCTCCCCTCCGGGCTCTGTATTCCTTCTAGTGAAATATTAACTTGAGCTTTTGTCCGGTCCAATTCCGAGAATATTTCCTTACTAGCTTTTTTGAAACCAAAAATAGCAGAAAACAGGCAACTAGCACTGTGGCATCTTGTTAATAGGTTAGTTCCGAAAAATGTGTAAAAACACTCCAAAGTGTGGACAAAACATAAGAAAGTAGATATAAAACAAGCATGGAACATCAAAAATTATAGATACGTTTGCAACGTATTAGGGCCCACCTGGCCGCGCCACCAGGGGTGTGGCCACCCTGGAGCCCATCTCCCACCCATTTTCTCCCAGTACTTTCCTTTTGTTGTCAAACTTCATAATATATAATCCCCTGGATCCCCCGAGGTTCGTATGTCGTGTTCTCGTCGTGTTTTCGTTTCGATCTGTTTCTGTCAGGAACTATTCTTAAAGTTTAGAGGCATAATGGTCTCTGCCAACAATAAGGGAAAGGAGCCTGTGGAATATGATCTCCAAGACCTTGAGTAGGAGGAGGAGATCGAGAGTGAAGTTGAAGAGGAGGCAAAGGAAGACTAGCATCCGCACACCAGCACCACCATTGCAAGTATTGGAGTGGTGGCAAATCCTGCCAAGTTCAAAAGGACTACACGGATGTCCACTAGAGGGAAGGTTCCGCGTCATTGCTTGGCTTCACGGTCACCTCCTCCACGCACCAAGAATCCCTTCCATATCCTTATTCATGAGCAGCAATTCCAAAATATGCCCAAGGAAAAATTACCCTCCAATTGGGATATGCCTCGTTCTAACCATGCAGGAAAAGAAGATTTCAAGGAGGAAGAGTGGGGAAAGAATCGCAAGAGCTGGGATTCATAGCCCGACATGATCATGAACCACATTGAGCACAATTCGGAGTTGATTCATATTCTCACCTTCGAGATTGAGGATTTGAGGGAATTGATTGAAAAGCTCATCGAGAGAACAACACCACCACCGAAGGAGTAATTTGTCATCAGGTTTTGGCATCCCCTTGGTTTGTTCCAAGCTTGGGGAGTGCCACGGTATCACATCTTTTATCTCTTATCTTTTTACCTTTTTAAGTAGAGTCATATCATGAATAGAGTAGTTATCATATAGGATGGTTTGCATTGTGGAAGTATCTCCCCTCTCGTTAGATATCTATGTATCCCTTGGTGTGAGTTGCCGTTATGAAATATTAATGAGAAGTTCTATCATTTACTTTTTGCATATCTTATTTTAGTTTGCAATTTATGTTATATGATTGATCGTGTTGTTAGTATTGGTATCACTTTGGGATCATTAAGTAAATTTAGTTGGTTTTGGAAAACTTGGCTCTGGTCAGTAGCAACACTATTTGAGAATTGAATGAAAAAGAGAAAAGTACTTTTAAGATATATAATTTCATCATCTTTCTTTCTTGATTGGCTCATAAGCTTAGTATACTCTAATTAAGATCTTTTGTGCTTCCAAGGAAGATCGCATGTTTGTTTTTATCACTTGTATGTTTGTTTGTTTCCTTCAACTCTTATGCTTGTTACCCAGCCTTGCTAGCCAAAAACCTGTACTGAGAGGGAATACTTCTCATGCATCCAATCCTTAAACCAAAACCTATTCCATGTGTGTCCACCATACCTACCTATTAGCATTATTGCTATTCCAAGTAAATTCATGTTTTTATCTACCTTCCGAATTAAACTTGTTATGTGAAAATTAGTGATTAAAGCTCTCACAAACTTGATGGCACACTTTACTTTCTTGCACTTAATAAACTTGAACCATTGTGCCCATCTATGTTGTGTATATGCTTGTGTTTAGTAAGTTGTGAATTAGCAGAACCATGTTACCATGGGGAACGCTTTCAACATTGCACTTTATTTAGTTGATATCATGTTCTTTTTCTTATGGATCCCAGCGGTGTGAAATGAAAGGGGAGCGTGTAAGGCTCATGGAGTTCGTATATGTGTTAGAGAAACGCCTGGGAAACTAATCTAAGCCATGCCTAATCATGGTGGAAACTTGCAGCATAACCATAGTGAGCAATCTGTGAAGCATCCTAAATAAAAAAAGAGAAAAAAAGAAAGGGAAAACCCTATGCAAATTGCATACAAAAAGATCGCTGGGATGCTCACTGTCTGCTTGCCTTGTCATTTTGATATGGGAAAGCTTCTGTATCATCGGGCAAGGGGTACCCCGTTGGCGGTTCTCTATGATACACATGTACTTACAATGACAAGAACTTACTCATGACTAAAGTTGAGTAGCATGAGGTCCGATACTCGTAAGCAAAGGGCATGAGATTTTCAGCTTATAACTTGTTAGGCATATCATCATATTTGTTCACTTTAACCTTAATCACCTAAAGATGCTTATGATAGGGGTAATGAGAGTTGAAAGCTAATAAGTACCATAATTTTAGGAAGCTCTTTATGAAACTTGAAGTCTCTGCTTCCCTCTACAAAGGGCTTATCTTTTACTTTTTAGTTGAGTCAGTAAACCTATTCCTCTCTATCTCAGCAAGTATTTGAGTTGTTGTGTTTCAATCATTAATATGATGATTTATTCAATCATGTTTCTTATTGTAACTACCTTGGAAAAATCCTACGCTCTAAGTTCAAGCCTGGATGAAGCGGAAGTGGTTAAAATAGTACAGCGGGGGCCCAGAGGACCGCCCATGTGTAGACCCGTCGGTTGTCCTAACCACTTCTAAGACATCGGGACAAGAGTGAGCGGCGTAGGCAACAGGCGAAGAGATCAAATACATACACAAGTGAGTATGTATGCAAGCTACCATACAACAGTTCTCAGAGCCATTCCATCTAAAAGAAATAGAAATATTGCAACGCCATACGGCAAGATCCAAATACCCTAGATAGAGATAATAGTTTAGGATAGCTCCTCATACATCAAACATCAGAGTATCAGGCGGAAGCGGAAAACAAGATCCGAGTACGGATAGAAGCAAATCGGCATAAGATGCCACATAAATAAACGCATCCTGCCCACAGATCTCGTGGATCCCCATCCCCGGAATCTCTATGCCGAGTGATCGTTGCCAACATCATCTGTCTCCTCCACCCAGTATCCATCTTGCGAATACACATGTTCATCTGAATCAAACAATTTATCGTGTGAGACCCTAGGGGTACTCAGCAAGTCTTTATGCCTCTAAAGGGGACATATACCTAGGGTGACGCAATTGCAACAAAAGATAATAACTAACAAGTCTATAGATACTCGCTAACTATCCGCCTAACCAATGATAAACGGATGCCCGTTAATTAGTAACAACAGTTATAACAGTATAATTAACAGATCCATCCTCCTTCTCGCTTACCAACGAGAAAGCGGACGAACAACCCATCCGTTGGCAGTTTTATTAATCATTCCATGAGTATTGCACTATTTACTAGGCAGGTATTTAGTCAAGTTAAAAGCGGTACTTTAGTTATACTTGTCTATGATCGAGAAACTGTGCTCCAAGTCATCCATAACCGCGGACACGGCTTTCAAAAAGATTTACCCTGCAGGGGTGCACAAATAGCAACACACACTCGATCAACCTCGGAAAAACCAAATCAAAACCCAACGAGGCATTCACGACAAAGCGATCACAGAATTCAGAAATATTTCAGGGGCCACCCCAATAAGCTACCGCAACGAAGTGGGCTAGCTTCGAGACGGACCCAGGGCTTGCGATAATGGTTGTAAACGACTGGGAACCCGAAAATGTGACTGGGCTTGTCGATACCGTGAAAACATTCCACATTCTTAAACAGTACAGGTGCTCCTCGCACAATCTTAAATAAAGCAGTAAAGCATGGCATAGGTACAAGATAGTAATAAAGCCCCAAACTACTTGTGGCCCCAAGAAATAGAAATGAATCAAGCTCTAGCTCAGGGGGGGTCCATAAGGCCTCCCGGATGTGGATAGTGCGAATAGTCAAGGAACAGGAATCAAGTACTCGGGGTCCTACGGGACACAAGTGAGGATGAAAAACCAAATAGCAGATATTGCCCACTGATGCCTCTTTCATTAGTTATCCCATTACTACTCAGGTTAAGTTGTTTAGGTACCTCGTTATCCATCAGACACTCACATACCCTACACATGCTGTTCTACGACTCGCATGGCTCAAACAACTCCTGTAGTAATGGCTCATGGGATGGAGGAACAAGCTTCGGTGGGGTTTAAAAGTAAAGGCTATGCAGTACTTGGGATTCAATTTAATGCAATCGCGACTCCATGATGCAAGAATAAGATAGAGGAAATAGGTACTATATGTATGCAAGCATGTGATAGTGCTTGCCTGGCAGCTCAGTTGAAGCGAGAGACGGATCTGGGTAGTACTCCTGGGATTCCTGATATTTCTCCTGCTCGGCGTCTATTCGAAGAACAACCAAACAAACAAGGGCCAACATAAATAAAGTGCACAAGCATATGAATTAAAATGCGACAAGCAAACAAGCATGCCATGATGAATGATGCACAATTTACATGGCAATAAAGTAGCATGGCATGGGTGAGGTGTGGGGTACAAGAATAAAGCATTTGATTAAGTTTTTAGTCCGGTTTTGCTCTCATAACACTTGCTGTCCACTTAATATTTATATGATGCATGCTGCAATTCATAACATGGAATGCATAGTTAGAACGGGCTCGTCGCGCTGATCGATTTAGACATATTATTTGTCGAATTTGGAGTTGTAGAATTAAAGTTATTAATTAATTAAGAAAAGGCATTTTTATTGCATTTAAACAATTCTGAAAATTTAAAGTGCTCAAATAATATTTTAAATGGAATATTTGAATTTCTCACATTTTTCTGATTCAAAAACATATATTATTTGTATTATTTGGGTTTACAAATTAAAAGTTATTAAAAACAGATTTAAATTTATATAAAACATTTCTGAAATTATTTTTATTAAAAGAAAAGGAACACAGAACTTTTTATACCCAGGTGAAACTAGCCCGAGCCACTGACAATGGGGCCCGACGCGGAGAGATGCTGAGCTGGCAAAAGAAAACAGCGGGGCAACTTTTCTCACCGAGCCCGACCGTACCCACGCTCAATGGCAGGTGGGGACAGTGGCCTCGCGGGCCCACTGCGCGCGCGGCTAGCCGGTGGGCGACACGTGGGCGATCCCAGGCAGGCGCGGCCAAAAATAGAAAAGCACGGGTCCCTATTTGTAAAAAGGCACAGGAGAGTGACAGGTGGGCCACTTGGGACTGCGGGTTGAGGCAGGAAAAACGGCAGGGGGTTTTCCGCGAAAACGACGGTGACGCCGGACTGTCGGCTGCGCGTCGTCAGCAGAGAACAGGGGGCTAGGCCTGGGTTGCGGCTGCGGTGGCAGCTAAACGGCGGCGAGTTTCGCCGTGCCGTAAAAAAGAAAGGTGAAGAGGGGTCTCGGGACTACGACTTCCGTTCAGGTGGCATCGCCGGAGGAGGTCTACAGCACGCGGGGCACGACGAGGAACAAAGGCGGAACGGACACTGCTCTAGATGCTGCTGTCGATGAGTGCGGCGGACGCCGCGGTGCTGGCAGTCAGGCGACAAGGCGAGGACGGTGGCGACGCCGTTGTTGCTCGGACGGCGGCGACGCAAAAACAAAAGCCGAAGAGGGGACTCTCGGCTACAAAACTCTCTCAGGTGGTTTGGTCCAAGGGGGGCTGTAACAGCCACAAATCGTCGAGGAACAGGGCTCCACGGCGGTGTCTGCTGCCGCTGTTGCTGTCTGCCAGAGCGCGGCGCGCGGCGGCGAGCGCGCACGCGGATTGCTCGACAGAAGGTGGCGGCGCTATGAGGCACCAGAGGGGAAACGAGCAAGTCCGGCGAGTAGGGGGGCTCACCAGAGGTCGCTCAGGCGGAAGAAGCTTGCTGGGGATGGGTAGATCGGCAGCAGCGCTCGCGACACCGAGCTTCGGGAGCATGGCGTCTACGGCGGCGTGGCGGCATCTCCGGCGACCTTCCGACGGGGGTCACGTATAGGCCGAAGAAGAGGAGGTCGGGGAGTCTCCTGGCGCCTTGAACAGGCCCGGTGGCCATAATCTCGAGCCGGCACAGGGGAAGGCCGAGCTAGGGTTTGGGGAAGGCGTGAAAGCCATGGGAGGTGGCAGGGAGAGGAAGAAGAAGGGAGGGAGAGAGGGACCTGTCGCCTCCTGGATAGGGTCGGAGGTGGTTGAGGTGGTGGGGTAGATGAGGGAGGATAGGAGGGCACATGGGGGTGATGGTGGCCACCTTTTTGGCTAATCAAGGGAGAGACCGATGGGGCTTAGGGTTTTCTCTCTTCTCTTCTCTCCTCTCTCTCTCTCTCTCTACTTAGCTAGGAGGGGGGTTGGTGGTCGACCTAGTTGTGCTTTGTAACTACCTCGGTGAATTACGCTCTTAGTTACATGCCTGGATGAACGAAAGTGGTTAAAATAGTATGGTGGGGCCCAGGGCCACTCACGGTAGACCTTTCGGCCGTCCTAACCACTTTTAGAAGATCGGGACAAGAAAGAGCGGCGTAATCGGCAGGCGAAGGGATCAACAACATACACAAATGAGTATGTATGCAAGCCACATACAACAGTCCTCAGAGCCATTCCATCTAAAAGAAATAGAAATATTGCAATGCCATACGGCAAGATTCAAATATCCTAGATAGAGATAATAATTTAGGATAGCTCCTCATACAACAAACATCAGAGTATCAGGCGGAAGCGGAAAACAAGATCCGAGTACGGATAAGAAGCAAATCGGCATAAGATGCCATATAAATAAACACATCCGCCCACAGATCTCATGGATCCCCGTTCCCGGAATCTCTACACCGAGTGATCGTTGCCAACATCCTCTGTCTCTCCCACCCAGTATCCATCTTGCGAATACACCTATTCATCTGAATCAAACAATTTATCGTGTGAGACCCTAGGGGTACTCAGCAAGTCTTTATGCCACTAAAGGGGACACAACCTGGGGTGACGCAATTGCAGCAAAAGATAATAGCTAACAATTCTATAGATACTCGCTAACCACCCGCCTAACCAACGATAGACAGATGTCCATGAATTAAGAACAATAGTTATAACAGTATAATTAACAGATCCATCCTCCTCCTCGCTTACCAACGAGGAAGCGAACGAACAACCCCCCATCATCCGTTGGCAGTTTTATTAACCATTCCATGAGTATTGCACTATTTACTAGTCAAGTACTTAGTCAAATTAAAAGCGGTACTTTAGTTATACTTGTCTATGATCGAGAAACTGTGCTCCAAGTCGTCCATAACCGCGGACACGGCTTTCAGAAAGATTTACCCTGTAGGGGTGCACGAATAGCAACACACACTCGATCAACCTCGGAAAGACCAACTCAAAACCCAACGAGGCATTCACGACAAAGCAATCACAGGATTCAGAAATATTTCAGGGGGCCACCCCATTAACCTACCCGCAACGAAGTTGGCCGGCTCCGAGACGGACCCAAGGTTTGCGTCAATGGCTGTAAACGACTAGGAACCCGAAAGTGTGACTAGGCTTGTCGATACCGTGAAAACACTCCGCATCCAAAACAGTACGGGTGCTCCATGCACAATCTTAAATAAAACAGTAAAGCATGGCATAATTACAGGATAGTAACAAAGCCCCAAACTACTTTGTGGCCCCAAGAAATAAGAATGAATCAAGCTCTAGCTCAGGGGGGTCCATAAGGCCTCCCGGATGTGGATAGTGCGAATAGTCAAGGAACAGGAATCAAGTACTCGGGGTCCTACGGGACACAAGTGAGCATGAAGAACCAAATAGCAGATATTGCTCACCGGTGCCTCTTTCATTAGTTATCCCATTACTACACAGGTTATGTTGTTTAGGTACCTCGTTATTCATCAGACACTCACATACCCTACACATGTTTTTCTACGACTCGCATGGCTCAAACAACTCCTGTAGTAATGGATCATGGGATGGAGGAACAAGCTTCGGTGGGGTTTAAAAGTAAAGGCTATGCAGTACTTGGGATTCAATTTAATGCAATCGCGACTCAATGATGCAAGAATAAGATAGAGGCAATAGGTACTATATGTATGCAAGCATGTGGTAGTGCTTGCCTGGTAGTTCAGTTGAAGCGAGAGATGGATCTGGGTAGTACTCCTGTGATTACTGGTAATTCTCCTGCTGGGCGTCTATTCGAAGAAGAACCAAACAAACAAGGGCCAACATAAATAAAGTGCACAAGCATATGAATTAAAATGCGTCAAGCAAACAAGCATGCCATGATGAATGATGCACAATTTACATGGCCTTAAAGTAGCATGGCATGGTGAGGTGTGGAATACAAGAATAAAGCATTTTATTATCTATTTGGTCCAATTTTTGGTTGTCATAAACAGTTCCGATGTTTAATGATGACATGATGCATGCTTCAATTCGAAACAAGGAATGCATAGATAGAACGGGCTCGTCGCGCTGATCAATTTAGACATATTATTTGCCCAATTTGGAGTTATAGAATTAAAGTTATTAATTTATTAAGAAAAAGGCATTTGATTGTAATTTTTAATCATCTCGAAATTTTAAAGTGTTCAAACATTATTTTGAATGGCATATTTGAATTCCTCACATTTTTCTGATTCCAAAACACATGTCATAAGTATTATTTGGATTTGTATTTTAAAAGTTATTTAAAATCTGATTTGAATTGGTTTTGTTTAAACAGCTAAACAGGAAAACTTTTATTACTCAGACCGACCCAGCCACAGACGCTGACAGGTGGGCCAGTTGCTGGCGGGACACACGCGCGCGGAATCCTTTTCTCGCTGGGGCTCTGTCTAGCCAATTTTACTGCTAGGTGGGACCAGCTGGCTAAGGCCCACGTGATAGCGGCGGAACCCGCAGAGGCTGTCAGGTGGGGTCGCACTAGACCACGGGTTTAGACTACGAAAATCGGGGTGCCTAACTGCAAGATTGCCAGGGCGGCTGACAGGTGGGCGCTCGCATACTGCGGGTTGAGGCGGCAAAAGAAACAGGGGGCTAATTACAAAATGGGAGGCGGCAAAAGAAGCAGGGGCAGGTGCGGCGGGGCTGACAGGCGGGCCAGGTGAGGACGGCTCGGTGGTGGGGCTGGCACGGCAGGTAGAGAGAAAGAGAGAGGAGAGGGGGCTCGGGTGGCTCGGCTAGGTTAGGAGGAGCTCGGGTTAGCTAGGGCTAGGGTTAGGAGAGGGGGTAGATGGGGTGTGGGACCAGGGAGAGAGGGTGGCCAGGTGGGTCCAGCATGGTAGAGAGAGGGAGAGGTGAGTGAGGTGTGGTAAGGTTTAGGGTTTAAAGTAAGGCTAGGGTTAGAGGGAAAAATAGAGAGAGAAAGCTAGGTTAGGTTTTGATTAGGTGTTTAGGTTTTACAACTTTTTTAGAAGTTCAGGCCAAGAGAATAAAGTGAGGTCTTGAGTTAGCAAAAGATAAGGTGAAGGAGAATCCAAGAAAAGAGAGAGGAATGGGATTTATAGAAAAGACCTCATTTGATCATGCATGAAGAAGAATAAAATGGTGTTGAGGAGAATATGGGGATGGTGGAGAGGGATGGAGATGATCCACAAAGAAAAGAACCAATAAAACCAAGAGGAATCAAATGGCCTAAAGGTGGTGGTACTCTTGCATGGCCCATGCAAATTAATAAACGCCATGTTTTATTTTGTGAAAACAATAATAATATGGCATTACTCTTATGCATTCACAAGAAGTGGGATAAAGGCCAAGCAAAGGAAAATTATAGAATTAGATCCACCCCACCCACATGAGCTAGAATAAAATCAAAAGAAAAAGAAATACAAGCTCATGGATAATGAGATGGTGGAATTATAAGGTGGTGATAAGAAAGGTGATGGAGTTGAATAAAAGATATGCCCTCAACTCAACTTGGTCATTTAAACAATATATCAATAACCAAATACAATATCAAGAGGCAAATACAATTAATAATGCATATGAGAGAAGAACCAAAGGAAAAGGGTTTTTATATGATGCTCAAATGCAAGGTGGCATGATGGCATGAGCATGATATAATTATGATGCAACAATTATATGTAGGAAGTAGCCATTATATTCTAGACCAAGTAGCATTACAATTGTTAGACAATTGGGATGCTACAACTCTCCCCCACTAAACAGGAATCTCGCCCCGAGATTCTAGGAAGAAGAAGAAGACTCAAAGAGGGTAGGGTACTTGGCACGGAGCACATCTTCACGTTCCCAAGTGGCTTCATCAACGGAATGGTGCGACCACTGCACCTTGCAGAACTTGATGGACTTGTTGCGAGTCCTTCTTTCTGCGACTTCAAGAATTTTTATGGGGTGTTCTTGATAAGACAGATCTTCTTGGAGATTGATGAATTCATGGTCCATGGTCCTGCCGGGATCCTTGAAGCACTTCTTGAGTTGAGAGATGTGGAAAACATCATGGACTTTGAGTTGTTCAGGGAGCTCAAGAGCATAAGCAACTTCTCCTCTTCTTCCACGAATTTTGAAAGGACCGATGTATCTAGGAGCCAGCTTTCCTTTGATACCAAAGCGGTGCGTGCCTCTCATGGGAGTGACACGAAGGTAAACGAGATCACCAGGAACATACTCCATGTCCGTGTGCTTTCTGTCATAATTGCTCTTCTGGCGACTTTGAGCAATCTTCAGGTTTTCAAGAATGATGTGAACTTTCTCCTCCGCTTGAGTTACAATGTCGGGGCCAAACAATATTCGTTCACCTGCGCCCGACCAACCAATCGGAGTTCTGCATTTGCGACCATAGAGAGCCTCAAATGGTGCCATCTTTAGACTTTTCTAGAAGCTGTTGTTCTAAGAGAATTCAGCATAAGGAAGACATTCTTCCCACTTCATGCCGAAAGAGATAACGCAAGCACGGAGCATATCTTCCAGAATCTGATTGATCCTTTCAACTTGTCCTTGCGACTGAGGGTGGTAGGCTGTGCTGAAGTTTAATTTTGTTCCCAAAGCATTTTGGAAACTTCCCCAGAACTTGGAAGTGAAGATGCTTCCACGGTCTGAACTGATCTCAAGAGGAACTCCATACAGAGAGACAATTCTGTTGATATAGAGCTCAACCAACTGAATTGCAGAAATTGTTTCCTTGACTGGAAAGAAGTGAGCTACTTTGGAAAGCCTGTCAATGACAACAAAGATTGCATTGTTGCCCTTTGGCGACCTTGGAAAACCAGTGATGAAGTCCATCTCTACTTTCTCCCATTTCCATTCCGGAGGCTTCAATGGTTGTAGAAGACCGGAAGGTTTCTGATGGACAGCTTTAACCCTGCGACAGACATCACACTCCGAGACATACTTGGCACAATATCGTTTCAAACCAGGCCACCAATATTGTGTTTTCAAGTCCATGTACATCTTAGTGCTGCCAGGGTGGATAGAAAGAACAGAATCGTGCGCCTCCTTGATAACTTGCTCTCTTAAACCCGGGTAGTTCGGAACAAACATCCGGTGTTCAAAGAAAAGAGTGCCTTGGTCGTCGACGTGGAAAGACTCATACTTCGGAAGCTGAATGTTGGAGATGATCTTTTTAGTGTAAGGATCACCAAGTTGAATGGAACGAACTTTTTCTTCCAAGAGAGGTGTTGCCAGAAGGTTCAAAAGATACCCTTGATCCACAATTTCAAGGTTGAGCTTGCGGAATTCCTCGCACAAGAGAGGCTGTTGTTCTTCCACCATGAGGTTGTTGACATAAGATTTTCAGCTGAGAGCATCGGCCATGACATTAGCTTTGCACGGAGTGTAGTTAATGGTCAAATCGAAATCATTGATTGTTTCAATCCACCTCCTCTGACGAAGGTTGAGATCAGGTTGTGTGAATATATACTTCAGACTCTTGTGATCAGAAAAGATCTCACAACGGTTGCCAAGCAAGTAATGCCTCCATACTTTCAAAGCAAAGACAACTGCTGCGAGTTCGAGGTCATGTGTAGGATAGTTGATCTCATGCGTCTTCAAGTGTCGAGAGGCATAAGCAACAACTTGTTTTTCTTGCATAAGGACCGCACCCAATCCTTGCAATGAGGCATCACAGAATATCTAGAAAGGCTTCGATCTATCTGGAGGAACTAAGACTGGTGTGGAAGTGAGCTTCTCTTTGAGTGTTTCAAAGCTTGCTTGACATGCAGGAGTCCAAAGGTATTTCTTGCCTTTCTTGAGGAGATCGGTAAGAGGCTTCGCAATCTTTGAGAAGTTTTGAACGAAGCGACGACAGTAACTGGCCAAACCAAGGAAACTGCGGACTTCTTTGACATTTATGGGTGGAAGCCAGTCCATAATTGTCTTAATAGTTTCTGGGTTGACGGCAATGCCCTTGGCAGAGATGACATGACCAAGGTAGGTGACTTGAGGCAGCCAAAACTCACACTTGGAGAATTTTGCATACAGGCGGTTCTCACGAAGCTTGTTTAGGACACACCGAAGGTGTTCTTCATGTTCTTATTTTGACTTAGAATAGACTAGAATGTCATCCAGATAGACCACAACAAACTTATCAAGATACTCCATGAAAACCGAGTTCATAAGCCTCGAGAAAGTGGCAGGTGCGTTGGTGAGACCGAAAGACATGACCGTGTACTCATACAGACCATAACGGGTGGTGAAAGCTGTTTTAGGAACATCTTCCTTGCGGATCTTGATTTGATGATAACCACTTCTCAAATCAAGTTTAGAGAATACCACAGCTCTAGCTAGCTGATCGAAGAGATCATTAATCCACGGAAGGGGATATTTATTCTTGATTGTTTTAGCATTGAGTGCCCGATAGTCAACACAAAGTCTATCAGTCTTGTCTCGCTTCTTCACAAAGATGGTTGGGCTACCCCAAGAAGAAGTACTGTGCTGAATGAAACCCAACTTCTCTTGTTCATCCAGCTGGCGTTTGAGTTCTGCCAACTCAGCAGGACCCATTTTATAAGGCCGCTTGGAGATAGGAGCAGTACCAGGTTCAAGTTCAATGACAAACTCAACCTCACGATCCGGAGGCATACCTGGCAACTCTTCAGGAAAAACATCTGGGAACTCACAGACTACAGGAACACTCTGAATACCTTCCATAGCATCATCATTTAGAGCCGCCCAAGAGTAAAGCTGAATTGCAGGAGTCAAAGTTGGAGAATAGACTATATAGCCTTCAGGAATTTTCAGAGAAACCGAACGTTCCGCACAATCAATCACAGCTGCATTTGCTATTAACCAATCCATGCCCAAGATAACATCAATATCAGAATTGCCCAGAACAATTAAGGAAGCCGGAAATGAAGAACCACCAATCTCAATTTGATTGTTATGGCTGATTTTAGAAGATGCCATTGTTGCCCCAGGAGAAAGAACCATTAAACGCTTGGGGAGAGGATCCATTGCTAACTCATTCTCATTTGCAAATTTGTGAGAAACAAAAGAATGTGAAGCACCAGAATCAAACAAAACTCGTGCAGGAACTGAGTTAACAGGAAGCATACCCATCACAACTCCAGGAGCATGCTCAGCTTGAGCGACGTTGACACAGTTGGCACGAGCAACCGTAGACCCAGGCTTAGTGTTGATGTTGAGAGCCCGAGGTGGAGGTCCACGAATCATAGGAGCACTTGCTGCAGGTCTTGGAGGTGGTGGTGGAAGAGCTTTGTTGTTCATTGGACAATTCCAGTGCTGATGCCCAGTGTTTCCACAAGTATAGCAAGCACCAGGTGGACGAGGAGCAACGTAGCCAGGGACTCCGCCAGGCACTCTAGGGTAGTTGTGGTTGTAGCCCCTGGGAGCCGCAGTGAAGGAGTTTGGTGGCCTTGCCGCGTAGCTTGACGGTCTTGGTGGAGCAGGGAGCGACGGTGGGGTGTTAGGAACCCAGACACGACGCTTAGAAGGAGCTGTCATAGCAGAAGAGCTTGCTGTATCACGGCTGTGTTTCTTTGACTCCTCAAACACTTGCCTACTTGCTTCTTCCTGCAGAGCTGTGTGTTGGAGTTCCAGAAAATACGCCGGCCTTGCATGAGTGATTGCATATTTGATGGATGCATTGAGGCCTTGCCGGAACCTCTTTTGCTTCTTCTTGTCATCAGAGATCTCATCGCCACCATAACGAGAAAGGTTCATGAAGTTTCTGATGTAGGTGTTGACATTGTCAGTGCCCTGCTTGAGGTTGAGAAACACTTCCTTCATCCTTTCCATGACAATTTCTGACAGATATTGCTCTTTGAAAGCAGTAGTGAATTGCTCCCAAGTAGGCTGAAAACCAGAAAGATCTGCCTTGAGGTAATTTTCCCACCAGAGAGCTGCATCTCCCTTCAAAAGGTGAGTGGCACATTTGACCCATTCTTGCTCGGGAACATCCACAGTCATCAGCAACCTTGACACTTCACGAAGCCAATCATCCGCATCAAGTGGCTGATCAGACACCTCAAATGGGGGTTGAACTTGAGAAAACTCTTGATGTCTCCTCGCTTGGGAGGTGGAGGTAGCGGAACAAACCCATTCCTCCTGACACTTTCCTCGAAGCGCTACTGGTTCTGCTGCATAGTGCCCAAAGCATTTGCAATACTTGCCAAAGCAGCCCCAAGTTCAGGTGGTATGTCCTCCTCAGAACGGCGTGGTGGTGCCATCCTGTGATTGATATAAAACACAAGTCAGTACTATAATGGAGAATGATAATAATCCAAAATAGTACCAAAATGGAATTAATCAAGATTAAATGATGCAATTCACTGAGATGATATTAAAATATCAACAAAGTTAAAGGCAACTAGAAGATATTAAGCATAACGCACACGACTGAACAAGGAGTGTGGTACACAAACTACAAAGAAAAAATTTCCGCAAATTTCGGCATTAAAATACCACTATATGCGCAAAACCACTTCACGAATCAAGATTAGAAACTCTACTAGTTCAACATACAAGAGCAAATGATAAAAGTAGTGGTATGGTTGCGACTCCATCCCGCACTCGAATCATTACTCCGCACATGAACCAGTAAAACACATATCCCAACACCTTCTTCTTAAGATGAACCTAAAGATTGGGAACTACGAAAAAGAACACCCCAACAAGATAACGTCGGATAACAAAGAGTAAGATAGATCGCATCGGTATACCACGAATCAGATAGATCGCGTCGGTTTACAAAAGCTTGTCGGTATGGAATGTACCAACAGTTGATAACCAAAGGCAGATAGTGATAACATTTGGATGCAACAGATACACAAGGAATTCACACACACACACACACAACCTATGGTACTACGGAACCCAGAACACGTGAATCCTAGTTTGAATTTTTAGAAGAGGATTGAAAACGTTACACTTCCTTACCAGAAAAGGGTGGGTGGGTGGGTAAGAAGAAAAATGGAAGCAGTCCTACTCTCACGTTTGTTTTTCCCTAGTATACATAACTACCAAAAATATTTGCTAGACTGACAACGACCATTTTGGCTGAGACCCTGAAGGGAGGGATGGCTCTGATACCAATTGTAACTACCTCGGTGAATTACGCTCTTAGTTATATGCCTGGATGAACAAAAGTGGTTAAAATAGTACGGTGGGGCCCAGGGGCACTCACGGTAGACCTTTCGGCCGTCCTAACCACTTTCAGAACATCGAGACAAGAACGAGCGGCGTAATCGGCAGGCGAAGGTATCAACTACATACACAAATGAGTATGTATGCAAGCCACATACAATAGTCCTCAGAGCCATTCCATCTAAAAGAAATAGAAATATGGCAACGCCATACGGGAAGATTCAAATATCCTAGATAGAGATAATAATTTAGGATAGCTCCTTATACAACAAACATCAGAGTATCAGGCGGAAGCGGAAAACAAGATCCGAGTACGGATAAGAAGCAAATCGGCATAAGATGCCATATAAATAAACACATCCTGCCCACAGATCTCACAGATCCCCGTTCCCGGAATCTCTACACCGAGTGATCGTTGCCAACATCCTCTGTCTCTCCCACCCAGTATCCATCTTGCGAATACACCTGTTCATCTGAATCAAACAATTTATCGTGTGAGACCCTAGGGGTACTCAGCAAGTCTTTATGCCACTAAAGGGGACACAACCTGGGGTGACGCAATTGCAGCAAAAGATAATAGCTAACAATTCTATAGATACTCGCTAAACATCCGCCTAACCAATGATAGACGGATGTCCGTGAATTAAGAACAACAGTTATAACAGTATAATTAACAGATCCATCCTCCTCCTCGCTTACCAACGAGGAAGCGCACGAACAACCCCCCCCCATCATCCGTTGGCAGTTTTATTAACCATTCCATGAGTATTGCACTATTTACTAGTCAAGTACTTAGTCAAATTAAAAGCGGTACTTTAGTTATACTTGTCTATGATCGAGAAACTGTGCTCCAAGTCGTCCATAACCGTGGACATGGCTTTCAGAAAGATTTACCCTGCAGGGGTGCACGAATAGCAACACACACTCGATCAACCTCGGAAAGACCAACTCAAAACCCAACGAGGCATTCACGACAAAGCAATCACAGGATTCAGAAATATTTCAGGGGGCCACCCCATTAAGCTACCCGCAACGAAGTTGGCCGGCTCCGAGACGGACCCAAGGTTTGCGTCAATGGCTGTAAACGACTGGGAACCCGAAAGTGTGACTAGGCTTGTTGATACCGCGAAAACACTCCGCATCCAAAACAGTACAGGTGCTCCACGCACAATCTTAAATAAAACAGTAAAGCATGGCATAAGTACAGGATAGTAACAAAGCCCCAAACTACTTTGTGGCCCCAAGAAATAAGAATGAATCAAGCTCTGGCTCAGGGGGTCCATAAGGCCTCCTGGATGTGGATAGTGCGAATAGTCAAGGAACAGGAATCAAGTACTCGGGGTCCTACGGGACACAATTGAGCATGAAGAACCAAATAGCAGATATTGCTCACCGGTGCCTCTTTCATTAGTTATCCCATTACTACACAGGTTATGTTGTTTAGGTACCTCGTTATTCATCAGACACTCACATACCCTACATATGTTTTTCTACGACTCGCATGGCTCAAACAACTCCTGTAGTAATGGCTCATGGGATGGAGGAACAAGCTTCGGTGGGGTTTAAAAGTAAAGGCTATGCAGTACTTGGGATTTAATTTAATGCAATCGCGACTCAATGATGCAAGAATAAGATAGAGGCAATAGGTACTATATGTATGCAAGCATGTGGTAGTGCTTGCCTGGTAGTTCAGTTGAAGCGAGAGATGGATCTGGGTAGTACTCCTATGATTCCTGGTAATTCTCCTGTTGGGCGTCTATTCGAAGAAGAACCAAACAAACAAGGGCCAACATAAATAAAGTGCACAAGCATATGAATTAAAATGCGTCAAGCAAACAAGCATGCCATGATGAATGATGCACAATTTACATGGCATTAAAGTAGCATGGCATGGTGAGGTGTGGAATACAAGAATAAAGCATTTTATTATCTATTTGGTCCAATTTTTGGTTGTCATAAACAGTTCCGATGTTTAAAGACGACATGATGCATGCTTCAATTCAGAACAAGGAATGCATAGATAGAACGGGATCGTCGCGCAGATCGATTTAGACATATTATTTGCCCAATTTTGAGTTATAGAATTAAAGTTATTAATTTATTAAGAAAAGGGCATTTGATTGTAATTTTTTATCATCTCGAAATTTTAAAGTGTTCAAACATTATTTTTAATGGCATATTTGAATTCCTCACATTTTTCTGATTCCAAAACATATGTCATAAGTATTATTTGGATTTGTATTTTAAAAGTTATTTAAAATCTGATTTGAATTGGTTTTGTTTAAACAGCTAAACAGAAAAACTTTTCTTACTCAGACCGACCCAACCACAGACGCTGACAGGTGGGCCAGTTGCTGGCGGGACACACGCGCGCGGAATCCTTTTCTCACCGGGATCTGTCTAGCCAATTTTACTGCTAGGTGGGACCAGCTGGCTAAGGCCCACGTGACAGCGGCGGAACCCGCAGAGGCTGTCAGGTGGGGTCGCACTAGACCACGGGTTTAGACTACGAAAACCGGGGTGCCTAACTGCAAGATTGCCAGGGCGGCTGACAGGTGGGCGCGCGCGTACTGCGGGTTGAGGCGGCAAAAGAAACAGGGGGCTAATTGCAAAATGGGAGGCCGCGGCACTGTGGATCTTCTCCACGGTCTGGCGGCCAAATCCGCGCGTGGCCGTGGCGGGGCGGGGATCGAACCGGGGACCGGGGGCTCGCGTTGAGGGGCGGTGGCCACTGCGGTAGGCGGGGTTTGCTGACAGGTCTAGGAAGGGCGGCTAGATGAGTGGTTCGCGTGCGGAAGCGTGCAGACGCCCGCGCTCGGTGACGCACCGAGAGTGCCCGACGGAACGCGTGGCGCGACCAGGCAACGGCGACGATGGCGAGGATGTCTAGGAGAGAGCTTGGCTTACCGCGAAGCTGCTGGCAGTGGTGGTTCGGGCAGAGGAGCGGGTGATCGTCGACGTAGCAGGCGCCGGCCGGAATTAGGGTTTCGTCGGGACGACGCAGGTACTGGCGATCCTGGGGCTTCTCCTCCACGTCGGCGCGTACAAGGAGCGGCAGGGGGATCTCCTTGGTCTCCTCGACCACCCCCACGATGCGCGTGCTGACCGGCACAAGGAGACGCCGGTGGTTCTGGCGGTGGTCGGCGAGAGGTAGACGGCGACGATGGAGAGGAAGGGGAAAGAGGCAGGGCTCTGGGGTGGATCTGGCGAGGTAGAGGACGCGTGGGGAAAAGTACAAGGCGAGGGAGAGGCCGAGGTAGCGTGTGGGCACGGGACAGAGATAAAGGTGGTCTCGGCCACCTTTCTCCTCCTCCTCCTCTCACGTGCTCGAGCTGGAGCGATGGCAGGGGCAGGTGCGGCGGGGCTGACAGGCGGGCCAGGTGCGGCGGGGCTGACAGGCGGGCCAGGTGAGGACGGCTCGGTGGTGGGGCTGGCACGGCAGGTAGAGAGAAAGAGAGAGGAGAGGGGGCTCGGGTGGCTCGGCTAGGTTAGGAGGAGCTCGGGTTAGCTAGGGCTAGGGTTAGGAGAGGGGGTAGATGGGGTGTGGGACCAGGGAGAGAGGGTGGCCAGGTGGGTCCAGCATGGTAGAGAGAGGGAGAGGTGAGTGAGGTGTGGTAAGGTTTAGGGTTTAAAGTAAGGCTAGGGTTAGAGGGAAAAAATAGAGAGAGAAAGCTAGGTTAGGTTTTGATTAGGTGTTTAGGTTTTACAACTTGTTTAGAAGTTCAGGCCAAGAGAATAAAGTGAGGTCTTGAGTTAGCAAAAGATAAGGTGAAGGAGAATCCAAGAAAAGAGAGAGGAATGGGATTTATAGAAAAGACCTCATTTGATCATGCATGAAGAAGAATAAAATGGTGTTGAGGAGAATATGGGGATGGTGGAGAGGGATGGAGATGATCCACAAAGAAAAGAACCAATAAAACCAAGAGGAATCAAATGGCCTAAAGGTGGTGGTACTCTTGCATGGCCCATGCAAATTAATAAACGCCATGTTTTATTTTGTGAAAACAATAATAATATGGCATTACTCTTATGCATTCACAAGAAGTGGGATAAAGGCCAAGCAAAGGAAAATTATAGAATTAGATCCACCCCACCCACATGAGCTAGAATAAAATCAAAAGAAAAAGAAATACAAGCTCATGGATAATGAGATGGTGGAATTATAAGGTGGTGATAAGAAAGGTGATGGAGTTGAATAAAAGATATGCCCTCAACTCAACTTGGTCATTTAAACAATATATCAATAACCAAATACAATATCAAGAGGCAAATACAATTAATAATGCATATGAGAGAAGAACCAAAGGAAAAGGGTTTTTATATGATGCTCAAATGCAAGGTGGCATGATGGCATGAGCATGATATAATTATGATGCAACAATTATATGTAGGAAGTAGCCATTATATTCTAGACCAAGTAGCATTACAATTGTTATACAATTGGGATGCTACAACTCTCCCCCACTAAACAGGAATCTCGCCCCGAGATTCTAGGAAGAAGAAGAAGACTCAAAGAGGGTAGGGTACTTGGCACGGAGCACATCTTCACGTTCCCAAGTGGCTTCATCAACGGAATGGTGCGACCACTGCACCTTGCAGAACTTGATGGACTTGTTGCGAGTCCTTCTTTCTGCGACTTCAAGAATTTTTATGGGGTGTTCTTGATAAGACAGATCTTCTTGGAGATTGATGAATTCATGGTCCATGGTCCTGCCGGGATCCTTGAAGCACTTCTTGAGTTGAGAGATGTGGAAAACATCATGGACTTTGAGTTGTTCAGGGAGCTCAAGAGCATAAGCAACTTCTCCTCTTCTTCCACGAATTTTGAAAGGACCGATGTATCTAGGAGCCAGCTTTCCTTTGATACCAAAGCGGTGCGTGCCTCTCATGGGAGTGACACGAAGGTAAACGAGATCACCAGGAACATACTCCATGTCCGTGTGCTTTCTGTCATAATTGCTCTTCTGGCGACTTTGAGCAATCTTCAGGTTTTCAAGAATGATGTGAACTTTCTCCTCCGCTTGAGTTACAATGTCGGGGCCAAACAATATTCGTTCACCTGCGCCCGACCAACCAATCGGAGTTCTGCATTTGCGACCATAGAGAGCCTCAAATGGTGCCATCTTTAGACTTTTCTAGAAGCTGTTGTTCTAAGAGAATTCAGCATAAGGAAGACATTCTTCCCACTTCATGCCGAAAGAGATAACGCAAGCACGGAGCATATCTTCCAGAATCTGATTGATCCTTTCAACTTGTCCTTGCGACTGAGGGTGGTAGGCTGTGCTGAAGTTAATTTTGTTCCCAAAGCATTTTGGAAACTTCCCCAGAACTTGGAAGTGAAGATGCTTCCACGGTCTGAACTGATCTCAAGAGGAACTCCATACAGAGAGACAATTCTGTTGATATAGAGCTCAACCAACTGAATTGCAGAAATTGTTTCCTTGACTGGAAAGAAGTGAGCTACTTTGGAAAGCCTGTCAATGACAACAAAGATTGCATTGTTGCCCTTTGGCGACCTTGGAAAACCAGTGATGAAGTCCATCTCTACTTTCTCCCATTTCCATTCCGGAGGCTTCAATGGTTGTAGAAGACCGGAAGGTTTCTGATGGACAGCTTTAACCCTGCGACAGACATCACACTCCGAGACATACTTGGCACAATATCGTTTCAAACCAGGCCACCAATATTGTGTTTTCAAGTCCATGTACATCTTAGTGCTGCCAGGGTGGATAGAAAGAACAGAATCGTGCGCCTCCTTGATAACTTGCTCTCTTAAACCCGGGTAGTTCGGAACAAACATCCGGTGTTCAAAGAAAAGAGTGCCTTGGTCGTCGACGTGGAAAGACTCATACTTCGGAAGCTGAATGTTGGAGATGATCTTTTTAGTGTAAGGATCACCAAGTTGAATGGAACGAACTTTTTCTTCCAAGAGAGGTGTTGCCAGAAGGTTCAAAAGATACCCTTGATCCACAATTTCAAGGTTGAGCTTGCGGAATTCCTCGCACAAGAGAGGCTGTTGTTCTTCCACCATGAGGTTGTTGACATAAGATTTTCAGCTGAGAGCATCGGCCATGACATTAGCTTTGCACGGAGTGTAGTTAATGGTCAAATCGAAATCATTGATTGTTTCAATCCACCTCCTCTGACGAAGGTTGAGATCAGGTTGTGTGAATATATACTTCAGACTCTTGTGATCAGAAAAGATCTCACAACGGTTGCCAAGCAAGTAATGCCTCCATACTTTCAAAGCAAAGACAACTGCTGCGAGTTCGAGGTCATGTGTAGGATAGTTGATCTCATGCGTCTTCAAGTGTCGAGAGGCATAAGCAACAACTTGTTTTCTTGCATAAGGACCGCACCCAATCCTTGCAATGAGGCATCACAGAATATCTAGAAAGGCTTCGATCTATCTGGAGGAACTAAGACTGGTGTGGAAGTGAGCTTCTCTTTGAGTGTTTCAAAGCTTGCTTGACATGCAGGAGTCCAAAGGTATTTCTTGCCTTTCTTGAGGAGATCGGTAAGAGGCTTCGCAATCTTTGAGAAGTTTTGAACGAAGCGACGACAGTAACTGGCCAAACCAAGGAAACTGCGGACTTCTTTGACATTTATGGGTGGAAGCCAGTCCATAATTGTCTTAATAGTTTCTGGGTTGACGGCAATGCCCTTGGCAGAGATGACATGACCAAGGTAGGTGACTTGAGGCAGCCAAAACTCACACTTGGAGAATTTTGCATACAGGCGGTTCTCACGAAGCTTGTTTAGGACACACCGAAGGTGTTCTTCATGTTCTTATTTTGACTTAGAATAGACTAGAATGTCATCCAGATAGACCACAACAAACTTATCAAGATACTCCATGAAAACCGAGTTCATAAGCCTCGAGAAAGTGGCAGGTGCGTTGGTGAGACCGAAAGACATGACCGTGTACTCATACAGACCATAACGGGTGGTGAAAGCTGTTTTAGGAACATCTTCCTTGCGGATCTTGATTTGATGATAACCACTTCTCAAATCAAGTTTAGAGAATACCACAGCTCTAGCTAGCTGATCGAAGAGATCATTAATCCACGGAAGGGGATATTTATTCTTGATTGTTTTAGCATTGAGTGCCCGATAGTCAACACAAAGTCTATCAGTCTTGTCTCGCTTCTTCACAAAGATGGTTGGGCTACCCCAAGAAGAAGTACTGTGCTGAATGAAACCCAACTTCTCTTGTTCATCCAGCTGGCGTTTGAGTTCTGCCAACTCAGCAGGACCCATTTTATAAGGCCGCTTGGAGATAGGAGCAGTACCAGGTTCAAGTTCAATGACAAACTCAACCTCACGATCCGGAGGCATACCTGGCAACTCTTCAGGAAAAACATCTGGGAACTCACAGACTACAGGAACACTCTGAATACCTTCCATAGCATCATCATTTAGAGCCGCCCAAGAGTAAAGCTGAATTGCAGGAGTCAAAGTTGGAGAATAGACTATATAGCCTTCAGGAATTTTCAGAGAAACCGAACGTTCCGCACAATCAATCACAGCTGCATTTGCTATTAACCAATCCATGCCCAAGATAACATCAATATCAGAATTGCCCAGAACAATTAAGGAAGCCGGAAATGAAGAACCACCAATCTCAATTTGATTGTTATGGCTGATTTTAGAAGATGCCATTGTTGCCCCAGGAGAAAGAACCATTAAACGCTTGGGGAGAGGATCCATTGCTAACTCATTCTCATTTGCAAATTTGTGAGAAACAAAAGAATGTGAAGCACCAGAATCAAACAAAACTCGTGCAGGAACTGAGTTAACAGGAAGCATACCCATCACAACTCCAGGAGCATGCTCAGCTTGAGCGACGTTGACACAGTTGGCACGAGCAACCGTAGACCCAGGCTTAGTGTTGATGTTGAGAGCCCGAGGTGGAGGTCCACGAATCATAGGAGCACTTGCTGCAGGTCTTGGAGGTGGTGGTGGAAGAGCTTTGTTGTTCATTGGACAATTCCAGTGCTGATGCCCAGTGTTTCCACAAGTATAGCAAGCACCAGGTGGACGAGGAGCAACGTAGCCAGGGACTCCGCCAGGCACTCTAGGGTAGTTGTGGTTGTAGCCCCTGGGAGCCGCAGTGAAGGAGTTTGTGGCCTTGCCGCGTAGCTTGACGGTCTTGGTGGAGCAGGGAGCGACGGTGGGGATGTTAGGAAACCCAGACACGACGCTTAGAAGGAGCTGTCATAGCAGAAGAGCTTGTCTGTATCACGGCTGTGTTTCTTTGACTCCTCAAACACTTGCCTACTTGCTTCTTCCTGCAGAGCTGTGTGTTGGAGTTCCAGAAAATACGCCGGCCTTGCATGAGTGATTGCATATTTGATGGATGCATTGAGGCCTTGCCGGAACCCTCTTTTGCTTCTTCTTGTCATCAGAGATCTCATCGCCACCATAACGAGAAAGGTTCATGAAGTTTCTGATGTAGGTGTTGACATTGTCAGTGCCCTGCTTGAGGTTGAGAAACACTTCCTTCATCCTTTCCATGACAATTTCTGACAGATATTGCTCTTTGAAAGCAGTAGTGAATTGCTCCCAAGTAGGCTGAAAACCAGAAAGATCTGCCTTGAGGTAATTTTCCCACCAGAGAGCTGCATCTCCCTTCAAAAGGTGAGTGGCACATTTGACCCATTCTTGCTCGGGAACATCCACAGTCATCAGCAACCTTGACACTTCACGAAGCCAATCATCCGCATCAAGTGGCTGATCAGACACCTCAAATGGGGGTTGAACTTGAGAAACTCTTGATGTCTCCTCGCTTGGGAGGTGGAGGGTAGCGGAACAAACCCATTCCTCCTGACACTTTCCTCGAAGCGCTACTGGTTCTGCTGCATAGTGCCCAAAGCATTTGCAATACTTGCCAAAGCAGCCCCAAGTTCAGGTGGTATGTCCTCCTCAGAACGGCGTGGTGGTGCCATCCTGTGATTGATATAAAACACAAGTCAGTACTATAATGGAGAATGATAATAATCCAAAATAGTACCAAAATGGAATTAATCAAGATTAAATGATGCAATTCACTGAGATGATATTAAAATATCAACAAAGTTAAAGGCAACTAGAAGATATTAAGCATAACGCACACGACTGAACAAGGAGTGTGGTACACAAACTACAAAGAAAAATTTCCGCAAATTTCGGCATTAAAATACCACTATATGCGCAAAACCACTTCACGAATCAAGATTAGAAACTCTACTAGTTCAACATACAAGAGCAAATGATAAAAGTAGTGGTATGGTTGCGACTCCATCCCGCACTCGAATCATTACTCCGCACATGAACCAGTAAAACACATATCCCAACACCTTCTTCTTAAGATGAACCTAAAGATTGGGAACTACGAAAAAGAACACCCCAACAAGATAACGTCGGATAACAAAGAGTAAGATAGATCGCATCGGTATACCACGAATCAGATAGATCGCGTCGGTTTACAAAAGCTTGTCGGTATGGAATGTACCAACAGTTGATAACCAAAGGCAGATAGTGATAACATTTGGATGCAACAGATACACAAGGAATTCACACACACACACACACAACCTATGGTACTACGGAACCCAGAACACGTGAATCCTAGTTTGAATTTTAGAAGAGGATTGAAAACGTTACACTTCCTTACCAGAAAGGGTGGGTGGGTGGGTAAGAAGAAAAATGGAAGCAGTCCTACTCTCACGTTTGTTTTTCCCTAGTATACATAACTACCAAAATATTTGCTAGACTGACAACGACCATTTTGGCTGAGACCCTGAAGGGAGGGATGGCTCTGATACCAATGTAACTACCTCGGTGAATTACGCTCTTAGTTATATGCCTGGATGAACAAAAGTGGTTTAAATAGTACGGTGGGGCCCAGGGGCACTCACGGTAGACCTTTCGGCCGTCCTAACCACTTTCAGAACATCGAGACAAGAACGAGCGGCGTAATCGGCAGGCGAAGGTATCAACTACATACACAAATGAGTATGTATGCAAGCCACATACAATAGTCCTCAGAGCCATTCCATCTAAAAGAAATAGAAATATGGCAACGCCATACGGGAAGATTCAAATATCCTAGATAGAGATAATAATTTAGGATAGCTCCTTATACAACAAACATCAGAGTATCAGGCGGAAGCGGAAAACAAGATCCGAGTACGGATAAGAAGCAAATCGGCATAAGATGCCATATAAATAAACACATCCTGCCCACAGATCTCACAGATCCCCGTTCCCGGAATCTCTACACCGAGTGATCGTTGCCAACATCCTCTGTCTCTCCCACCCAGTATCCATCTTGCGAATACACCTGTTCATCTGAATCAAACAATTTATCGTGTGAGACCCTAGGGGTACTCAGCAAGTCTTTATGCCACTAAGGGGACACAACCTGGGGTGACGCAATTGCAGCAAAAGATAATAGCTAACAATTCTATAGATACTCGCTAAACATCCGCCTAACCAATGATAGACGGATGTCCGTGAATTAAGAACAACAGTTATAACAGTATAATTAACAGATCCATCCTCCTCCTCGCTTACCAACGAGGAAGCGCACGAACAAACCCCCCCCCCATCATCCGTTGGCAGTTTTATTAACCATTCCATGAGTATTGCACTATTTACTAGTCAAGTACTTAGTCAAATTAAAAGCGGTACTTTAGTTATACTTGTCTATGATCGAGAAACTGTGCTCCAAGTCGTCCATAACCGCGGACATGGCTTTCAGAAAGATTTACCCCTGCAGGGGTGCACGAATAGCAACACACACTCGTATCAACCTCGGAAAGACCAACTCAAAACCCAACGAGGCATTCACGACAAAGCAATCACAGGATTCAGAAATATTCAGGGGGCCACCCCATTAAGCTACCCGCAACGAAGTTGGCCGGATCCGAGACGGACCCAAGGTTTGCGTCAATGGCTGTAAACGACTGGGAACCCGAAAGTGTGACTAGGCTTGTTGATACCGCGAAACACTCCGCATCCAAAACAGTACAGGTGCTCCACGCACAATCTTAAATAAAACAGTAAAGCATGGCATAAGTACAGGATAGTAACAAAGCCCCAAACTACTTTGTGGCCCCCAAGAAATAAGAATGAATCAAGCTCTGGCTCAGGGGGTCCATAAGGCCTCCTGGATGTGGATAGTGCGAATAGTCAAGGAACAGGAATCAAGTACTCGGGGTCCTACGGGACACAATTGAGCATGAAGAACCAAATAGCAGATATTGCTCACCGGTGCCTCTTTCATTAGTTATCCCATTACTACACAGGTTATGTTGTTTAGGTACCTCGTTATTCATCAGACACTCACATACCCTACATATGTTTTTCTACGACTCGCATGGCTCAAACAACTCCTGTAGTAATGGCTCATGGGATGGAGGAACAAGCTTCGGTGGGGTTTAAAGTAAAGGCTATGCAGTACTTGGGATTTAATTTAATGCAATCGCGACTCAATGATGCAAGAATAAGATAGAGGCAATAGGTACTATATGTATGCAAGCATGTGGTAGTGCTTGCCTGGTAGTTCAGTTGAAGCGAGAGATGGATCTGGGTAGTACTCCTATGATTCCTGGTAATTCTCTGTTGGGGCGTCTATTCGAAGAAGAACCAAACAAACAAGGGCCAACATAAATAAAGTGCACAAGCATATGATTAAAATGCGTCAAGCAAACAGCATGCCATGATGAATGATGCACAATTTACATGGCATTAAAGTAGCATGGCATGGTGAGGTGTGGAATACAAGAATAAAGCCATTTTATTATCTATTTGGTCCAATTTTTGGTTGTCATAAACAGTTCCGATGTTTTAAAGACGACATGATGCATGCTTCAATTCAGAACAAGGAATGCATAGATAGAACGGGATCGTCGCGCAGATCGATTTAGACATATTATTTGCCAATTTTGAGTTATAGAATTAAAGTTATTAATTTATTAAGAAAAGGGCATTTGATTGTAATTTTTTATCATCTCGAAATTTTAAAGTGTTCAAACATTATTTTTAATGGCATATTGAATTCCTCACATTTTTCTGATTCCAAACATATGTCATAAGTATTATTTGGATTTGTATTTTAAAAGTTATTTAAAATCTGATTTGAATTGGTTTTGTTTAAACAGCTAAACAGAAAAACTTTTCTTACTCAGACCGACCCAACCACAGACGCTGACAGGTGGGCCAGTTGCTGGCGGGACACACGCGCGCGGAATCCTTTTCTCACCGGGATCTGTCTAGCCAATTTTACTGCTAGGTGGGACCAGCTGGCTAAGGCCCACGTGACAGCGGCGGAACCCGCAGAGGCTGTCAGGTGGAGGTCGCACTAGACCACGGGTTTAGACTACGAAAACCGGGGTGCCTAACTGCAAGATTGCCAGGGCGGCTGACAGGTGGGCGCGCGCGTACTGCGGGTTGAGGCGGCAAAAGAAACAGGGGGCTAATTGCAAAATGGGAGGCCGCGGCACTGTGGATCTTCTCCACGGTCTGGCGGCCAAATCCGCGCGTGGCCGTGGCGGGGCGGGGGATCGAACCGGCTGACCGGGGGCTCGCGTTTGAGGGGGCGGTGGCCACTGCGGTAGGCGGGGTTTGCTGACAGGTCTAGGAAGGGCGGCTAGATGAGTGGTTCGCGTGCGGAAGCGTGCAGACGCCCGGCTCGGTGACGCACCGAGAGTGCCCGACGGAACGCGTGGGCGCGACCAGGCAACGGCGACGATGGCGAGGATGTCTAGGAGAGAGCTTGGCTTACCGCGAAGCTGCTGGCAGTGGTGGTTCGGGCAGAGGAGGCGGGCGATCGTCGACGTAGCAGGGCGCCGGCCGGAATTAGGGGTTCGTCGGGACGACGCAGGTACTGGCGATCCTGGGGCTTCTCCTCCACGTCGGCGCGTACAAGGAGCGGCAGGGGGATCTCCTTGGTCTCCTCGACCACCCCCACGATGCGCGTGCTGACCGGCACAAGGAGACGCCGGTGGTTCTGGCGGTGGTCGGCGAGAGGTAGACGGCGACGATGGAGAGGAAGGGGAAAGAGGCAGGGCTCGGGTGGATCTGGCGAGGTAGAGGACGCGTGGGGAAAGTACAAGGCGAGGGAGAGGCCGAGGTAGCGTGTGGGCACGGGACAGAGATAAAGGTGGTCTCGGCCACCTTTCTCCTCCTCCTCCTCTCACGTGCTCGAGCTGGAGCGAGGCAGGGGCAGGTGCGGCGGGGCTGACAGGCGGCCGGTGCGGCGGGGCTGACAGGCGGCCAGGTGAGGACGGCTCGGTGGTGGGGCTGGCACGGCAGTAGAGAGAAAGAGAGAGGAGAGGGGGCTCGGGTGGCTCGGCTAGGTTAGGAGGAGCTCGGGTTAGCTATGGCTAGGGTTAGGAGAGGGGGTAGATGGGGTGTGGGACCAGGGAGAGAGGGTGGCCAGGTGGTCCAGCATGGTAGAGAGAGGGAGAGGTGAGTGAGGTGTGGTAAGGTTTAGGGTTTAAAGTAAGGCTAGTAGTTAGAGGGAAAAATAGAGAGAGAAAGCTAGGTTAGTTTTGATTAGGTGTTGGTTTTACAACTTGTTTAGAAGTTCAGGCCAAGAGAATAAAGTGAGGTCTTGAGTTAGCAAAAGATAAGGTGAAGGAGAATCCAAGAAAAGAGAGAGGAATGGGATTTATAGAAAAGACCTCATTTGATCATGCATGAAGAAGAATAAAATGGTGTTGAGGAGAATATGGGATGGTGGAGAGGGATGGAGATGATCCACAAAGAAAAGACCAATAAAACCAAGAGGAATCAATGGCCTAAAGGTGGTGGTACTCTTGCATGGCCCATGCAAATTAATAAACGCCATGTTTTATTTTGTGAAAACAATAATAATATGGCATTACTCTTATGCATTCACAAGAAGTGGGATAAAGGCCAAGCAAAAGAAAATTATAGAATTAGATCCACCCCACCCACATGAGCTAGAATAAAATCAAAAGAAAAAGAAATACAAGCTCATGGATAATGAGATGTGGATGGAATTATAAGGTGGTGATAAGAAAAGGTGATGGAGTTGAATAAAAGATATGCCCTCAACTCAACTTGGTCATTTAAACAATATATCAATAACCAAATACAATATCAAGAGGCAAATACAATTAATAATGCATATGAGAGAAGAACCAAAGGAAAAGGGTTTTTTATATGATGCTCAAATGCAAGGTGGCATGATGGCATGAGCATGATATAATTATGATGCAACAATTATATGTAGGAAGTAGCCATTATATTCTAGACCAAGTAGCATTACAATTGTTAGGACAATTGGGATGCTACAACTCTCCACCCACTAAACAGGAATCTCGCCCCGAGATTCTAGGAAGAAGAAGAAGACTCAAAGAGGGTAGGGGTACTTGGCACGGAGCACATCTTCACGTTCCCAAGTGGCTTCATCAACGGAATGGTGCGACCACTGCACCTTGCAGAACTTGATGGACTTGTTGCGAGTCCTTCTTTCTGCGGACTTCAAGAATTTTATGGGGTGTTTCTTGATAAGACAGATCTTCTTGGAGATTGATGAATTCATGGTCCATGGTCCTGCCGGGATCCTCTGAAGCACTTCTTGAGTTGAGAGATGTGGAAACATCATGGACTTTGAGTTGTTCAGGGGAGCTCAAGAGCATAAGCAACTTCTCCTCTTCTTCCACGAATTTGAAAGGACCGATGTATCTAGGAGCCAGCTTTCCTTTGATACCAAGCGGTGCGTGCCTCTCATGGGAGTGACACGAAGGTAACGAGATCACCAGGACATACTCCATGTCCGTGTGCTTTTTTTCTGTTCATAATTGCTCTTCTGGCGACTTGAGCAATCTTCAGGTTTTCAAGAATGATGTGAACTTTCTCCTCCGCTTGATTACAATGTCGGGGCCAAACAATATTCGTTCACCTGCGCTCGACCAACCAATCGGGTAGTTCTGCATTTGCGACCATAGAGAGCCAAATGGTGCCATCTTTAGACTTTTCTAGAAGCTGTTGTTCTAAGAGAATTCAGCATAAGGAAGACATTCTTCCCACTTCATGCCGAAAGAGATAACGCAAGCACGGAGCATATCTTCCAGAATCTGATTGATCCTTTCCAACGTGTCCTTGCGACTGAGGGTGGGTAGGCTGTGCTGAAGTTTAATTTGTCCCAAAGCATTTGGAAACTTCCCCAGAACTTGGAAGTGAAATGCTTCCACGGTCCTGATCTGATCTCAAGAGGAACTCCATACAGAGAGACAATTCTGTTGATATAGAGCTCAACCAACTGAATTGCAGAAATTGTTTCCTTGACTGGAAAGAGTGAGCTACTTTGGAATAAGCCTGTCAATGACAACAAAGATTGCATTGTTGCCCTTTGGCGACCTTGGAAAACCAGTGATGAAGTCCATCTCTACTTTCTCCCATTTCCATTCCGGAGGCTTCAATGGTTGTAGAAGACCGGAAGGTTTCTGATGGACAGCTTTAACCTGCGACAGACATCACACTCCGAGACATACTTGGCACAATATCGTTTCAAACCAGGCACCAATTATTGTGTTTTCAAGTCCATGTACATCTTAGTGCTGCCAGGGTGGATAGAAAGAACAGAATCGTGCGCCTCCTTGATAACTTGCTCTCTTAAACCCGGGTAGTTCGGAACAAACATCCGGTGTTCAAGAAAAGAGTGCCTTGGTCGTCGACGTGGAAAACTCATACTTCGGAAGCTGAATGTTGGAGATGATCTTTTAGTGTAAGGATCACCAAGTTGAATGGAACGAACTTTTTCTTCCAAGAGAGGGTGTTGCCAGAAGGTTCAAAGATACCCTTGATCCACAATTTCAAGGTTGAGCTTGCGGAATTCCTCGCACAAGAGAGGCTGTTGTTCTTCCATCCATCATGAGGTTGTTGACATAAGATTTTTCAGCTGAGAGCATCGGCCATGACATTAGCTTTGCACGGAGTGTAGTTAATGGTCAAATCGAAATCATTGATGTTTCAATCCACCTCCTCTGACGAAGGTTGAGATCAGGTTGTGTGAATATATACTTCAGACTCTTGTGATCAAAAAGATCTCACAACGGTTGCCAAGCAAGTAATGCCTCCATACTTTCAAAGCAAGACAACTGCTGCGAGTTCGAGGTCATGTGTAGGATAGTTGATCTCATGCGTCTTCAGTGTCGAGAGGCATAAGCAACAACTTGTTTTCTTGCATAAGGACCGCACCCAATCTTGCAATGAGGCATCACAGAATATCTAGAAAGGCTTCGATCTATCTGGAGGAACTAAGACTGGTGTGGAAGTGAGCTTCTCTTTGAGTGTTTCAAAGCTTGCTTGACATGCAGGAGTCCAAAGGTATTTCTTGCCTTTCTTGAGGAGATCGGTAGAGGCTTCGCAATCTTTGAGAAGTTTTTGAACGAAGCGACGACAGTAACTGGCCAAACCAAGGAACTGCGGACTTCTTTGACATTTATGGGTGGAAGCCAGTCCATAATTGTCTTAATAGTTTCGGGTTGACGGCAATGCCCTGGCAGAGATGACATGACCAGGTAGGTGACTTGAGGCAGCCAAAACTCACACTTGGAGAATTTTGCATACAGGCGGTCTCACGAAGCTTGTTTAGGACACACCGAAGGTGTTCTTCATGTTCTTCTTTTGACTTAGAATAGACTAGAATGTCATCCAGATAGACCACAACAAACTTATCAAGATACTCCATGAAAACCGAGTTCATAAGCCTCGAGAAAGTGGCAGGGCGTTGGTGAGACCGAAGGACATGACCGTGTACTCATACAGACCATAACGGGTGGTGAAAGCTGTTTTAGGAACATCTTCTTGCGGATCTTGATTTGATGATAACCACTTCTCAAATCAAGTTTAGAGAATACCACAGCTCTAGCTAGCTGATCGAAGAGATCATTAATCCACGGAAGGGATATTTATCTTGATTGTTTTAGCATTGAGTGCCCGATAGTCAACACAAA